>OY723401.1:10730498-11930498 GCA_963210345.1 Inga oerstediana
TACCCCTTACTTTATTTTAAAAAAAAAAGGTTTGATTATCGCCGAAGCTCGCCACCAAAACTTTGGCACTGAACTATCAGAGCTCCAACCACAAAAACTTAATGTATTGTTTATATGAGTATTCCACTTATTCATGAACAGCTGTAGACTTGTTTATGGCTGGTTGGCGCGGGAGCTTCGATGGCCGCTCCGACCTGGTGACAGCCAGTGACTTGTCGACGGAGCTCCGACGACAATTAAACCTTTTTTTAAAAAAAATTTAAATCAGAGGTATTATTGTCTTTTTACCTACAAAACTTATTTTCATTTTGGTTCTTGGTCCTGCAATGAAATCTCATAATATTTTGATCATTGACTGAAATAAATTTGGTTATGGTCCTTTAATGAAAATTTCCCTTTTATGTATTATAAAAAGTGATTTTTTGAAATAATATTGTGAGAAAGTTATGTATGCTGTATTGTGGGAATTAAAAATGGACATTTGCGTTTGGCGAGACTGTAATGCCCTCAATTTATAAATATATTTCAATATTTGTTATTATTTTTAAATTATTAAGAACCTTCCCAACCTGATTTGTAAACATGTTTTTCACAATCTGATTTTTAAAAATATTGGCCTGGTTTAATTGATAAGAATGCAATCCAAACTCTACAAATGTATATGTTTACATTTTTGCCATAGATATGTGAATTTTGTTGGTTAGTAATAGATTTATAAATAGACTTGCCATAAGAATCAAAGCGGCAAACTCTATACACTTGAAGGGGACTGCACGATAGATAAAGGTCTAAGACGTGCGTCGTTCATGATATTTAAAATTTTTTATTGCTTTTGATAAAATATGTTGAAAGTGATTCACAAATAAGACTAGGTGAGTAGCAATTCAGGTGTACGGTATCCCATTATATTTCATTTAGTCTATAATATAAGTTATTTTAACTAATTCATCGAAACAAAGAAATGATAGTTAATTTATTAAATTTATTTTAAATTGAAAGAATTTTTTTACTTTACTCATATTAAATAAGATTCTGAATGAGAGAAAAATATAGAGTCGTATTTAAATATTAATTACAGGAAAAAATTGATAAATAAGTATTAATTATTTTCAAAGTTATTTATATTTTGGATTAAGTCATTCTTCTAAAAGTGATTTATATTGCGGCCTGGAGAGAATATTAAACTTAGGAAGGAATTAAAGTACATATTTTAGATAATGTGCATGGAATGGGATGAAATTTCGCCATTGTCAACTAAGCACGCATATGCTGGTAAAAGTAAAAAGGATTAAGGGGCACTTTTGTTTCAGAAGTTATCATTGAGGGGTAATTTGGTCCTGAATTTTTTGGGAAGGGGTAATTTTGCTTCGGAAGTATTAAAAAAGGAGCAATTATGTTATAACCGTTATCTCAGTTAATTTTGACCATTAGTTGACCACATATATTGAGCTGACAATCCACATATCATCAACATTATTTTTGTTAAGGTGCAAATTTATCCGTAAGTTTTAAATCCAACTCTAAAAAAAGGACGAAATAGATAACCAAAACAAAATTACTCATTTTTTCATACTAACAAGACAAGACAAAACTGTCCCCTCCAGACAACTTCCAAAACAAAATCAGCACTTAACCCAAATAAAAAAAAAACGAAACATGCATCTTTATTGGTAAATTCCCATCGCACACCAAAACGATGAATAACAAAACCACGGAAACCAATCAAAGTGAAAGGAAAGAAGTGATGACCAAGCAACAATTGATAATTTAATTTGTGTGATAGTGATTAATATGAAACGAAATACTAGTACTATGTATTGCAGAAAATTCTTAAGTAATGACCCTTTTATTCCTCTCCTTCGACGCATCGAAATTCCACCACCTTTAGAAAGGTATCCACTCTCCAGAAAGCTTCAGCTACCTCCTTGTTTGTTCGTTCAAAGAAAAAAAGACAATCACCACCTCGTGAACACACACATGCGCGCGCCCAGTAATGTGAAGTCACTCCAGGAACATCTCCAGTACTTCACAAGATGTTTTCGCCAACAAGAATGTTTTTTACAGTTTCAAAATTTAAGTCATTTTCAATTGTGCTCACCGGAATTAGGCTTTAATTATATGGATAAAATTAATAAATAAACATTAATTTAGAAGGTGGAAAGAGTGAGTACAACCGTGGAGTATGTGTGAACAATATTAACTAATGTAAGCCGTCCCTTTTGATCCTATCTACCAAACAAGTGCTGACTGTAATTTGTGCGTGTGATTTGGATAATGGAGGAAGGAACACAAGTAAGAGAAGATGATTTTGAAAGGGGCCCATATATATAGATGGGCACACCTGTTGGGAAAGTATTGTCAGAACTTGTAGCTTTGTTGTGTGGCCCTTTTTTTCTTTCTATTTTTTATATATAAATACTATTCTGCCAGGTTTATATACCTTATCTCGGCCTCATCAAAAAAAGATTGCCAAACGTGCATATTCAATGACGCAATGACAAAAGTTTAGAACTTTGATAAGAATGTTTTGACCCAAAAAAAAAATCATCACCTGAGAAAAAAATCCCAAAAAGAATAAACACGAGATGAGATCTTCAGTTGTTATTCATAGAATTCCCCACACACACCCACACGTACATGAGCTTGAAATATTGGAGTTCCTCTTCATCTTCAACGGTTTGGTTTTGGCTCCCACTCTAATATTCATTTTCCCGTTTTTATAAGTATTAATTTTACATATATTCAGCTTGATCAGCTTTATGCTTTCTTTTGTGCTTTCTCTTATAAAGCTATATTATATATTTAATGATTGATGCCCCAAATTATTTCTTCTATCTGGAATGTCCCTGTACTATTTTTCTGTTTACAACCCTAGGTTAATTTTTTTTTTTATAATAACCCTAGGTTTTTTTTTTATTCTATGATCTTTCCTTGTGTTCCTATTATTGCCTTGTCTCTATGATCATTGATCAATGAACTGTCCTTTAAACTAACTATTCTTTCTCTGTTCCCAGACATAGAAAGGTGCTTGAATTTATGTTAAAATAACTATAGATATAAAATCCCACTCAAATTAAAGTGCAGCTCCCTCTCTATCTTTAATTAGTATAATGAAGTAATTAATCAACGCTTTACCATATAATAACACAAAACTTCTCTCTCTCTCTCTCTCTCTCTCACGTCAAATATTAGGTCATTCTCTGGTCCCCTTTTTACTAAATATATCCTCTCTCTCTCTCTCTCTCTCTCTCTCTCTCTCTCTCTCTCTCTCTCTCTCTCTGTGTGTGGATATGGAAGGCAACACAGAGCGAAACTTCTTATATACAGCACACTAACAAAACAATACACACACGCGCACACACGATAATAAAAAGTAGGGATAATATAATTTTTTGTCTCTGAAGTTTGATCTAATTTTGGTTTTGGTCCCTCAAGTTTGAAATCTGTGGTTTTGGTCTCTGAAGTTTCACCTGATTTTGGTTTTGGTCCCTCAAGTTTGAAAAGGACTTGGCGACCCAATTAAAAAACCCGACCCGACCCAGAAAAAACCAAGTCCTTTTCAAATTTGAGGGACCAAAACCAAAATCGGGTGAAACTTCAGAGACCAAAACCACCGATTTCAAACTTCAGGGACCAAAATCAAAATCGGGTGAAACTTCAGGGACTAAAACCACAGCATTTTAAACTTGAGGGACCAAAACCAAAATTGGATCAAACTTCAGGGACCAAAAGTTATATTAACCCTAAAAAAGTATACATACGTGCGTACGTACAACCACAAAGATAATGATATTTCCAAAATTTACGTAACAACGTAACATTGCTGATTCCGTAACAGAGCTCGTGAAACCCCAAGGAATGAGAAATCATTATATATATATATATATATATATATATGGAAGAAGGTAGAAAATAAAGTTTTTTTATGTATATAAGAAAATAAAGTTGATAATTGCCTGCTAACCAGACCCAACCACTCCTCGTCCACGGCACCTCCGTGTGTGTAATTTAAGCCATCTATTAACGCACACTATCATCACAAAGGGGTTCCCCTTTTATGATTTCTCATTATTAGCTTTTATCAATTGCAATTATGAAATCCAATTTCAATTATTTCAGCTCGTCCATCTCTCTCATAAATTCAAACGCTCAAATTCATAGGTCAACAAGCTACCCATTTAATTAGATGAATTAGCTGTTCCTTCTCTTTATTAACATTATTGACACCTGTTTTTGCTGGCTATTCCCGTAGTGCATCACTTCTTAAGAATCTCAAGTAACCATCTATTTGTTTTTTTATTTAATTTAGAACGGCAAGTACTAATTATTTATTATTACAGGTGTGATTGAACCAACAACCTCCCATTTATCAGAGACCTTTTTAGCCATCACTAGATTACAAAGCTATTAGCACTTATCTATCATTATGTTAAGTTTGGCCAAACCAATCACCCTTCCATATTATAGATTGTAATTTCTTATACCTGATTATGTAATAAGCTTTTTCTCCAAGTTAAAGAAGTGCATGAAAAGTTAAATTACTTATGATACAAGAGTTGTTAAGCATAATTTGATCAAAACAAGAGTTGTTAAGCATATGTTTAGCTTAAACTTGTCCAGGGTAATGTTATATTATCATAGAAGCTGTTCGATAGAATATTCTTAAATTGGTTACGCTTAGAAAATTCACACTTTCTAATTATGTCATTTTAATATAGTTGTTTAATTAGATGGGGGTAGCATAATCCCAGTGGGATTCCAGTTTGTTGGTTGTAATGTGCGGACAAGAGAGAACGGTCTGACTAGTGCCTGCTCACGCCGTAACTGGTCGTTGAAAGGGATTTGATTGACGTTAAGCTGCAACAAGTTTGTTGAATGGATTGTTTCTTATATCTCTCTCTCATTTTTTTTTTGTGCGCATCTGGTATCCCCAGGCTAAGTCATCTTTTAGGCATGTCAATAGCTCCCAGATTAATCCGGATCATCCATAGTAGGCATCTCAAAGGGTGGAAGAGCTGGTCAGGAGATTGAACATTTTTTCCATGCCTAAGTGGGGATCGAACCCCTGACCTTGGTTAAGGGAGGATGAATCCTTACCACTCAACCCCATGCCCCTGTTTATTGTTTCTTATCTTTAATATATAAAAGCAAGGCCGAAAGTAAGACTCCTATGAGGCTGCCAAGTGACATTTTGACTAAACAGTATTTGGTGAGACATTCCCTTACTTTTGTTTTTAAAGCAAATATGTGAATTTAAATTTTTTTTCTATTAATTGTTATTGTATTTGCTTGTAACTTCCTGGTCACTCTCTTGTGATTCATATTGATAAATTAATGCATTTTATGTAATTAAAATAATAATATTTAGTTCCTTTACAAATGGAATCTAATATTGGAAAAATATCTATTGTTATGGTATTTAATTATGTAATATTATTTATGGTTATATTTTTTTTTTTGTATTTATATAATTCAAATCCTATTATTTACTTATTCTATATTTTGTTGTTATTTTATCTTTTATTTTATTATTATTTATTTATTTAAACTTATTTTATCTTTTATTTTGTTTTTGTTATTTATAAAAGCCATCGTGCAGTTAAATTCACACCTTTCATATCTCTTTTCTTTATTATACAAAAGGAGCAGTTTGAACCGCTCTTGTGTTGCTGCGTAAACGTTTTCCATAGTTTATTCTTTATATTTATATTATATTTTATATATTTTAACTAAATAAATAATTTCTGAAACAACCCCACTACTTCTACCCATGGCATTCTAAATTCTAAATAGTTTAATAAAAAATTTGTTTTTTATATTATTTTTAAACATTTATTTACATTACTTCAAATTATGAGCAAAAAACTGTAGAGAATTTAGTCATGATCTTTTGATTTTTATATTTTATATATTTATATATTTTGACTTAAATGATAACATCATAACTGAAATATATTTTATATATTTTGAATTAAAATTTTATACTTAATTATTTAAAATATTTAAATTAATATTTACTATATTGGTATAATATCATAATGTCAGAATTATTTGACAAATTTGATAACATCCTAAAATATCTCCCAAAATATTTAACTTATAGAAATAACTTTCAATATACGGGTAAAAACCCCACTATTCTCATTAACGGCATTCTAAATATTTTTATCAATTTTTTTAATATTATTTTAAATATTTAAAATATTTATTTATATTACTTTAAATAATAAGAAAAAAAACCATGGAGACTTTAGTCATGCCCTTTTGATTTTTATATTTCATATATTTTGAATTAAAATTCTGTACTTAATTATTTAAAACATTTAAAGTAATATTTACTATATTAATATAATACATAATCCTGAAATTTTTGACAAATTTGAAAATATCCTAAAATATCTCTCAAAATAATTAACTTAAAAAAATAACTTCCAATATATGGGTAACAATCTCACCAGTCCCATGAAATTGGGGTGTGGGTGCTATCTCTTCAACAAGTTTAAATATATGGATCAGTCTCTTTCTAATGTATAGTTCAGCCTCTCTTCCCCTCCTCAACCTCTCTCTCTCTGCTATCTCCTCCTTGTCTTATTCTTCTTTATCATCCCTTTTCAATCTTCTGTTCTTACCGAATTTCTTTTCTAATGTAGAGTTGGTTCTTTTCTTTTTCTAGGATAAGGAAGTTGTTGAAATGGTGATACCGGATTTTGCCTATTGAAGTCCTTAAAAAAGAAGTACAAATTAGTTGAGAATCAAAATAGGAATGGCAAGTATGAACCAAAAAATAATTGATAGGTTTTTACTAAGGTTTTGTTTTGCTGCATGGGTAGTATGATAATTCCTTGCATATGGATATTTTGAATTTGGTTTGGTTTGATTTTATTTAGCAAATGTTTTTATTTTTTTTTTTTTCCATTTTAGATGGAGAAGAGTTGATTTTATAGAATTGTTGTGATTCCTCTCATAATATCTCATCTATTCTTAATAGGGGCAACATCTACTAAAAATGTTTTATTTCTTCCCATATTAAAGGTTGAATTTCTGGGTCTAAAGGAAGGTAATAGGCTAATAGTTATATTACTTGTATTACTTATGATTTATGCATCTATAGAAAAGGCAGAAAGGGAAGTAAAATAGTTGTAAGTTTCAATTAATAGTATTAAACATTAAAACTATTTTTGGATGTTTCCCTGTCAAGAATTTCCTAACATAGAACTGATTTTTTATTACACAAATATTTAATCTTTAAGCTTTTCTTCATTCTTTTTAAATTATTACTATATTTATTTCTTTGGTGAGAAAATATGGCATTAAAGATATGTGTATGTGCATATGAACTGTGAAAATAGGCTAGCAAATATATTTATAATTCTTTTCCCTTTTGTATATATTAATATAAAAGAAAATGTCCAAATATATCATTCTTCTTCACACCTGATAAAATATAAATATTATCTTATATTTATATATTACAAATGTAAACAACAAAAACTTATACAACTTATATAATAAGGGGCAATGGTGCAAAAATGACCATGTTCATTTCCAAAAGGAGCATCTGGCACCATATAAAATTTTTTGGCTCAAAAATACCTATGTATATTACATATAGAACCTTAAATGTCACCCCCGTTTGCATCCCTTGACATCCGTTAACTTGTGAAGATGGGACCCTTTTTTATTCATTCACGTGGACACTTGCCATTTCTTCCCTACTGTGCTTCTTCCTTCTCGTCAGTTTCAAGCTGCTGAAGAAACTAAATATCTCATTCGATCTACCCAAAAAATTAAGGTACTGGAATTAATTTTAGCATCTTCGCTTGTTCTTATGTACGTGAGAATGAGTTCTTTTTAATCATTTTATTTTTCAACTTATATTCACTATATTTGTCGACTAACTAAATAATAATAAGGGTTAAGGTGCAAAATGCACATGTGCTTTTTCTCAAAATGCACCAAACAACAAATATTTTTTTTAGGTGCAAAAGTAGCTATGTGGTTATATAATAGGTGCAAAAATCACAGGATATATTAAAATAGTTTTGCAAGACTCAGCATTTTGCACTGAGCGTTATATTACTATTCGAATAGTTTGAATAGTTTTATTACTATTCGAATAGTAATAAAACTATTCGAATACCAAATAGAAATTAAAACTATTCACTATTCGAATAGTTTTTTTACTATTCGAATAGTTAATATAAACTAGTAACTATTTGAATAGTTAAAAACTATTCGAATAGTTTTTAATAGTTGTTAACTATTCGAATAGTTAATAGTTTCTATTAACTATTCGAATATTTGAATAGCCATGTGTTCGCCCTCAGATCTGATTTCGCCTCCTTCCCCCTCCGATTTGATTTCCTTTTTGTCTGCCCTTGATTTAATTTTACCGTCGGTGTTTCCTTCGACCTCCCTTCAAAGACATACGTGCAGGGAGAGAGCTCTGCCATATGGGGGAAAGACATGCGTGCAGGGAGAAAGCTCTGCCATCACCACCACAAAAGGTGCCGCGAGTAGAGGAGGGAGAGAGCTTCAGCGAACCAGCATCCATTACCATCGATGCTAATCCAAGCATACGGCCAAAAAATTAAGGGATGCAACGGACGTTAAGGGATGCAAACGGTGGTGACATTTAAGGTTCTATATGTAATGTATATAGGTATTTTTGAGCCAAAAAATTTTATATGGTGCCAGATGTTCCTTTTGGAAATGAACATGGGCATTTTTGTACCATTGCCCTATAATAAGTGTCAGCGCATTGAGCGGGTTCTATGCTAGTTGGTATTAAAACTAGCAATAATTTCTTTCAATTAAAAAAATAACAACGGATCTAAAACTATTATTACATCAACTGCTCTAAAATTTGTATTAAAAAGAATTTCGCACGGAGCTTTCCTCTCTGTTATCCACGATATATGTGCCATTAACTTCAGCCAGTGTAATCCATTTCTAATTGCATAGTTTAAAACCGTGGCCTTATTAGTAAAACACATATATAAACTTAAATCAGGAGAGACTCAAATAATACGAAAAAAAAAAAATCCATCATCTCTTAATCTAATAACCTTTGTTTGCATTTTCTGATTTCTTCAAGACTAAATTTTCATTATGGTGGAAAATTTTGTTTCGAAAGTTAAGACTGTAATCAAAATTCTTTAAGGGTATAGATGTGCTTTTCTTTCAATATAATATTTTTTTAAAAAAAATATTAACTTTTGTTATAGTCATGGTGTTGGAAAATACTGTGCCAGGTGTCACTACATGAAGGAAAATGTTATACCATCAAATGCCTTCAGCCTGCTTATAAACATACATTACAAATATTAACAACTAAAGACAGGATTCTCCCCCCAAAATAGTTATGCTAGTGAAGACGACATTGATGAATGTTGATAATCTAGATTGTCTAA
Organism: Inga oerstediana; assembly: GCA_963210345.1. NCBI lineage: Eukaryota > Viridiplantae > Streptophyta > Magnoliopsida > Fabales > Fabaceae > Inga > Inga oerstediana. The sequence continues at coordinate 10,739,912 of OY723401.1, forward strand.
TAGTATTTGTAACAAATAGAGCGCCATTGGGCCATTATTACATGAACCAAGTTTGAGCAGATTTTAGATACCTTGGACCTGAAGAAGGGCATCCAACAACAACGGCCTAGAGTGGAATAATTTATCCCAAGAAAACTCTTCAAACAGACACAGGCGCGTTCATGTCATTAAGAATGCGGTAGTATCTATTATGCTCTGAAGTGTGTTTGAACCCAGGAAGGAAATCCGAGAGGAATCTGAGAACTGCAGCCAGATGTTGGGGGTCCTTGGAAACAAATGCTGCTTCTAGGAACAATGATGGCCGGATCGTATTCACCTGAAATTTGAAATTGATTCCAACAATTGTTACCTTTGAAGTTTCAACTTTCAACTCCCAACCTTTCATGATCCACACTTGCTACTAACAAGCAGTTATGTTAATCTTTTTCAACAGTAGGTGGTGCCACACTTCATTATGGCCATAAATGTTTTTTAATTATAATACTCTAATAAAGGCATCAACAATTTGAGTAGTGCATTCCTTTCCTTTCACCCTTGTTATCATCCCCAGACCAATTCACCAGTAAAAATAAATTAGAGTGTTACTTTTCCCGGCATCATGATCCTGATAACCTCTTTGCTCATTTTTTCTTACAAAAGAATCATCTTCTGATTCTTAATTATTTCATAACAAACTACACAAGTACCCTCCTATTGGAGAAAATCTTGTTTGAGGTATGACTGCATGCTAAATGTAAGCACCTCTCTGAGTAGAGATTCTAACTTTAGTTTGCCAAGTCATAAGGGACTAATCCTTCTGTTAGACCCAACCCACGTTGTTTATTTTATAACAAATTTAACCTATGCTCATACTGATAGGTTCCAATGGCCCAAGAATACTTACAAAAGGAAGCAGAGGCAAGGTCAAACCAAAGACACAAATGCTTTCTTATGGTTTAGGCGTTGACTCCCAACCCTTTACTATTTTTGTGTCTTAAGCAGACCTAGCATGCTTTATTTCCTAGGATAGACTTTAACCTTGTACACTGCGCTGACCAACTTGCTCTGTCTATTTAGTTGTTAGTTATGAGAGAAGAGGGGCATCTTTTGAGTAGAGAGTGGATTGTAAGGAGAATGCTAGCCTTTGGAATTGCTAGGTCAGATTGTGTGCGAGTTGTATTTCCATTTGGTGTAACTTCTTTCTCCCACTGAGTTGGAATAGTTCTTCTTTATCTATCAAATCCAGTATTATTCATCACTTATTTGGGTTGATCTTTCTGGTTCCTAACACACACACACACAAATCTTATAACAATCCATTAGCAATGTAGACTTTTCCTATCTCGCGCAGCTACAGTATTGCAGCAAAGCACCATCTAACTTAGAATGACAAAATCAGAAGAGAAAAATGGCAGGAATAAAGAAAATACTACAGCAAAGAAGCCAGCAAAATTATCAGATTTGCTGCAGCAACATCATATCCAGCAATCCAATAAATTTGTGACAAAATCACAAATTTTTATCATCATATCCTCCTTTTAGGCCCATTATTGCTATTAATAATTAAGAGCATCCAATAACTTTATAATCCAGCAATGATTGTGAAAGAAATCACCTTGTACTTCCGAGCATATCTCAGGGCTTCCAGGAAGTATCCATCCTGCACCAGCAACAATACATAATCCTGATGTAAACCAAGCTGTCTTAGCATATCCAGCCCTAGCTTCCTAGTTTGGGAATTCTGACGACCAGACTCTAGGAGTTGTAATGCAACTTCCTTAGAGGGCTCCAGAATCTGTAATGAGAGGGTCTTGTCTTAGCATCAAGTCAATCATAGGTTAGATGAAGGCCGTTCTCCTCCCTAAGAATAGATACAAGAATTGCAAACCTTGTTTATGACAAACAACCCAAGTTCTGCGTATCGCTCATGACGGGCCAGCAGTTGAGTTGTTAGAACATACAGATTTGGGAGTACTCTAACCTTTTCCGCATTAGCACTGCATCAATGAATAGATCAGCATTTGGAAGCTGACTCAAAAGGAGCTGGGGGTAAAAGCTATGATCAAGAAAACAGAAATGACATATGCAACTTCAATCATTTCAAGTCACCTGTTTCAATGGATAATCAAGCTAGAACGTTTCAGAGAGTCATGACTTAAAATTGAAATCACTGGTTTTTAAGTCAGAAAACACAATGCTTTCTGTTCTGATAACAACTTGCTAACAATTTGACTTGCTTAAATATTGCAAAAATTAAATCCTGAGAGAAAATTTCTCTGAACATGCCAGAGTCAACAAGTGCCGGTGATAGCCTCCATTCAAGTCCGGTGCACATGCAACTAAATTTCACATAGAAGGCTATATATCTCCCAGTACGAGTTTAACAATAGAAGTAATTAAAAATGGCATTCAAAGCCAAAGCACCTCTAAACTAAGTAATTGCATACCTGTGAAGAAACTCAACAATGATAGTGACCAAGTAAGAAGGATCTCCGACCATTTCTTCATCAGCTGGAGCAAAGACATAGCTGTACATCTCATCAGGTGAAATCGCAGGAGAAGTAAGTTGGGGCTCTTGCCAAGACTGCAAAGATGATCGTGCAACATGAGAACTGTGAGCCTGGGTCTCAGATGTATAGCGCCTCTGATTAGCAGATCTGGCCTCATCCTCAGAATCCGAACTCAAAACAGTTGAAGATTTATTAAGAGATCCACTGCCTACTCTAGCAGCAGATTCATGTATAACAGATTTTCCAAGTGCATCTGCTCCGAAAGCAGACACATCAGCACCAGACAAAGGGCTGACAGCATGTTGTGCACCAGGAGCTGATGTCTTATCTGATTTTGTTCCCCTTAGATGGGGATTGGTTTTAATTGAATGGGAGTAAGAGGTAATTAATACATGTATAGCCTTGGCAACCATAGATACAGGCCTACGCTCTAGAATAAGGGTGCGTATTATACCCAAGCACAATTGCTTGGCCTGAAAGAGCAAAAAATGAGGTCAAGATCTTCAAAAAAATCGGAGGTCAACTTAGTTAAACCAAATAAGTATCACCAAGAATAGTGAATACTATTAATTTATTTACTAACTAAAGTTCAAAGCCACTTAATGCAATATCAATATAATTCACTTCCTTAAGGGCCACCTTGAACAAGTAGCTTGCAGTGCCTCACTATATGATCATCAGGAATTCTAAATTCTTGTGTTCAGTAAGAAGATTTTTTGTTGTCCGAAACTCCCAAAAAGGACAAAATATGACTTCACATAAAAATACTGAATATCCAGCAGGATAAATATGAAACTAATCAATTTTTGCATCTTCCAATTTTCCAAACAACTTTTCCAGGTCAAGCATAATCATCAATTAAACTAGAAGATATAACAAATTAACAATAACAGTCATTCTTAAAATTTTAATCATATGGCAAGTGAGAATCTCAATTACCTGTCCACTGTAATCTAATTCTCATAATAATTCACGTAATCAATACTACCCCCCGTCACCTTGACAGAATACTCATGCCCATGCCAGGAATTACAAGCTAAAATAGACAGATCATGCTCCAGCAACTTAAAAAAAAACAAATTGCCATAATTGTGAACTAAGCTAGCATATGTTTCTGCATCCCCTTGATATACATCACCAAATAAAGTGGTCAAAATTCCAACAGGACTAATAGCTACACCACAGACTGATTTCAAATGATGATAGACAGCCATTCACAAGTGCTGCAATAATGCACCCTGAAGAATTATTAAAAATGAATCAAAGGAGATAGTGAAGGGAAAAGACACCTTGTTAGCTTCCAATTTTCGCCTCTGCAAGAACTCTAATACTGATGGAACCTCTGAGCTACTGGCAGAAATTGCCTGTCACATGGGTCAACTTATTAAAGAAAGCCCCCACAAGTCATACTGAATCAAAAATGAAAATAAACTTGCCTCTAAGTCTAATTGGATCCTCCACAGTAACTTATTTGCCACATCACATATCAGGTCAGGAACTAGGAAAGACCATGTATCAGCATAGGTGACTGCCCCATGATTGCTCACATGATTAGCATCTGAACTCTCACTTTCTCTACCAGTTGATCGAGATGAAAAAGAATTGGACCTTGGGAGACCCCTTAACAATAGAGGAAGTGGTGCAGATATAGGAGCGCGAGAATCTGCAAATATATCATATAGTATAACAACCTTTGCATCAATCTGATGAATAAGAAGTACGTTGTCCACTGCACTCACAGCAATCCTGCTCGAATAAATTGGCACAGAACCCTGCACATACCATGAACAACATTCTGTCAAAAGATTCCACACAGTGAAGAATGTTGCAAGTGACAGCTACTACAATCACATGAGACGCAGCATAGAAGTGAGCCTATAATCTATTATCAGTGCACCAAGTTAACAATCCTTCTATAAACCTATGAAGCATTAAAAAGGAGAAAGAAAACACTATAAATCTAGAAGTATGAAAAAACTATAATATGGGGATAAACATTATTATTCTTTACAGTCCTGAGTTGCAAGTCTTGAAAATTATTGTAGTGCTAATAATATTAAAAAAATTGTTACAGAATGTTGCTCCTAATCAATTCTTATTGGGAAATTTGTCTTAATTTTACTTAAATTTCCGGCTCATTAAATCTTTGACTTCTTTTATGGACCTTTCTTCTTATATTTAGAACAATCCAAAAACATTCCTCAAAGAAAATTATCATGCAGTGGTAAAGATATTTAGAACTAGAATTAGAATAATATTTCATGTTCTTTAAGTTTCACGATTGAGGAATTTCAGAGAAATCTACCTGCTGTATCACAGCGTCACGGTACAGCCTATACGAATGGAGGAGCATAGCAACTCTATCAAATTGCAGACAGTATATCCTACCGTAACTGTGAAGGATCATAACAAGATACGGAAAGAAGTAACTATTAGTTATCTTAACTATGAATATCTCAGCATGAAGTTATAACTGACACCTACACAGTAACAATATAGATGTCTTCAGCTGCTAAAACAGGCTTATTATTTGCATCAGATTTGGCCATAACCATCTCAAATCTCGGCAAGCGAACAATATCTGCAGATGAAATCTAAGCAAACGTACTGTTGCATTAGGCAAAGAAAAGAATAAAGGAAGAAAATACAATAACTAAAGCTGTTAGTAAGCATCCTCTGCTCTATAAATTGACAAGAACAAGTAAACATAACACTACCTGAAATCCATGGAATGTCCTGCATTGCATTCCAGATGCGAGAAGAACCAAACGACTTTCATGTGTGTAAGCATACCAACTAACATTCAATTTCTTCGTCTCCACTAATTGCAATGACTTTGAATCAGAATTATATGCATACATGTCTAGTCCACTGTGGAAACAAATAATTGCACTTTAACATATCTCTGTATAAAAATATAAACAAAACTCTCCTGGAATTGTAAGCAATTGCAGAAATATTGGAGCATGATACAGGAACTTTTGTCAAGGTCAGAGCATTTTTGTATCCTTATGGTGCTCAGCAATGAAATTTGTTACTGCTATCCTTGAGATATGTGAAGCGAGGGTAATTTTGTATTCTTAGATGAATTTATAAATTTATAAATTCTTTCTTATACTCCCCCCCTTTACAATATCAGAATATTATATCCTCATCATAGAACTTTCTCTTTCTTATCCTCTAAAAAATTTTTTAAAAAAAAACAAAGGGGAGAGGGGATTAAAAGGGAAAAATCAACCAACAAATCAAGAAAACAACATAGCAGTTTAGTGTCACTGCAACTTATTTAGGCCTTTTAAATATACATTCATCAGTTATGAATAAACACTACTATTGTGTTCATTATGCCTTCTTTCCTGAAAAATCATTGATTAATGTAAGACAAATTTCAGGATAGATGCAATAGGAACTAAAAGCTTCAGATGGAGGCCAAACTTCAGGAGGTTTATGAAGCAGAAGAGAACCCCCCAAGAAAGAAATCAATTTCGGAACAGGAATAACTCAACCAAGGACACAAATACATAGAGAATGAGCATCAACTTATTTAGTCCAGAAAGAAAATTTTTCTTGAATGAAGATTCTTTCAAACCTAAACATCTTGAAAAAAAAAAAGTAAATTTAGTATACCTAGTCTTAATAAGAACAATATCACATGTATGACTATCAGCCCAGAAAAATCCAAGTATGCTTTCAGATTCTCTCCTGCACGTATGGGTAAATGTTTCCCCAGTCTCTCTATTTTGAAATTGTATCTCATGATCAGACCTTTGGATTGCTATGACCTTCGCATCTAAAGAATACCGAATAGATACGATGGGGCCTTCAGTAACTGAATCAATGGTGGGACCAACATGAGGATCAAAGGGAACAACTTTCCAAGAGAAGACCTAAACATAAGAAATAAAAATCCATATTATATGACTCAAATCTCAAAACGTGAACAAGAAAACTTATTATATAAGATCTATAAGAAACCACACTATTTGTGAATATCATATCAAATTCCATTCAAAGCAAGGGTCCGCAATTTAGTTACAGATAATTTTGATTTTTGAAAGAAGTTAAACAACTTAATGTACAGTTTCTGAATCAAGTTTACTGAAAAAAAATCAAATTACCTGATCAGATGTTGGGGAAAGTAGAAGTTTATTTCCATCATCATAAAACAAACCCTTTGATCCAGGATTGTTGCACTGTAGTGGCGGATACTGAATATAAGCATGTGAAAGACCACCAGATCCACTCAAATCTATATTAGGCTTTGAACTTGATGCTTTCCCGGACATGTTTTAAAGTTCTGCTTACCTGTTGAAAGAAGCTTAGGCAGGATAAGACAAAAACCTTCCACAGGGATTTTAAAATGATTCACATTAGACAGTAAAAGATTTCTTTAAAACATAAAATTGCATAAAGAATTGCAAGAAACTCATAAGAGATGAAGGAGAAACCTTTACACACAAAAGTTGCAGTCCCTTGTAAATTATTAGGCAAAAAATTCTTATCTGCAAACTTCTCTTACTAGCTTCCAAGTTTTGTTGTTTGCTTATTCAATGCCCCAAAACAAGGACAAACGGCTGGTGCACTGTTAAACCTTCTTTTTGAGCTGTTTATATCAACATTTATTGATAAGTAATACATATTAAGAAAATTAACAAAGAGATGTAACAGTTCTACTACAAATATAAAATCTCAGACTTCAGCAACAGACTGGAAGAAGAATACAAAGTTTACAGTCAGAACACAAAGAGACTCAGGAAAATCCTTCAGCAAGAGAGGATGATCCTGATCATGACTGAACATAATAAAGTTGGTAAAAGTTTCTCTTTAGTCATTCTAAATGAGAGTATAAGATATATCAATACAATTACAGTACCACATTCTGCATGCAACTTTTTAACGCCAGAAATTCCTTGGCACACATATCACGCTCAATCTCTGGAACTCTTGTTGCAACACAGCTTCCATATTCTTTAGCCTAATTGGCGAAATTAAACCAAATTAATTTATAAACAAACGGGAAGAATAGAAATCCAGAGGGAAAAAAAACGCCAATTAAACAACATGTCCCCTCCCCCCCTCCCCTCCCAATAACAAGCCTACTTAAATGCCCCATTAAAATTTCCACACTCCAGAGTAATGTCATTTATAGGCTATACAGGCAATCACTTTACATAACCATGAAAATAAAATGACAACTCAGTTCGAGATAAAAGTCAAACCTGAGATGCACAATTTACTAAAATACGCTGGAAAATAGAAGTAGTGTTCTTTTCCTTCATGTCCACAATACTGCAAAAAACACATACGATAAAGGAAACAATTATTTACTTTTTAAGAGAGAGAGGACACAACTTAGACCAGTTATATAATTTCCTTCATCAAGCTTCTTTCATATGGATAACTAGAAGATTTTCTTTATCTCGGACAAGGCTCGGTTAACCCTCTTAAGGACTCCACCTTCAGTCTTCACACATGAAGACCAAAGAAATTATTTAATCCTTAACAGATACAAGAAAGCAATTATCAAATTCGAATGCGGATGAAGGCGTGCAAGGGAGAATAGGCCATTAAGGAGGAAAGATAACGCACCTCATGAATCGGCCATCATGGTTCAAGTCACAGCTATCACGATGAACTCTGTTTTGCTGATGGAATCAGACCTCCACCGGAGCTCCCGACGCACCCAACCTAACAGTCTCCGTTAATCGTTGAAGAATAGGCGGTATTTTTTTTATTGTTTCATGAACTGGATCTTGGTCTTCTGCGAGCTGGGCCAGTAGGGGTTCATGTTTTATATGGGCTGGACTTCTTTAAATGGAGATGCCCAATTTTGAATTAGATCCTCTTTGTGACATCATCGGTTTTTTTGGGGGGGGCGGAGATATTATTGTTTTAATATATGAGCTAACCGAAAATTTTATTTTAATTAAAAATATAAGTTATCAGTCTTTTTTTCTTCCCAACCATCCATATAGTTATTTTTTTATAATAGGTAAGTTATGTTAATAATGCTTAAATATAAATGATTAAAATGAGGATATTTTGAGAAAATCAATACACATTTTTCTAAATAATAATTTATCTATTTTTATTATTAATTTATGTGAATTAATAAAGTAGTTCCTACATTTAGAACAATGGAGTGATTTTATAATATATATACTAGAAACTAGGCATTCTTTTCCTTATTAGAAATTAAAAATACCTGATAATAATTACAAGTTAAAGGAGAGCCCAATTCCTAGATAATAGCTTATCATTGGGAGGAAGAGCCCTTAAACTTATAAACTCCGCTATACTTGTGAGTAGAGTCGGGAAATTGGGCAAAACATGTTAGGTCAGCTCGTTTAGACCCGAATGCATTGAGGGTTAGGCTTATAATTTAGAGCTTTCATAAAGAATTGGGCTTAAAATGGTCAGCCTTATAGGACTGCAGGCTTAAATGGGTCAATCAATTTTGTTTTATTTTATTATTAAATGACTATCAGTTGATTTTTGCTTTGAAAAAATATGATTTTTTAAAATTGAAAATGTTTTTCACATCATATAGTGTTGTTATTTGAATGTTTTAAAGGAAAAAATTGATTATATTCTTATTAAAGCCAAGAGAAACTTGTTGATGACATTATAGTTAGTTAAAAGTCTTCTAATTAATTTGTTTAAAAAAAATTACTCAATTTTTAAGAATCTTTTACTGGTTCTTAATATTTCCTCAAAGAAATTTTTCCTTATGAAATATTGAAAGACTCTTTTTTTTATTGATGCAAGGGAAAAAAAGAGAACAATTTTTTAATTGTATCTGAAGAGGTCGGAATATTAAGATAACTATATAAAAAAGAGAAATTAATGATACATATTGAAAAATGAGAAAATAGAATATCTATCTCATGAAGAATTTTGTTTTAAGACAAATGGTCACTTATTCTATATATCAAAAAAGATAAAATATTTAATATTTCAAAAATATTTATCTTAAATTAAAACTTGTAGTGTTATAATTTAATTCTTTAAGAAAATGAAAAAAATAATATTTTTTTGTTAAACGGGCTTGAAGCTTGCAAGCCGGCCCGAGCTCATAAGTAAACGGGCTGAGGTTTCATAATAAGGACCTTTTGAGGGAGTCGAGCCTAAACAGCCTAGCCTGAGTTATTTTCCTACCTCTATTTGTAAGATTTCCCGATATGGGATCACTGCATTGCCACCCTCTTCAGAGGTGACATCCTAACGGTCCACACCACGGCACTTCACTCGGTGTCAAAACCCTTCATGGGTAGTCATTTCCATAAAATTGAACTCTCAATAAAATCACCAATACAATGATTATAAGTCTAAAAGGAAAGTCCAATCCCAAAAATCTAGGCGAGGGAGAGAACCTTTGAATTTATTGTGTGATTTGCCTGTGTGACCCGCCACTGTACAAAAAAACTCACAAGGAGTGATCTGCAGAAAGGCTGGACTGCAAAAACAATTTACTAAAACTTGCCATATTTTGTATCTAGCGTCCATCTAGCTAGTAGATCTACACCTTATATGCTTGCTTCCTTAGCTAGTTACTGTCAATTATGTTACTGGTTAAACAAAGAAACAGGGTCTTGGAGGATATATCTGGGATCAGAAGTGGGTGCTGTGCACCTCCCTGATGTGTAGGTGTTGCGCGTCTCATTTGGGGTTCTTTCCAAATGTATTTTTTATGGTTTCTTAGATCATTAGATTTTATATGAAACGAGCGACATTTTGATAAATTACGAGAAAAAAATGAAGTTGTTTTCAATTTTTTTATGATTTTTTAAAGATTCAGTGCAGTTTTTTTTGAAATATGGTACAGTTTTTTTTTCAATTTGAGCACCGAATCTTTGAAAAATAATAAAAAATTGAAAATAATTCTATTTTTTTGTCTATAATATATCAAAATGTTACTCATTTCATGTAGAATCTAATGATACAAGGAACCATAAAAAATACATTTAGGAAGGACCATAAATAGAACGCGCAGCAGGCTGCACATCATGGAGGTGCACAACACCCACCCTGATCCTGATCCCATATATCTGCGGCAATAAAACCAATCGTTGCATTTAATTTCTTTTTTTTTTTTCATCATTCGGTATCCCAGGGCCGACAGCCCCAGACTAATCCAAACCGCCAATTGTGGGCACCTCGATGGGTGAAATGGCTGACCAGGAGATTTAACATTTTTCCATACCCATGACGAGGATCGAACCTCAACCGATGGTTAAGGGAGGAGGAGATAGTTGCATTTAATTTCTTTTTTTTTTTATACAGTTGCATTTAATTTCTTAGCTAGCTAGAATCACCGAAAAAAGAGGTAGATCCAACACAGTACTTTTGCTACACGTAATTCCTTAACAGAGTCGTAAATCATTTAAGCCAGCTGTTAGTTAATTAAGATCCTTTTTCTTATTCCCCAAAAGAGATATGGAAATTAACTCAAGCGAAAACTTGCACTCATTATCCTTACCCAAGTCTGAAGGTGAAGGAATATAAATAATTATAGCTGTGGTGTGGCAGTGCAAAACGTGAGGGGATTACACAAATATGGGTAATCTTACAATGCTTGAAGTTTAAAAGCTATATACTGGGTGGTGAGACAGATGATAAAGATATTGATCCCCACAACAAAATAAGCCATCAATATCAGCGACAGCTAAAGCTATATTATATTGGCTTCTCTCTAGGGGTTGGGTTGCAACTGAACGTGGCTTAATCTGAAACCGGTCCAAAAGTAGATGACGATTACGACAAGGCGGGTTTCCAACTTGCCACTTGTTCATTACGTTACGCCCACACCTTTTGAAGAAGAAGTAGTAAACAATATTGCACACAAAAATGTTTGTCATAATCATAAATGAGAGAGAGAGAGAGAGGACAGAATTATATTACAGGCTTGTTTAGTAGTCGTGTATAACGAGTCATGATGGTTTTTCCTGGTTTGTACTTGGGTGGGGGTTTAGCTTTTCAATTTTGGACTATGCGGGAGATGTACTGTGGGGGTGCATGTTATCTTTCCTGTGGGGTAGCAAATGGATGCTTTGTTTCACAATTCATACCCATTTCACCATCAAGGGTCCTACCACTATAAACACTAAAGCTAAAGGGTCAGCAAGTTAGATGTATATATGGTATGGACGAAACGACCCAGTATATTACCAAAGATTTTAAAAAAGTAGCAAGCCAATTCAGGACCACTTTGAGGATAACAGAAGAAGCCACGGTACAGATATATACATACGTACACGCATATAGCTTAAATAGCTGAGAAATATCTCAGAGATCTCTGGTTTTCAATGAAATTAAGCTCTGCGATCCACCTGTACGTGTGGCCCCTCCCCAGAGTACTTCAACTCAAAAACCAGTTTCTCTCTCTCTCTATATATATTTAATTTATATATTTCACTCTAACACGCACAAATACGTACATGCATGTACAAATCCATATACATTATACCTGGGTATTCTACGTCAAGCACCATAGAAGAAGCAGATGCAGACATTAAAAGAAGTCAATAACCTGCCGTAAATCTCTCCTAATTAGGAGAGATAACAATCAGAGAAACGGTGAGAAAGAATCTATATACTGAGTAGTGCAGAATACATTGCTTTGTATGGGTTAATTTGGGGCCTTTAATGCTCCTTAAAATGCCCCAACCTTTTATTTTTGTTTTTCTCTTTTCTTTTCATTATTAGCTTCTAAATAAAATGAGAGACATTCTAATATCTTCCGGTCATAAAATAGTATAATTTTTTATTTGTTGGGATTTGTTTTTTTAAAAAAAATTAAATGCACAAGTTTCAGGCTTTTCTCTGAAAAAATCGTAAAAAATACACTACTGCACTATTTTGTGACTGGAAAATGTGATAATGCCTCTCATTATATGTAGAAATTAATAATTAAAATAAAATTAGATATTAGTGCATTACAAAAAGCATTAGAGTTTAGCACATTTGAAGCGCAGGCCCCTATTTTTGTGTGGAAATATAATAAATAAGGCAAGTGATTTTTTATAAGACATTAATGATGCATAAAAAAGGATCAACTGGTAGGTTTTTGGACTTATGCCATGTTATTCATTAAAAAAAACGAGGATTAACTAGTACTTTATGGAGAAATAATTGAAAGACATAACATGCAGAAACTGTCTCTAGTGTCCACATCTTGATTTATGGATGTGGACCCAGTTCCAGTGACGTATAATGGAGGAGAAATTGTTCATGTGAAGATCGTTAACTCGCAACTGATACCAAAAACTCAGATCCTATTCTGTGCTGTGTTTTTTATGTCAAACTCAAACATCACAGAATATATGAAATGGTTATTATTCTCTATCTCCCTCTCACTCGCAGGATGTTTGTCACCATAAACTACAACATCAAAGTTAATTAATTGCTTACTACCCAAGGATATGTAAAAATCTGAGGATGATTGATTGATTTGGATTTTCAGGGGAAAAAACTTAAATTTACTGCAATATAATAAGTTTCTTTTCAACATATATATGTATCAATCAGAACTTAAAGGAAAGGCATGTATATGGGTATATGTAATTAATGGTAATTATAACGACAAGGATTTGGATCAAGTTTGTGGAAGCGATGGCTCAGTTGACGTGTTAATTGAGATCAAGGCTTGAGGGAACCACAGATCTCTATCAAACAGAGCCTCTCCTTGTCAAACAATATATTGCGAATCGTTTTAAATCCAAGTAAAATGATAAGACGATAGCAACTTCTGTGGAAGAGTATTGGAAATAGTAGTCCAACCGGACAATATAATTTCGACGCCAACGTACGCACAATAATGTCTTTCATCATGTTTTTTTTTTCATATATCAAGGGCAATTTTCTCCTACTACCTGTCAATTGCAATAATGAAATTAATATATATACAGAATCGTGTCTGTGTTTTAAATTTTTCCTTCTCTTTTTAATATCTGCGTATGTACTGAGATTTTTCACCGTGGAATTTTGTGTGATCATAATATATGAGGCTGCAGAATAACTGTACAAGTACAAGTAACTTTAATCTTCTATTGATGTGTGTGCGTATATATATTCTTTCCGCCGAAGATTTCCCAGGACGTTCAAATCACAACCACCTTGATTGAGTATGAATGCAATCAGGCAATAATAATACCCTTCTATCCTAAATATAGGACCCATTTTACTTTGGTAAGGAATATATTATCTGGTTTAACTCACCGCGGTAAGTAGATAGGTTAACTGCATCATAATTACTCTTTTTTTTTTTGGTCAAGTTTTTAGGCCATTAATTTAAATCTGCATCTGTCGACTATAACTAGATTGGGATGCTATGAAAAACAGAATAATTAACGAATGAAGGGAAAGAAAGAGAGGTGGCAATTAGCCATGTACCTACGTAATTTAGGGATGGCCCCCACATATAGTGCTAATTGATTCAACATCTGAAAAGATGCTGCATATATTGTGGTCCAAAGCACTTAAGGTTCCAGAAAACAATGATATCAAGTTGTCAAGAGGTGGAGTTCAAATGAACCCTCTTAATACATTTGAGTGACAGTTAAGGGGTCTTGTTTTGTGTGTATGCAGAAAAAACCTTTATATATACACACATATCAATCAAACATTGGATATGAGATATCCATGTATCTTGTACAATATTAGTTGCAGTTTTCTATAATTCTAATTATGAAACCCTATGGGCCCCTGCCTTTTTCTCCTGCCACTCTGCATTAAGGCATATATCGGTTCCGTTTTTTTCCCCCCTTTTTCATTCACATTCTTGCTATTTTAACTAGAGGGTGAATCTTAATTAGAGTAACAGGAAAGTTGATGTCGTACGTATTATACCTCCGGTCTTTCATATTAAATCTAGCTGATTTGTTTATTAGTGATTAAAGAAACTAAATAAATTATTTAAAAGTATTTATATTTATCTTTTTATATTAAACTAATTTTTCACACTTATAAACTAATTTATAATCAAATGATACATGACATGTGATATAATCAACTAACTTATTTAGCTTCTTTTATTTCTTTAAAAAAGTCAACCGGCTCTTATATTAAGGACCAAAGGGAGTATATATGACTTGGAGGTCATGTTTTCAAATTTTGGAAACATCAAATTTTGGAAACATCGCCTCTGCTTGTAAGATAAGGCTGCATACATTTATCTTTTCTCATACAACATCTGATGGGAGTATTGTCCACAACTGCCCTCTTGCTATTTTAATTATACGCTAAATAGATTCATACACACGCATATAAGCATATATAAACGGAAAAATAAGCTTATGACATTTGCTCATCCTCATCACCAAAGGGTTTAATTATTTTTTCTTTTAACTATAGACGTATATACCTGTAAGAACATTTTGATCGTGTTTATTTTTCATTTTAAAAGAAGTATGTACGTACGTATTTATAGTTGTGGAATATAACTTGAAGGACCCACGGCGAAGGGAGAATAATTTAACTTAACTATATTAAATAAAATACAAAATTAATGTCTTCTATGAGGACGCATTAGTTTTGATGGCTTCATTTATGTAAAGACAAAACTTTTTTGGCCAACATGTGAAGACAGATTTAAAGTCTCTTATTTTTGTATGCCCATGCTCAAATTAATGTTATCAACATTGTTTTACCAAACTTGTGAAACATCTTAGTGTATAATTTCCTCGAAACAGAATAATTGCACAGCAATTTTATCAGCGCGTGATTTATGGAGTTAACCATTGAGGATGGGGGGAAAATCTCATACATTGAATAAGAATGAATTAAGAAAAAGTATGCCTATTAATGTGAAACCCACTAATATTCATCTTAAAATCTAACCAATTAAATGGCTCAGAGGGGGAAGAAGAAAATGTCTGAGAGTGGATGGAACCAGTTTCAATGCTAATCGGAATGACGATATGGAGAGAGAGTTTAATCTTTTTCCATTGTTAGTTATGTCCGGGTAAACAAAGAAGAAAAATGACGGGGCTCCCGTAAAAACTTTCTCAATCAGAACAATTATATTTCAGCAAAAACATGACACCCACAAATTTTGAACCCCACTTTGGACGTCAATCAGAATCTTAAATATAATATTGAAACCCGAAGACATCAATTGACATAAAACCCAGATAAACATACAACACGTTGATTAGATACATTATAAGTGTTGGTTGGATAGAAAAGCTCTAGCTGAGCAAATAAATCAAACAAGTGTCAAATTCAATACACTTCGCATCCAAACAACTATAATTAAAAGGAACAAAGCCATTATAGATTTGGCCACACAACACAACACAAGAAGGCAAACATGTCACAATTAAGACACGTCGCGGGGAAAGACTGAAGAGAGATAAGGAACAAGTGGAAAGTGACCCTTTTGTTCTTCACTTAGTAAAACGCCAAATATTACTAACCCATGTAGTTGCAAATAAAGGGACGGGACTTGATATATATATATATATATATTGGTAAATAAGGAAAGAAATAAGGCACCATAAATAAATCTCTTAGCCTAGCCAGAGAGACCAGTATGCCGTGCCAGGGTTTTCAATATTCTCGATCAGTTCTGTGTCTTGGCTCTTTTTGTTGATGGTGGTGGGCAAGCACTGAAATTGGACTTTGGAGTTATACATAGTCACATGTCTTGGGCTTTTCCATTAGGGACGTCAAGTAATTAATGAGACCTGGCTAGCTAGCGACTTGCTGGTTTCTCAACTCTTCTATATATGTGGCCTCGTCTTGTAATGCATGTCAACAGGTATATTTTATATTGTCGTTCTCTCTGTTTGCATATGAATCTTGCACCTTATTAAGTTAATGACGTGAAGTAGTCTCTCGAGTTCTCTCTTTTTCATGTTCAGAATTTCAGAGTGATCAGTCACTGCTCTAGTAATTCTGTTAATTGACACGTATATAGTCAAATTAAATATGATTCAGTGTGTATTTTTCCATCAAGTGGGATCAATTCTGTACATTCGTAAATGATCATTAATTGATGTGAGACTTGTAATTGCTTGATGAAATTAAGCTACGTACGGCACAGACCAATATCAGGTCCTACCATCGCTTTGATGATATAGATAACGATTTGAACAAGGATGCCACAAAAGTAATTTAAGTTATAATTAAAGAGTATTTCCGGTCCTCAATATAAAAGGTTCTTGGGGCTAGATTTGGTCATAAACAATATTTCAATCTATTTTGTTTCCTAAATTTATAAATTTTACCAAAGCATGCATCTCTATGGATTATACACATAACACATTAAAGGGTTTCTCTATCGAAGGGTAGCCACAGTGAAAGATAATATTGTAGAAAAACTAACCTATATTTATTGTAAAATACTAACATATATAACTATCTTAATTTACTCAAATTGGCTACTTAGCTCTTATATCAAGGTTTGAAGGTAGTATGTGTATATATCCTGAAGATGTACAGATAAGGTAGCTTGAGTAGGTAAAAAAAATTACTCCATCCGATTCTAAATATAAGATAAAGTTGACTTTTTTTAGAGAAATTAAGAAAGCTAATTAAATTAGCTTAGATTATTTATATTTATTTATTTATTTTCAAACTAATTAATTTGACTAATAAACTAATATATAATTTAAGTATACATAACATATGATATGATTAACTAATTTATTTGGCTTCCTTAATCTCTCAAAAGAAAATCAATTTTATCTTATGTATAGGACTGATAAAGTAGTAATGAACATGTGGTGCTTATTCATCATTGCATCACCAAAATGAAAAAATTACATAACAGCTGGTAAAAATGCATACATGTTCTCTTTAAAAATAAAATAAAATTGTAGGAGTCATGAAATGTCACTGACGATGTTGCCAAATCAAGAGGCAAAGCAAATGGCAAATGCTCATGTTCACATCAGATAAATTTCTACTTTATTAGGGCACACATAAGTGGTTCAGTTGCATTGAAACCCGATATGTTAGTGTTGGTCCCCTCACTGAGAGCCTTTCATGAGGGTGACCCTATTGGCGAAGAAATTACTTGCATGCTTCTTGTTAGGTTTAAGCGAAAGCGAGATATACACAGGTTCTTTAAAGAAGAAGAAAGAGGCCCACTTTATTAGTTTGATTGTTCAGATGTAATTTGACAGTATTTTTTGTCAAACTTTTGAAATATAACATATATGATCAACTCAATTATTTTTCATTGATCTTGATCTCGCTGGACAAAATTGATTAGACGCCAAATTAATCTAATTATCCTATACCAAGTAATTAAATGGGCTAAGTATCAATTTGCCCCAGAAAATTTCATTTAGGAATAATGTTGCCTTAGAAGTTATTTTAGGTTTAAGGTTGTCTTGAAAGTATTAAAATGGAGTAATGTTATCTCTTATACCATAAAAAATGTTAACGGTCAATGTTAATTTTTCAACCATCAACGTTCTTTTAATTAATGGGACATGAAGTCGTAATATTGATACATTCTAAATCTTCTAATGCGACATTGAACCTAAAATAACTTTTAGAACAACATTATTTCTAAGCAAAAATTTTCAGCATAAATTTGCGTCTTAACCCTAATTATTAATTAGGTACAAGACGCTAGTGCCATGCTGGGAATTCATCAGAGCTGGGTTTAACCCAGAAAATTAATACACATTGCCAGAAACCACAAGTAATTAATTTTATCCAATTACATCTACCAAACTAATAGTTAATTGGATACGAGGGAATCTTCTTGGTAAATGCCCCCCAAGCAACATTCTTAATAATAAACCACTCTTTGTGTTATGATTTAATTAGAGAATGACAGTCTATTATACTTGACAACAATGAGAAACATGGGTCCATATATATTCTCAAATCACTTTTAAGGCACTGACGAACAGAAAAACCAAAGGCCTAAAGGCTTGGGTAGATGGGTGAATAATTAGAATTAAATAGAGATACATATTTATCGCAAGTACTTTCAATGGAAGCTGGTTATCTTAATGACAGCCCAGAAAGTAATTATGAGAGGGAAAGAAAGTATAGGGATGGTGACATGTCGATGGCCAAGAAAGGTGCAGAATTATGAAAGAGTGAGAAGTAGTTGGAAGAAGAGTGAGAGAATAAGCTAAGGTATAGTCAAGCATGCATAAATAAAGCAGGCTATTCTTGCAGAAAGGGGGAAAAGGTAACTAAAAATAATATCATTTAATTGCTATTTTGAATGAATTCTATGAAATATTCACTGAAAATTTAAGAGAGAACTCTCTTCTCACTCACATACAACTCCTTATAAGAACAAGAGAGGTCGCCTTCCCTCCCTTTTCCTCTCTCGCCCGAATAATTAAGGGGTAACTTTTTGAGGTAACAAAAACGATAAAGAGAGACTTGGGGTAGTGTAGTTATTGAAACAAGTGAAAGAGAAAAAACAACAAGTTTGATGGATATATTCCCTTACCTTTTATGTATGACGAAAGATAGATTTATTTGTTTTTAGCTTTATTTTGGTAAAAATGTTGTTTTTAGTTTTTGCCTATAATAGATTCCTGCGTTCTGCAACTATATATTTACCCAGTAGATGCTATTCATTTATAGTTTCTCAACTTTATCATATTTTGCTGCACAAATATAAAAATCGAAATTGGAGTTTAATTTTTTCACAAACAATTGGTGCGAAAGAAACAGGAAATACAAATCAATTCTGTTAACATTATTTTTTAATATTTGAACATCAGTTAAGTCTATAAGATATTCTAGCTACTGTATATGTTTTTTCACTATCTAATTCTTAAATTACCATTTGGAAAATTTTTCCTTTTAATTTAGTCAATGATAAACTAATTTCTTGTTTTAAGTTTAGTCAGTGATAAAATAATTTCTCTCTCGAGTTTCATTTGTTTTTAAAAAAATCATTTTAAAATTAGTTAAAACAATTTTCAGCTATTCTTTTACAAATTAAATTGATTATCCTGTTTTTTCCCTACTATTATTTTCATGACTATTCTTTGTTTTTGTTAGCATTAAGTAAATTATTGTATATCAATGAATTATCATCAGACATCAGGAGTCTCTTTCTGTCAGGGGAATGATTATTAGGAGGTGATTCTGAATTTTCAATCAAAATTTCTCACTAACTTTGGCAAATCTTGTCATGCATGTAAAAAAAGTTGACAATTGTTTTAGCCTATCACTTTTGTTTATTTGATTTGCTTCTTTTCCCTTGGTTTTTTTTTTTTTTTTGATAAAGGGCTGAATAATATCAAACTATTGCTAGATGCATATATTGATAATAAGCTGATAAGAATAAGGATAATAACTTCATAACCGATAGTAGTCAAATACAGTGTTCTGGAAACCGGACCGGACCGGCCGGTCCGGCCCGGTAACCGGCGAACCGGCCGGTTGGCCGGTCCGGTTTCCATTTTAAAAAAAAAAAAAAAATTTTTACTATTTTCTTTAGAATTTCATACCAATAAGCCTAAAATTTTCAATTTCTCACCGGTTTGGCCCCGGTCTGACCCACTGACCCTTAACCTAGTACCCCGACCGGTTCAGTACCCGGTCCGGGTTTTAATACCTTGGTCAAATAAGAGTGACAGTAGTAGCTCTCTTCACACCTTTAATAACAGCAAGAATCTCACTGCTAAGAAGAGTGAGAAGCCAAAGAGAATCTCCAGAGAATAATAGTTGGATTATTAATGTATACCTAAGCCTAATGAAGCTTAAGGTATTATAGAATCTGAAATACAATTGAAATAACTAACCTTCACTATAAAGATAGGGATAAATGCGAAACTAACTTAGTGGACCTATGATAAGCGTAAAGGTCCGGATTATTTTACTAATCGACTCCACTTTGACTCAGTAATAAAATAAATAAACAAATAATAAAATAATCAAGCTTAGTCTAACTTTAGTTGTTCCCTAGTCTTACGCCTTTGATAAGTCACTATTGATTTTGGAGTCGTATCATTACTTCCCTCTTGGAAAACCGACTTGTCCTCAAGGCAAAATCTGGATATTGGAGAACTAACAAGTCATATTCTTCCCAACTTGATTCTTCTGTAGGGCAGTCTTTCCACTGGATTAGTAGCTCCAAAGTCTTAGCACACCAACGATAAGCCAGCATTGTGTTTGGTTATAATAAGAGCTCAAAATCCATAGAAAGTGGAAGTGCTGGTGGTGGATCTGATGGGGCTTGGCTGTGTGCAGGGCGCAGTAATGAGATGTGAAAAATAGGGTGAATGTGTGCTGAATGTGGTAACTTAAGCTCATAAGCAACTTTACTGATGCGACATATGACCTTATAAGGTCCAAAAAATCTAGGAGAAAGCTTGACAAATTTCTGATGGGCAAGGTTCAACTCGCAGAAAGATAGAATCGCCAATGTTAAATGTGAGTTCCTGGTGATATTGGTAAGCATATGTCTTCATCCGATCTTGAGCTTTCTTCAAATTTTCTTGGAGCAATTTCTGGATGGCATCCTTGGTTAAAAGCTGGTAAGCCAATTCTGCCATCCAAGTTTCCCCTGGTATAAAGGGATGTAGTGGTGGCAGATCCCTACCATATATTGCCTTAAAGGGGGTGATGTTAGTGGAAGAATGGAAGCTTATATTGAATGAATATTTTGCCAAGCAAAGATATTTGCTCCATGATTTAGTCTGTTCATAGGCAAAACACCACAAATAAGCTTCAAGACAACGATTGATGACCTCCATTTGGCCATCAGTCTGGGGATGGTAGGCTATGCTTATTCACAACCAAGTTTGGTTGACCTTAAATAATTCCTTCCAAAATGCATTGAGAAAGAGTGGGTTCTAGTCAGATATAATCGATCTTGGAATGCTTTGGAGGTGAACTATCTCTTCACAGAATATTGCAGCCACTGATTTTTTCGTGTATGAATGGCATAGTAGGATGAAGTGGCAATATTTGCTCAGACGATCCACCAAAACGAGGATAGTATCATAAGTTCCTAATTTAGGTAAGCCTACTACAAAATCCATGGAGATATCCTCCCAAATCTGTGTTGGTACCAATATAGGTTATAGGAAACCTATAAGTGATAATGTTTCATATTTGTTCTTTTAACACACAAAGCACTACTGCACCAATGCTTTGACATCAACTTTCATTTGTGGCCAAAAAAAAGTATTGGACAACCTCTTTAGAGTTTTTAAGAAACCCCCATGCCCTCTAGAGGGCGTTATATGTGCTTTTTTGAACAATTTAGCACATAAAGATGAACCTCAAGGAATGACTAGTCTTTCATTGTAGTATAGGCACTGCTGTACCAATGAATACTCGGGTTTAGAGTCATGATCCTGGGTTAAGGCAGCAACTACGGGGGCAGTAAATGGATCCTGTAACAATGCATTTTCAAGATTCAGAAAGTCTAGTGGAATAGGAACTATTAGGTGTAGAAAATCAGCATGCTGAGGCTTCCTGGACAATGCATCAGCCCCGATATTTTCTTTTTCAGCCTTGTACACAATGCTGAAATAAAATGGTAGCAGTTTGAAGATGAGATGCAGCTGGGTATTGGTAAAGGTGTGTTGTTCCATCAACATTTTGAGACTATTATGATCAATCTTGACTATGAAATGGCGGCCAAGTAAGTAATAACGCCACTGTTGTAAGGCTAACCCCAAGGCCAATAATTCACGATCATAGGCAGATCTATACCTGTTTGAGAACGAGAAGCCCTTACTAAAGAAGGCAATTGGGTGATTGTGTTACAGCAAGATGGCCCCAACCCCTTCCATCAAAGCATCATACTCCACAATGAATTCAGATGTGAAATTTACAGGTTGAAGTACCAGGGCTGTTATTAAAGCGACTTTGAGTTTCTCTAAAGCCTTTCGAGCAGTTGGAGACAAATGAAAGGCATTCTTTTTTGTGAGGTTTGTAAGAGGGCAAGCAATTAAACCATAATTCTACATAAAGCAACGGTATTAGCTCGAGTGTCCCAGAAATCCTTTGAGTTCAAAGACATTTGTGGAAACGGGCCAGTCTCTCACTATTGCAATTTTTTTGTAATGTGTTTCGACCCCCTGAGCAAAAATTCTGTGACCTAAGAAAGAGATTATGGTTGGCTCAAAGCACATTTTTTGAAATTGGCTTAGTAAGAATTCTGGTGGAGGGTCTGGAAAACAGTATAGAGATAGACTTCATGTTGGCTTGGTGTTTTACTGTAGATCAATATGTCGTCGAAGAAAACCAAAACAAACTTCCTCAAATAAGGCCGAAGAAGATCGTTCATGGCTACCTAAAATGTTGCGGGGGCGTTGGTGAGCCCAAAAGGCATGACCACATATTCGTAATGGCCACTATGAGTTCTAAAAGTTGTTTTTGGGATATTAGCTGTTAGCACCCATATTTGATGGTAGCCAGAATAAAGGTTGATTTTTGATAAGTAGGTGACTCCGTGTAGTTCATCTAGTAGTTCATCAATGTTCGGGATGAGATATTTGTCCGGAATTGTAATTTTGTTGAGAGCCCGATAATCCACACACATACACCATGTATCATCCTTCTTTTTGACTAGCAAACCAGGCTAGCAAATGGACTCGAGCTAGGCTGAATGAACCCTTTTTGTAGTAGGTCCTCTACCTAGCACTCAATCTCATTCTTTTGGAAGTAGGTTACCAGTATGGCCTCAAATTAGGCTGGGGAGCACTTGGTAACAATGTAATAGCATGTTGGAATTTTCTGAAAGGAGGCAGTGTGGAGGGTTCATAAAAAACAGTGCCAAAATTGCATAAGATGCCCTCTAGATTCACCTACTTATTGTGGTTAGTGCTCAAAACAGAATTAGAAACCATCATAGAGTGAAAACTCATGTTTGGATTTGAAACAGAAGTACATGGGACTCTTTGTAACTTGTATCTCTTGCTATTCCTCCAGAATATTAAGAACATATTGTTCCAATAGGCTTGAATTGTGTTAAGGGATGCAAGCCATTTTATGCCCAGAACTAAATCTGACCCAGCAAGTGAAAAGCGATAAAAATCATGAGTGATATTCAAACTTGGTAGGCGAACAGTAATATCCTGACAAAGTCGATTACAGCGCACAACGCTGCCATCTCCAATTTGAACTCCTAAGGTCGGGATAGCCACAGTAGGTAAGTTGAGTTTGTTTACCAGATAGTCGAAGATGAAGTTATGGATGGAGCCCAAATAAACCAACAAAAGGACAACATGGTTCTGAATTTCGCCACGCAGCTTCATCGTTGAAGTTGAGTTTCGGGCTAAAATAGCATTAAAGGAGATTTCGGCCTCCTCGATGTTCTCTACTTCTTTGGGCACTAGTTCTGGTGACTCCGACATGGGATTGCCGTCGGCATCCACCTTCATGCTAGAAAAGAAGGAAGCAGCGCATCGGTGACCTGGACGGAAGGGCTCACTGCACCTAAAGCAAAGACCCTTATCCCTCTGTTATTGCTTGGTGGCATCTCAGGTGTTGGGTCGTGAGACGCTGGTCATGGAAGTTCTGGCTGAGCTCGAAGAAGAGCCTACAAGTGCAAACCGATTCTGTGAGTTGGATGGGAGAAAGTAATTTTGGGTTGACCCGCCCGAGTAAGAGGGTTAGGTTTCCTGGCCCGTACTCGAGTTTGACTCTGGCTTAGGCCCACTGGTTGCAAGTTTTGCCTTCTTAAATTCAAGGGCGACGTTTGCTACACAGTACACAATTTGGGGCTTATGTATTCTGACCTTAGAATAAAGCTCCTCCCTTAGGCCATTCAAAAACACACCCAGAAGACAATGCTCTGGCCAGTTGAAAACTCGAGCAACTCGATGTGCCCATTCCTGGCGATATTCCAACACCGTCCCCATTTGAGAGATGTTGCATAAGTGTTCATCGGGATTCAAATATTCGGGTGAACCAAAGTACTCCTGAAGTGATCGTACGAGTTCGTCCTAATAAACCATCGAACACTGGGAATTTGTCATGAAAACAGATCTAGGGCGTTGCACTCCAAATACATTAAGGCGATGTAGACTTTGTCGTCTTCAGGTGTCTTATAGTAGCAAAAGAACTTCTCGGCCCTAAGAATCCAGCCCTTGGCATTGCCGCCACTGAATTTAGGAAACTCAATTTTGGCATGGGGAGTGTAAGGGTGCTTGCGAGACTCCTTGAAATCGTCATCACAGTCAGCTGCGGATCGTCGAATTTTTGGTGCCTTCCCTTATCGAGCCGCTTGTAATTCCACACCAACTATCTTTTCCTTGAGTTTGTCTAAGGTGCCCAATTTGGCAACAATTTGGGCCAAAGGATCGCCTGTTGATGGGGTGGGCACCGGAGGACGTTGCATCTTGTTTTGATGTGTTTCACCAGATTCATGAGAGTCGCCAGAAGAACGTGTGGTCACCATAATGATTTGTAAAGCTCTGATATCAAATGATAACAAGCTGATAAGAATAAGGATAATAACTTTGTAACCGATAGTAGTCAAATAAGAGTGACAGTAGTAGCTCTCATATCATCTTTAATAACAGCAGGAATCTCATTGCTAAGAAGAGTAAGAAGCCAAAGAGAATCTCCAGAGAATAATAGTTGGATTATTAATGCATACCTAAGCCTAATGAAGCTTAAGGTATTTATAGAATCTGAAATACAATTGAAATAACTGACCTTCGCTGTAAAGACGGGGATAAATGCGAAACTGAGTTAGTGGACTTGTGATTAGAGGTGGAAATAGGCCAGGCGGCCTGTCAGGGGCCTGTAGCCTGGCCTGTAATTGGCCTGTTCAGGCCTGGTCTGTCAGGTTAAAAGGCCAGGTTAAGGCCAAAACAAAAGCCTGTTTTGCTTAATATGCCAAGCCAAGGCCTAACAGGCCTGTCAGGTCAGCCTGAGCCTGTAAAAATATTTTTTAAAAATCAAATAAGGGTTAAAGGATAATTTCGCCTGAGCCTGTAAGTTTTAGCCTATTTTCGGCCTGTTTAAGGAGGCCTGTTAAGAAGGCCTATTTTCGGTCTGTGGCCTGTTGGCTTGTTTTGCAGTATGGCCTGTTAGTTTGCTTAAAAAAATTTAAAAATTCAGGCCTCCTTAACAGGCTTCAGGCCAGGTCAGGCCTATGAACAGGCCAGGCCCAGGCCTAAAAATTGGCCTTTAACAGGCCACAGGCCAGGCTCAGGCTAGTTTGTGCCTTAACAGGCCAGGCCTGTTAAGGCAAAAGCCTAGCCTGACATGGCCTGTTTCCGTCCCTACTTGTGATAAGCCTAAAGGTCCGGATTATTTTACTAACTAACTCCACTTTGACTCAGCAATAAAATAAATAAATAAATAATAAAATAATTAAGACTTAGTCTAACTTTAGTTGTTCCTTAGTCTTGCACCTCTGATAAGTCACTATTGATTTGGGAGTAGCATCACATACATATAGACTATATATAGTACATGTATACTTACAGATAAATGTATCTACAAAATCGTTGCTATCATGAAGAATAATAATGGCCTAGAGTTACTGGACTCACACCTTCATATATGTGTGATTCTAAGTGGTCATGATCAATTCGGTTAAAGAGGGCTTTATTTTCACCTTTCATATGACGACTCCTATCCTTGTGAATTTTGACACATAGGATTAATGAAAAACAAGCTAATGAAGAAGAGAAAGGGAAGGATGATGAAGCAAGACAAATTAAACATATGCGTTCAATTCGTACATATAATTCAAAATCTAAAATGACAGGGGAATTGGTAAAGAAAAGAAAAGGTGAGACGTCTATAATTATTAATCTCTTAGACGTTCGTGGAGGCTGATTTGAGGACCACTCTTTTCGAATTTTTACAGCAACATTCATACTTGAAGAGTTTCATTATATATACAATAACTCGAAGTATGGTCATTTAATTAATTCATTGCAGCACCGCTGATCAATTATAATTTACGACGATATATATGATCCAGATCAGATGCGTTTTTTTTAAAAGAAAAATAATGTGTTTCTGTTTGAAATAGTTGGTGATTGATCATGCATTGAGTGCGGTTAATTAAATTTTTTAACCATGAGTCGTTTTATGTGGCCTTAAAAGGCGAGAATGAAAGAGTTTTTCAAAACATTTTGATTTGTACGGGAATACTTATAACACCGATCCCAGGCTGTACAGGAAACATTATTTTGACTACGGGTAAAAGCAACTTTTGTCATTATTTGAATAACTGGTTATATTTTCTGGTCAGAAAATAACTAGATATATTAAAATTTTCAGATTAAATTGGCGGCATGAAAAAAAATTGTCTGTGGGTGAAAGCATGAAACTAATTTTTTAATGTGAAAACTAAACTTCTGGCCCCAAGAAATCATCCAGCCACGTTTCAATGACGCAGGTTGAAAAGAATTTCACCCTTCACAATTAGATTTATTTCATAAACTAATCTCGTAATTAAAAGGCAAACACTTCCTGATTAAGTGTTCCATAGCCACTAACTACTTACATAAGGGACGAAATAATCTGATCTCTTGCAATCGATCATGTCAACATTAGTTCGTATGTAAAAATGCTCTCTAATATAAGAGTTAGATAGAGGATTTATTTTGATTCTCATTCTAAATATAAGATCTCATACCCCTCTATCTCCTAAATGTATAATTCTTCTCTCAAAATATCCTATTAATTATACATATCAATGAGTTTTCATCAAGAGGTAATCAATTAATATTTTATGGAAACCAACATCCATTTATTACAAATAAATAATTTAACTGGTTTTTTAATATCCTTAGATTAGCTATCCAACTCAGTGGTAGTACAAAAAAGCCCTTACACGTAGTGAATACTCTCATAATCATTTGCATATATTAGTCAAATATATATCAACAAAATTATCACAAATAATCATATTTAATTTATGGGATTGTCAGGACTCTCATCCCTTAAGTAGTTTAAGATACTGATTGCTACTAACAAAATACTTAAAGATGCAGGATGGATACAAATTAACCTTGAAAAACTCATAAGAAGCTTGAAAAATATATAGATTGATTAGAAAGCAAAATTCGGAGGGGAAGTGGCACAACATATATGAATGATGAAGGGGGTTGAGAAGAGTGGAAGTGTGAGGGGTTGTGAGGGCTTTCACTCTGGGAGATGGATGAGCCCTCCTTAGTCCTCCCAGTTGTCCATTTGATCTGAGTACGCCTCTGCTCTGCTTCTCTCTGGGTCCCACCCCTTCCCTCCCTATTACTCCTCTCCCTCCCTCCTCCTTCTTCCTTCCCCACCACCACCACCACCACCACCTCTCTCTCTCTCTCTCATGGACAAGTCCGACAGAGAGACTCATGACTTCATGAACGTTGAGTCCTTCTCTCAGCTCCCTTTTATCCGTCCTCCTCCTCTCAAAGACAAGCCCCTTAAGCTTTTCGGCATTGAATTCCCCAACGCCGACTCTTCTTCTTCTTTCACCCCCGACGACGCCCACTCCTCCGACGCCACCAATAATAATGCTTTTGACCTCGATTCCAAGGACGCCGCCTCCGCCTCCGCCGTCAATAACGCTGAAACCAGCCGCCGATTCGAATGCCATTACTGTTGTAGAAACTTCCCCACCTCTCAAGCCTTAGGTGGCCACCAAAACGCCCATAAACGGGAGCGTCAGCACGCCAAGCGAGCTCACCTTCAGTCCGCCATGGTCCACAATAGCCTCTCCGTCGACGCCGCCGCCGCCGCTCATGTCTACGGCCTCATGAACTACCACCGCATGGGCTCCACCACCCTATACCCCTCGTGGCATAATAGTAACTCTGCCGGTGGAAGGTTTTATGGAAGCCATGGTACGACGCCGTATCCTCATCTGCAACCCATCAACGGTAGCCCCTTAGCCTTGTGGCGGATCCCCGCCACCGTCCAAAACAACCCTACTACCACTTTCAATCGAGACCGTTCGTTGCACTTACAGCATCCGTTGCCCTTGCTCGCCGGCGACGAAATTAACGTCGGAGCTTCTCATCAGGTCGTTGGTTCCGCTTCGCAGAATCGCCTTGTTTATGACTCTGCTAAACCCGGCGTTCACGACCATGTGAGTTTGGATCTTCACCTGTGACCATGAAAACTATCTCTCCTCTCACTGCGAATAATAACATTTTGGGGCTTCTCTATATGAAATATATGAAAATTTTCTTTATTTTGTTGAAATCCTGTGACTTGATCATCATAAGAAGGCCCATATATATGTATATCACTTCGGTTCTTATTTTTCTCGAAATTAACAGTGATTTAGGTGCGATGAGATGATAAATATGTAAATGAAGTTCCAATATTTATTCATCAACAGCCTTCCGGCCGCTTCCGATTCTCTTCCACTTCTTTTAAACATATATTGATTTTAAACTCAGAATTAGGGAAACGACGTAATAACATTCTTGACTGTTTTTTCCCTCTTGTTTCAAATCGGTTAAAGTTGCATATACCAAAGATCTAATGCAGAATTCTGTAGTATCAACTTGGTATTCTGTACAATGTATTATTATTAAAATGTCCTTGTTGGTCTGCAAAGAGAACTGTACTGTTCCCACGTGTGGCGATATGATAAAGAGTAGAAGACAGTTGGTTTCGCATGAAGGCTTTGTCCAGACACACACGTGTGCGAGGATCCATCATGGTGTGGAGACAGATGGGGTGATGAGAAAGGACATGGCTTCTGATTCAATGCAATGTAATTGAGAAAGGGTCATTATATAAAGCGTTTTCATGAGTCTGCCCTAAAATTGCAGTAAAGAAAGTGATTTATCAATGCCAGTTTGCAGTTGCGGCAGCCAGCAATATAATGCAGCTTCATTCCAGACATCAATAACACTACTTGTAAATCCTACGTTTTTTCCAATTAATTTACAGATAGTGAAAGGAGAAGTTAAGAGGAGAAGATATCTTTATATATTCAAATTAGATATATAAACATCATAAGAATGTAATAAGCCTATCGACTTTAGATTATGTCTCATATGTCTAGCTTTAGTACAAGGTAGAACTTTCTTCATTTGAGACCTTGAGATCTAGGACTCTCATGCGACCATTATGAAGGAACATATCCCGCAACAACAGGTTCATGTTTATCAGCAGATTTTTTTTTTCACAGGTAGATTGAAGTTGACTTCTCTTGCACAAATATATAACAGCCTATCGAATTAATTAAATAGTGAATAGGCAAAAAAGAATTGGAAAAATATCAAAAAAAATACCACTTGAATTTCAAAATCCTAAATTGATTTTGTTAACAATAAGAGTAATGAGATTGACAATTCAAATTCTTATCAAATCACTGATTTGGGATTTTGAAATTCAAATGATGTTTTTTTAGAATTTTCCCAAAAGAATTTTGGAGTTCTATGTTATGAGAGATATCTATCCATGTATCTACAACAAGCGGTGGAGGCTGAAGAATTATTCATCTAATTACTGTGGGAATGATTCAAAATTGAAGTGACGTGACATGAAGTAATTATCTGCACTACAAATAAATAACATGTTTTTAATTCATCGTCTTCACAACACTAATAAATTCATAATTGAGAGGGATCGGAGAAAGACATGCACCAAGGGTAGTGCTTAATATTATCAAGGCCTTTTTATAAAATGGCGAAACTAACCCCTCATGAAGGGATGTGTTTTCGTTTTCGCTTCAAGAGACTTTTAAGGAACATATGGACATGGTTGTTGGGAAGCCACGTTCATATATTTTCTCAAGCTCATGGTTGTCTGAACAAGAGAGAAAGAGAAAGACTGGGATGTGTTAATGTTAGGTGGGTTTGGTTTTTGGGTGAGTGGAAATGTGGGACTTCTTTGGGAGTTAGATAGATAGATTCCTGAAAAATGAGGAGTACACTGATAGTTTAGTACTGATAAAACTGTCTACTTTAATCATCATCTATCTCTGGTGGTATATGGCGGCAGCACTGAGGGTCAGAGATTTATATGACAATGGCACTATCCAATGTATTTTGCCTACCTATAAAATTCAGAGAAGAAAACAAGAAAAGGCAATCAATCCCCCACTCATGTGTCTAACTAAAGTTCCCTCTCTTCCCAAAAATTGTTGGGATATGTGTGATTTTGACTACAATTATCCCAACTGGTTCGCTACTACTACTATTTTTCCTTTCGTCCTCCTCTTCGTTTTTCACCTTTTTTTTTGTTTCAACTTCGGATTCGAACTTTTCTTTTGTACGGCTAGCGAATTTCCCGCATTCCGTCGCCTACGTACTTCATGTAGTCATTTCTGGACACTCAGGGGATATTGATAAATGCACTATTATAAACTAGATATTTAATGACCTTAAACGATGTCCTTTTTTAAATCAGGGACGCTCAAAGTTCAATATTTAGCGGAAAATATTGGCGCTGGTTGAATTTAAAAAAAAAATTTTGTACCACTTTAGACGTCCCCATTTTGACTGGGGACGCGGAAAAGCCTGTCAGACTCCCATCCCATCAGCAGCAGGCCAGCAGCTTTATTTTCCTTCCCCAAACTTCATTCCGTCTTCCCCTGTGAGCTTCGTTCCCAGCTGTCTTCCCCCGTGAACCTCGTTCCCAGCTGTCTTCCCCTTTCTCCTTTCCCTTACTTCCTTTCCCGTCTTCCTTCCTCTTTCTTAATTCGTTGCTGCAACTTCCTTTCCCGTGCTTCCTTCCCTGTCTGCCTTCCTCTTTCTCATAATCTGCATATTTCTATTTTTCCCTCTCTCTTCTTTGACGAGAGCACCGTCGTTTGTGTCTCCCTCTCACAACTATTGTCTTCCTAGCTGGTGGCACCGTGAGTCGTCTCCATTTCCGTCGTCCACAGGTTTGTCTCTCACTCCCACAACTTTGAATACAAATGCTTGTAACTGTTAATTTAAATTAGATTATGAAACTGGAAAAACAGAGTAACTTGTATATGCATACTTTTAATCTACTTCTAATTTGCTTGATATGGAAATGGACTGTCATTATTGCATACTTGTTTTTTTCGTCAGTAGACTTCAACACGGTGATGTATATATATATAGACATGAGTTAAAAAAATGACAATGATACTGAGTAATAAATTTGGTTTGGCTTAGGTTAGTCTAGTTTAACATTATTCAAAAGTCAACTAAATTACAAAAATATGTCAGAGTTTTGCCTCAAATGCGTGCATGGTTCTGGAATGATGATGAGGTACAATATAATACAACTAGATAGTGCTGAACTGCTATTATTTCCATTCTGGTTTATGCAATATTTCTTCAGTTTAAATTTACCGGACAGTGATGTGTATATAAAAGCAAATAAAAAAAACACTTTAGACGTCCCCAGAGCAAACTGGGGACGTCTAAAGTGTTTCTGAACCACTTTAGATGTCCCCACTTTTCACTGGGGACATCTAAAGTCTGACCTAAAGACGTCCCCTATTTTAGGGACGTTATTGACAGTTTTTTCTACGTCGCTCAGATAGACGTCCCCCCTATTTTCAGACGTTAAAAGGCCCAAAAAAGGGACGTTAAAAACGTTTTTTGTAGTAGTGATGATAAGACATGGCTTCACTTTCTAGGTTAATTTTAGGTTAAGTGACTGTTTGAAATCACATAAATCATAGTTTTAAAAGTTTTTTCCTTCTGTAAACTGAGATAAAATTCTTTTCATATACTTACTTTATAAATTGTAAAAATTATTCTCCACATATTTGTCTTGGTTTGTGGAAAATGACTTCTGAAATGGCGGTTTCAATGTTATCCAAACACCTACTAAATAAGGGATATTCAACTGGAACAACTTTGCCATGAGCGCAACTTAAGACTTGCGCATAGTATTTGATCATAATGGGCTTGTTTGGAACAGCGATTGGAATGCTTAAAAACATCTTTTCAATCATGATTTACGGTATACGAGGTAAGTATGTGAGAGAAGTTTTGTCTTGATTTATGTGAAAAGCAGCTTATAAGCAATTTTAACACTATAACAAACATGCCCAATAACTATATTTTCTGCTATAAATTTTAATTTTGTAAACCAAAATATTTTAATTATTTATCAATCACATCACTACTGATTATACTAACTACTCTAATCCTATTTATAAGTCATTTTTTATCAAAAAATTTGGTCCTATTTATAAGTTCAGTTTCAGTGTAGTAAATGAGATGTGACAACTTTGTCCCTGTTTATTATACCAATGAAGAAATAATTAAAGATAGATAGAGAAGAAAAAGTTAAAAAGTATTCATTTATAAATAAGGGCATAATTGAAAATTTATCCCATAATGATTAAGTTAACCACCTCTCCCTGGTATGTGAGATTTAGTTAAAAGTAATTTATAAATAGGACAAAAGTGATAGTAAGTTTAACATATTATGACAATTTCACGAATAAACATAAACATGATATTATCAAAAAGATCCAATTTTTAACTAGATTATTAGTTGAGTTGGCAAAAATGAGGATGTTAAGATGAATGTGCGATTATACAATAAATGACAAGATTCAAAATGATCATGTTAGAGGAAGAGTAGATGTTGCACCTATTAAAAAGAAAATGATTAAAAATTGTCTAAGGTGATTTGAATATATATAAGAAAGCCATTGGAGGTGTCGATGAGGAGAGTGTATAAGATAATATGGAATCTTGTGAAAAGTGATAGAGGAAGAACAAAGAGAACGCTAAATGATATCATTGAACGGGGTCTTTTGATCAGTAACCTATTTAAGGATTTTATTATTGATAGAATACAATGGCGTCGCCGGATCTACTTAGTTGTCTTCACTTAATAAGATAAGGCTTGTAGTACCTGATCTGGTCAAAAAAAAAAAACAAAACAAACAAAGTCATCAGTTAATAATGTTAGTCAAGTACTTCTGATTTCTAAATAATATATTGGTTCCCATGCACCCAGTCGTTTCACTTCACCAAAAAGAATAAATTTGAAGGAACACAAGTCCAGGATCATATATATGATGGTACGTATAACTTGATTACATCAATTATTCCGCACAATACACTCTCAATGCATTTACAAGCACAAATACTCGTATATTTTAAAGACCTGCCTTTTCTTCTAGTCCTGTTGCTGCTCGAAATTAGTAGGGTAATCAGATTTGGACCAAAAACCATCAAACCGGCCAGTAGAACGGTTCGATCTGATTTTTTAAAAATCAATTTTATTTTTATTTTTTTTAGAATTTCATATTAATAATCCTAAAATCTTCAATTTTTTATCGGTTTAGCTCCGGTTTAACTCTGGTCTGACCCACTGACCCTTGATCCAGTACTCTAACCGGTTTAGTGACCGGTCCGGATTTGATTACCTTTTTCAAATTAGATATCTGAGATATTTTTTAAAACCTAGTTGAATTACATATCCTTCATTGTAAGCTAAGTATGTTATATATACTCTCCAAGCATTAACAAATGATTTTGGAGGAGATAATATGTATACTACGTCCCCACACGATATCCTATTTAAGTGTGTGTTTGGATTAGCTTTTTTTTAATAGCTTTTACGACTTACGAGGTAAATGTGTGAGAGGAGTTTTATCTCGGATTTCGCAAACCATGGTTTGGAGCTTTCCCAAACACACACTTAGGAAGGACTCGTACGTACGGTAATTTCTCAGCAAGGTATTTTTGGACAACCTCACAAAGGAAGGACTCGTACGTACGGTAATTTCTCAGTTGCTTTGCACCAAGGAAAAAAAAGTAATAAGTGAACAAGATCGTGCCCGTTTATTATTGGCTTCCTTAATTATATTGGGAGAGCTACCTCAAGGAGACCACGATACTTAAATCTGATCCAATTAAATTAAAAATAAGGAAAGGAAGCATGACCATACAAGATTGATAAAATTGAAATGGATTGCACGTAGCTAATGTTTTTACAACCTAATTCAACGAGAACTTCATTATAAGTAAAAGGTTGCAAGTTCCATCTCACTTGTAGCCTCAAACTTTCAGGGCTTACTCCTTTAATTCATGGAAAAAAATAAATAGTCATTATCCAACATAATGAGCATTCATTTTCTAGCTCGAGTCATGGAATAGTTACTTTTCTCAAAGGCATTACAAGGTTTGGAGATATGATGAATCTACCTTTTCATTCAAATAATTCAAAAGGATAAAATTTGTGTCATCAAATGTCAAAAATGCCCACAGGAAAAAAAAGTAGAAAGAGGAAGAAAGACAGAGAAATAAAAGACAATCCCGAAATACTGCCAGAATGTTAACGTCAACCCAACAAAAGAGGGCCCCATGAGTAAATGTAACATATAAAGCGCATGTGAGGAGCAAAGATAACGAAGGGACACAATGAAGAGGGGGAGGGGGAGGGGGAGTAGACGCGGGACACATAATGATTAGGACCACTTGGGTTCTCCTCCTTACTTTCACAGAGAGAGGGAAACAACAGTGGAATTAGAGAAACATCGGCCCACACCTCAATAAAGTTTGCAAACGAGGTTGACAGTTTATACAGTAACCTTATTGAGCAAACCTACATATTTTTTAACATAAGAAAACACCTTCCCTATATATCTTATTCCTCCTATTGGTGCGGTGTGGGACGTTGGTTAACAATGCCGCAATAAACGCCAGACCATCCTGTAGACCCATATGCTTGGTCTTGTCAAAACTATCTGTCAATCTATTCTCTTCCTTTTCAAATTCCACCACTTAATTACTCATCATATCCTAATTATAAGTCAGGGAGTGAAAGCTTATTTTATCTTATTTTTAAGTTATATCTTTTTTTTCATATGGATATATAATTTTATCTTTCATTTATTATTAAAAAATTATTAAATTTTAAAATAAAGTTTACGAGTCCTGAAAAAAGAATTGACTTGTAGGTGAGATTGGAGGGATATTATGCAACCACGCATGCAACCCAGCCTCCAAGAATTATCATATCACTGCCCACCAAGTCTTTGGAGCTGCCCATTTATCGGTCCTAATACAAGGACCACTAGTGGGTCAATGGTTTTTTCTTGGCCCCTATTGAATTTCGCTTTGATTAGGCATATAACGTTATCGTAGGTCTAGTTGGTCAAGGTTAATCCATAATGGATGTGATTGTACAAGAAGAAAAGTCAGACTTACCAATCTAAGTCAGATGTTTTAGGCCTAACAGAGTCTACCCCTCCTCTTACTTTTTCCAATTTAGACTTGTATATACGAACCACTGCACCTGGAACAGAGATTTTGAATAGACCGGGTTACGTCAAGAAATCTGTTCTAAATGGGTAAATGATTATTTCACCATGCGGTTATCCTGGAGGAGAAAACAAACCTTTCACTAGTAATTTATAGAACAGAAGAATAAAATGTAGAAAACTATAAAAGTGGCAACTCAGTCTATAAGACTCCTAATAAGTGAGGTTTGCAGAGAGATGAATGCATGCAGCTTTACTCACTCAAATAAAAAAATTTTCACAATTTGAACCCGTAACATTCAAAGATCACCACTACAAGGCTAGCCCTCTAAAACGCAAAAAACTATAACCTGTGTGCATAATTTGCTAAATTTACTTTTTTATTTTTACTTTACATAGTCGATCCAAAACTCTCTTTTTAACAGCCCTTTAATCATATCACTTGTGTACATAATCGATCAATAACTCTATTTTTCACAGTGGTTATTGGCACTTGACAATCATGACTTGTATGTGTCAATAGGGGTTTTCCAATATCACAAATAATAACATCATGATTTTTATAACACATTATTTATGCCAACGAATAAACTTTTCGCGCCCCTATATTATTTTAAGAAGTTTTCTCCATTTACTTTCTTGCAAACAGTATAGCCTTCCTAATTTTTTTTTTTCTTTCATACATTTAAAATTGACATTCATAGATTGACGTTAAAGTAATTAGGTGGAACACAAGCAACTAGAAGGCAACCCACACTTTCAAATATTTCAAAGAGATCCAAAATAATTTCAGACTCTATATCTAATTTAAAAATAGAATCTCACAAAATTAGAAATCAAACAAATTCATTGAATTGAGATACTGATATTTCAACACCATAAGTTCCTTACCACATGAAAGCCAGCAGGCCGCACTATAACCGACATTCTATAATTTCCAAAGTTGTGCGCTTACAATAAAAAATTTCGAAGAATTTTATTTTTATCATAAATGTGGGGGCCTACAAGCAGCAAAGAAAGAAAGTCGAAACTAAAACACAAGTACAGCCACAGAAGTAAATTTCTGCAAGTTTAGATTAGGCAATAAACAATATAAATTTCATTAAGGCAAATATCTAAAGTGTATTTTCGCACATCAAAGATCAGACATGAAATGAAACAAATGTCATCGAGCATCGAAGAAGTGAATTAGAGATAGAAATTCAAACACCAAAGCTAACACATTTTAAATCAAAAGATTGCCGTTTCTCAACTTCCCGAACGAACGGTCACAAGTCATCCATGTAATAAACATTATGGTATCTTTGCATGTTAAGTTCAAGCATACAAATAAATCTCAACTTACCCAGGTATTCGTACAATGCATAAAATGATAGACTGATCATTAAGTTTTGCATGTGTGCTTAAAGAGAATAATTTTTCATAGGTCATTTTTATCATATATGTGCAGGACTACAAGCAACAAAGAAAGAAAGCTGAAACTGAAACACCAAAGTAGATCCCCATTTGCACGCTTAGATTAGGCATCAAACAAAATAAATTTCATTGAGCCTCATAGGAGTGCATTATGGATACATGTTCAAATCCGAATGTCGAAGGCATCTATTTCATTTCATAATATTGTCATTTGGAGCATTCATATTAAGCATCAGATGACGCAACCGTCATCAAGCTCCGCCCACAGGAGGAATTGGCCATAACAGGAAATGCTTAGCATACATGTAAGGGGGCTACTGGCCGAAAAGACATGGATGGTCCAAGGCAAACATCAAAAGTACGCCCCCTGTGAGTATATTTATGCACATCAAGATTAGGCATCAGATCAAACAAATGTCATTGAGCCCCGTAGGAGTGCATTAGAGATGGAAATTCAAACACCAAAGACAACACATGTATTTTAAATTAAAATACTTTCATCCTCAGCAATCCTAAAATATCACAAGGCACCCATGTAATTAAAATTATGCCATCTTTGCACGTCAAGTTCAAGCATCCAAATAAATCTCAACTTACCCGCATTTGTATGCAGGTACTCTTACAAAGCATCAAATGATGGAGCAGTCATAAAGTTCTGCGTGTGTGCTTACAAGAAAAATTTTCTGCAGCAGTATATTTTTATCATGTGTGGGGGACTACAAGCAGCAAAGAAAGAAAGTGTAAGCTAAAACACAAAAGTAGACCTCCATAAGTAAATTTCTGCACGTTTAAATTAGGCATCAAACAATATAAATTTCATTAAGCCTCGTAGGAGTGTATTACGGATCCATGTTCAAATCACAGGGCCAAAGGCATCTATTTCGTTTCAAAATATTGTCATTTCTCTAACAAGCCACATATCCATTTTGAGAAATCTCAAGGCAAGTGAGGAATGTTGTGGCAGCTTTGCATGTCAAGGTCAAGCCTCCAAACCAATCTCACTTTCCCCACTTTTGTATACGAGCATTCATATCAAGCAACAGATGACGCAACCGTCATCAAGCGCTGCCCACAAGAGGAATTGGCCATAACACGAAATGTTTAGCATACATGTAAGGGGGCTACTAGCCGAAAAGAAATGGATGGGCCAAGGCAAACATCAAAAGTACACCCCCTGTGAGTATATTTTTGCACATCAAGATTAGGCATCAGATGAAACAAATGTCATTGAGCCCCGTAGGAGTGCATTAGAGATGGAAATTCAAACACCAAAGCCAACACATGTATTTTAAATTAAAATACTTTCATCCTCAGCAATCCCAAAAGATCACAAGGCACCCTTGTTCTTAAAATTATGGCATCTTTGCACGTTAAGTTCAAGCATCCAAATAAATCTCAACTTTCCCACATTTGTATGAAGGTATTCAAGGTATTCATACAATGCATCAAATTGATCGAGTAGTCATTAAGTTTTGCGCATGTGCTTACAAGAAAAATTTTCCGAAGCAGTATATTTTTATTATATATGTGGGGGACTACAAGTAGCAAAGAAAGTCAAAGCAAAAATACAAAAGTAGACCCCTATAAGTAAATTTCTGCACATTTAGATTAGGCATCAAACAATATAAATTCATTGAAACTCGTGGGAGTGCATTATAGATATGTGTTGAAATCCCAAAGTCAAAGGCATCTATTTCATTTGAAAAATATTGTCATTTCTCTAATAAACCACATATCCATTTTGGAGATCTCAAGGCAAGCAAGAAATGTTATGGCAGTTTAGCATGTCAAGGTCAAGCCTCCGAACCAATCTCAATTTACCCACTTTTGTATACGAGCATTCATATCAAGCATCAGTCGATGCAACCCTCATCTTTGCTAGTGTGCGTACAATAGGAAGTTTCTAGATAGGGTATACTAGCATACATGTAAGGGGGCGACGGTCCAAAAAGGCATGGATAGTCTAAGGCAAACATCAAAAGTAGACCCCCTATGAGTATATTTTTGCACATCAAGAATAGCCATCAAATGAAAGAAATGTCATTTCTCAAATAAGCCACAAATACTTTTTTGATAAACCACAAGGCGCGCATGAAAATGGTCTCAAGGCAGCTTCACTCATAAAGTTCAAATGAATTTCAAATTTTTAAATATTCACTAGCAGCACAGGTTTCCCAAGCGCTAAACAACGGAATATAAATGGGAAATGAAAGAATGATATTTGTTAAAGCGGCAACTGAAGATACACAGAAGTATGAACTGTAGCCTAAAATATGCCGATTTAACATCACATAATTAAACATCATCTATCCTACAAGGAAATAACCACCACCGAAGCACACAATTCCAGCATATAACTTAACCATAAACCATGTTTTACATTCATTTTGGATCTGTCTCTGCTGGGACACCGAAAATTTAGACTCAAGCGAAGGGACTTTCAACTAGCATTAACGGACCAGATCAAACGCTCAGTACTTGGCGAATCTTGATCGAAGTATGTGGGGCAGTTTATTTTCATGTTCTCCATGGATAAAAAAACATGACGAGAACCGCAGCACATCAAGAATATTTCAATATCACATAAGTAGATTTCAGTAATAACATAAAATAATAAAGGCTCAATAAATCTCGTGTCGCATTAATAATGATAATAATAAAGATGTTTTCCATGATATAATAGAAATCAAGAATCATACAAACAATCCGAGAAGAATGAAGAATACCTTGAAGAACGCAAGCGGCCAGACCAGAGGAAGCGCAAACACATTATTTCCAAGAGCGAGTTTAGCCGTACTGATATGGGGTAACATGGGAAGCTCAGAAGGCGGCTAGTAGTAGTAAACGCAATATAATTATTTTCAAGAGCTATGACCACTTTCTTCTCTTTGATTTATTCCCTCTAATCCTAATTATAAAATAAAATCAATTTTTTTTTAAAGAAATTAAGAAAAATAATTAAATTACTTTAGAATATTTATATTTTTTTCTTCAAATTAATTAGTTTGACTAATAAATTAATATATAATTTAAAGATATATAATATATAATATGATTAAATAATTTATTTAGTCTCCTTTATTCTTCCCAAAAAAATCAATTTTATCTTATAATTAGAACCGGAGGTAATACTAAAAATCGAAAGAGAAAAACAAAGATTTGAGAAAACCAAACGAGAGAGAACTTTTTTTTGGACAAATAAAGAGAGATAACTAAGACGCTAATAGATGAGGAAAAAGCTGAGACACCGCTAAGAAACGCCCGCGAAGGTCGGTGCGGGGATTATCCATCATATGACCGTTGCGAATTACTAAGAGGCGCGCGTGATTTATGGTTTACATATCCGTTGGAATTAATGAAGGCGCGCGCTTAATTATCTACCTAAAAATTTACAATTCATAGATGAAGGCGGTAGCGGTATAGCTTAAATATTTCTGGGGGGATTTCTTTTGTCCGGTAACATATTTTATTTTTTTTTGTTTATTGCATGAACCATAATATTTTTGCCCAGAATATAATTACAACGGATGCTACTGGCTAATATTTTGGAAAAATTATTTTTTAAAAGAAAAAAAGTTAGCCCCTCGTGTTTAACCCATCACAACCTTAATCTGTTTCACCAAAATTTACCTTCATTTTCAATTTAGTCCTTACTCTTTTTTTGTCTTAAAAAAAATAACTTTTCATATAATCGAAAGCTGTGAAGGTTAGCTCCTATTCTATCCTACCTTTAAATTTTAATTACTTAATCATTCATAAATAAATATAATTTTGTTAAAGAATTAAAGAAGTCATATAGATAATTAAATACAAAAAAAAAATAGTAAAACGAAAATACAAATCAATATCAATTCATAAGTTATTAATTATATGAATAAAATAAAACTAAATTTTATTTATTTAGAAGACAGAAAAATCGCCCCGGGGTTGCGCAAGTAAGATCAGAGGTAGCGCACCTTAGAAAGGGTTGTGTCTTTTATTTTAAACCCAGTCCTTCTTTCATGGATCAATCTAGAGGATGCGGATCCAACCTATATTTTCAGCTTTATTTCTATTTAATTTTTAGTTGACAAGGAGGCTTAAACTGACCATGTGGGGATCAAATCCACCACTTCCCTCGTAGAATTGGTTATAGTTCTCTGCTCTTCCCGTTCTCTTCCCCTCCACTATTCATCTCAGCCTTTAGATTAAAATCTGAACGGTTTATATTTAATGTTTATAAAAAATATTTTAAAAATATCGAATTATTAAATAATAATTAAATAAATTCAAAATTTTTAAATTTTAGTCATGATAATTTAAACCTAAAATAAAAATATTTAAAAATAATATTTTCATGAAACATTAAATCTGAACTGCTCAGATTTTAATCTAAAAGCTGAGATGAGTAGTGGAGAGGAAGAGGATAAGAAGAGAACGGTAAGAGCAGAAGACCGTAGCCAATCTCCTTCCCTCATATAAGGAGATTGCTTTGCCACTAAGACAATGCACCATTTTAAGCTTTATTCAATAAAAAGATATTCCTGAAAACAAAGTTCTTAGGAAAAAAACAAGTCAAAAGTCATTATATAATAGCAATCAAACATCAAACATGAAATGAATACAAGATAAGGAATATATTAGAAAATTAATCATTTTTGGACAACAATGAAAAGGTGATTCGCGATTGTATATTTAAAACTAATCAAAATAAGGGGAATTGCATCCTCTTTACTCTGTTCATAAAATGTACTCTATAAAAGTAATCCATACTACTTCAACCTGGTGCAAGATATACGGAAGAATTATCTTCAAATGATAATAATACGACTAGAGGCATAGATCAAATATGAAAATGGTAAATAGCTGCCCTGTTTGTGTACCTATCAGTAGTTGTCTAATTCTCTTGAGAAGAACTGATATTTGAAGCCCTTGAAGCAGCACAAGGGGATGTTACAGTGAAAAAGTTCACAAACAAAATACTTGAATATTTTCAATTCATCACATCATTATTATTCACGGCAGTAGTATTTAGATGCAAATCTCAACATTAATACGGGAATAATTTATGAATGTCATCACATTGCAGAAGGCTCATGTAACTTTCTATAAACTATGATATATAGCTTTTAATTTTCATTTGCACAGTTAGAGTTCTGCTTGAAAGCTCGAACAAGAAAGACTAGAAAGCAGGTAAAATTTTATTAAGATAATCCACTGCCATGCCAAGATAATATGTTCTCACATATGCTAATCAACAGGAACCATCTAAGCTCTAATTGGAAAATTTTGATTTTCATGAAAATTGATGCGATCCTAACTAACAAAGACAGCCAAAGGAAATTAAAAAGGAAGAACTTAAAGACCATAACTACAATTCTTGTTTTTTTTTTAACAGGAAAGTCCCATAATTATGATTCATAGAGCTAGAGCATACATAAACAAAAAGCATGGGGAAATCAAAAGAAAGAATGATACAAGGAAATAATAAGATCCTAAATCTCTCAAGACTCAACTGAAATTGTTAGGAATAGGGGAACCCACTAGCCAAAATTCTCACCCAAAAAACTCCAATCAGAAAGATTGATCATTATGTCATTTCAATTCTTAGTTCCTTTAATTGTTCATGGATATAAAAAACTCCTCAATAGTAAAACTGTCAAATACAGGAATGGTGTAGAAAGGTCAATCCAACATTTTGTATGTATATGGAACTCCAAAACATATAAGTCAGGGATATGATAAGATTAAATTGGCCAATCAATCTACAATGAACATGTTCAAAAGAGCAACTTAACAAGAAGTATAAAAGGGGAATACTTTAGCGTAGATACTAGACAGTTCAAACAAAAGAAACAGGGATCATACAGGTATTCAGAGTTGACAATATGAATTCACTAAGCATTCGAACGATTGAGTCAGCCTATTCAAAGGAGGGGTTATGGACGGGAACAAGGAGAAAATATTAGGGAAGTGGCATGCACGCCACATATTGGAATTTCCAAAAGAAAAAAACATAATGATTCCCTAAAATCAACAAGACGGTAGTGAAGAACTTTACCAGGGCTGCTGCATTTCTATCCTATTGTCTCCTGTATTGAACTTATTTCCTTGCAGCTTTTGCTCCAAGCGACCAACCAATACACTTCTTTGCTGATCAATAGAAATTGCTCATTTTCACGAAGGAAGGGAAAAATCACCAATGCAATAACTGAAGTAATCATTCAGCCGATATCCGAGAGAGAGAAAAGAAACCGCATATCTACTGTTTTCTAAATATCAGAATTTCTAATTCCAGTAACATAGCTAATAGTTCCGAAAAAGTATGTGACTCGTATGGTGCACAAGATCGTGAGGAAAGTGGAGATCGGCGACGGGATTAGCAGAGCAATTTGCGAATGTCGGTAGACCGGAGAGAGAGCCGCGGCGAGGGAAGACGGGAGGGGGAAATGCTCTCCTCTTTTATTTTATTTTCTTTTTTCTTTTTTATTTTGGGGCCACCGCTCTACTTGAGGTATGGGACTCTCGAAGTTGTGAACAAAGGCATTGGGCTCATTCTGTACTCGACCTCAATAAACCTCAGTTGGGTTTCACTTGTAATCGTACAAAGCCAGAAGCTAGCCCAACTGTACTTCCCTTTATAGTCTGAAATAGGGGCCGGCCCATTACGGGCGTTTCATGTGAAACCCATAATTTTTAAAGTCCGTGGTTCTACACGGCTGGTTCTTCACGAGTTTGGACTTAAACTCATTTTAATTAAAATAAAATTTAATTTCAAGTTTTATAATTTATTTATTTTTTTGTTTTAAATTGAGATACATTATGTATAAAACTCATAAATTTCTGATTAAAATAATTATCTAATCTAATGTCTAAATTAGCATTTTTTTTAAATGTAAATGATTAAACCATTGTAGAAAATCAAATAAATCAAACCATTTAATAAATGTTACCCTATTACTAATACTCTATTGGGTACTTAAGTGTCTCTCATATTGATAAATTGATTTAATGATATTGCATATATTAATTTATTTTAAAAAAATATTAAACGGGTCTAAAAGGGCCGGGCCTATAGGGTTGCTGTCAGGCTGGCTCTTTTAGGCCCGACTCCTTTTGGAACCTCTAAATCATAAGCCTGGGCCTAAATGAATTGACCCGATTTGTCGGCTCTACTTCCCCTTTTTCTTCTTCTCTTCCTCCTAAGCATAGCTATCCTCTTATTGGAGACAATTCTATTCGAGGCATTGTTAAACGCTAAATGTGGGCATCTCTTCTAACAGAAATTCAAACCTTAGTTCGCCACGTTGTTAAAGACTAGCCCTTTTCGTTAGACCCAACGCCATTGATGTGCTTCCCCTTCTTATTATAAGACACCCACTATTAATTTTGATTAGATTAAAGAATTACACTAGGTCATTCAATTTGTCTTAAATT
This sequence comes from Inga oerstediana, assembly GCA_963210345.1. Classification (NCBI taxonomy): domain Eukaryota; kingdom Viridiplantae; phylum Streptophyta; class Magnoliopsida; order Fabales; family Fabaceae; genus Inga; species Inga oerstediana. The sequence goes on from OY723401.1 coordinate 10,784,306, forward strand.
AATAAGTATTTTCAACTTTTCTGCTCATTAAATGATAATGTGATTTAATTTTTCAAACTTTGAGTATCAATTAATGACAAGGGGTAGAGTGGGAAAAAATTAATTAAAATTTGCTTTTAGTTGGTAACTTATAATAACAACACCATTATTAACTTAATGTATTGCTCCCTGTCTCCTCTATACCATATCTATTGTTAGTAGTTTATAATCCCTCTAATACTTAATATAAGATATATTTATCTAATTTAATTAGATTAAAGAAGTTAGTTAAATTAGTAAATATGAAATTTATTTTCTTAATACCTTAGTTTCCTTCTTTAATTCCTTCATTCTCTCTTTTTCTTGATTATTATTGAAGGAGCATCAACAGGGGTAAATTATAAAAATAATAATAAATATAAAAAATATATCTTATAATTATAACTAAGATAGACAAATTTTCTAAATATGTCATATCTTAAAGATTGGGGCTACTTTTTGTTTTAAAACTTCTATTATTTGGGAATTCAAAGCCTGGCTTAGTTAATTTGTTTTACCGACCTCGATTGGCTCTTACTGCTTTTTCTTGCTACTCGCCAACCTTTTTTTATTAACATTATACTTCATTTTTTTTCCTGAGTATGATAGGATTAAATGAGCATATTTTAGTTCAAATATCAATATAATGATATTTTATATTAATCACATGTTTGTTGATTTATGTGCCATATAATATATAACCCTGAGTATCAATACCATGGAGTAGAGGATGTTACTAGTCCTTTTTTTTTCACCTGAAAAAAAAAAACACTAGCCGCTTTGAAGTCATGCATTTAAATGTTAGTTCTCATGCTTAATATAAGGTTTTTTTTGGTGGAATATGCAAAATAACAACAAAATATCTGTTTAAAGTCATGCCTGATGATGCTATACTTAAGAGATTTTTTATTAACCTCTCAATAAATAGGAAGTGACACATTCCAAAATTAGACAAACTCCATACAAGGATGTAGGGTGACATACAATGAAAGGTAAAGAACTCTACAAACGACGATCGAGGTTTCTTTCCTTTTTTTCCCTCCTAAATAATGTGATGATAAGAGTATTTACAGGCAATTGATTTGATACCTTAAAATGGTGCTCTTAAATTACTATACCTCCTTAATTAAAAGTCATAAGTGATTAGATTCTTGAAAAATATATGTTGATTTATGAATACTAACAAACATCTCTGTATACTACTACGTACACAGCAGCATTATAATAAAACACTTTTATTATTTTTAAGTGGATGCTTTATTGGGCCTTCATTAATGAGTAAAATAACCAACAAAAAAGCTAGCATCTCATTAGATTTTTAACTATAAAGAGAATATTTTTGTAGCTACTGCCCCATTGAATCCGGATTCTCTCCCATACTCTTTCCCTCCCTTGCGCCTCCTTTACTTAAAATAGCACTGTTTTGGGTCCAAGAAATAGGGGGTTGGATCCTTTTTTTTTTTTTTAAAAAAAAGATATATATAGCATCATGAAGTATTTTTTCAGTACCGCCCAGTATCATGAAATAATGTTTTATACATTTAGTATGGTAAAATATTTTTCTAATTGCAACGAATAATCTAAACTTAAAATATAGAATGGCGATAAAAAAATATTTCAGGGGATTATATGCAAAAAAATAATTATTTTAAGATAATGGGTATTATTGAAAAAGTTATTTAAGGTGCTGAATGAGTTAAAAAAATTTATCATATTAGATGTTACTAAAAAATACTTTAGAATGTAGTTTGTTAGACAGTAGTTACTACTGAAAAATTATTTAAAATGCTGAGTGAGTTAAAAATTAATTATAATACTGGGTGTTACTAAAATAATACTTTAAAATATAATTTGATAGGCAATAGTTATTACTAAAAAAATATCTAAGAGTGATCAGCGTAATAAAAATTATTTTAAAATATTGGATGTCACTTAAAAATTATTTCATAATACTAGACGGTACTGAAAAAATACTTTTAGATGCTATATATATATATATATGTATATGTATATGTATATTTAAAAGGATCAAATTCCCTGTGTTTTGGATCCAAAACGTGCTATTTTAAGTAAGGAAGGTGCGAAGGACGGGAAGAGTATGGGAGAGGATCCGGATTCTGCCCCCACTAATTATCACCCGCCTCCGCGGGTAAGGACTGAGATATAAGTCAAATAACTAAGTGCGTGTTTGTTTGGGCGTTTGGGAGGGAAGATTGGACTTGAATAGTGTTTTGATAAAAATTGGGTGTTTGTTTCAGCGATTGGATTTAAGGTGAAATAAATCATAAGTTGGAAAAAGTCATAAGCTTCAAAATGAAGCTTATTGGAGCTTATGTGCCTGTATGTGTATAAAATAATATTGATAGAAGTATTTTCATATTTTTGGGGATCAATGAGGTACTCAAAATCACTTCTAATCACAAAACTTATTTTATGAAAAATGTTCTGAATAATTTTCTCTTTCTTTAGATAGTAATCTTTCGTTAATTAGAGAATACTTTGGGATAAGAGTTTAAACAAGTTTTAAGTTTTGTTAATATATGACTGTAGAAATGTAGAGAATAATTAATAATTAATTTTAATCATTTTAGATTTATTATTTAGTTGTTTTATGATTTTTTAATCAATTTTTTTTATAAACATGTCATAAATTAGTTTCTATATAGTGTTTTTACCCATTAAATTTAGTTTAAATAATTTATTTGGATTATTAGAGATATTATTGAAATTTTAATCGGTTTATTTTGTTAAATTTTAAGTTATGTGAAAATATAAGTTATGATTTAATATTTAAATTAGAGTTTGATATAATTTATAATATTTAAGCTTGAAGTGCACAGTAGAAAAGACTTTTGGAGTGTACCAATTTAAATTAGAGTTTGATATAATTTTATTAAAATTGTACCATTATCAAATTTTCAAAATTAATTTTTGAAAAATTTTGAAAAAATCCCTCCATGCGTAGATATATTTCCAGACCCCATTGGCAATTAAGTTGCTAATGATGAATTTTTTCACAATTATCCCTTCATTTTTTCATTTTTCATAATTTTTTCAATTTTTTTCTCTTAATTAATACAAAAGTCACTTATGCAAAAGTTAAATCAAATATCCTAACTTTTACATAAGTTACTTTAAGTTACTTATCCAATCGCTAATCCAAACACTCATAATTTTACCCAATCTAACTTTTTTCCAATCTTAAGATTTCATAAATTTAAGTAAAAATAAGTTACTTATCCAATCATCAAAATAAACACACCCTAAACAAGTGACCCGAGGAGGAGCTGTCTAGGGTAGTACCGGTAATTCGGGCCGGGCTGGCGGGCCAGCCCGCCCTTTGTAAACGGGTTCGGGCCGCCATGATTAAAAACGGGCTAAACGGGCTGAGCCCGTTTAGCCCGCGGGTTGATGCGGGCCAGCCCGCTTAAAATTTTTTTATTTTTTTCTCACATATCCTTGGTCCCTTATCTCATTTTTTTTGATGATGTGTTTAATTAATTCCTCATCCTTTTTATTTGACACTTATTTTCATATTATATTTATTTATTATACTATTATTAAATTAAAAAGAGATGTATTTATATAGTTTTGTGATGAAATAGATGAAAAAAAAGGAAAGTAAGAATGAAATTGAGTTCTTAACACAAATGTATAAAAGAAAAGAAGTGTGATATGAGCGGGTGAAAGAGAAAAGATTAAGAATTAAAAAAAAAAAAAAAAATTTGGCGGGCTGGCGGGCTGGCCCGCCAGCCCGCCTAAACGGGCTCGGGCTGGCAAAAGCCAGCCCGCGAAGGGGGCGGGCTGGTGCAGCCCGCCCCGCTGCAGCCCGCAACCCGCGGGCCAGCCTGTTTTCCCACTGCTAGTCTAGGGGATCGAGCCCGCAGCCCTTGTGTCCCCTCGTGGCTGACGCTGGATTCTCAATTCCTCATCAACGAATTGATTTTTGTCAAAAGCGGATAAAAAAAATTAAATAAATAACTTAATTATAATATATATTGTATATTATTAGATTATATATTAGTTTATAAATTAAATAAATTAATTTAATATAAAAATGATAAATATAAATACTTTAAAATAATTTATTTAGCTTCTCTAAACATTCTAAAAAAAGTTAATCAGATCTTATTTTAAAGATTTGAAGTAACATAATACATAAATAAATTTAGGAAGCCTCAATCTTTCATGATCACTACAAGGCATGGTAAAAAAAATGATTACTACAAGGAATTAATTTTTAATCCCCAGTAAAATATACTCCTTATTTTTAGAAATAAACAAAGTAATTTGGGCACAAAAAAAAAAAGTATAAAAATGACATTCTATCTGTGCTCTCTCTTTTTCTTTTAACCAATTTTTTTTATCATGCATCAATCAAAATGTCATTCTATCCGGGCCGACTATGTGTCTGATTGGGAAACAACCAAATTCTAGTTTCAAAAATTATTCTCACTTAATTACATCGTAAATCATAAAAGTACTTCTATCAACTCTTGCTAATATTATTTTCTTTATAAAATTTGTAGTTTGAAACTTATAATTCGCCTCATTCACAGAAGTTAAAATCGTTAAGATTAAATATTTTCACAATGACGTTAAATTAAAATTAACAGTATTGCATGAAATATGAAATTATCATAATTGAACCGCTATTAAAATTATTTTTGACTTTAAATATCAGTATTTAACACAATAAAATCCAACATGATCAATCCTGATACTGATATATAAAATTTACAACAAATCATGGATTATATTCGCAATGTGTCAATATGTCGTCTATAAGTTAAAGCCTTCTTCAAGCCGATGAGCGAACTACATCAAAGGAAAAAAAAAATTTGATCATTGCATATATGCGACAACCCGCCAGGTTTCCTGGCCTTAAAAAACCGTTTGATTATTGGATCACGCGACAACCCACTTGGTTAATTAAAATATAATCTCATTGATTATAATGGAGTATTGTATGTCATGTTCAAAGTCAATTTTCCCTTTCGAGTCTCAGATGAACCTGCCTCACCCGGAGAGGACGGCCTGATCACTTCCATTTGAACAGCTCATTAACTGAATATAATCAGCTGTAGCACTAAAAATCAGGCTAAAAGTCTGAGATGCAGAGCATTTAATGTCTAAAGAACTCAAAGCCTATGATTTTTAGAAATAAATTAATTAGACTCAAATTGAATATCAAAATTCAAATTCAGGTATACATTTTTAACAAGTTCATAATCAAGCAAAGATACCTAATTACGGATTTTTGTATGTTACTAATAGATCATATATAATGCCCCTCAATAATATTAAAGGTAGGCGTAAGCCTGCTTTTATTTTAACAATTTTTTAGTAGTCAACTTTTTGTTCGATCCTGAAAATAAACAAGAATTGTGGTTTAATTGGCGAACAATCAAATTTTTGTTTGATTCTGATTTAGGTTTCGATTACCTAGCGCTGGCAAACAAAGTTAAGGTTTAGGTACAGGGTGTGGCAAAAGGACGACCTGTCCAAGACGCCTTCTGTGAAAGGAATTAATAATGTGGAGTTGCAAAAGGCTAAATTGATTGTACAAAAATGGAGGTCTGAGAGTTTGTTAATTAGGTTTCATATGATTTGAGTGAGCATAATGCTGGAGGTATGGCTTGTGTTTGAAGAGTTTGAACTAAACCCTATTTTAGTCCGTTAACAACATTTAAAAATCGCCAATCAGGTCTACTTACCTGATTGAGAATTTAATACAAGTGCAAATCTGAATTTAAATATGATATGTTAGCTGTATTTAATTAGGATCCTCCTAATCATTATATAACCTGCATGCAAACGGGAAGAGGATGTATGAAATAATTACAAGATCTGCACCCTGTTTCAAGAAATTAAAACAATATTAACATTCCATTTACGTTATTGATTACCTAAAATTAAAATATATAGTTCGAGATAATAATTGGCACTGTTGGAAAATAGCCTAGTCCACCCTTGGTGGATTGGACCCAAGCCCAATAAGATTGGGGTCAAAGTATAAATAACATAAATGCTTGGGTGGATATATGTAATATTATCTAAAATATTATGAGTCATGTTTTTTGTCCGATGCAATATGACTCTTCAAGTGGCATTGTTTCACTGAAACAATATCTCTCTCAATCGAAAGGATATCTTGTCTCTCTGATGGAAGGACATGTTAGTAGAAGAGGAAGGGGTGCATAGAACCCTATAAATAGGCGTAAAGGGATTCAGTTGCAACTTTACTTGAATTAACATACAGAAACTCTGTCACTGTGAATCCCCATTCCCTCTACTCTATTTCTCTTTTCTTCTTCCGTTCGTGGTGTATTTGCTGTGCGTCATAATCGCTTCCGCTACTGTGATACGATTAGCGTGGGTATAAGAGAGAAACGGTCGCACTCCAGGTACGCCCAATTATTCTTACATGGTATCAGAGCCAGGTTTAGCCTGTATGAGATTATAATCCTCATATTACGATAATATGATGTGTATGTTATTATTTTCAAATATCTATATGATATTTTCTATAGTCTCATATATATGCGTTGGGAACTTATTGATATTTGTTCTTGAGATTCACATGATAATATATGTATAATGCTTCCACTGTGTTTCTGAGTTTGAGTGTATGCTCTTTGTATAGGCATAAAGATATAGCATATGTAAATTTAGAATCATAAAATAAAAGAACTTAGAGAGAGAAAGCATGAAAAACGAAATTGTTTTTGGTATTGGGTCATTTTAAAATCAGAGAATTAGGATTTAAAATTAGTCCCATTGCGTAGAGCTCGAAAAAACGATCGAAAACGACACCAAAAACACCCAAAACGGACGTCGGACGAAGGAGATACGGAGGAGAGAAGTTACCGGGTCGACGGACCCGACCCGGCTGGAGGTTGAAGACAACCTCCGGCATCCAAAAACAACGTCGTTTCGGCGTTAAAAAAAAAAAAAAATTTTGTTTAAAAGGCGTCTGGGCAAGGGAATTTAAAAAAAAAAATTTGTCCAGGCCCAAACCTTCAGGCCCAAGTGTGAGGCCCGAACCCAAAAAAATTTTTTTTTGTTTTTTGTTTAAGGGTGACTGGGCCGACAATTTTTTTTTATAAAATTAGGCCCAATATTTAGGTCCAATATATGAGGGCAGAAAAAAAAACGAATTAAGTCCAGGCCCAACAAGTGAAGCCTAAACTTCTGAACCAGAATTCAAAAAAAAAAAAAAAAAATTTTTTTGCAGAAAATCCACGTGGCGCGTGAGGCCACGTGGCACATTAATTTGACACGTGGGAGACACCATCCGACAGTCCTCGGCGCGTGGAAGCGGATGAGCCGGCGCGTGTCGCCGGTTTGTGGCCCGAAGGTGGCGCGTGATGTACACTCGCCACTGTGTGCGTGTGTACTTTCTGTTTTTTTTTATTTTTTGGTTATTTCTGACTTCTTTGGGCGCGTGGGGGCGCGTGCATGAGCCGAATGGGACCCGATTTGCTTCTAAAAATCCCTAAATTCATGATCTTTAATATGATATGCTATTTGAATAGTTTTGACACTTATTAATGTATGTTTATGATATTATGAGTGCGTTTATGAATGTTTTAAATCATTTTAAAACTTCTAAAATTCATTTATTGAATTCAATATTTTTTTTTGTTATATTTAAATGTGTTATGAACATGTTTTCAAATATTACAGAGTGAATATTGTCTTATTTATATTATAATGAAGCATGATTTGGTTGATAATTCATTATATTATTATATGTTTTTGTTAAGTGGGAGCTTTTAGGAATTGTTAATCCTAAAAGTTAGAGTTGTTAAAGTACATATATATAATTCTTGACAGAATTTTAGTGATGTTGCTAATATTTATGTGATGGGAGATACAAACGTATACTCCTGATCATGAATTTAATAATATTACTATTTTTTCTGGTTAAGAATAATATAAGTACATGACATTGTATACTGTGTTGTGCTATATATTGTCGATGATATGTTCAATAGTTTAATTCTTTTAGAGAGACATATTGAATGTGGAATGAATTTGTCTCCAGAATTGAAAATGGCAACTAAGAACATCATCGCTGAGTTAAATAAAGGGGACAAACTAAATGGTGACAATTGGGATATCTGGCACCGAAAAGTCCAATATATTTTGGAGGAACAAGAGGCAATGGAGCCTCTAACAACAGTTGTAGCACAGCCTGCTGCTGGGAATACGGCCCAACACAGGAGAGACCAAGAGGTCTATGAGGCTTGGAAAAAGAAAAATAGCATTGCAAGAATTACATTGCTGAGTACAATGGCAGATGACCTCATATGTGAATATGAAAAAAATGAAACAGCGCAAGCCATATGGGCAGCGTTGAAAGACAGGTTTGGTGGTACATCCACCTCTAAGCTTAGACGATTAACTATTAAGTTTGACACGTATAAGCTTAGGCCAAATACTTCCATGAAACAACATGTAAGAGAGATGGCAAATATGATTAGAGAATTGAAGGAAGCTGGGCATACTGTGTCTGATGAACAACAAGTTCAGGCAGTGATAAGATCATTGCCATCTAGTTGGGAGCACATGAAGGTTAATCTAACCCATAATGAAGGCATTAAAAATTTTAATGATGTGGCTAAACACTTGGAACTTGAGGACGAGCGCTTGGAGGCATACAAGTCCTCTGGCCATGCCTACTACACAGAGGGTGTAGGTCCTTCTAATACAAAACCTGATTCCAAGAAGGGGAATAAATTCCAAAAGAATGGAAAGAAGGACAAGAATAAATTTGTAAAAGGCAAAAAGGAATTCAAGAAGAAAGGAAAAAAGGGCGGGAAGAAGAATAAAAATGACTTAAAGAAGGTCAAATGCTTTGCCTGCCAAAAGATGGGTCATTTCGCACGGGATTGTACTGAGCGAAATGAGAGTGAAAAGGTACTAGTGGATTATGTAAATTCACATGTTTCCTATGTTTCTAGCACTGTTTTCCTAACAGAGAATATCTGTTCTTCTTGGATTTTGGACTCAGGTTCAACAGACCACGTGACGAGGGATCGAGGATCCTATGTAGAATACCGTCGGTTGCCTGACAAATGTAAGTGGCTTTATATAGGCAACAATGCAAAGATTGAAGTTAAAGGCATTGGAACTTGCAAATTAACTTTGCGTAGTGGAAAGCCTTTGATCCTACATGATGTGCTTCATGCTCCTGACATCCGACGGAATTTAGTTTCTGTAAAATGTCTTGTAAACTATGGGTTTAATGTAAACTTTCATGATAAAGTTGCAGACATATTTTATAATTTTGTATTTTATGGTCTAGCTTTCCTTTCAAAGAAGTTCTTTGTAATGGATATTATTGATGATTATAATATACATGATTGCTTTGCTACTTCTTCTGATTCAACTGTTGATATGGCTATTTGGCATGCTAGATTAGGGCATATTAATCAAAATAAAATGATTAAACTAGCAAAAGAAGGTTTGCTAGGATCCATATCCAATATGGAAATGTCCTTGTGTGAAAGTTGTCTAGCAGGTAAGGCAACTAGAAAACCTTTTGGTAAGGGAACAAGATCAGAACAACCATTGCAAATAATTCATTCTGATATTTGCGGTCCTATGAGTGTGAGGGCAAGGCATGGAGCTTGGTATTTTATCACTTTTATTGATGACTATTCACGATACGGTCATGTCTATTTGATCACACATAAGTCTGAGGCTCTTGAGTGCTTTAGACGATACGTAAATGAAGTTGAAAATCAAATGGACAATAAAGTTAAAGTATTACATACTGATCGAGGACGTGAATATTTGTCTGATCAATTTAAAGAGCTCTGTGAAGAAAAAGGGATAATTAGGCAGCTAACTATCCCTGGCACTCCCCAACAGAACGGAGTTGCTGAAAGAAGAAATAGAACGCTTCTAGACATGGTTAGGTCAATGATGGCACAAGCAAATCTACCAATTTCATATTGGGGTGATGCTTTAATGACTGCTACCTTTGTACTTAATCGTGTGCCCTCAAAATCAGTTACTTCAACACCTTATGAGTTATGGACAAAACGCAAGCCGGATCTTAGTATCCTTAGACCATGGGGGTCAGCTGCATACATTCATGATAATTCTCATAAGTATGGCAAGTTAGGTCCTAGAGGAAAGAAATGTATCTTTATAAGGTACTCTGAACAATCCAAAGGATATGTCTTCATAGGTGAAAATGAAGATGGAACGGTAACTGAAATTGAATCTAGAGATGTTACATTTCTAGAAAATGAATTCCCTAAAAGGGGAGACATTGACCACACTGTATCTCTTTATGAGACACATGAACAAATAAGTATAGAACCTGTTGGTATGCCTGAATCATCCCAAAATGTCGATCTAAGTGGGAGCTTAGAAAGGTCAACACAAAGACCTAGACAAAAGAAAAGACAAAGGCAAGAAGCTCCTACAAGAAAGAGTAACAGGGAAAGTATCCCTAAAAGACGCTTCCAAATAGAAAGTGAAGCACTTATTGTTACTCCTGATGGGGATGATGAACCACGTTCGGTACTAGAGGCCTTATCCAGTCCTGCAAAAGATGAATGGAAAAAGGCAATGGATGAAGAAATGAACTCAATGAGAAAGAATAAAGTTTGGGAATTGGTTGACCTACCAAAAGGGCGAAAAGCCATTGGGAACAAGTGGGTTCTCAAAATTAAAAGAAAGGTGGATGGGTCAATTGATAAGTATAAGGCACGATTAGTTGCAAAGGGGTATACACATCAAGAAGGTATAGATTATGAAGATACCTTCTCACCCGTGGTACGATTTAATTCTATAAGAATTATTCTAGCAATAGTAAACAGTTTAGACTTAGAATTACATCAAATGGATGTTAAAACTCTATTTCTAAATGGTGATCTGGATGAGGAAATCTATATGGAACAACCATTAGGTTTCATTGAAAAAGGAAAAGAGAATAAAGTTTGTAAACTTAAAAGGTCTATTTATGGACTCAAGCAATCATCCAGACAGTGGTATTTGAGGTTTCATAAAGCAATAACCTCTTATGATTTCCAAATGATTGAAGAGGACCACTGTGTCTACATCAAACGGTTTGAGGGTAATTTTGTTATATTATCCTTATATGTAGATGATATACTATTGGCTGGAAATAATTTGAATTCGATTATAGCTATTAAAGAATGGCTTTCATCGAATTTTGAAATGAAAGACATGGGTGAAGCAGAGTATATACTTAGAGTTAAGATCCAAAGAGATCGTTCAAAAAGAATCTTATATCTTTCACAAGAAAATTACATTAAAAAGATTCTCGAACGATTCAACATGAGCAACTGCAATTCCTTGGATACCCCAGTGGCTTCTGGTGTAACCTTAAGCAATAAGATGTGTCCCAAAACTGAGTCTGATCAAAAGAAAATGATGAAAGTTCCCTATGCTAGTGCTGTTGGTAGTTTAATGTACGCAATGATGTGTACAAGGCCAGATATATGCTTTGCGGTAGGATTGGTAAGTAGGTTCCAATCCAACCCAGGTGAGCATCACTGGAAAGCAGTAAAAAGGATCATGAGATACTTAAAAGGCACCTCTGACTATGCACTATGCTACGAAGGAAGCGATCTACGCCTGGTTGGATATTCTGATGCTGATTTAGGCGGAGATGAGGAAGAGCGAAGATCGACCTCAGGTTATACTTTCTTACTGAATAATGGCGCCATATGTTGGAGTAGCAAGAAGCAAACATGTATTGCTTTACATTCTATGGAAGCCGAGTTCGTAGCATGCACTGCAGCTGCACAAGAGGCATTATGGTTGAAGAGGTTCATTGAACATCTTGGATTTGGCAATGAGAGTACCAATCCAGTATTAATGCATTGTGATAACACTGCAGCCATAGCCTATACTAAAGATCCTAAGTATCATAGTAAGACCAAGCATATAGACATTAAGTACAATTTTGTAAGAGATTATATAGCACAGAAAATTATTGCTGTACAACATATTTCGACCAAGAGTATGGTCGCTGATCCCCTGACCAAACCAATTGCCAAGGAAACATTTGAAAAACATGTGAGGGCACTTGGTGTACGTAAAATGTAAAAAATTTCAGACTTTATTACATTTATGATTAATTGAAGTACTTATCATTATTAGTATAAATGTCTGTGTGAAAGTATACAATGTCTAGTATGTCGTACAGGCTTGTGAGGTTGTCTCTCTCACACGAGCAACCGCCTTTGACACTCAAGAGGGGTGTGTGAAGATGAGACAATTGTGTTCACCGGTAAAGCTGCTAGAATGCTGATATGGTAGAGAAGAAACACAAACTATATGTCGCCTTGACAACAGTGTAGCGTGTCAAGATGAGATCCATAAACATGAACATTAGCATGGATTGAATCATGAATATCCACTTCCATGATGCCTGTAGCCAGATAACAAATTCTTCAATATTGACGTCTGAGTAGAAAGGAAGAATTTGGGTTTAGATGCTGGGAGTGTCTAGACTTAAGTCGGTACAGTGTTAATAACAAAATGAAAAACGACGTGCGCTCTTATGGTGTGAGAGTAACACTGTAGCATGTGATTCATACCACATGTGCTAAAGAACCGCAAAAGGGAAGCAAGTAAGACGATCCCTGCTTAATTGTTGTGTGAGTCCCAGGAAGTTTCTAATTCTTCCAAAAATATCCTTTGACTTTGACAATATCACAGAGGTGTGCTTCAGCGTATGCTACTTTAGCATATGTCCTACGATCATTATAGATGCGATCTATGGTATTATGTTAGGAAAGCGGCTGATGTATATTGAAGTGATATCTGGGCGAAAGGAAGATTACTTGAAATATACACAAATATGTTAGTGTCTGAGACATGTCCTTTTATGGTATTATTTTTGATAATTTCATAAATGTGGATACTATGCAGACTAGAAAGGCAATCTGAGTTTTATACTGACTAAAAAGGGATTAGATTAGCTATGTGAAAGTGTATATAAGTGAATCTAGGATATTTAAGGCACAATATTAAGATCAAGCTACACAATGAAGGTTGTCTTGTGCTGGTCTCTGTAAAAGAGATTTCTAGTACATACACCTATATGCAGATGTCATCCCTACGCGGTCACGGCAAAGCACCTAGTATGAAAGAAGGAAGAAAAAGAGACATATCTAATCCACCAAGTGTGAGTAGGAGATGTTGGAAAATAGCCTAGTCCACCCTTGGTGGATTGGGCCCAAGCCCAATAAGATTGGGGTCAAAGTATAAATAACATAAATGCTTGGGTGGATATATGTAATATTATCCAAAATGTTATGAGTCATGTTTTTTGTCCGATGCAATATGACTCTTCAAGTGGCATTGTTTCACTGAAACAATATCTCTCTCAATCGAAAGGATATCTTGTCTCTCTGATGGAAGGACATGTTAGTAGAAGAGGAAGGGGTGCATAGAACCCTATAAATAGGCGTAAAGGGATTCAGTTGCAACTTTACTTGAATTAACATACAGAAACTCTGTCACTGTGAATCCCTATTCCCTCTACTCTATTTCTCTTTTCTTCTTCCGTTCGTAGTGTATTTGCTGTGCGTCATAATCGCTTCCGCTACTGTGATACGATTAGCGTGGGTATAAGAGAGAAACGGTCGCACTCCAGGTACGCCCAATTATTCTTACAGGCACAAATATATAGCGATGCATATCGCATGCTGCTAACGATTTTGAATAATTTCGGTTGCATGAGGGCCACACGTTGAGAGCGCAAGCAAGAATTATCAACAAACGAGAAAGACCAAAAACAGAAAAGCATACACAGGGTAATAGAATCACGTTAAATAACATCAAACGAAATTAGAAAAGGGAAATACTGGAATAATTAAAAACTTCATGCCATATGAGTGCGGGAGAATGCTGATCCCACCGTCGAGGAGAACCCACGGCAAGGACCACCGCTTTACAGAAGAGATAATCAAAAGACAAAAGAGACAAAAGACAAAACAATATTTAAAATCAGAAATTACATATCATCGTCAATAAAATTACAGATCTAGTATCTGAACTCCAAATCCAAAATCTTCACAATAATAACTCTAGAGCTGAAATCTCATAAACAGAAGATGATAACAATAAGATGAATCAGTTGCGAAAAACTTATCTCCTTCTATTATTAAAATTCATTTTCTCGTAATAATGAATAGAGAAGAGCAACAGAGAGAGATGTACCTCATTTTCTCAGTGGGAACGTGGCCATGAAGTATGTTTTGGAGTCTCGATCTACAAACCATAACAACACGAGTTAGAAGATAAAATAGAAGGGAAATCCAAAGAAAAAAAGAGAAAGAAGATAAAATAGTAAGAAACATAATAGATCTGGTGAAAAAGAGAGAGAGCAAAGAAGAAGCAAGTTTAAAAATAGCATATAAAGAAGAAGAAGCAAGAGTTAAATGCGTGGTGGTAAGCATTACAGATCTGGTGAAAATAAAGAGAGAGAAAAGAAGAAACAATAGCATATAAAGAAGAAGAAGTAAAAGTTAAATGTGTGGTGGTAGTGGTTGCGTTGATGAGAAAGAAGAGTGTGGATTTATAAAACTGACAAATAAAGACTGTCAGTACAGATTTGAATTGTTTTTAGCGTCCACAATTTAATTTAGGGACGCCTAAAGTTGTTTAGTTAATTTTTTTTTTTACTTTAGACGTCCCCAATTTAAAAAGGAACGTCTAAAATCACACTTTAGACGTCCCCAATTTAATTGGGGACGTCTAAAGTTATTTTTTTTTTTAATAATCAGGGACGCCATAGGCGTCCCTGACATTATATGAGGGACGCCTAAAGTGAGGGACGCCATATATTATGAGGGACGCCACTTTAGGCGTCCCTGATAACATTAGGGACGCCAAAAGTGGCGTCCCTGATATTTAAGGGACGCCAAAATATATATTAGGGACGTTAAAAGGCGTCCCTGATTTAAAAAAAAAAAAGAAAAATTTACTTTAGACGTCCCCAATTAAATTGGGGACGTCTAAAGTAACCAATAGGCGTTCCTGATTTTAAAAAAAAAAAATTTAACTTTAGACGTCCCCAATTAAATTGGGGACGTCTAAAGTGACTTTACACGTCCCTTTTTGAATTGGGGACGTCTAAAACTATTCAAATCTCACTCAGAATTACAAAAATGCTATCGTCTTTATTTTTTACGTCCCTTTTTTAAAAAAGGACGTCCGGATAGTAAAAACAATATTTTGTAGTAGTGAGAAAGGGAAATTTAACGAACAAGGAACATCAATAATGGGACACGTAGACATTGTATTCCACGACGGAGTTGTTGGTTTTCATATCAAAGGTGAAGGTCTTGACAAGAGCGAAGCCACGTGCGAACCGGAAAATCCCAGTCCCGCCCACGATCGGCATCTCTCGAACCTTACTTAACTCCTGGTTCCGTCCCAACAAGGTCAGATAACTACCATTATACTTCCCTTCCGTGAACACAAAGTTCAACACCATCAACAACCCCGGCTCGTCCTGCGCCGCCGACGCAAACATTCCCTGGGCTTTACCCACCAGCTTCGAACCCCGCTCCGGGCCTGCCGTCAACGGGTCGTCGGCCATTATCACCAGCCCGAACTTCATTGAGGAGGTGTTGGTCATGAGGGCCTCCGCCACCTTCACGGCGGTGGGCTTCCGTCCGCTGAAGATGTTGTGAAAGTAGAAGTGAAGGTGGGTCAGCTTCTCCTTTTGGAGGCCCAATGATGATGGGGAGAGAGTTCGAGAGAAGCCGGTGGGTTTGGCGGCGGCGAGGGATGTGAAGAGGAAAATGAGGGTGAGGCTACTGAGGAATGTGAAAAGTTTTTTGGCCATTGTTGGAGCTTTTTTGAGAGCTTCCAGAGAGATTTCTTCTTCTTCTTTTTTCTTGGGGATGCCGGAAAAATAAAACTATGTGGAGTATATATAGAACACTGGGGTTGTGGGATTTAATATCGATCCTAGAGCGGAAACCTTTGGCGCAACTGGAATGTGTAATGCACGACTTTGAATAAATAAAGAAATAAATAGAGAGTGTTTTAGTTCTTTATTTATCACCCTCCACCATCTGACCACGTCATCACTCCTCCGAATGATGTAGGCTCGAGGGAAAATTTAGATTCTATTACATTCATTTTGGATCTGTCTCTGCTGGGACACCGAAAATTGAGACTCAAGAGAAGGGACTTTCAACTAGCATTAACGGATCAGATCAAACGCTCAGTACTTGGCAAATCTTGATCGAAGTATGTGGGGCAGTTTATTTTCATGTTCTCCAAGGATTAAAAAAAACATGAAGAGAACCGCAGCATATCAAGAATATTTCAATATCACATAAGTAGATTTCAATAATAACATAAAATAATGAAGGCTCAATAAATCTCGTGTCGCATTAATAATGATAATAATAAAGATGTTTTCCATGATATAATAGATATCAAGAATCATACAAACAATCCGAGAAGAATGAAGAACGCAAGCGGTCAGAACAGAGGAAGCGCAAAAACATTATTTCCAAGAGCGAGTTTAGCCGTACTGATATGGCCATGGTAACATGGGAAGCTCAGAAGGCGGCTAGTAGTAGTAAACGCAATATAATTATTTTCAAGAGCTATGACCACTTTCTTCTCTCTGATTTACTGAAAATCGAAAGAGAAAAACAATGATTTGAGAAAACCGAAAGAGAGATAACTTTTTTTTGGACAAAGAAGAGAGATAACTAAGACGCAATAGATGAGGGAAAAGCTGAGACACCGCTAAGAATTACTAAGAGGCGCGTGATTTATGGTTTACATATCCGTTGGAATTCATGAAGGCGCTCGCTTAATTATCTACGTAAAAATTTACAATTCATAAGATGAAGGGGGCATAGCTTAAATATTTCTGATGGGATTTGAAGGCCAAAAAAAAAAAAAAAATTTCTGGGGGGATTTCTTTTGTCCGGTAACATATTTTATTTTTTTGTTTATTGCATGAACCATAATATTTTTGCCCAGAATATAATTACAACGGATGCTAATGGCTAATATTTTGGAGAAATTATCTTTTAAAAGAAAAAAAGTTAGCCCCTCGTATTTAATCCATCACAACCTTAATCTGTTTCACCAAAATTTACCTTCATTTTCAATTTAGTCCTTATTCTTTTTTTGTCTTAAAAAAAATAAATTCTCAATAATCGAAAGCTGTGAAAGTTAGCTCCTATTCTATCATACCTTTAAATTTTAATTACTTAATCATTCATAAATAAATATAATTTTGTTAAAGAATTAAAGAAGTCATATAGATAATTAAATACACAAAAAATAGTAAAACGAAAATACAAATCAATATCAATTCATAAGTTATTCATTATATGAATAAAATAAAACTAAATTTTATTTATTTAGAAGACAGAAAAAATCGCCCCGGGGGTAGCGCAAAGTAAGATCAGAGGTAGGCCACTTTAGAAAGGGTTGTGTTTTGCATTCGGCAAAAAAAAAAAAAAATGTTGTGTCTTTTATTTTAAACCCAGTCCAACATATATTTTCAGCTTTATTTCTATTTAATTTTTAGTTGAGAAGGAGGCTAAAACTGATCATGTGGGGATCAAATCCATCACTTCCCTCGTATAAGGAGATCGCTTTGCCACTAAGACAATGCCCCATGTTGAGCTTTCAATAAAAAGATGTTCCTGAAAACAAAGTTCTTAGGAAAAAAACAAGTCAAAAGTCATTATATAATAACAATCAAACATCAAACATGAAATGAATACAAGATAAGGAATATATTAAAATTTAAAGTATTAATATTGGAAGATTAATCATTTTTGGACAACAATTAAAAGGTGATTCGCGATTGTATATTTAAAACTAATCAAAACAAGGGGAATTGCATCCTCTTTACTCTGTTCATAAAATATACTCTATAAAAGTAATCCATACTACTTCAACCTGGCGCAAGATATACGGAAGAATTATCTTCAAATGATAATAATACGACTAGAGGCATAGATCAAATATGAAAATGGTAAATAGTTGCCCTGTTTGTAAATAATTCTCTTGAGAAGAACTGATATTTTAAGCCCTTGAAGCAGCACAAGGGGATGTTACAGTGAAAAAGTTCACAAACAAAATACTTGAATATTTTCAATTCATCACATTATTATTCATGGCTGTAGTATTTAGATGCAAATCTCAACATTAATACAGGAATAATTTATGAATGTCATCACATTGCAGAAGGCTGATGTAACTTTCTATAAACTATGATATATACCCTTTTAATTTTCATTTGCACAGTTAGAGTTCTGCTTGAAAGCTCGAACAAGAAAGACTAGAAAGCAGGTAAAATTTTATTAAGATAATCCACTGCCATGCCAAGATAATATGTTCTCACATATGCTAATCAACAGGAACCATCTAAGCTCTAATTGGAAAATTTTGATTTTCATGAAAATTGATGCGATTCTAGCTTACAAAGATAGCCAAAGGAAATTAAAAAGGAAGAACTTAAAGACCATAACTAGGATTCTTTTTTTTTTTTTAACAGGAAAGTCCCATAATTATGATTCATAGAGCTAGAGCATACATAAACAAAAAGCACGGAGAAATCAAAAGAAAGAATGATACAAGGAAATAACAAGATCCTATATCTCTCAAGACTTAACTGAAATTGTCAGGAATAGGAGAAACCACTAGCCAAAATTCTCACCCAAAAAACTCCAATCAGAAAGATTGATCATTAAGTCATTTCAAGTCTTAGTTCCTTTAATTGTTCATGGATATAAAAACCTCCTCAATAGTAAAACTGTCAAATACAGGAATGGTGTAGAAAGGTCAATCCAACATTCTGTATGTATATGGAATTCCAAAACATAGAAGTCAGGGATATGATAAGATTAAATCGTTCAAGCAATTCTACAATGAACATGTTCTAAAGAATATGAAAAAGTTCTAAAGAGCAACTTAACAAGAAGTATTAAAGGGGGAATACTTTAGCGTAGATACTATACAGTTCAAACAAAAGAAACGGAGATCATACAGGAATTCAGAGTTGACAATATGAATTCACTAAGCATGCGAATGAATGATCAAGCCTATTCAGGGGAGGAGGGGTGTTATGGAGAGGAACAAGGAGAAAATATTAGGGAAGTGGCATGCACGCCACATATTGGAATTTCCAAAAGAGAAAAACATAATGATTTCCTAAAATCAACAAGACGAGAGTGAAGAACTTTACCATGGCTACTGCATTTCTATCCTATTGTCTCCTGTACTGAACTTATGTCCTTGCAGCTTGTGCTCCAAGCGACTGCCCAGTAGACTTCTTTGCTGATCAATAGAAATTGCTCATTTTCACAAAGGAAGGGAAAAATCACCAATGCAATAACTGAAGTAATCATTCAGCCGATACCCGAGAGAGAAAAAAGAAACCGCATATCTACTGTTTTCTAAATATTATAATTTCTAACTCCATTAACATAGCTAGTAGTTCCGAAAAAGTATGTGACCCGTATCGTGCACAAGATCGTGAGGAAAGTAAAGATAGGCGAGGGGATTAGCAGAGCAATTTGCTAATGACGTGACGGACAGAAGAGAGAGAAGTAGGTAGGGAGGACGGGAGGGGGAAATGCTTTACTCTCTCTCTCTCTCTGTTTTGTTTTTGGGCCACTGCTCTACTTGAGGTATGGGACTCTCGAAGTTGCGATCAAAGGGATTGGTCTCATTTTGCAATTCTCGACTTCAATAGACCTCAGTTGGGTTTCACTTCTAATCGTACAAAACCAGAAGCGAGCCCAACTTTAGGCAAACTGTACTTCCCCTTCTTTTTCCCCCTCTAAGGATAGGTACGAGGAATACTTTTATTAGAGGTCATTCTATTTATTCTCAGACACTAAATATGAATATCTCTGATAGGATTTTAAATTTTAGTTTATCAAGTTATAAAGGGATTAACTCTTTCTAATAGACCCAACCCTTATTGTTGTACTTTCCCTTCTTATTATAAGAGAGTCACTACTAATTCTAATTGGATTAAAGAATAACGGTAAGTTATTAAATTTTTGTAAATTAATAATTATTTTCAAATTTTCCACTCATTAAATCATAATTTTTCAACTTTGAATATCAGTTAATAATAAGGGTAAAGTGTGAAAAATTAATTAAAAGTTGCTTTTAGTTGGCACCTTATAATAACAACATCATTATTAAAATGTATTACTGCCTATCCCCTCTGTACCATATCTATTGTTAGTTTATACTCCCTTCAATACTTAGAATCTGTTTAGATTAACGGTGATAGAAGTACTTTTTTGTTAATATAACTTTTATAAAATTAATATAGGATAAAAGTCAGATTGTAAATATGATTTGTATTTACATTGATTGTGACATAAGTGACTTATTTTCAAACTGAAACTTATTTGAATTATTATTTGAAAAGCAAGTTGAGATAGAAAATAACTGAAAAATGCATAGATCTTATTGAATATATATATATATATATATATGTGTTATTTTCATATAATTGAAGAGAAAAAATAAAATAACAATTTGATAAAATGAAAAGGTTAAATTATTATTAAAAAATAAGTAAAAAACACAAAAGTGCAATATTAAATATATTTAAAGGGAACAGGAATAGATGAGGCAGATCAGCGTCGAGAGAAAAAGGAAGGGGAGTGTGTTCGAACCCTCTGACCGATGGGGAGACCTCATTGGTAGGCGATCTCGTAAGTCCCTTGTAAGCGCTCGAAGAGCCCTAGGGCCGTGCCCTGGCCTTGATAGGGGACTGGTGCTGAACCTACCTAAACTTTTCTTCTATCAAAAAAAAAAAAAAGGAAGGGGAGTGGATGACAGGATGAGAGTGATAAATGCAAAGGACATAGGAGGTATTCAAATTTTTAATGCCCCTAACCGTCTCCTAACGTCAAGCTTCAGCACCAGTGAAAGAAAAAGCAGCTGTCAATGTGCTTCTTTGATAAATTGCTTTTTTTTTTTAAGCCCATCTCCACAAAAGTAGAGCCGGGAAAACGGGCCGAGCCCGTCGGGCCGCCCCTTCAAGGGCCGGGCTTGTAAATTGTAGCCTTAAAAGAAAGTCGGGCCTAAAAGGGCCGGCCTTGTAGGGCCTTGGGCTTAAAAGGGCCGGCCCTGGAGGGCCTCGGGCCAGCCCTTTAAACCCGTTTATTTTTTATTTTTCCTGCTTGGACAGGAACCATGTTACATTTTTGAATTGCCTTATTGAATCTATATGTAACCATATCCTCATATTGTATAGAGTATGATTTTTGAGTATATTGTTTTGTCTAATTGAATCATATTGTGATTTTTGAATATGATTTTTGAGTATATTGTTCTGCCTATTTAGAATAAAATCATATTATATATTATTCTGCCTGATAGAGTATGATTTTTTATGGAGGTTGTGATTATTTGACTGCTTGAACTTACTGCTCAAAGTGAAACACAATCAAAATGTTCTTGAAATTGATGATAGTGGCGAAGAAGGTGAAAATGATAGTCGTCATACTCATGTTGTTTAGAGCTTAGAGTATTGAGCTTCTTGCCTTCTTATACTTTGGCCTTTGTGTAAGTTATTTATGGACATGCTTTTGCCTTTGATTATACATTAGTAACTGTGTTTGTTTGTTGCAAAAGACGTGTTATTTAAACCTTAATGTTGACAATATTTATGTATTAAATTAGAACTTTAATCGTTATTATTTATTAATTATATCTCTCTGGGGAAAATACGTAGGAAAAATAGTTAGATATTGTGAAAAGGACTTCCCGGCCCTGCGGGCCGGCCCTGGCCCTGATGCTCTCGGGCCGGGCTTTGAAAAACTGTAATTTTCCTGACCCCGAACCCTTTAGGGCCGGCCCTGTTAGGCCCTAGCCCGTCAAGGGCCGGCCCTGATTCCCAGCTCTACACAAAAGCGAACCTGAACCCGAACGGACCCAAAACATTGCCACCCAGTTTTTTCCTCTCAACTACTTTTCCCCCTTCCAAATGCCTTTCCAAACAGATTATTAATATAAGATATATTTATCTTATTTGATTAAATTAAAAAATTTATTTAAATTAGTTAACATGACATATATTTTCTAAACACCCTAATTATCTTCTTAATTCCCTTTTTCATTCTCGAGTATTGTTGATGGAGCTCCAATAGAGGTAAATTAGGGAAAAAATGATAAATATTAAAAATATATCTTATATTTATGATCAAGGAAGACTCTCTAAACATGTCATATGTTAAGCACGGGAGGGGTATTTTATGTGTGTAAGTGATCTATTATATAGTATAAGTATACATTGTCGTAATCAAGTAATATAGAAGTGAGTAGAGTATCATTCCCACGAGAATTGATCACTAAGTACCAAAATGAGTAATTTTAATTCTATTTAGTTGATCGGTTTGTTGGTGATTGAAAGTACAAAATAAAGAAATGATTAAATATAAGTGTAAATAATATTAAAGCAACTAGGAGAAAAAGTCCTGGGGATCATATTTCACTTAACAAATTTTGGATTGAATCACTTATTTAGTCTATCCCAATTTATTCCTTATGATTGATAGTCGAGTTTCTCTAATTTAATTACTAGCATTTTCCAAGGTCAAACAATTCTATAATTAATTGTTAATCCAATATATTCCTATATGAATTTAAGCAATTAATTATACATTAAGATTTATGAAACTCAATAAGACTACACAACTCATATGAATATATTCCTATTTCATATGTAAATTATGGTTTTAATTATAGGGTCCATACACATGTATTTCCTTCCAATCTCAACATACATATTGAAATCATTCAAAATATGACTAATCAATTGAAAGCATTAAGAATAATAATAAAAATTCAATCATGAAAGAAAAATTAAAATTAGATCTAACAAGTTAAGATTCAATATGTCATTAGTAAGTTACATTATCACCCTAGGAAAATAGAAATTTAACTTATAATGAAATTAAAAATAAAACCAAAGTAAATTAACATTGCATAAAACTTAAATATTAAATTCTAAAAATAAATATACAACCACAATATGTATGAAAAATGGAGAAATCTAATCTTTCTTGTAGGACGTAAAACCTTCCATGTAGGTGGCAATCTATACCATCCACAAAGGAGGACTACCTATACTATCCATATAGAAAGTCTACCTAAGCCTTTCAAGATGGAGGCATGCAAAAAGTAATACAATGTATGAAATTAAATCTAAGATATAACACAATTTATTCAGAACTATCAGAGAAAAGATCTCTTCTAGTTAGAGAAGGAAATCTCTACTTCTCTCTCCTCCCTCTTTGATTCTTGGCCTACGATTTCTTATTTATAGGCAAAAAATGTGTTTGCTACAGTGATTTCAAACAGTAAACCGCATCTGCAATAGTGAAAATGCGTCCGCTACAGTGAAAACGCTTTGCTACAATATTTCCGTCTGCAACAGTAACTTCTATCCGCTACAGTGCTTTCGCCTTTTTTTCAGTTTTGCATCCTTGTCTTGTTTTAGTCATATGGGTCTATTTTTAGGTCTCTTTTGTTCTCTTTTCCCTTTAACATTGTGTTGTATGTGGCTATCAAAAGAAAAGCAAGGAAATACTATATTATAATATTAATAAGGGTTAAGGTGTAAAAATATATATGTGATTGTCCTCGAAGTGCACCCAACACCAAATATTTTTTTTAGGTGCAACAGTGACTATGTGGTTACAAAATAGGTGCAAAATACCCTTTGACCATTAGTTTGACTGTTTGACCATTAGTTTGATTTTTTTATCCTGAAAGTGATGACGTGTACGATGACATGGACGCTGGAGTGACATTCTAAAAAAAAAAAAACTTGCTGAAAATCAAATTTTCCTAATAAATTATATAATTTAATAAAAATTAGTAATATAATATATGTATTATAATGATTTTAATTTAATAATATTGGGAATCTAGGGTTGGGAAAAAATTGAACAATCAGTATGTTTTTTAGGGTAACAGCTTTGCTGAGTGAGTTAAGCACTCTGCACTCAGATTTGAATCTACTTCAGTGAAGGTGATACTAAAATAGTGAAATGTGGATAATATTAATTGCAAAGCTTTACCAGTCAGCAAATTTTTTTTTTCCAAAATGTCACTCTAGCATCCATATCATCTTACACGTCATCACTTTCAAGGTCAAAAAGTCAAAATAACGGTCAAAGGGTATTTTTGCACCTATTTTGTAACCACATAGTCACTGTTGCACCTAAAAAAAGTATTTGGTTTTGGGTACACTTTAAGGACAATCACATGTGTATTTTTGCACCTTAACCCTATTAATAATATCTATTCCAAAAATATTATTTATTTGTCAACTACACCTAAATTTATTATATTAAGCTAAAATATCGTTCATAAAATTATCATATAAGGGAAAATAAATATGCAAATATTTTACTTATCAAATTCTGCCACACTTAGCTCTTAGACGTCTTCGGATAAGGAGTGACTAATAAGTGCTTCCAACAAAATTAGAAGTGTCAAGTTATAAGTAAGAACACAATTAAAAAAATAAAGAGATTGTAGTATTCATGAATCAACAAAAATATAAATTGGTAACTTTATTTGAAAATGAATAAACCGAGTTCGTAAGTGTAACTCATTCTCTCAATCTCTCAAGTGTTCAAGGGTAAGTATTTCGCTCAAATTCAACCGAAAAAATTGCATTACCATAGACTTGCTAAAAATCTCAATCTCCACTACTTAGTTCACATGCATAATTCAAATCAAAAGGACTTATTAAGTGTTGTAATAGGGTTAAGGTAAAAGAAATGTAAAGCATGATATGAAGGGTTACTTTTAAGAAATAGAGTAATTGAAAAATAGGTCAACTTATAAATAAATTTATCTCATCACAACAACCCACAATTCGAATATTATTTTTCTTTCTTTTTTCTTCTTTTTTTTTTACTTTTTGTATACAACTGCAACTCTAAAGTTGATGATATATACACCTCCACACTTGTCAAAAGCCCATTTCACAAAAATTTCAAATGCTCTGTTATTCTTCCGAATTAGGTAGAATTTCAAAAGCACATTTCTTCCGACAGTGTACACTTGCACTATTTTATTTTCCACAACATGAGAAATAATCACCTATTAAGATCATTACACGGTAATTGTTTCCATAGGTTTGTAATAGTACATACGGACGGTAATGAAAAGACAGAGAATACAAAAAATCTATATACATTCATATCTAGAATCAAAGGATTACACGGTTTTTGTAAAAGAAATGGAGAGACAAAATAGAGAGTGATTAAAGAAAGAAGTCAGCTATGTCATGCCAATCACCGAACGGTTTCCGACTTTGAACAACTACACCTATTCCTTACCTGATATAATTACATTTATATTTCTAACACTCCCCCTCAAGTTGGAGCGTAGGTGTTAATCAAACCCAATTTGTTACAAAGATAGTCAATAAGAGTCCTATTTAGGGCTTTAGTTAGAAGATCTCCCAATTGATCATTAGATCACACATACCCTGTAGAAATAAAGTTCTCCTTGATCTTATCGCATACAAAGTGACAGTCGATCTCAATGTGTTTTATATGTTCATAAAACACATAATTATAAGCTATGTGTAGAGCAGCTTTATTATCACACCACAATTTCGCTGGTAATGACGTGGCAAGACTGACCTCATTCATTAACTGGTGAATCCACACAATCTATTATACTGACTGAGCCATGGCTCTATACTCAGCCTCTACACTAGACCGGGATACCACATCCTGCTTCTTGCTCCCCCAAGACACGAAGTTTCCACCCGCAAACACACAGTATCTTGTAGAGGATTGTTGCCTTGTGGTAGACCTTGGGTCTTAGTCGCAATAGAAGCTGAATATGGTGTACTATTTTCAGGTTTCAAGAAACTATGTTGTTGATTGTCAGAGGAACTACGACCAGCTAACATACTGGCATTAGTAGTGGAAGCCGGTTGGGAGAGATTATTATCATGCAACACACGAGAGTACACATCCTGGATTGAAAGAAGTTTAGAACTAATAGAATCTGGGATTGAACTATCCTATAGGTTGTATCAAGGGCAGTGAGAAAGCTGATAATTGCTTGTTGTTGCATATTATCAATCTATGCCTGAAGGTCAGTTATAAGTGGCACTAACGTCTTCAATTCTTCAAACATCTTCTTAAAATCCATATAAAAATTCTTCAGAGGACGACCATGTTGTTCAGCATGATAGAATCCCTTGCACACATCGTAAATACGGGTAATATTGCCTTTCCCAGAATAGATGAACCCAAGTTATATAGCCCATAAGTTCTTAAACAATATTACAATGGCTGACAGATGACAAAATATCACTCTCGATAGAGTTCTAAATTTGCAAGAATAAGTTTGCATCAGCTCGGGCCCAAACCATCTTAAGATCATCCCTAGGAGGAGCATCTGTCAAATGGCTCTCATTCTCAATACTCAGCAAGTACATACGGACGGTTTAATAAGCCGCTCATACCTTCAATTGAGCAAGCTCCATCCTTGGAGTTAAAATAATTGCCAGACTCATTGAAGTATGCCTATTTGGGGAAGGACGAGACACTTCCTATGATTGTGGCTAGTAACATGGCTGCTAATGACGAAACCCGCCTCCTATAGGTACTTAGGTGACGGATGAAAGTTATTGGATGAACTCTCACCAGATCCTATTAAAAGATAGTGCCAAAGCTGTATGACAGCTACAGAGATGAATCAATCCATTAATCCTTGATGTGGTGAAGAAAAATGTCTCTAAACTTCTTTCTGCAAGTATAATCTACTCTATTTCTGATAGCCAGTGGGTAAGTCCAGTTCAGGTTATGCCTAAAAAAATTGGTATTACTATTGTTCATAATAAAGAAGGTGAGCTAGTCCCGACTAGAGTATAGAACAGTTAGAAAGTATGTATTGACTATAGAAAATTGAATTATGTGATTAGAAAGGATCACTACCCTCTTCCCTTTATAGATCAAATGTTAGAAAGACTAGCTGGTAGATCACATTACTGCTTTTTTGGATAATTTTTCTAGATATTTTTAGATTTCTATTACACTTGAAGACTAAGACAAGACCACATTCACATGTCTATTTGGAACCTTTGCATATAGACGCATGCCATTTAGCTTATGTAATGCACTAGGCACTTTTCAGCGTTGCATGGTTTCCATATTCTCTGATTTTCTTCACCATTGCATGAAAGTTTTCATGGATGATTTCACTGTTTATGGTGATTCTTTTAATGCATACTTAGTTAGTTTGGACAATATTTTGGAAAGATGTATTCAATATAATCTTGTGCTGAATTTTGAAAAATGTTATTTCATGGTTAAGAAAGGAATTGTTTTGGGCCATGTTGTTTCACACACTGTATAAAAAATCAGACCGGACCGGCCGATTCGACCGGTTGAACCGGGAACCAGCCAGTGGTCTGGTCTGGTTTGATGGTTGAACCGGAAACCGGTAGAAAACCGGTCTAAAACCGGTGGTTCAACTGGTTGGACTGGTTTCATTTTTATTTTATTTTTTTATATTTGTTTTTGCTTTTTTTAGGGGAAAATTGGAAGTTGAAGACCCAAATGAAAAGAAAAATAGGTAAAGAAAGACAAAATCTAAAAAAAATGAAGAAGATAATGAAAAAATTTATTTAAAAAGATATAATAATTATAGAAAATGAGATATCATTGCATAAGTATAGGCATTATAACTCATACTAATAGATTTTAAGTATTTTTTTTTTCTAAAAATATTCATTTTTATCTATAGAAGTTTAAAAATATATTAATATATATTGTCACTAATAAATTATAATATTTTAATATGAGCGGTTCAACTACCCGTTAGACCCCGGTTGACCTATTAACTCTTGAACCTGTGCTGTGACCGGTTCATTACCCGGTCCAGTTTTTCGTTCCTTGGTTTTACATGATGGAATTGAGGTTGATAAAGCTAAGGTTGATATCATTTCATCCCTTCCATATCCCTCTTGTGTGAAAGATGTACGCCTTTTCCTTAGGCATGCTGGATTTTATAGAAGATTCATCCATGATTTTAGTCGAACAGCATTGCCATTGTCTCATTTATTGTAGAAAGATGTGGGTTTGTTTTTAATGATGCTTGCAGATATGCATGTGATAAATTAAAGAAGAGACTCACTACACCCCCATTATTCATCCACCCAATTGGAACCTTCCATTTGAACTCTTGTGTGATGCTTCTGACCATGCATTAGGTGTAGTCTTTGCCCAGAGAGTATAGAAGAGAAACATGTTATAGCGTATACATCTCGAACATAAGATGTTACTCAGGCTAACTACACTACCACAAAGAAAGAACTATTTGCAATCATCTTTGGGCTAGAGAAATTTTGATCCTACATCCTTCACACAAAGTTGACTATCTTTACATATCACTCAACTATCAAATACTTGTTTAAGAAATTGGACTCCAAACCCCACTTTATCAGGTGGGTGATATTGATACAAGAGTTCGATATGGAGATTCGTGATAAGAGTGGTGTAGAGTGTAACACCCCAAATTTTGATTAAGGGCTAATGTTGATTATTGAGATGGTAATTGTGTATTAAAGTTTAATTAATGTGTATTTGTGACAATATTATCTAATATGTCATACTTGATGGAAAATTGATGGAATGGAAATATTGACCATAAATTAGTAATTAATGGGAAAATTAATTACTAACTAAGAGAAAATGAGAAGTGTGATTAAATGGCTAATGGAGGGATTAGAGAAGCTAATTGGTGATTTAATGGGTGAGAGCCAATAAGAAGAAGACAAGTGTCAAGAGGAGATGAAGTAAGAGAGTGTAAGAAAGTCAAACCCATTAGTTAATTATTTTTCTTCTCTCCTCTTCCCTTGTTTTCGGCTGATGGAGGCATGGGGAAGGATTAACCATCATTTCACCTCCTTCTTCAAGCTACATCTCTCATTTTCTCTCTCCCTCTCTTCGTCAGCCATTGTTGTCTAAAGGGAAGGAAGAAGAGTTTGAAAAGGTAAGGGAAAATGATCTCTATTGCTCAAATTTCATTCATTAAAGTTGATCCTTAGAGTGAGAGCTTCATTTTGATGTTTATAGTGTGCCCATTGGTGTTGGTTTATACCCACACAAAATTTTGGGAAGTGGTAACTCAAGAAGTCTCTTTGGCAAAGTTATAAAGGTGAGTAAGATAAACCTTTCTATATAGGTTTTATAGCCATTGGTTAAGTTTGGATTTTCTGAAAATTTTGCTTTGAATTTTGAAATTGAGGGTCATTGTGTTGTTGGCATGTTGTTGTCATGGAATTAGTGCCTTGTTTAGTGTTTTGAATGAATTGAAGCTTAAAGGTAAAGTTTGGAAACTTTGTATTTGGTTTTGTGTATTGGTCAAAATAGGGCATGGTGATTGGGTTGTGATTTTGGTCATTTTGAGGTTACCATTGTATTCCTTGTGGAAAATTGTATGGGAATAGGTTTGGTAAATGATTTTGGAGTCATTGGACACTTTGGTAAAAAATTGGAAAATCTGTCTTGCGTGAACTCTGTCTGGGCAGTCAGTTTTCACGAATATTTTGAATGACCAAATGGTTTTGAAAAATTTTGAAACTTTCCAGTCTTAAATTTCACATCCCAAGCTTCAAAATGGACATATATTTTGTGTCATTTCATTTAGTATTCTAGGAGATATGATTGTCCAAAGTTTGGGATGGAAACAGAACTCTGTTTTGGAGTAGTGATGAGTTTTGGGTGATTGTGTATTTATGTGATGATTTGAAGTAATAAGCCATATTTTTTCTAAAAATAGGACTTAAATAAATTTCATTGGGCTTTGGAATCACCTCGTTTCGATTTTTCTAAAATTAGTTATGAATTCTGGAAGTTCAGCCAAAAATCAGGAAATTTCTTGGCCGCGGCCCAAAACTTTCTGACCTGATTCTGGCCGTGGCCTATGGGTGGCTGGCCGCGGCCAGTGACCTTCTGACCATATTTTGGCTGCGGCCCAAGGGAAGGCTGGCGGCGGCCAACCCATATGTTCCAGCACTTTGAGTTTTTGAAAAGAGATTTTCAACATATTGTTTCCCAACCTTTTAGGGGTTTTATTAGAGGCATTTGTAGCTTCTTAAGGGTCATTATTAATAACCAATCTAAGTGTTGAAGAGTCAATTGAGTATTAGAATAGAGAATAATGCTTCGTCCTTAATTATAACTTTATAATTTGATATTTTCCCGGAGCGTAGAAGGCTTGTGCCTGCTCAAGAACGGAAAGACCAAAGTAGTGACACTTTATCCTATATCATGTATATTGCATTGCTTGTTTGCATTAATCATTGAATACAGTGAAAGGAACGTGGCGTAAACCCGATCTCGAATATAGATACAGTTGATAGGACGTGGCGAAAGCCCGGCCTTGAATACAGTAAGGGGACGTGGCGAGAGCCCGGCCTCGTATACAGGAAGGGGATGTGACAGTGTCCCCGGCCTCGAATATTGATTGCTACATTGTGATATATGTTTACTTGATTTGTTTATATGCATCATATACGTAAACTATTGCTACTGGGATTCTCTGGAATCTCATTCTTTCCAAATAATATTTTTAGACAGGGCAAATGGATCGAAGAACAAGCAAGTGAATAAGGACGATTAGGACTGCTGGCGGTAGTCTTAGTTAGATATTTTGATTTTATACTAAATTGGTTATCATTTTGGATAAATGTACATATTGAATAGACCATAAAAGTATAGTTTTGTGTAATCCTCAATATGGATATTGAGATGGGCATTGATGCCCTAATTATTATTTTGGATTAATGTTATTATCCTGGGTGAATGTCGGGAATTGTGGTATACTCTGATATTATACATGTAACAGACCGAACAAACCATTTTTTAAGGAACGAAATGAATGGAGATCTATTTACACAGGTGTTATAAATTTTTTTAATTATCCGGGATCTCTCATTCGATTATTAAACGTGTTTAAACGCTAATTGTGGTCTTTCTCGAGGCGGGGGTTACACAGAGAACATGGGAGCTGATCACTTGAGTAGGATTGAGACACCTGCGGTAACATCTTTACCCTTAAATGATTTTTCTGATCAAAGGCTCTATGAGGTTTTTGTTTCTAACCCTTGGTATGCTAATATTGCTAATTATCTAGTTGCATTTGTTTTACCAGCTGACATGAATAAACACCAATTGAATAAGTTTAAGAGATAGACTAAATTTTATGTATGGGATGATCTTTACTTGTGGTACATTTGTACTGATCAAATTATTAAGCGATGCATTCCTTATGATGAATTTGAGTCTGTCTTAACTTTTTACCATACTCTTGCATGTGGGGGACATTTTAGTGCTAAGCGAACTGCTAGGATAGTTTTGGAAAGTGGATTGTTCTGGCCTAATCTATTTCGTGCTGCCTATGAATTTTGTAAGAAGTGTTCTAAGTGTCAATTAGTGGGTAATATCTCTAGGAAGCATGAAATGCCCCAACAACCCTTATTATATTGTGAAGTCTTTGATGTTTGGGGAATTGATTTCATGGGACCTTTTCCCACTTTATTGGGTTATCTGTACATCCTACTGGCTATGGATTATGTGTCAAAGTGGGTTGAGGCAATCCCCACTTGTGGTAATGACTCTTCTGTAGTGGTTGCCTTTGTTTGATTTCATATTTTTGCATGTTTGGCATACCTAGAGCTATCATTAGCGATCAAGGATCTCATTTTTGCAATTGAAGTTTGCAGAGCTTGCTTAGTAAGTATGGCATGATGCATAAAGTAGCCATTCCATACCATCCTCAGACAATGGTCAAGCAAAACTCTCTAATAAAGAAAGCAAGCTTATTTTAGCAAAGACGGTGCAACCTGTAATGCCCCAAATTTTGATTAAGGGCTAATCATGATTATTGTGGATAATTATGAATTTAATTGGAATAATTATATGTTATGATAATATAAATTAATATATCATAATTGGTGGAAAAAATTGGAACAATGGAATTTTGGCCATGAGTTGGTAATTAAGAGAGAAATTAATTACTAGCTAAGAGTAAAAATGAGGAGTGTGATTAAATGACTAATGGAATGGTTAGAGTAACTAATTAGTTACTTATTTGAGGAGAGCCAATGAGGGTATGACATGTGGCAAGATTGTGTGTGAAGAGAGATGGGGAGAAAAGTCAAAATGAGATATTTTGAACATTCTTTCTCCCTCCTCCCTCCTCCCTCCTTCCTTTTCGCTGACAAGTATGGGCTAGAAGGAGTATCATGATTTCTTCTTCTTCCTCACACACTCATCCCTCTCATCTCTCTCGTGCAGCCATTAAAGGAAAAAAGGAAGAAGAAAAACTTGATTTTTGGGTAAGCAAATAGCCTCTTTTGCTCAAACTCACTTCATTAATGTTGATCCTTGAAGTGAGAGCTTCATTTTGATATTTATAGTATGCCTATTGGTGTTGATTTGTGCTGACACAAAATTTTGGAGGTTGGTCAATCAAGAGATCTCTTTGGCAAATTGAAAGAAGTAAGTGAGACTAATCTATCTATCTAAGTTTTATGCCAAATGGTTTAGTTTGAAATTTTTGGAAATTTTGGCCTTTAATCCAAAAATGATGACTACTGGGCTTTTGGCATGTTTTTAGCATAGAAATGGTATGTTGGAAATGTATATAGATAGATAGATTGATTTGGGATGGGAATGGTATGTTTGGATGATTTTGGAATTTGGATGATTATGTTGCCCAAAACCAAAGCATGATAATGGAGTAGGATTTGGATAATTCTAATGATTCCATTGAATTCCTTGGATGTTTTTAAGTGGGAGTAGCTTTGGTAGAAGTTTTAGGTCCCTTTGAATCAATTGGGCAAATGTTAGGAAATATAGTGAGTTTTGCTGCGTTTTCTAGTTTATGATAAAATCACTGACTGAGGGTGAGTTCACTCGAGTGAAGGATGAACATTACTCGGGTAAGGGTGAGTTCACTCGAGTGCATTAGTGTGTTCTTCCTTTTTACTCTTTGTGATCTTGTTGCACTTTCGTAGTCAAAGGCAAGTGTTGCCTCACTTGCAAGTGCGGTGGGACATCACTCAAGTGAGCTTCCTATCACTCGAGTGCAGGTATATTTGACACCAAGGACTTGCCTCTTGGGTTGTCACTCGCTGTTATGGTGCAAGAGTGTGCCTTCTCACTCGCAGGTATGTGGTATTCACTCGAGTGTAATAGGTTGTGCTCGAGTCCTCCTGATCCTTGAAAACTCATGTGCTCTCGAGTCTTCACTTTTTGTACTTCATTCTCTAATACTCGAGTGAAGCATTTGGCTATCACTCATGTGAGGTCCATTGTGCTCAAGTGTCGTATTTTCTGAAAAATTCCTTGTGCTCTCGGGTGTTCACTCTCTAGTAGCCGAGTATAAACCGTACCATCACTCGAGTAAGGCCGTCTTCACTCGAGTGTCTCAGTAAAAAATATCATTTTTGTGCTTTCAAAAAAGGGGATCGTTGGGGATAGTCTTCCAACCCTTAGAGCTATTAATAAAGTTATTTATGGGTACTAGAAGAGCAATAATGATAACCAAATTAAGTATTAAGAAGTCATTGAGAGTTGAAATAGAGAATTGATTCTTCATCCCTAATTGTGAATCGTAGGATACGATATTTGCCGTACTCGGGAGAGACCGGCGCCAGGACACGCACGGAAGGATCAATGTAGTGACCCTTCTCTCATGTTGTGTATGATACTTTGGTATGCATAACTTATCATTGAGTTTGTGAACTGTATGTGCCATGGTCCATTACAGCTTGAACCGTTTAGGGATTGATGCTGGTCATCTCTAGCTCGGCCGTTGAACTGCAATGGTAATCGACATGGATCTTTGTGAATCCAACCCGTGGGGCGACATGTTGTGAATCCAGCCGTGGGCTATGTATTCTATATCTTGCCTGTATGGCTTACATATGAAATGCTTTATATGAATCCCAACTGTGGTGAAATATATTGTGTGGATTGTTGTGATGCAATATAGCGTGAGCAATTCAGCGTGAGCAAACGTAAGGGTGACATGTGTCATACCTGCCCTTGCCGCTGTAATTTCCGTTAAAGTTGCTATGTGTATATGATGATTTGTTTTCATGCCTTATTGTTGTGCATACTATAAGTGATTTATTACTACAGGGATTCTTTAAATCTCACTCTCCCAAAACCAATTTTTTAGACAGGGATGAAGGATCCAAAGGAAAGCAAGCAATGAAGAGTGGATAGGGATCCTGGCTAGGAGTTTTATTTTAGAAAATCGGTTATCATTTGTAAAGCATTTGGATATATTTTGTTGGGAATTACATATACATATTGGATAGTAATTTGTGTAATCCCCTTATTATGGGAAACTCTATGGGTAATTGTACTTTGTAGACCCTTATTTATTAAATGAAACCTGAGTGTGTAAGAAAATTTATGCTGTACTCTGATATGTATGATTGAAATCAACCTGTACAGGCCATTTATGTTTGAAATGTGAGTATGAGACCATTATGAAACAGGTGTTATAAAAGTTTTTGAAAACCCTGATTTTGGAAAATTTTATTTTATCCAAGTCTCCAAATCATATATAGTCTCTAATTCAAACTTAATTATGTTTTTATGAACTAATCTCAGTCTATGTCGTGAAGGGGGTTACACAACCCAACCTAAAGGATTGAAGTAAAAGACTTGATGATGCACTTTAGGCATACCGCACAGCATATAAAAGTCTCATTGGTATGTCCCCCTACAGGATTGTCTATGGTAAAGCATGTCATTTGCTAGTATAGGTAGAGCACAAGGCATATTGGGCAATAAAAAGGTGCAATCTCAATCTTGTTAGTACCGATTTTGAAAAAAAGTTGC
Organism: Inga oerstediana; assembly: GCA_963210345.1. Lineage (NCBI taxonomy): Eukaryota > Viridiplantae > Streptophyta > Magnoliopsida > Fabales > Fabaceae > Inga > Inga oerstediana. Next base: position 10,819,240 of record OY723401.1, read on the forward strand.
AATTATAAGAGCTTGAAGAGTTAAGAAGAGAAGCTTATGAGAATTCTAGGATTTATAAGGAAAGAACTAAAGTAGTCCATGATAAACTCATCATGAAGAGAGAATTTCAAGTGCGCCAAAAAGTTTTGCTCTACATGTCTAGATTGAAACTCATGCATGGAAAGCTCCGCTCTAGATAGGAGGGACCTTTCATTGTCACTGATGTTTTTCCCTATGGAGCTGTGAAGATCAAAATGGAGCCAAATGAAAAATGCTTTATCGTCAATGGACACCGCTTGAAGTCATTCTATGATAGATTCTCCACTCTAGCAGTGGAGGTTGGTGCACTACGTGACACCATGTAGACCCTGGTTGTTTTCCTTTCTTTACTCATTTATTTTGCATTGTCATATTACAGAGTTAAGTTGTGCTGCATATTACTTATGTTTGTAATCTGTTATGATTATTTTGCATTAAGGACAATGCAAGATTCAAGTGTGAGGGAGGTATTTTGTTGTTACTTTTGGTTTTTATCCTTTGTTTAAAAAAAATATTTTGGATTTTACTTTGGTTTTTGTTTTTTGTTTTTTTTAAGAAAAGAAAGAAAAATTTTGGAAAAAAACTGCAAGTTTTAAGTAACTTTAGTATGATGTATTCTTGATTTGAAAAGTGATTTATCATGTTTTGAGTTAGTAGAGTAAGTGGCAATGAATTTGACTTTGGCAGATTTAGGCTAGCAATCATATAGACCTAGTGAGATTTTGAGCCTAATGCATTTTTTTAGTGCGTACCCCCTATCTCTTCACTTGATCTAGAACTTGACCTGAATCTTATTTGAGGCCACATTTTATGCATGTGTATTCATGAAAATGATAAAGACATTCATTTCATTTTAGACAGAACAAAAAAGCATATCCTTTATATATATATATATATATATCCTTTGTTTAGCCCTTTTGAGCCTAAATTTTATTTTTTTTCTCACCCCATAACACCAAAAAAAAGAGAAAAAGAAAAAAAGAAGGAAAAAAAATTCCTACCCTTTAAAATGTCTTAAGAGTTGAAGAGCATTGCATTATATCTATTTTGAATAGAAAAACATGTATAAAATTAGGAATTGAGTCATTGAGAAAGGATATATCTATATCTATTTATTGGACTACTTAAAGTTTAATGGGCTTGAGGTTTGACCTCAAAACTCTATCTTCTTCCTTCTTAATTCACCTACCCTCCCCACCATCACCTACTCCCACCGTCACCTACTCCCATTTCTCGTTCCTATTTCACCAACCCCATTCATTCTCCAATTTTCTTGGCTATGGCATACTACTTGAGGAGTGTAGGAGGAAGGATTTTCATAGTAGCTTAAGCATTTGGAAGGCAACTTGGGAGGAGCATGAAGAAGCTATAGCCTAGGAATTTACGCTTGAACACCATAAGGGAGTGTCTTTCCTTTTATCAATTTATTTCAAAACTTAAGATTATTTAGTTTTAGATAATTTTGAGTTGTAATAATTAAGAACAATCTAGTTTTAGATTGTAGACACATTTCTTTTGGATTGGATTGATATTTTGGAATGTTTTGTACTTGAAATAATTACTAGAATTTTTGTTTACAAAACTTTAGATTATTAATTGAATTATTAATTGAGTTTTCATTAGTAATTTAATTATCAATTTGGGTTATCCTCTTAATTGTTTAAGGAGGAGGGCCTTATCTGGAATCAAAGGATTACACGGTATTTGTAGATCTATTAGTCAAGCAAGTAGGTGGGCAATCTTCATATAGCAGCCAGAAGTAGAATCCAGATACCACTTTTCGGTTGTAACTCTCCTTAATCTTTTGGTTTTACTCTTAGCATTTTGATTTATTTTATTTTGTGTTTATGTTTTTTCTTAAAACATAATTTCTCTAAGCTCTAGAAGACATTGAGGACAATGTCTAATTTAGGTTGGGGGAGGAATTATACAAAAAAAATTAATTAGTTATTAAAAACCATTAGATGCATAAGGTGTGAAAAAGAATGATAGAATAAGAAGTTATTTTTAACTCTTAAGATGCATTTTATTAGTTGCAAATTTTTGTCCTTTTCTAAAAAAAAGAGAGTAAAAGTTAAAAAAAATCATGTTTAAGTGCTTAGTAATGATCTTAAGAAGTATATAAGTTTTAAATATGGATCATTTGAATTTAGTGATTTTATAGCATGAATGAACAACTGATTGTTGTAATTGGTGATGAATTTTGAGATTGAATGAGCTGAATTTAAAAACCCTTAACTGTGAGCTTTTGAGCCTATAATGATTATTTCTCTTGTGTGTGATATTCACCTATTAAGTTGTCACTCTAGAACTTGCTTTAAATTTGGTTGAAATTACATCTCACATGCACATTCAAAAATGACAAAGGCATTCATTTTCTTTAGCCAGAGCCAAATAGCCAACTTTATAATTATATCGTTGACAAGCCCCTTTGAGTCTAATTAACTGTTTTTTTGTTCTCAACCCATTAACATGTGTTGTAATGATATATCAAGTGCTTTACCTAATTTATAAGATTAGCAGAGTATTTGAAATTTTTGTGAAATAGGCTTTTGACAAGTGTAGGGTATGTATATCAAAAACTTTAAAGCTGCAATTTTATGCAAAAACTAAAAAGAAAAAAAAATATATTAAATATTTGAATTGTGGGTTGTTGTGATAAGATAAATTTATTCATAAGTTGACCCATTTTTCAATTGTTCTATTAAATTTCTTAAATGTATCCCTTCATATAATGTTTTACATTTTTTTTACCTTAACCTCATTAGAACCCTTAATAAGTCCTTTTGATTTGAATTATACATGTGAATTAGGTAGTGGAGATTGAGATTTTTAGCAAGCCTATGATAGTGCACTTTTTTCGGTTGAATTTGAGTGAAACACTTACCTTTAAACACTTGACAGATTGAGAGAATGAATTACAAGTACGAACTCGGTTTATTCAGTTTCAAATAAAGTCACCAATTTATATTTTCATTGATTCATGAATACTATGATCTCTTTATTTTTTAATTTTGTTCTTGCTTATAACTTGACACTTTTGATTCTATTGAAAACACTTATTAGTCACTCTTTGTCTAAGGACGTACAAGAGCTAAGTGTAGGGGAATTTAATAAGTAAAATATTTACATATTATTTTTCCTTATATAATGATTTTGTGAACGATATATAAAGTTAATGTAATAAATTTGGATGTAATTGATAAATAAAGGATGATTTTGGCATAAATATTTTCATTAATAATATAATATAATATTTACTTGTTTTTCTTTTGACAGCCACACAATAAGAGAAGAAAGGAGATCTAAACAAGACCGATGGGATTGAAAAGAGAAGGTATTGTTCAAAATCTACGGCAGTGTCACTGTTCAGAGCACTTTTCAAAATTCACTGCAGCAGTCGATAAGGCATTATAGCAACACGTTTCACTGTAGCAGACGTGTTTTACTATAGCGGCTCAACGTAGCAGCGTGGTTTACTGTTCCAAATCACTGTAGCAAATGCTTTTTATGCCTATAAATAGATATCAAGGCCAAGCATCAAGGAAGGAGGAGAGAGAAGTAGAGGTTTCCTTCTCTCACAAGGAGAGGTCTTTCTCTGACATTTCTGAGTACATTGTATTATATTTTATATTTAATTTCATGCATTGTATTACTTTTTGCATGCCTTCATATTGGAAGGCTTAGGTAGACCTCTTATATTGACTATATAGGTAGTCATCTTTTATAGATGGTATAGATTTCCCATCTACATGGAAGGTTTTACCTCCTACAAGGAAAGAGCCAAAAATATCATGTAAGTGATATACGTAACAAGTTTTTGGAGCCATTGCTGGGGATTGATATTTTTGGCGCTTTCCTTGTAGGAGGTAAAACCTTCCATGTAGGTAAAAACCTATACCATCCATAAAGGAGAACTACCTATACCGTTCATATAGGAGGTCTATCGAAGCCTTCTAAGATGGAGGTATACAAAAAGTAATACAATGCATGAAATTAAATCTAAAATATAATACAATGTACTTAGAAATGTCAGAGAAATGTCAAAGAAGGAAACCTTTACTTCTCTTTTCTCCTTCCTTGATGCTTGGCCTTGATCTCTATTTATAGGCATAAAAAGCGTTTGCTACAGTGATTTGGAACAATAAACCGCGTTGCTATGGTGAACTACTACAGTAAAACACGTCTGTTATAGTGACTTGTTGGCTGCTACAGTGAATTTTAAACAATACTGACGTTGCAATAGATTTTGAACGGTGCTTTCTCTTTTCAATCCCATCGGTCCAACTTTAGGTCCCCTTTCTTCTCTTATTGTGTGGCTGTCAAAAAAAACACAAGTAAATATTATATTATAATATTAATAAAAATATTTTATGCCAAAATCATCCTTTATTTATCAATTACACCCAAATTTATTACATTAATTTCAAATATCGTCCACAAAATCGTTATATAAGGGAAAATAAATATGTAAATATTTTACTTATCAAATTCCCCCACACTTAGCTCTTGAACATCCTCGAACAAAGAGTGACTAATAAGTGTTGTCAATAAAATCAGAAGTGGGTTATAAGCAAGAACACAATTTAAAAATAAAGAAATCATAATATTCATGAATCAACGAAAATATAAATTGGTGACTTTATTTGAAACTGAATAAACCGAATTCATACTTGTGATTCATTCTCTCAATATGTCAAGTGTTTAAGGGTAAGTATTTTGCTCAAATTCAATCGAAAAAATTGCACTACCATAGGCTTGCTAAAAATATCAATTTCCGCTACTTAGTTCATATGCCAATTCAAATGAAAAGGACTTATTAAGGGTTCTAATGGGGTTAAGGTAAAAGGAATGTAAAACATTATATGAATGGCTACATTTAAGAAATTTAATAGAACAATTGAAAAATAGGCCAACTTATGAATAAATTTATTTTATCACAACAACTCACAATTCAAATACTTAATATATATATATATATATATATATTCCTTTTTTTCCTCTTTACTTTTTGCATAAAATTGCAACTTTAAAGTTGATGATATATACACCCCATGCTTATCAAAAGCCCATTTCACAAAAATTTTAAATACTTTGCTAATCGTCTGAATTAGGTAAAAACACTTGATATATCATTATAACGCATGTTAATGGGTTGAGAACAAAGAAACAGTCAATTAGGCTCAAAGGAGCTTGTCAACGATATAATTCTAAGGTTGACTATTTGACTATGGCTAAAGAAAATGAATGCCTTTATCATTTTTGAATGTGCACGTGAGATATAATTTCAACCAGATTTAAAACAATTTCTAGAGTGACAACTTAATAGGTGAATATTACACACAAGAGAAATAATTATTATAGGCTCAAAACCTCACAGTTAGGGGTTTTTAAACTCAGCTCATTCAATTTCAAAATTCATCTCCAATTGCAACAATCAGTTGTTCATTCATGCTATAAAATCTCTAAGTTCAATTGATCCATACTTAAAACTTATATACTTCTTAAGATCATTACAAAGCACCTAAACAGGATTTTTTTTTTTACTTTTACTCTTTTTTTTAGAAAAGAACAAAAACATGCAACTAATAAAATATGTTTCAAGAGTTAAAGAATAACTCCTTACTCTGTCATTTTTTTTCACATCCCATGCATCTAATGGTTTTTACTAACCCATTAATTTTTTTTATATAATTCCTCCCCTAACCTAAATTAGACATTGTCCTAAGTGTTTTCTAGAGCTTGGAGAAATTTTTTTTTTAAAAAAACAAACACTAAAATAAACCGAAATGCTAAGAGTAAAACCAAAAGATTAAAGAGAGTTTTATCTGTGGAAACATGATTCATACCCTAAACGACTCGCCATTCCATAATTTCTGCATCAACTGCTAATCAATTGCTTGATCAATTGCAAACCTATGAACCTAAAGTAAATCTATTAATCAAGCAAGTAGGTGGGCAATCTTCAGATAACAGTCAGAAGCAGAATCCCGATACCGCTCTTCGGTTGTAACTCTGACAGGGAGAGGTCAGAGTTATATCATAGATTTAATTTTAACCTCTACTCAAAAACATCAATCCCCGGCAACGGCGCCAAAAACTTGTTACATGTGTAAGTGATCTATTAAATAGTGTAAGTGTACACTGTTGTAATCAAGTAATACAGAAGTGAATAGAGTATCGTTCCCACAAGGATTAATCACTAAGTACCAAAATGGATAATTTTAATTCTATTTAGTTGATCGATTAGTTGGTGATTGAAAGGATAAAATAAAGAAATGATTAAATATGAGTGCAAATAATATTAAAGCAACAAGGAGAAAAAGCCCTAGGGGTCAAATTTCACTTAACAAATTTCAGATTGAATCACTTATCTATTGTAACCCAATTTATTCCATATGATTGATAGTTGAGTTTTCCTAATTTAATTACTAGCCTCTCCCAAGGTCAAACAATTCTATAATTAATTGCTAATATAGTATATTCCTATATGAATTTAAGCAATTAATTATGCATTAAGATTTATGGAATTCGGTAAGACTACACAACTCATATGAATATATTCCTATTTCATATATAAATTATGGTTTTAATATAGGGTTGACACACATGTATCTCCTTCCGATCTCAACATACATATTGAAATCATTAAGAATAATAATTAAAACTCAATCATGAAGGAAACATTAAAACTAGATATAATAAATTAAGATTCAATCCCTCATTAGTAAGCTGCATCATCACCCTAGGAAAATAGAAATTTAACTCATAATGAAATTAAAAAAAACCAAAATAAATTAATATTACATAAAACTTAAATATTAAATTCTAAAATATAAATATACAACCACAATATACATGAAAATTGGAGAAATCTAGCCTTTTTTTATAGGAAGTAAAACCTTCCATGTATGTGACAGCCTATACCATCCATAAAGGAGAACTACATATACCATCTATATAGGTGGTCTACCTAAGCCTTCCAAGATGGAGGCATGCAAAAAATAATACAATGCATGAAATTAAATCTAAGATATAACATAATTTATTTAGAACTATATCAAAGAAAAGATCTCTTTCTGTCAGAGAATGACCTCTTTATGTCAGAGAAGGAAACATCTACTTCTTTCTCCTCCTTCTTTTGTGCTTGGCCTAAGATCTCTTATTTATGAGCAAAAAACGTGTCTGCTACAATGATTTCAAACAGTAACTGCTTCTACAACAATGAAATGCGTCCGCTACAGTGAACACGAGTTGCTACAGTATTTCCGTCCGCAATAGTAACTTCCATCCACTACAGTGCTTTCACATTTTTTTCAACTTCGCATCCTTGTCTTGTTTCAGTCGTGTAAGTCTATTTTTAGGTCTCATTTCTTCTCTTTTCGACTTAACATGGTGTTATATGTGGCTATCAAAAGAAAAACAAGGAAATACTATATTATAATATGAATAATATTTATTCAAAAAATATTATTTATTTATTAATTACACCCAAATTTATTACATTAAGCTTAAATATCATCCACAAAATCATCATATAAAAGAAAATAAATATACAAATATTTTACTTATCAAGATATTTTTGTTTCAAAACTTCTATTGTTTGGAATTCAAAGCTTGTCTTAGTTAATTTGTTATACCTAGACCTCGTTTGCTCTCACCACTTTTTCTTGTTACTGACCAGAACTTTTTTTATTAACATTATACTTCATTTTTTTCCTGTGTATGATAGGATTAAATCAACATGTTTTAGTTAAAATATAAATATAATGATATTTTATATTAATCACATATTTGTTGATTTATGTGCCATATAAGATATGACCCTGAATATCAATACCACCGCGTAGAGGATGTTACTAGTCCGTTTTTTTTTTTACCTGGAAAAAAAAACACTAGCACTTTGAAGTCATGCATTTAAATGTTATTTCTCATGCTTGATATAAGGCTTTTTGGCGAAATATGCCAATAACAACAAAATATTTGTTCCAAGTAATGTATGATGATACCATCCTCAAGAGATTTTTTGTGACCCTCTCAATAATAGGAAGTGACACTCTCTAAAATGACACTGACTCTTCATGTATGGACGCAGGGTGACAAAACAGTGAAAGGTAAAGAACTTAGTAAACGGCGACAGAGGTTTCTTTCTTTTTTTTCTCTAAATAATGTGGGGATGAGAGTATTTATAAATAATGATTTGATATCTTGGAGTGATGCCCTTGAACCATTACATTTTTTTTAATTAAAAATCATAATAATATATTAAATTCATAAAAAATATATGTTGGTTTATGATTACTAACAAACATCTTTGTACAACTGTGAAACAGCAGGATTGTACTAAAATATCTTTCTTTATTATTTTTAAGTGGATGCTTTATGGGAAAATCGCTAGTAAATACCAAATAGGGAAATTAATTATTGTTTGCCACCAAGAAACATAGGGTACTGAATTGTCATTATTATTGAACATAGAAAGACAAAAAAGCCCATAGTTTTACAAGGTGAGTTTAGGCAGGAGTAAGGATGAAATGCACGGCTTCTCAGGGGTCCCAGCAACCTTAAAGCTGTGTTTTGAATCTTCAAGACCGCTACCTCAAGAGTGAATCCCTTTTTCCTCTTCCATTTTCGGCAATCTTCAGCAATTCATCTCGTTGGGTCGTCTCCTTACTCGGTCGTCTCCTTGGTTTGTGTCCTCTGGCAGCGTCGTCTCCAGCTGCTCCTCTAGCGATGGAGGCCGCCCCCAGTCCTTAAGCGACCGTCGCTTGCTCCTCCAACCTTGCTGCCTCCATCATTTAGGTAAGGTTATTGCTTTTTTCGGTGACACATTTGATCGGTCTTCAATCCAATGTGACTCCTCCAGTCACACCATTGATCAGTCTTAAATCCAATATAGCTCTGTTCTTTGTCAAAATCTAGCAGCAAATTCAGGATCGATCATTGCAAACTATAACTACAAGGAACAAGATAGTTATTGTTGGTGAAATTGTAAGTTGCATAAATTTTGAAAATTCTTGAGTTTCACTAGATGAATTGTCTACTTGGGATTTCCTGAAAAAATTTTGGCACTTCTTCTGTGATTTCTACCCATTCATTGATGTGTTCATTGTTTCTTTGAGTTTGTAAGAGTGCTAAACTCTTGACTTGTTTGGAGCTTACTAGTGCATAGCATACTTCTCCAACTTGGTACTTGAACTTTCTTTCTCACATCTATCCAGTGCACTAAGCTTGTTATTTGTGACTTGTAAATCTGATTTGGGTTGCATTCATGCTTTTTGCTGCATATATAACTCTGAAATGTTGCAACTAGTCTTGCTAAACTTTAAATTTCTGGAGTAGTCTCAATGATGATTAGGGACTGTAATCACTTTGTTTTTGGTTATCTGAGAGAAATTCTTCAAAATATATCAGAGATAAAGAAGAACAGGGGATGAGTCCGGGGAGGGGGAGGGGGAATTTTTAAGAGAGATAGAGAGAATCCTGTCATCACGTGAGGTTGAACTTTTGCTACTATTGTAAGTACCCTCATTTGGCAGGGGCTCTGAACTTTAGTCAGTCGTGGGCATTGGACTTTCTTGTTCAACTTCATTAACTAATAATTAAGAATATAGCCTCTGTACATTAGTTGTATTTGTGGTTAGCTTCCAGCGGCTTTGTGTGTTTCACTTGCAAATCAAATTTGAGCCTCTACCTTGAATATTATATATGCCTACTTTGAATATTGGATCTAACTTAAAACCTTTATGTTCTGGAAGACATGGATCAAAAGAGGGTAGATGTAGTGTGGTGGCTAGTTACCTATGCAAGGAACAAACAACAGGAAGCGATAATGCCTAGCATTAAAGTTTGGAGATCTAAGAAGCAGAAGACAAATTAGTTTTTTTCATTTATGTTGTAACTACAAAGTAGGGACATTTGTATTTTATTTTTCAACAAAGTAATCTACCTCTATATATATGACTTTGTTAAACAAGGAGTTGCTGTGCAATTTACACGTTATGTATTATATCATCCAAATGTTGATAAAGTCTTCCATATGTGCAAAACATGTTCCTTGTGTGTCACGCATCTTTACTATCTACCTGTTGGCCATCCCGCGATATGTGCAATGTATCTTCCATGATGTGCAATTAATCTTCCATTTTGTGTGTTGGATCTTTTCCTTATGTTCCCAATGATTAGCAATACGTGTAATGTATCTTCCATGACGTGCAAATGATCTTCCATTTTGTGCAATATATTGTTCTTCCATGATATGCAATTGATCTTCCGTTTTGTGCAATGATCTTTTCCAGTTATGTGCAAAGGATGATCCATTATATGCCAATGATCTTCCGTTATGTTCAATTGATCTTCCATGATGTGCAATTGATCTTCCATTTTGTGCAATGGATCTTTTCCTTACATTGCCAATGGTCATCCATGATACGTGCAAATGATCTTCCATTATGTGCAATTGATCTTCCATTTTGTGCAATGGATCTTTTCCAATTATATGCAAAGGATAATACATTATGGGTTATGATCTTCCATTATGTGCAATTTATCTTCCATGATGCATAATTTATCTTCCGTTTTGAATAATGGTTCATTTCTATACGTGCCCAATGGTCATCCACGTTGTGTAAAAGATGATCCATTATGTGCCAATGATCTTCCATTATGTGCAATTGATCTTCCGTTTTGTGCAATAGATCTTTTCCGTACATACGCCCAATGGTCATCCATGATATGTGCAAAGGATGATCCATTATGTGCCAATAATCTTCTGTTATGTGCAATTGATCTTCCACATATGCAATATGTCTTCCATTTTACCATTCCGTTATGCAGAAAGGATCTGGCCCTTCTGCCAACACTCTTCCATGATCTTTCATTATGTGCAAAGCATGTTCCATGGTGTGCAAACGATCTTCCATGGTGTGGTAAAGATCCATAGCACAAAACGGAAGATCAATTGCACATAATGGCTATCACATATGAATCTCAATTGCAACATTATTACTTCCAGCAACAATCAAGCAACAATACCCAATACGCAATACACAATACGCAATACACAATATACAAATCCCCAATAACAAAAAACAAAAACTTCACAATAATGACCAAACTCATAATATGTAATGAACCTACAATTATATTTACTATTTCCTTACTCACACACACAGCAATGCACAATATTGAGTTCCAGAACCAATATACAATCATCACCTCCATCAAAAACTGAAATATGAAGAAGGTCTTCCGAGTGATCAACGGACTTCACAGTGATCAATGGCCACAACAGAAGACGCAAGCCACCACACTCCGCAAAACATGAGAGCTAAACAAGCCACTGTAATAAAATTAATCGTTTGCTTCTGCCTAAACTATTAGCTTTCCAAACTAAACTAAGGGCTTTTTTGTCTTTCTATGTTCAATATTAATGATTGTTCAGTACCCTATGTTTCTTGATGGCCAACAGCAATTAATTTCCCTATTTGGTATTTACTAGTGATTTTCCCATGCTTTATTGTGCCATCATTATTGGGTAAAATAACCAGCAAAATAACTAGCGTCTCATTAGATTTTTAATGATAAAGGGAATATTTTAATAGGTACTGCCCCCCTCGAGTTATCATCCACCTCCGTAGGTAATGACTGAGAAACAACTAAAACAAGTGACCCGAGCAGGAGCTATCTTGGTGAGCGAGTCCGTAGCCCTTCTGTCCACTCGTGGCTGACGCTTGAGACTTAATTCGACTTAATTCCTCATCAACCAATTGATTTTTTTAAGGGAGAATTATTGAAAAATATTTTGGAAGTAAATTAATTTCTGATTGCTACCAAGCGTGCAAATGATATTCCGTGTGCGTAAGCGATCTTCTGTTTTGTGCAAATCATCTTTCGTGTGTGTAAAAGTCTTCCGTATAAATGTGCAATCAATCTTCCGTTATGTGCAAAACATATTCCGTTATGTGCAATGGTAGCATTCAGCAATTAATTTGCCAAAAAGGTATTTATCAGCAATTCTCCCTTTCTTTAAAGAGAGATTAAAAAAAATTAAATATGGAACTTAATCATAAAATATATATTATATATTATTAGATTATATATTAATTTATAAGTCAGACAAGTTAGTTTATTATACAAATAATTAATATAAATACTTTAAAATAATTTATTTAACTTTCCTAAACTTTCTAAAAAAGTCAAATGGATCTTATTTTAAAGATTAGAGGTAATAGTACATAAATAAATTTAGGAAGGCTCTATCTTTCATGATTACTACAAGGCATGGTGAAAAAATGATTACTACAAGGGATTAATTTTTAATCCGCGGTAAAATATACTCCTTATTTCAAAAATAAACAAAGTAATTTGGGCCAAAAAAAGGTATAAAAATGACATTCCGTCTGTGCTCTCTCTTTCTTTTACACAAATTTTTTTTTTGTCATGCATCAATCAAAATGTCATTCTATCTTACCCAACTATGTGTTTGTTTAGAAAACAACAAAACTATGATTTTAGAAATTATTTTCTGTAAGTCAAGATAATTCTTTTCATATATTTATTTTATAAATTATAAAAACACTTCTATCAACTCTTGTTAATATTATTTTCTTTAGAAAATGTGTAGTTTGAAACTTATAATACGCCTCATTCACCGAAGTTAAAATCGTTAAGATTAAATATTTTCACAATCACGTTAAATTAAAATTAACAGTATTGCATGCAAAATGTGAAATTATCATAATTGAACCGCTATTAAAATAATTTTTTACTTTAATTAAGTATCAGTATTTAACACAATAAAATACAGCATGATCAATCCTAATACTGATATATAAAATTTACAACAAATCATGGATTATATTTGGAATGTGTCAATATGCCGTCTATAAGTTAAAGTCTGCAAGCCGATGAGTAAACTACATCAAAGGTAAAAAATATTTGATTATTGCATCATGCGACAACCCACCAGGTTTCCTGGCCTTAAAAATATGTTTGATTATTGTATCACGCAACAACCCACTTGGTTAATCAAAATATAATGGAGTATTATATGTCACGTTCAAAGTCAACTTTCCCTTTCTTGTCTCATATGAACCTGCCTCACCCGGAGAGGAGGGCCTGACTTCCATTTGAACATCTCATTAACTGAAAGGAATTAATAATGTGGAGTTGCTGGAGGCTAAATTGATTGTACATAATGTCTGAGAGATATGCAGTCTCTTCTTAGTTTTAATGTCTTCAGCAGTTCTGGAATTCAAATGTGTGTTAATTAGGTTTCATATGATTTGAGTGTACATAATGCTGGAGGTGAGGCTTGTGTTTGAAGAGTTTGAACTAAACCCTATTTTAGTCAGTTAACAACATTTAAAAATCGCCAATCAGGTCTACCAACCTGATTGATAATTATTAAAAGTGCAAATATGAATTTAAATTATGATATTTTAGCTGTATTTAATTAGGATCTTCCTAATTATTATCTAACCTGCTTGCAAACGTGAAGAGGATGTATGAAATAATTACAAGATCTGCACCCTGTTTCAAGAAATTAAAACAATATTAACATTCTATTTACGTTATTGATTACCTAAAATTAAAATATGTAGTTCGAGATAATAATTGGCACAAATATATAGCGATGCATATCGCATGCTGTGAATGATTTTGCATAATTTCGGTTGCATTGAGGACCACACGTTGAGAGCGCAAGCAAGAATTATCAACAAACGAGAAAGACCAACAAGAGAAAAGCACACACAGGGTAATAGAATCACGTTAAAATGTTAAATGGAGTAACATCAAACGAAACTTGAAAAGGGAAATACTGGAATAATTAAAAACTTCATGCCATATGAGTACGGGAGAATGCTGATCCCACCGTCGAGGAGAACCCAAGGGAAGGACCACCGCTTTACAAAAGAGATAATTAAAAGACAAAAAGAGTTTCAAAGAATACTACTGGGAGGGAATGCTCTCTGAGATAAAGGAGAAAGGGAATTTAACGAACAAGGAAGATCAATAATGGAACACGTAGACGTTGTATTCCACGACGGCGTTGTCGGTTTTCATATCAAAGGTGTAGGTCTTGGCCTGAGCAAAGCCACGTGCGAACCGGAAAAGCCCACTCCCGCCCACGATCGGCATCTCTCGAACCTTACTTAAAATCGTGTTCCGTCCCAACAAGGTCAGATAACTCCCATTATACTTCCCTTCCGTGAACACAAAATTCAACACCATCAACAAACCCACCTCGTCTTGCGCCGCCAACGCATATATTCCCTGGGCTTTACCCAACAGCTTCGACCCCCTCTCCGGGCCTGCCGTCAAAGGCTCGTCCGCCACCGACACCTGCCCGAACTTCGTTGAGGAGGTGTTGGTCATGAGGGCCTCCGCCACCTTCACGGCGGTGGGCTTCCGACCGCTGACGACGTCGTGAAAGTAGAAGTGAAGGTGGGTCAGCTTCTCCTTACGGAGGCCCAATGAAGATGGAGAGAGAGTCCGAGAGAAGCCGGTGGGTTTGGCGGCGGCGATGGATGTGAAGAGGAAAATGAGGGTGAGGCTACTGAGGAACGTGAAAATTTTTTTGGCCATTGTTGGAGCTTTTTTGAGAGCTTCCCGAGAGATTTCTTCTTCTTCTTTTATCTTGGGGATGCCGGAAAAATAAAACTATGTGGAGTATATAGAACACTGGGGTTGTGGGATTTAATACCGATCGTAGAGCGGAGACATTTGGCGCAACTGGAATGTGTAATGCACGACGACTTTGAATAAATAAAGAAATAAATAGAGGGTGTTTATTTAGTTCTTTATTTATCACCCTCCACCATCTGACCACGTCATCACTCCTCCGAATGACGTAGGCTCGAGGAAAACGGAATGCTTTGATTTTGATTTCTTCTGGTCAATTCGGCTTTGTTTTTTATTTCTTCAGGTACACCGGAAATAAGTTTTCTTTGTTGATAATTAAAGAAAATGGATAAGATATAATTTTAATAATGAAATTTTTTATTAGGGCGTCTGGCACCATTAATTTTAGGTGGATTAAGAATATACTACCTCTTATTTTAAATATAAAATTTAATTGATTTTTTTTAAAAAAAAATTAAGGAAGTTAAATATCTTACTTAATCATAATATATATTGTATATTATTATATTATTTATCAGTTTATAAGTTATATTAATTAATTTAGAGAAAAAACGATATATACACACACACTTTAAAATAATTTATTTAGCTTTCTTAATTTCTTTAAAGAAATAAATTGAATCTTATATTTAATATTATATATAATAAAAAACCTTTTATATAAAAGGAAGCAATTTTCCCATCTTCATTAGATGCCCTGGACTGTCGTTACTCTTCTAAGTCGATCGAGAAGAACCTCTTGTACAGAAGACACTAATCCTAGTTCGATGAATCTCAGTTTCATCTTTTTGCTAGAGAAAGAAGATGATGAAACCAAATAGAAAATCACTGCTTGTGAAGCTTCTGTGATGATTAGACTTATCTGTGATAAATTTCACCAATAGTTCGTCGACTCATTCAATTTATTCCAGAACATTCAAATGTCTTCATTTCCAAAGGAGAAAGGCTCCCTGAGAGCAACAATGGATTATTTCACTCTCCTTGCGAGATTATGATGCTTCAAAAACCACACCATGCAACACAATCAAGCTTGTGAGCCCAATAATTTATGGGCTTATTTGAAGTGGAAACATCCAATTTAGGGCAAACAAACTCTCTTTTAAAACACACAGATTCTTCTTAATCGAATCATTCGCGAATGCGTTAAGAGCATAGGCTAGAGCACCAGCAGCTCCATTCTCAACTATACACTTCTTATTCCTCTCGCTCTCTTCACCCCATTTCCCCATTTTTTGAACCAATTTGTGACACCCATTCTAATCCAAATGTCTCGCTGACAGTTTCACATGAAGTATAAGCTGATCTATGACTTGGATTGGGGAAACAAGAATGAAATTGAAGCTCCTGAGAACTTGCACTACTGTATAAGGGACTTTTAACGACCATTTTTATACCCTTTTAATGACTATTTTCAAAGGGACCTGTATGTGAGTATCGTGGAAAATTTCAAAATAGACGACTATTTGAAAATAGTCGTAGTAAGAGACTTACAATGATTATTTTCACAAAACAGTCATTGTAACTCCTTTTTTTTTAAATATTTTTTGCTTTTTTGCCCCCTCAACATTGAAAAACTATCAATTTGCAGACATTTATATATATTTTTTTGAATTTGGAAAATATTCAAATGAAAATACCATGTCCCTCACAAAACAACAGCATTGTGATTCAACAATAGCACTATCATAAGGGTTTTATAACAAATAGAGCAGCCCTTGAATCAAATTGACTTTAGTAGCAGTGTAAAACATGTAAAAAATCAAAAGCTCAACATGGTCAATAAGAAGTTTGTAAAACAGCCTTTCATTTCGCTCCTGAAACAAATATAAAAGCTCAAGCTTAGACTACAATTCCATTACAAATATAACTATGCAGACACTTTCCTCAGGATATGCAAAGATTGATTTCAAACGTGTAAATCAAATCCAATAGGGAAAAAACAATGGCAGTTGTAATCCTTATAGACAAAAGCTATTTAAAATTGAAGTGCTAGATTTCAGGAGTTATCATCCAAATCCAAAGTTACATTTTTTTTTTCCTGTCAAATTGCAGTTCACAGGTAAATTCAAATCCTTCTGGTGATAAAAGGAAAACAATTCAAGCAAAGAAGCAGACAAAAGTATCACTTCATTAAAATTATTTTACAAATGCACCTGAAGATCCATCATTGCCATACTTCTGTAATGGGACCTGATACTGGCGTACATGTCGGATCATTTTCATCACTTGAACAATAAAATGACAATCACTTTGACCTGATGTCATAAAGAACACATAAACAAAAATTATTCAGAATATTCCCATGTCTTGATCACCAGAGTATCTTGAGAAATAGGTGTTGGGGGAAGTAGACCGCGCAAGTAGTGGGCATCCCTCTCTTTCTCGGTGCAAGCAAGCCCTTTGTTGTGGTGTGGATCTCGCAACAAAGTATATCCACTGCACTAAAAAAAACTATTAATAGGCATCATATCTAAATCTTCACCATAAGGCACTTCTTCTTGTTCAACCAACACAATCACAGGAAACAACACCAAGAGAAAGAAACCAACCCAAACAATCACAAACAGAAAAAGAGGGGCCAAGGGAAAGAAAAAAGCTGCTTGACATAAAGTCATAAATTAGAGATGCATGTCTATCAAATGAACTCAAATAAAAACAATGAAACCTGTCAATCAAAGAATATGAAGCAGAATACCATGATGTAAATAAGAATATACAAAAGAAAAACCAGAATATACGAATCGTGGTGTTCGATGACAAATTAAAATAATCAAATAGCTAGGAAATTATAACAAAGCAAAAAAAAAAACGAAAAGAAAAGAAAAATTCGCTTTTGCCCCTTTTAATCAGATCAAGACATTTCAATCAAATACCCATTACCCGAATCCAGAAGCTACCACATACTTGTCTATATTATATCTAAATTCATATAAAAGGAGTCATATAATAGAATTTATCAAAATGAATCAATATGAGACCTAGCAACAATGACACTCCACGGCGTAACAAAGTAGTCCTCTGTAGCTCTATCTTCGCCATATAAGTCCTGAACGCCGCCGCCTACTGTGGGTTTGCCGTTGACGTCGACCACCACAGAGTTGTCACTGATTTTATGATGCAATGTGTGAGCAAGATGTAGAGGGGAAGTCTAAGTCAGACAGGCCGGGAGGCGCAACACAATGTGAACTCTTCACAAGCGCGACGCTACACAGTGTGAGCTTTACAAAGGCGGGAATGGTCTGATTTAGGGATTTTATGACAAAGTTTCAACGACTGGTTTTCAAAAACAGTCATTGAATCTTTAAGATTCAACGATTCAACGACTATTTTTGAAAACCAGTTATTGAATCCTACTGCCATATTTACAGTTGTGCCACCGCGTTATTTTCTACTACTGTTTTTCCAAAACGGTTGTTAATTAGTGTCGTTAAATCATCTTTTTATAGTAGTGTTGATTGGTAATGATTCAACAAAAGTGAGGGAAAATGAACACTAAGGGTCTATTTTTTTGCTGTGAGGGATTTGGAGGGGAGGGGAAATTTTTATGAGTTGGATTTTAAAAGATTGAAGAAGTGGGGTAATAAAATTTTAATAAAGAGAATATATAAGGTAAAAGAATAAGAAAAATTAATTAAAAAATTTTAACTCCACTTCTCTAATTTTTTTAAATTCAACTCAAAAAAATTTTCCCTCCGCCAACTTTTCCTTCCGTCCCCTCACACCAAACAAGCCCAAAAGTGGTTAGGAACGATGAGCCTAAGGTGTAGTTTGTCATTGCGACAAAAGGAGGTCAGATTGTTGAGAAAGAAGGAAGGTCGGGGCCAAAAAAATTGATGGTCTTCCACCTGGCAAGGAGTGTCACAGTTGCCTCTCCATTTAAATTATACTGTGTCGTTTTGTTATCAGGTGGAATTTCAACTATTGACTTTGAATTCCAATCTTGACCGTTGCTTGACTAACATGGAGACAAGACTCAACCCTCACATTCACCTCTTCCATCTTGCCGCTCTATGGATGTTCAGCATCGGCCATTGGCATTTTCAACTAAACATCGAGCATCGTCACCAGCCTCCATCCCCAACGAAGATTTCTGCATGTTCGAAGGTCTTCATCGTCGATTTATCCCTCATAGTCGGTTGATCATACAAAGCTTTGGAGATTAGCATTTGCAAAACTCCACAGATCTACCTTATGGTTTTTAATTGGAATATGGGTTTAACAGTATCGTTCACTCAAGTTGATTTCTGAATGTCTAATGAGAAGATTTAAGCCACTAATTTCATAATTTAGTGATGTGTCATTTTCCACATCAGTTTTTTTTTGGTATCATCCGATCTCCATCTCCATGAAGAGTTAACTTCAAACTCATTCTACTTTATCCACTATTTTGATTGGATTATCCTTTTTGCCTCTTGATTCAAGCCACTTCATTTGGGTATTCTTCCCAGAACTAGGAATTGATCGCTCTACTGGACGAACACGAGCCACTGAATTGAAAAATGAAAATCCCCCAACTTTTGTTTTATCCAGTGTTGTGTAACCCGGACCGGACCGGCCGGAAACCTACGAACCGGCAGGTAAACCAATCCGGTTCCCTGTCCGGTCCGAGTAACAATTTTTTTTGAAAAAAAATTTAAATTTTTCTTTTATAGTTTCATATTGTAAGCCTAAAATTTTTAATTTCTCACCGGTTTGGTCTCGTTCTGACCCACTAACCCTTAACTCAGTACCCCGATTGATTCAATACCCGATCTGTATTTTAATACCTTGATTTTATTAGGAATCAATCCAATTTTTACAACAAAACGCACCGTGTTATTGAAATGGAGAGGCAATGGAGACATTCCATGCCAGTCTTCTACCTTGCACAAATAGTGCCACATGGATATCTCATGGGACTCACAAAAAAGACGTTTGCAACAGTGAAGGGAGACGGGAAAATTGCTCATTTTATAATGTCCATATATATATATTTGCACTTAATATTATTGGTGTCAGATGCCTCGACGAAAAATTTTATTGATAAAATTGTATTTTAATGTAAAGAAAATTATAAAAAGGTAGTATTAATTTGTTTTCCATGGATCCTGTGGGGGCCAGGCACCATATATGTATAAAATAAAAGGACAAATTAACAATACTTTGTTTTTTTTAATTATAAGGGCAAACATCAACTACCTGAATTACAACAAACGGGATTGAATCCACGACCTCCCACTAGTAGGAAAGTATCCATACCAATAGATTATAAGGTCTTTGATAAAATAACAATACTCCTGGTCTGCGGAAAGAGGAGGCATAAGGCTCCCAGCCATTTATCGCCATTGTTTTGTTATGCTTATGAGACCAAAACTTGCAAATGAAGGACGAGCACTGAAAAAAATAAAGGAAAACTTGCAAACGAAAAAAAAAATACCAGTACATGTTTTTGAGAGTTAAACAGTCGAATAAATTGTTTATTTTTGCATATTTATTTTTCCCTTACAAAGGTATTTAATTTCATATATTTTGTTTCTACTGTTAACATTTTATTATTTTTAAATATTGAAAATTGTGCTATTACTTTACCGCGTGTGCTTGATTCGAATTTATAGGGCCATTTCTTTATGGGAAAACTTTGGTTAAAAAAGTGACTGGAGGGTGCAGCAGATAACTGGCAAGAGAGAAACCCAAAAGGCAAAAAATTGGAACAGAACAAAACTAGCGAGGTGGATTTCTATCCGTGCAAGTGAATTTCTGCAGCCAGGTGACCTTTTTTTTTCCTTTTTGCCTTAATTGGATATTTTTACCTCTAAATTTTTGGACAATTTTTTCTATATTCGGATTAATCCGTGCTTGGGGGTCAATCGAATATTTTGGTGAACTAAAACGGCATAAAAACGTTGTAATAATTCACTTTTTCTACATGCATCCAAACACATGTGTCTCATCAGGCATCCGGCGCAATAGCTATAATAATTAATCAAATTGTTTGGATGAGCGATTAAAAGGCTTATGGTTGTGTTTGGTTTGAGGGGAGGGGAAGAATGAGAGGGTGGGTAAATTACCTTTTTGGGTTAAAGGAATTCAAATTTTGAGCAGGAATTCAAAATTTTGAAAAGAATAAGAAAGTAAATTTTGGGTGGGAACCCAAAATTTAAAAAAATGAGAGGGTAAATTTTGGATTTCTTTTGTCTAAAATTGTAATTTCCCCACCCTCTCTCCCCTCTCCTCCAACCAAACACAGCCTATAAGTTATAAGTGCTTATGCACGTAAGTCAAAATAACACTCCTCTCACATACTTACCTTATATACCGTAAATCACGATTGAAAAGCTACTTTTGAAAACTCTAATTGCTATTCCAGAGCTATAATAACCAAGGTATTAAAACCCGGACCGGGTATTGAACCGGTCGGGGTACTGGGTTAAGGGTCAGTGAGTCAGACCAGGGCCAAATCGGAGCTAAACCGGGACCAAACCGGTGAGAAATTGAAAATTTTAGGCTTATTGGTATGAAATTCTAAAGAAAATATTAAAAAAAAATTTAAAAATGGAAACCAGACCGGCCAACCCGCCGGTTCGCCGGTTACCGGGCCGGCCGGTCCGATCCGGTTTCCAGAACACTGATAATAACTATCTGAACATAGAATAGTGTCTAGCTTTAAAATTATTTAAAATCAACGTATCCAACAACAGTTATAGTTGTTGAACAAGAAAAAAAACAACAGTTACAGTTACGGACTTAGTGCTTACTTGGATTAGCAATGGAAAAGTAGTTTTGTTTTGTTTTGTTTTTTTTTTGCAATCTGACTTTTGAAAAAGTCAGATAGGATAAAAGCCAGATCGTAAATATGATTTGTGTTTGGATTGACAATGAAAGAAGTGGCTTTTTTTTTTAAATATTAAACCTATTTGGATTAGTGTTTGAAAAGCTGTTTAGATAAAAAAATCACTGAAAATGACATAAATTTTATTAAATACTACATATATATATATATATATTATTTATATATATTGTGATAATTGAAATGAAAAAATATAAATAAAATTTGATAAAATAAAAAAGTTCAATTATTATTGAAAAAAGAAAAAAAACACTAAAGTATTTCATTAAAAATGAAAAATTTATATTTAAATTAGAATACATATATAAAATGGATCATTATTGAATCATCTATCCCTAATAAATTAATATCTAATTATATCATGAATATGATTCATCCATGTTAAAGATAATCTACGAAGTGAGTGTCTGGAATAGCTTATTTATGAGAAATAAACATTTATTATATAATTCGAGATAAAACTCCTCTTACATACTTACTTCGTATATCATAAATCATAAATTATAAACACTTATTACCTAAAAATAAGCTATCCCAACCAAACACGAATACTACACCAACTTATCATTATCTAGGGAAAGGGTTTGGGTGTTGGAGTTATAGATTTGCGGGGCCTACGCAGAAATATTTGGGGAGATTTGATTTGCATAGTTTCCTCTTTTTGACGCGAATCCTTTCCGTCCTGGGCCCCACTTACCATTACCTCCCACTCGCGAGAAGCACCTCAAACTTTTTTTTTAATAAGCCCAGCTCCGCCGGACGCAAATCCAAACCCTATCAACTGGGATTTTTTGTTTAGGTTAGATTTTAAAAAATAAATTTTACGATTTATGAGATAAATATATATAAAAAATTTTATATTAATTTATAAAAAATAGTCTTTAAAACTATAATTTGAAACTTATCTAAACACACACTTTGAGGCTTTCGACAACCAATTGAAATTTTTTTCAAGCCAGCCGCATACCCAAACAGACCCTTTACAGGGCATGATCGAAGAATAACAGTTACATGAAAGGCTCCTAAAATGGATTATGACCTATGAGATGAGAAACTAGTAGCTCAAAGACACAACAATTATGGGAAAATGGGAAAGGAAATGGTCAACCGAAGATGGATAGACTGGGATGGAGTCAACAGGGGCGTGACAGAAAACAGGAGGTGGAAGAAGGTTTGAAAAAGGGAAAATTTCACTATTCTTAAACAACCCTGAAACTTTCTGAAACTTCACTGCACCCCTAGGTCTAAATTGAAAATAAAATTTGTGGGTGAAAAGACAATTTTACCTTAATTTACAAGTCAAATATGATTATTTACAAGTCAAATATGCTATTTATAAGATAAATAAGTGAAATTATCAAATCATTTTGACCACGTATAAGACAATAAGCGTATTCACAAGAATACATGCTTTTTATAAGATACATGTGGGAATTTATAAGATCATTTCAACCATGTACATAACAAGGGCATCAACATCTTTTTAGTCAAAAAAACTTAATTTCAGTTTAGTTATAGAGGTGCAGTGAAGTTTCAAAAAGTTTTGGGGTTGTTTGAAAATAATTTACTACATAGGAAATGCAGTTAAAGTTTACCTTAAAAAACTCTCACAACTTACAAATCAACGAGACTAACAGATATATATATAAACGAATATTATTATTTATTAGATCGATAATTAAATATTTAGCCATGCCATAAAAAATTATAAAATTTGTAAAATTATCTGCAAAAATATACCCATTGGTAAGGAGGTTTATTATAAAATAAATTTTATGAAAAGGGTAAACAAATTAAAATCGTTGTTTCCTTTGTCAATTGGGTACTTAAAAGGTTTGGGTGTTCTCTCATCTTAGTCTGTGTCATCCCCCCACCTCCCCCGCCCAAAAAAAAAAAATCTTAAAACCACCATCATATTGGAAAAATGGATGGTTGGAATTGAATATTTTGTGAAATCATTATTTTAATAAAAAAACTTTAAATTGTTAAAATTTAATGTATGTAATTCATGACTGTAATATAAAAAAAATTAAAAATAATTTAATTTATAAAATACTTTAATAATAGTTTTATAAAATATTTAATCTGAACATTCAATTTCTTAATCTAAATAATGAGATGATATTCTGACGGAAAAAAAAAGGAGAAAAAAGATTCCAGTGGATCACTCTTGTAATTAAAAGATAGCGGATAGGGAAAAAAGTAAGGTAATTAAACCTAGACCGGACAGTGAATTAATTGGGATACTGGGTCAAGGGTCAGTAGGTCATACTGGAGCTAAACCGGACCAAACCGGTGAGAAATGGAAGATTTTAGGCTTAAACTATGAAATTCTAAAAGAAAAATAAAAAAATTTCAAAAATAAAAATAAAAACTTGACCCGAACCGGGTCACCGGACCAGACCGGTCTACTAGCTGGTTGGTCGGTTTCTGATCTGGTTCGGCCGGTGCAGTCCGGGTCAAATAACACTAGAAAATAGAGAACCATGGGAAGAGGGGACAAGGTACATTACAGTATCACACCGCCAATACGCGCAACAAAGGGACAATGATAAATATGGGCTGCTGCAAAAAATAAATCAAAACAATGTAAATGCAAATGCTGAGAAAAATAAGAACCATGGCTTTCGGCTTAAGCTGGCTAATTTTGAAACACCTTCCATCAACCCCACGTCCCTGAGACCTGTGTTGTAAGCGTAGCCCAGTAAGTATGCCTCTCCTTTTCCAAGGTATAATCGACTTTAACTTTTGCAGTTTTGCGCTGCCTCCAAAACTCTCAGATGAACCTTCGTTTAAAGCTGACCATTTCAACTCACAAGTCATAGCAGCCAATTCCATATGGTATTTCGTCAAACACTACGCCGATAACTCTGCATCTCTGTGTTATTAAATAAATTTTAAGAAAGGGTTTGGGCTCACTCATAATCTAAAGATAGCATAAAATCTCCCATCCTCTTAGGTAATATTAATATTGGCCAGAGCGAGTCGTCAATTACTCTCAAGTGTTTACCTAAATATCTAGGAGCTAGGATGCCTCCCCAAACGCTGCGACTAGAACCACTACTAATTGGTACTCTCCAAGGATCAAACACTCTCCAAATGGTGGGTCTGAGTTCTCTCAGAATTTTTTGTCTCATTGTCTTCTCAGAATCTCATCTCCACTATCATATTTAAAAAAAAAGGATGGTCTAGATTTAATATGTTATAAAACTATTATTTTAAACATAAATAAGTAAACTTAAACCGTTAAAACATTATCTACTCAATTCATAACTGTAATACAAACATAAGTAATAAAAAATTAATTTATAAAATACTATAATCATAGTTTTAAAAAATATTAAATCTAAATCATTTATTTTTTGATTTAAGGGTAGAGATGAAATTCTGAGGAAAAAAAAAGAAAAAAGAAAATCCCTCTTCCACAAATGGTCGTATGTCTCAACCCTTTACCAACCAAACCAACAGACGATGGGTTGCATCTCCGTGTTATGAGGAGACAGGATCATCTCCTATTCTATCATGCCTTTAAGTTTTAATTACTTAATCATTCATAAATAAATATAACTTTGTTAAAGAATTAAAGAAGTCATATAGAAAATTAAACACACAAAAAATAGTAAAACAAAAATACAAATCAATATCAATTCATAAGTTATTAATTATATGAATAAAATAAAACTAAATTTTATTTATTTAGAAGACAGAAAAAATCGCCCGGGGGTTGCACAAGCAAGATCAGAGTTAGCCCACTTTAGAAAGGGTTCTGGCATTCGGATTAAAAAAAAAAAAAAAGAATGGATTGTGTCTTTTATTTTGAACCCAATCCTTTTTTTATGAATCAATTGGATCAATCTAGCAGATGCAGATCCAACCTAGAAATAAAAAGTCAAAAGTCATTATATAATAACAATCAAACATCAAACACGAAATGAATACAAGGAATATATTAAAATTTAAAGTATTAATATTAGAAGATTAATCATTTTTGGACAACAATTGAAAGGTGATTCGCGATTATATACTTAAAACTAATCAAAAGAAGGGGAATTGCATCCTCTTTACTCTGTTCATAAAATGTACTCTATCAAAGTGATCCATACTATTTGTCGGCCAACAAAAGGAAGCGGGTCATTATGTTTATAGCTTATAAATTTATTCATCGATTTAGAAATTATGAAAGAGCACAACATATTGATGTCTCTTCAGTAAATATCTAAGACAAGTTTCTCAAGATTAAAGCTTATGTAAAAGCACATATACCTTGCCGAGGGAAAAAGTGCATATAGAAGAAATTCTTCGTCTGCTGCTGCAAAAGAAACAAAGATATTAGCTTATCACGGATGAGGTCCCAATCAAGACGGCAGAAACAATATGATGACACATTATCATTGAAGATTACTTCAACCTGGTGCAAGATATACGAAAGAATTATCTTCAAATGATAATAATACGACTAGAGGCATGGATCAAATATGAAAATGGTAAATAGTTGCCCTGTTTGTGTACCTATCAGTAGTTGTCTAATTCTCTTGAGAAGAACTGATATTTGAAGCCCTTGAAGCAGCACAAGGGGATGTTACAGTGAAAAAGTTCACAAACAAAATACTTGAATATTTTCAATTCATCACATTATTATTCATGGCAGTAGTATTTAGATGCAAATCTCAACATTAATACGGGAATAATTTATGAATGTCATCACATTGCAGAAGGCTCATGTAGTGTTCTATAAACTATGATATATAGCTTTTAATTTTCATTTGCACAGTTAGAGTTCTGCTTGAAAGCTCGAACAAGAAAGACTAGAAAGCAGGTAAAATTTTATTAAGATAATCCACTGCCATGCCAAGATAATATGTTCTCACATATGCTAATCAACCGGAACCATCCAAGCTCTAATTGGAAAATTTTGATTTTCATGAAAATTGATGCGATTCTAGCTTACAAAGACAGCCAAAAAGGAAGAACTTAAAGACCATAACTACGATTCTTTTTTTTTTTTTAAACAGGAAAGTCCCATAATTATGATTCATAGAGCTAGAGCATACATAAACAAAAAGCATGGAGAAATCAAAAGAAAGAATGATACAAGGAAATAACAAGATCCAATATCTCTCAAGACTCAACTGAAATTGTCAGGAATAGGAGAACCCACTAGCCAAAATTCTCACCCCAAAAACTCCAATCAGAAAGATTGATCATTAAGTCATTTCAAGTCTTAGTTCCTTTAATTGTTCATGGATATAAAAACCTCCTCAATAGTAAAACTGTCAAATACAGGAATGGTGTAGAAAGGTCAATCCAACATTCTGTATGTATATGGAACTCCAAAACATAGAAGTCAGGGATATGATAAGATTAAATTGTTCAAGCAATTCTACAATGAACATGTTCTAAAGAATATGAAAAAGTTATAAAGAGCAACTTAACAAGAGGTATTAAAGGGGGAATACTTTAGCGTAGATACTAGACAGTTCAAACAAAAGAAACGGAGATCATACAGGTATTCAGAGTTGACAATATGAAATCACTAAGCATTCGAATGAATGAGCAAAGAGAAACTGCATATCTTCTGTTTTCTAAATATCAAACAATTCTATAATTAATTATTAATCCAATATATTCCTATTTGAATTTAAACAATTAATTATGCATTAAGATTTATGGAACTCAGTAAGATTATACAACTTATATGAATATATTTCTATTTCATATGTTTTGAACTTTATTTCTATTTAATTTTTAGTTGGAAAGGAGGCTAAAACTGACCCTGTGGGAATCGAATCCACCACCACCCCATATAAGGAGATCACTTTGCCAGACAATGCACCATGTAGAGCTTTATTTCAATAAAAAGATGTTACTGAAAACAGAGTTCTTAGAAATAAAAAGTCAAAAGTCATTATATAATAACAATCAAACATCAAACACAAAATGAATACAAGGAATATATTAAAATTTAAAATATTAATATTAGAAGATTAATCATTTTTGGACAACAATTGACAGATGATTCGCGATTATATACTTAAAACTAATCAAAAGAAAGGGAATTGCATCCTCTTTACTCTGTTCATAAAATGTACTCTATAAAAGTAATCCATACTACTTCAACCTGGTGCAAGATATACGGAAGAATTATCTTCAAATGATAATAATACGACTAGAGGCATAGATCAAATATGAAAATGGTAAATAGCTGCCCTGTTTGTGTACCTATCAGTAGTTGTCTAATTCTCTTGAGAAGAACTGATATTTGAAGCCCTTGAAGCAGCACAAGGGGATGTTACAGTGAAAAAGTTCACAAACAAAATACTTGAATATTTTCAATTCATCACATTATTATTCACGGCAGTAGTATTTAGATGCAAATCTCAACATTAATACAGGAATAATTTATGAATGTCATCACATTGCAGAAGGCTCATGTAACTTTCTATAAACTATGATATATACCCTTTTAATTTTCATTTGCACAGTTAGAGTTCTGCTTGAAAGCTCGAACAAGAAAGACTAGAAAGCAGGTAAAATTTTATTAAGATAATCCACTGCCATGCCAAGATAATATGTTCTCACATATGCTAATCAACAGGAACCATCTAAGCTCTAATTGGAAAATTTTGATTTTCATGAACATTGATGCGATTCTAGCTTGCAAAGACAGCCAAAGGAAATTAAAAAGGAAGAACTTAAAGACCATAACTACGATTCTCTGTTTTTTTTAACAGGAAAGTCCCATAATAGAAATTGCTCATTTTCACAAAGGAAGGGAAAAATCACCAATGCAATAACTGAAGTAATCATTCAGTCGATACCCGAGAGAGAGAGAAAAGAAACCGCATATCTACTGTTTTCTAAATATTAGAATTTATAACTCCAGTAACATAGCTAATAGTTCTGAAAAAGTATGTGACTCGTAATGTGCACAAGATCGTGAGGAAAGTAAAGATTGGCGAGGGGATTAGCAGAGCAATTTGCGAATGACGTAATGGGAGACAGAAGAGAGAGAAGTAGCTAGGGAAGGCGGGAGGGGAAAATGCTCATTGGTAATTGAGCTTGTTTTAATTGGACTTATTATAATATTATTTTTGGTAAAAGCTAAATTGTGTAATGTGATTTATGTTTGGACTGACGATTGTCAATTGGGCTTTTGTAAAAATAAAAATTGTTTAGATTGGCTTAAGCATAAGGGCTTTTGTGATAATGGTAAGAGAGAATGGTTGGAAAAATATTTAAAAAATCAAGTAATTACTTCAAAATATTAGGTGCTACTGGAAAAATATTTTAGAGTCGGTGGAAATCAATAAATCAGTATTCTAAGTTTTGAGTGCTCTTTACTACTAAAAAAAAAATACATTAAAGGTAAAATTTTAGTCGGTCTTCTAAGACTGGGTATAGCTGAAAAAATATTTTAAAGGCTTAAAAGCACAAAAAAATATTTTAAAGTAATTTTTGAAGCTGAAAAAATACATTAATGGTAAAATTACAATCAGTATGATAACACATTGGGTACAGTTGGAAAAATATTTTAAGGGGTTAAAAGCACCGAAAAATATTTTAAATTAATTTTTGTAGTTGAAAAAATATATTAAAGATAAAATTGCAATCAGTTTGATAACACACTAGACACAACTGAAAAAATATTTTGATTGCAGGCAAGAGAGAGAGAAAATATCCACCCTTAATTGTAATTGCAGGAGGGAGAGAGAGAAGAAAAAAAAAACGTGGGACCATGAGATATATTTCAATTGAACTTTTGATAAAAGCTCCAACATTGAGCTTTACCCAATCTTATATGAATAGTGCTCAATTTTGCCAAGAGCCCAATTGCTCATTTTGTCAACCAAACATGCACTTTTTTTTCCTCAACCACCTATTGAGCTTAAGGCTAAAATAAGTCCAATTGACCCCTCCAATTAAGACTCCAAACACAGTTTATTTTTGGGCCACTGCTCAACTTGAGGTATGGGATTCTCGAAGTTGCGATCAAAGGGATTGGTCTCATTTTGCAATTCCCGACCTCAATAGACCTCAGTTGGGTGTCACTTCTAGGGTGTGTTCTTATTAGCTTTTGGAGAATAGATTCTGGAGAGAATAGCTTTTGGAGAATAGATTATAGGAAAATAGATTATGGGAAAAAGTGATTTTGATAAAATGAGAGTGTTTGGATAATTTTATCAGAATAGCTTTTTTCATGGTCAAATGACTAAAAAGAACATTAAGTTTTATGATAATTACATATAAAGGATAGGATTATATTTTAAGTATTATTTGACATTAAATTGCATAATAATTACAATAAATGAAATAAATTTGTCCAAAAATTTTTAAATTATAACATTTTTCAATTATGTAATATAAAAAAATAGATGCAAAAATTATAAAATTATAACATTAGTCAATTATGTAGTAAATTATAAAATTAGATCAAACGTACATATTGAATAAAATTAACTTTTGTGATAATTACATATAAAGAATAAGATTATATTTTATGTATTATTTAAGTGTTAAGGTATAAATTTAACAGCCAAGTTTTTTCCGAGGGATGTCTAGTGCAAATAAATTTTGAAAGATGGAAAATAATAATGAAAAATTAAAAAATATGTAAATTTAACAAAATAGTTAAATTTTACCTATTGACATTAAATTATAAAAGAAGAAAACCCCTAACAATATTAAAAATGATGCATCTTAATCCATTATTTAACATAAAATTTCATAATTAATATCAAAAATGAAATAAATTTGTCTTTATGTAATGTTAATTAATTTAATTATTTTTTATAATATAATTAAATTAGATAAATAAATCTTATATTAAATATAAGTGAGAGTATTAAAATTTTAAAATCTTTAGAAAAAAAAAAGTGACCAACGAGAATGAGAAAAACCGTGAAATGGGAAAAAAAAGAAGAAGAGAGAGAGTGTCTGTGGGACCCACATGAAAAAGAGCCAATAACAAAGAGTCAGTGGGGCCCACATAAGCAAGAAAAGAAAAAAAAAAGTAGACAGTGTCTGTGCGCGTGGGACCCACAGAGAAAAAGAGCCAATAAGAAAGAAACAGTGGGGCCCACATAGGAAAAAAATCAGATTGAAATAGCTTCTGGACAAAACCATGGTTTCAGACTGAAACCATGGTTTGAAGGAAAAAACGGGATTGTGCGGATATTATCAGTGTTCGGCAATTTTTTCACAAAACCAAGGTTTTAGCAAATAATCGATTTTTTTCCTGTGATCCGAACACACACCTAATCGCACAAAACCAAGGCCCAACTTTAGGCAAACTGTGCTTCCCCTTCCCTCTCCCCCCCCCCCCACAATTTCCCCCTTTTTCAGATAGCTATCCTTTTATTAGAGGTAATTCTATTCACTCTCAGATACTAAATGTAAACACCCCCTAATAAGGATTTGAACATTAATTCGCCACGTTATAAGAGACTTGCCTGTTCAGCTAGACCCAACCCTTTTTGGTGTACTTCCCCTTCTGATTATAAGACACCCACTACTAATTCTAATTGGATTAAAGAATAACGGTAAGTTATTAAAGTTTTGTTAAATTAATAATTATTTTCAAATTTTTCACTCATTAAATCATAATTTTTCAACTTTGAATATCAATTAATAATAAGGGTAAAATGGGAAAAATTAATTAAAAGTTGCTTTTTGTTGGCACCTTATAATAACAACACCATTATTAAAATGTAATACTCCCTGTCCCCTCTGTACCATATCTATTGTTAGTTTATACTCTCTTTAAAACTTAGAGTCCATTTGAATTAGCGGTGACAGAAATGATTTTTTTTAAAATAACTTTTACAAATTTAAAATAAGATAAAATTCAGATTGTAAATGTGATTTGTGTTTGCATTAAAAGTGGCAGAAGTGGCTTATTTTCAAACTGAAACTTATTTAGATTATTATTTAAAAAGTAAGTTGAGTGGAAAATAACTAAAAAAGACATGGATTTTATTGAATATATAATATATGTGCACGCGCACGTGTTGTTTTCATATAATTGAGGAGAAAAATTAAAATAACTATTTGATAAATTTTTCTCACATACTTACCTCATAAATCGTAAGAACACTTCTATCAACTCCTGCTAATATTATTTTCTTTAGAAAATTTGTAGTTTGAAACTTATAATTCGCCTCATTCACAGAAGTTAAAATGGTTAAGATTAAATATTTTCACAATGACGTTAAATTAAAATTAACAGTATTGCATACAAAATGTGAAATTGTCATAATTGAACCGCTATTAAAATAATGTTTGACTTGAAGTATCAGTATTTAACACAATAAAATCCAACATGATCAATCCTGATACTGATATATAAAATTTACAGCAAATCATGGATTATATTCGCAATGTATCAATATGTCGTCTATAAGTTAAAGTCTTCTTCAAGCCGATGAGTGAACTACATCAAAGAAAAAAAAAATTTGATTATTGCATCATGCGACAACCCACCAAGTTTCCTGGCCTTAAAAAAATGTTTGATTATTGTATCACGCACACGACAACCCACTTTTGGTTAATTAAAGTATAGTCTCATTGATTATAATGGAGCGTTATATGTCATGTTCAAAGTCAACTTTCCCTTTATATGAACCTGCCTCACCCGGAGAGGACGGCCTGACTTCGGTTTGAACAGCTCATTAACTGAATATAATAAGCTGTAGCACTAAAAATCAGGCTAAAAGTCTGAGATGCAGAGCATTTAATGTCTAAAGAGCTCAGCCTATAATTTTTAGAAAAAAAATTATAATTAGATTCAACTAGAATATCAAAATTCAAATTTAGGTATACAATTTTAACAAGTTCATAATCAAGCAAAGATACCTAATTAGGGATTTTTGTATGTTACTAAAAGATCATATATAATGCCCCTCAATATTAAAGGTAGAAGTAAGTCTGCTTTTATTTTAACAATTGTTTAGTAGTCAACTTTTTGTTTGATCCTGAAATAAACAAGAATTTTGGTTTAATTGATTTTTGTTAATTAGGTTTCATATGATTTGAGTGTGCATAATGCTGGAGGTAAGGCTTGTGTTTGAGGAGTTTGAACTGAACCCTATTTTAGTCTGTTAACAATATTTAAAAATCGTCCATCAGGTTTACTGATCACTTAATTGAGAATTTATTAAAAGTGCAAATCTGAATTTAAATTATGATATTTTAGCTGTATTTAGTTAGGATCTTCCTAACTATTCTCTCCGGTCCTAATTATAAGATAAAGTTGATTTTTTTAGAGAAATTAAGGAAGCCAGTTAAATTACTTTAGAGTGTTTATATTTTTAGTATCCTTAGATTATAAATTAGTTTATTAGTCAAAGTAATTAGTTTAGAAAAAAAATATAAATATAAATACTCTAAAACAATTTAATTGACTTCCTTAATTTCTCTAAAAAAGTCAACTTTATCTTATAATTAGAACCGAAGGGAGTATTATCTAACCTACATGCAAACATTAAGGGGATGTATGAAATAATTACAAGATTCGCACCCAGTTCCAAGAAATTTAAACAATATTAACATTCTATTTGTTATGAATATTGTGGTAGTGGATGTTCATAGTCTCTTAGGATTCCATAACACCTATAACCTCCCATGATTTTATGTAGCTTTATGTTGTAGATTAATTCTTATGTTTATGACATTGTAACTCCAACATAATGTGGGTTAATTCTTGTGTTTATGACATTGTAACTCTTGAGAGAATTGGAGGCCTATATATAGAGGCTTAACACAAAAGAATGTAAGCACATGAAAATTCCATATGAATGAGAGTTCTTCACTCTTCATTGCTATAATTCTCCCTTGTCTTTCTTCATCTCTTCATCTCAATCTTATATATTTTCTTGATTTCATAACACGTTATCAGCACGAATTCACTCAGAAGACCTATGGTCTAGTTTTTTATCTCTTCTACTCTCTAACTTTCTCATTTCCATGCTATGTTTTGTATTGTTTATTCTCTATGTTATTTTATCTTTCTAGTCTACATTATCAATCTATTGTTCTATATTATTTTTATTATTTTTCTTTTACGCTATCTATTTTTATCCATCATGTTGTTACCTTTTACATATATCTAGGATAATCTAAGCCATTATATGGAATTAAATAGATTTTTTTTTTTTACCGATTGTTTTATACATCGGGTTCCATGGCTAAGATTTGAGATTATATTATCCTTCGCAAGTTTTCTTTCCTGTCAATTTTACTTATCATTTTCTGTTAATCTCTTATTATGCAAAATTTATATATATTTTTATTTTATATTCTAGTATTCTTTACATTTTATGTTATTATATTATGTTATTTCATTTTATTTACACTTATTTAACATTTATATTTCTTTATTTTATTTACATTTTATGTTATATATTATTGTTTGTTTCTTTATTTTATGTCATTTATTTCATCTTGTTTTATTGTTATTTTATTTACATTTCATTTATTTATGTTAATACATTATTGTTATATCATTATATCAATCTTTTATTTTCATTTGTTTATTATATTACATTAATATATAATAGTATTATATATGAGCATGTAATGTGGTCTATATGATCATGGACTTATCTATTATTTATATTTGATTATGAATTTGAATTTATTTAATTTATTTTCTAGTATTTTGATTTTATCAAGAGGCCAGAAGCTATAATATTCTTAATTTCGTGATTAGATGACCAGAAGCCACATCACTTTTGTATTAGCTCTTATGAGAAAGAACGCTATTGGTTTCATTAAATTGCAAGATTGACAAGAAAAATTTTGGCACTTTATGATTTAATTTTTATAAATATCAAAGCTCTGAAGGCTAAATGTTCAAATATCAAACTAAACAAAAAAAAAATAGTTTTGCAAGATTTTTGCTGTGGTCCTGAAGACCAATATTCTTGAAGACCAATATTTGGAGAAATTGATGATGCTATTGAAAGTAAAGAAAATATGTAAGAGTGCAAATGAACATGATCACATTGCATTTGTAGAATTGATAGTTGAAAGCTGAGAATACTTTGTCTTAGCTATTGAACTACAATCATGGAAATAATAACATTTCTATGGTGATCAAAATTATGAGCAAATATCATACTATGACTAGAAGTCATATGGATAGAAAAAAAATGGTATAATATGACCAGAAGTCATATAGACTAATATGTACTAATTTATTGAAAATAAAGATCAAAATGGCTGTGAAGCCAGAAAAAAAAACAATGAAATATTGTGAAAAATATCAAAAATAGTTTTGATGCTTAAAGCAATAAGTTACGGAGAAAAATGATCAGCTTGTATAGCCAAAAGAAATAATTATAAGCCCTGAAGGCTATATGATTTTGATTCTTTATGTTTAAATTTAAATTGATTGTGATTAATTTGTGAGAGAGAAATTATTATTTAACATTGTGATATCAACATGAGTGATATATGAAATCAAATAGATAAAAAGGTAATGATTAGTCATTTTAAAATTTCAGTATAGTGCCAATTTATTTACAAATTAAACATTATTGGTAATTATTGATATATTTTGATTTCATAGCCTTTTGGGATTCTA
Organism: Inga oerstediana; assembly: GCA_963210345.1. Lineage (NCBI taxonomy): Eukaryota > Viridiplantae > Streptophyta > Magnoliopsida > Fabales > Fabaceae > Inga > Inga oerstediana. The sequence continues at coordinate 10,854,312 of OY723401.1, forward strand.
ACTACCTCATGGTTAATCCCTAAAACTCCCAAATCAAATGGTTTTCAGTATTTATTCATATAATCTTTAATTATACAATTAAGTTGTTTAATTACATTCTTTATGTATAATTGTACAATTTATTTATATTGTGTATGTGAATACTATTCATATACATCAATGGAGTTTACCATCTCTATTTTCTTCTTGGGACTTGTATTTCTCTGTTGCACCAAAGATTTCCCAACAAACATTCAACTCATATACCTCACCATCAAGGTACTTTCTTTCATTATTAGTCATATTTTTCATTTTAGCCTTGTCTTCCATTTCTTTTCTCTTCTTGAGCACTATTATGTTGCCTTACAAATATATATGCAATTTTTCTTAGTTCCAAACTTTTGTTATTGAAAGGCATACAAATACTCTTCAATTAATATTTTATTTTAGTATTGATAATTTATTGCCCCATTTCCCAATTCATTGTATTAACATTTCTTCTACTCCTTAGTATTTTTATATGATATGTGCAAGTTTCATACATTAATCATGATATAATATATAATATGATATATATTGGAATCAAATTAGTGTTATGTGACATTTGTGAAGAAAAAAAAAATCATATGTCATATTTGAATTAAGAGAATGAGAACTTATTTAATTTAATAAGAAAATTCATTATGAATAGTTTATGATTTGTTAAACAAAGTCATTTTCTTAATGTGCATGAACTATATATAGTGCAAGTCAAATTTATGGATGATGAAATAGTAAGGAATATTTTAAAGAAGACTATGTATATCATAAGTATTTATTATTTTATATTATAAAACATTTGTCTTTACATTTCTCTCAAATTAATTTTAGCCCCTAAACATCAGAATTCATTACAATAATATCTTTATGTATTTTGATTATGGATCTCCTCATATTTCTTTATGTAGTGGTAAATTTTGAACATTTCATATTTTGAATATGCAGACAAATTGAAGCATATTATTATTATTAATGAGTAATAAAACTATATAAATATGTGATAATATATGTTAGTTCCTGAAGAACACAAATGTAACAAAATTGATATAGTTCATGGAGAACTAATATAGATTTTTCTTAAATTCTATGGGCAGAAGAAGAATTGATCAAGGAAAGCTATAACCCATAGATTTACATTAGAGTTTTACTCTATTATAGGGTTTAAATGATAGCCCAATTGACTGAAATCCATGATTAATTGTGAGTTATGAAGTACTTGAGTTTTGAAATGAAAGATATATTATTAGTTTTCTATATTCAAATTTGTCTTTGAAATAGAGAAATAAAGAAAGTATATTTATATGACTCACACTTGAGGGGGAGATTGTTAGAATATAAATGTGAGTTAATGTTGAAAAGTTTTACTCATATACTTCCTCACAAAACCTATTGATCTCTGAAAAATGGATGTCATATTGACATTTTATATCAATACTTATAGAAAATGAAAAGTTTGTTGTTGGTTAAACAACATGTTACAGTAAACTAATAGTTTACTGATCCAAATAAATTTATGTTGGCATGACTTGTTTGATTCATCCGAGTCATATATAAAAGATTATATTTGACATCCATTGAAGAACTAGAAGATTCTTCATAAATAGCCAACATATTATATAATTCAAGAGTTATCACGTGCTGCTTGTTCTCAAAGAAATTTGATTATGAGAGTATCAAAAGTTATGATTTGGAATGGATCTCTATATTTCTGGAAATAAATAAACTCATGTATGGGCCCATTCAAATATCATGTAAACCATATCAATGTTCAATAATTTTGATAGATGCATCTATAAGATGGTTATATGTGATATTACTATTAGTTTGCAACCTGAAGTTTGCAAGAACGTTTGAATAAATTATTATGTTAAGTGCGATTTCCAGATTATATGATTCATTTATTGAAGCCTCCATAAATAGCTAGATTAATACTTATGAGAACAAAATTTATGTTTCAGTGTTGGCATATTTGATCTTACATATTGCAGCACTTATACTAGCCAAACAAATTCTCCCGATAAAATTGGCTTTTGGTCAGGAGTCAAGTATATTTCATCTTAAAAAGTTTGAATGTGCATTCCTATTGATTCACCATAATGCACATAGATGGATATTTAAAGGAAATTGAGATAAATGTTGGGTAAGAACCTCCTTCTTCTTGTTTGTCTCTAAATGAAACAAAAGGATGTTTCTAATGGAAACAAATGGATTTAGGAGACTTATACTGCATGATTAGTCGATTGTCATTTGACAAAGTTTTCCTAATATGAGGGGGAGAAATTAAATAGCTGGAAAAGAAAACAAAAGGAATGCATTATTACTATCAAATATAGATCCTCGAATATAACAATATGAACCAGAAGTTCATTTGGTTTGCATTCATGAAATATTACATAAAATCTGCCAGATGCAATTACTGACCTAAATGGGAATTACTAAATCTCATATTCCAGCTATAAGTGGTCTAATCAGCATAAATGAAAGTGAGACATACCCGAAGTATGAGAGAATAATCAGTTCCAAAAGAAAAAAGAAAGAAGCAAATAATCAAGATAATCATATTAAGGAGGCAGACACTCTAGAAGAGGTCAATACATAACTACTTGCAGAACCCTCAAAAGAGGTTCAGGTACCTGAAAGTAATAAAGAGATCTCAATGAAATATGTCACAACAAGAAAAATGGAACTGAAAAGATAAAGTTGTCGACAACAGTTTTAGTAATAATATCACGTGATCAAATGAGGATCTTATACATAAATATGTCAGTAGAAAAAAAGGTGATTGGCCAACTGAAGAAGGGGATAAGACATAATGAAAAATATTCTTTCAGCATGTGAAATTTATGGACCTGTAGTCCAAATATGGACCTGTAGTCCAAAACATTTGAAATATAAAGTTATTTGTGATATATGAATATTCATGTGAAAATAAATATTTTCACAAGGTTTAATGATGATTATGAGGAGGTACAATATTTTGTAGTGGATACAATAATTGTTGCATATATTATTAGTCTGGCAGTATATGCAAACAAAATAATGCGTCTATTAGATATCATTATATATAGCATATGCATATGGATAGGGAATATTATATGAGACTCTTTAAAGGATCTAAAATGCCAGAAGCATATACAAGAAAATCATTCTATATATAAAATATTGTGCGAGTTTGAAAATAATTCAAGCATATATAATTGATTAAAAAATATATTGAAAAATGAATAATTTTACATTTTACTTGACTCGTAGATCAAGTTATCAAATACATCAAAGATTTCAAAATCACATATTTTTACCGTGGTGAATTTTTTTATAAAGATACATTGAATTTAATGGTCCAGAAGTACCTTATACTTTATGAGAATATTTTTGTATTATGCTAATATTGTATCTATTATGATTTTATTGATAAAAATTAGTTCTTGCAAGTGCACAGTGGATAACAAAAATGAGATTTGTTGTGATAGTCCTATTAACATATTATATAATATTATTTTGTTCAAAACAAACTGAATATGTTGATGCAAGATATATTTTAATGATTTTCAAAATATTTTTTTTTTTGTTTTCACAATGAATAAGATAAAGACATAATATACTGATATTTTAGCATATCCAGAAGATATGTCAGAGGAATACATCTAGCACATCTAGCAGAACATTTGGTGACAATGTATCATTCATAGTTTGGCGGCTAAAAGAATGATATGCTCGACAATACATTAGAAATGATGTTCTTATCAGGGGGAGTAAAACTAATGTTATTATCAGGGGGAGTAAATACGATATTATCATCATGTGAAGTAGAGACCATGCTGTACTCTTTTCCTTAACCAAGGTTTTGTCCCACGGGGTTTTCCTGGTAAGGTTTTTAATGAGACAGCTTCAATTTGTATTGTGTACTCTTTTTCCTTCACTAGGTTTTTGTCCCACTGGGTTTTTCCTAGTAAGGTTTTAATGAGGCACAACATTTGTTTATGAACATCCAAGGGGGAGTGTTATGAATATTGTGGTAGTGGATGTTCATAGTCTCTTAGGATTCCATAACACCTATAACCTCCCATGATTTTATGTAGCTTTATGTTGTAGATTAATTCTTATGTTTATGACATTGTAACTCCAACATAATGTGGGTTAATTCTTGTGTTTATGACATTGTAACTCTTGAGAGAATTGGAGGCCTATATATAGAGGCTTAACACAAAAGAATGTAAGCACATGAAAATTCCATATGAATGAGAGTTCTTCACTCTTCATTGTTATAATTCTCCCTTGTCTTTCTTCATCTCTTCATCTCAATCTTGTATATTTTCTTGATTTCATAACACTATTTACGTTATTGATCACCTAAAATTTAAATACAGAGTTCGATATAATAATTGGCACAAATATATGGCTATGCATATCACATGCTTTGAATGATTTTGCATTATTTCTGTTGCATCGAGGACCACACGTTGAGCTCGCAAGCAAGAATTATAAACAAACGAGAAAGACCAAAAAGGGAAAAGCACACGCAAGGTAATAGAATCACTTTAAATAACATCAAACGAAACTAGAAACGGAAAATACTGGAATAATTTAAAACTTCATGCCATATGAGTGCGGGAGAATGCTGGTCCCACCGTCGAGGAGAACCCAAGGGAAGGACCACCGCTTTACAAAAGAGATAATTAAAAGACAAAAGAGACAAATTAAGAATACTACTGGGACGTGAAGGAAATCAGGAATGGTCTCCGAGCAAAAGGAGAAAGGGAAATTTAACGTAACAAGGAAGATCAATAATGGAACACGTAGACGTTGTATTCCACGACGGCGTTTTCGGTTTTCCTATCAGCGGTGTAGGTCTTGGCCTGAGCGAAGCCACGTGCGAACCGGAAAAGCCCACTCCCGCCCACGATCGGCATCTCTCGAACCTTACTGAAAATCGGGTTCCGTCCCAACAAACTCAGATAACTCCCATTATACTTCCCTTCGGTGAACACAAAGTTCAACACCATCAACAACCCCAGCTCATCTTGCGCCGCCGACGCATATATTCCCTGGGCTTTACCCAACAGCTTCGACTCCGGCTCCGGGCCTGCCGTCAAGGGTCGTCGGCCACCATCACCACCCCGAACCCCGTTGAGGAGGTGTTGGACATGAGGGCCTCCGCCACCTTCACGGCGGTGGGCTTCGGTCCGCTGACGATGTCGTGAAAGTAGAAGTGAAGGTGGGTCAGCTTCTCCTTACGGAGGCCCAATGAAGATGGGGAGACAGTCCGAGAGAAGCCGGTGGGTTTGGCGGCGACGAGGGATGTGAAGAGGAAAATGAGGGTGAGGCTACTGAGGAATGTGAATAGTTTTTTGGCCATTGTTGGAGCTTTCTTGAGAGCTTCCAGAGAGATTTCTTCTTCTTCTTTTATCTTGGGGATGCCGGAAAAATAAAACTGTGTGGAGTATATATAGAACACTGGGGTTGTGGGATTTAATACCGATCGTAGAGCGGAGACCTTTGGCGCAACTGGAATGTGTAATGCACGAGGACTTTGAATAAATAAAGAAATAAATAGAGGGTGCTTGTTTAGTTATTTATTTATCACCCTCCCCCACCTGACCACGTCATCACTCATCCGAATGACGTAGGCTCGAGGCAAAACGGAATGCTTTGATTTTGATTTCTTTTGGTCAATTCGGCTGCTTTTGATTTCTTCATGCACCCCGGGAATAAGTTTTCTTTGTTGATGAATAAAGAAAAGGGTCAATATATAATTTTAACAATGAAATTTTTTATTATTGGCATCATTAAGTTTAGGTAGATGCAAGAATATACTTCCTCTAGTTTTAAATATAAGAATCAGTTGATTTTTTTTGAATAAATTAAGGAAGCTAGATATTTTACTTAATTATAGTATATATTGTATATTATTATATTATCTATCAGTTTATAAGTTACACTAATTAATTTGAAGAAAAAATGATATATATGTATATATACATTTTAAAATAACTTATTTAGCTTTCTTAATTTCTTTAAAAAAATCAACTGAATCTTATACTCCTTTCGGTCCTAAATATAAGATAAAGTTGATTTTTTTAAAGATATTAAGAAAGCTAATTAAATTACTCTAGAATATTTTTATTTTTATTTTTTCTTCAAACTAAGTAGTTTGACTAATAAACTGATATATAATCTAAGTATACACAATATATGATATGATTAAGTAACTTATTTAATTTCTTTGATTTCTCTAAAAAAAGTCAACCCTATCTTATATTTAGAATCAACGAAAGTATTTAGTATTGTACGTAGTTCAAACCCGTTTATATAAAAGGGAGCAATTTTCCCATCTTCATTAGATGCCCTGGACTGTCGTAACTCTTCTAAGTCGATCGAGAAGAACCTCTTGTACAGAAGACACTAAGCCTAGTTCGATGAATCTCAGTTTCATCTTTTTGCTAGAGAGAGAAGATGATGAAACCAAATAGAAAACTACTGCTTATGAAGCTTCTGTGATGATTAGACTTATTTGTGATAAATTTCAACAATAGTTCGTCGACTCATTCAATTTATTCCAGAACATTCAAATGTCTTCATTTCCAAAGGAAAAAGGCTCCCAGAGAGCAACAATAGATTATTTCACTCTCCTTGCGAGATTATGATGCTTCAAAAACCACACCATGCAACACAATCAAGCTTGTGAGCCCAATAATTTATGGGCTTATTTGAAGTGGAAACATCCAATTTAGGGCAAACAAACTCTCTTTTAAAACACAGATTCTTCTTAATCGAATCATTCGCGAATGCGTTAAGAGCATAGGCTAGAGCACCAGCAGCTCCATTCTCAACTATACACTTCTTATTCCTCTCGCTATCTTCACCTCATTTCCCCATTTTTTGAACCAATTTGTGACACCCATTCTAATCCAAATGTCTCGCCGACAATTTCACATGAAGCATAGCTCATTTGGGATAGCTTATTTTTGAGCAATAAGTGCTTATAATTCGTGATTCACGGTATACGAGCTAGGTAAGTATGTGAGATGGGATAGCTTATTTTTTAGCAATAAGTGCTTATAATTCGTGATTCACGGTATACGAGGTAAGTATGTGAGAGAAGTTTTGTCTTGACTTACGTAATAAGTGCTTATTGATCCCCAATAAGCAATACCAAACACACATGTTGTAAAATATGAGTAATTGAATGGGTGTGTCAAGGAAGCTAGTTCCATATTGTTTGGGAATAAAAGATAATTAGCCTATATATATCACTATGCTATCTTGGGTTTGTAAAAAAGTCTAGAGGAGTGGTGAGTTGGAGCGCACAACAACTACGTGGTACTGGCACTTTTTGTAAAATACTTTTGCTTACCGGAAATATTATTTTTAGATAATAAAAATAATAATATATCTGGGCTTGCCAAAAAATCGCTATATTCTGAGGTTTAAAACCCGTGATCCTTCATGACTGAAAATTACCAACGGTCAGACTCTTCATTAAGCGATCTTTCCGTTGTAAACGCACAGGCTTATCTATACTCAAGAGACGTATTGTCTGCCGGTTTTGTTGCTTTGATATATTTAAGAAGGGTCTGTTTAACCTGAGGAGTGACGCTTCCTCTCTGCCAGTGGTTGTGGAATGACTTTATAGGACAGTGTCCTCAAACGCGACTCAAATCATCCATTTCGGTTCTTGTAGATTGTTCGTGGTCTCACCGTTGGTTCAGTTGTTCATGATTGTCTATAGTGTAAGCTGATCTATGACTTGGATTGGGGAAACAAGAATGAAATTGGAGCTCCTGAGAACTTGATTGGTAATGATTCAACAAATCGAGGGAAAATGAACACTAGAAGTGGTTGGGAACGATGAGCCTGAGGTGTAGTCTGTCATTGCGACAAAAGGAGGTCAGATTGTTGAGAAAGAAGGAAGGTTGGGGGCAAAAAAGATTGATGGTCTTCCACCCTGTAAGGAGTGTCTCAATTGCCTCTCCATTTAAATTATACTGTGTCGTTTTTGTTATCAGGTGGAATCTCAACCATTGATTTTGAAATCCAATTGTCGCCGTTGCTTGACTAACATGGAGACAGGACTCAACCCTCACCTTCACCTTTTCCATCTTGCCGCTCTATGGATGTTTAGCATCGCCCATTGGCATTTTCAACTGAACATCGAGCATCGTCACCAGCCTCCGTCCCTAACGGAGATTTCTAAATATTTGAAGGTCTTCATCGTCGATTTAACCCTCGTAGTCAGTTAATCATACAAAGCTTTGGAGATTAGCATTTGCAAAACTCCATAGATCTGGCAGTTTATTTTCATGTTCTCCAAGGATTAAGAAAAAAACACGAAGAGAACCGTAGCATATCAAGAATATTCAATATCACATAAGTAGATTTCAATAATAAAATAAAATAATGAAGGCTCAATAAATCTCGTGTCGCATTAATAATGATAATAATAAAGATGTTTTCCATGATATAATAGATATCAAGAATCATACAAACAATCCGAGAAGAATGAAGAACGCAAGCGGTCAGAACAGAGGAAGCGCAAAAACATTATTTCCAAGAGCGAGTTTAGCCGTACTGATATGGCCATGGCAACATGGGAAGCTCAGAAGGCGGCTAGTAGTAGTAAACGCAATATAATTATTTTCAAGAGCTATGACCACTTTCTTCTCTCTGATTTACTGAAAATCGAAAGAGAAAAACAATGATTTGAGAAAACCGAAAGAGAGATAACTTTTTTTTGGACAAAGAAGAGAGATAACTAAGACGCAATAGATGAGGGAAAAGCTGAGACACCGCTAAGAATTACTAAGAGGCGCGTGATTTATGGTTTACATATCCGTTGGAATTCATGAAGGCGCTCGCTTAATTATCTACGTAAAAATTTACAATTCATAAGATGAAGGGGGCATAGCTTAAATATTTCTGATGGGATTTGAAGGCCAAAAAAAAAAAAAAAATTTCTGGGGGGATTTCTTTTGTCCGGTAACATATTTTATTTTTTTGTTTATTGCATGAACCATAATATTTTTGCCCAGAATATAATTACAACGGATGCTAATGGCTAATATTTTGGAGAAATTATCTTTTAAAAGAAAAAAAGTTAGCCCCTCGTATTTAATCCATCACAACCTTAATCTGTTTCACCAAAATTTACCTTCATTTTCAATTTAGTCCTTATTCTTTTTTTGTCTTAAAAAAAATAAATTCTCAATAATCGAAAGCTGTGAAAGTTAGCTCCTATTCTATCATACCTTTAAATTTTAATTACTTAATCATTCATAAATAAATATAATTTTGTTAAAGAATTAAAGAAGTCATATAGATAATTAAATACACAAAAAATAGTAAAACGAAAATACAAATCAATATCAATTCATAAGTTATTCATTATATGAATAAAATAAAACTAAATTTTATTTATTTAGAAGACAGAAAAAATCGCCCCGGGGGTAGCGCAAAGTAAGATCAGAGGTAGGCCACTTTAGAAAGGGTTGTGTTTTGCATTCGGCAAAAAAAAAAAAAAATGTTGTGTCTTTTATTTTAAACCCAGTCCAACATATATTTTCAGCTTTATTTCTATTTAATTTTTAGTTGAGAAGGAGGCTAAAACTGATCATGTGGGGATCAAATCCATCACTTCCCTCGTATAAGGAGATCGCTTTGCCACTAAGACAATGCCCCATGTTGAGCTTTCAATAAAAAGATGTTCCTGAAAACAAAGTTCTTAGGAAAAAAACAAGTCAAAAGTCATTATATAATAACAATCAAACATCAAACATGAAATGAATACAAGATAAGGAATATATTAAAATTTAAAGTATTAATATTGGAAGATTAATCATTTTTGGACAACAATTAAAAGGTGATTCGCGATTGTATATTTAAAACTAATCAAAACAAGGGGAATTGCATCCTCTTTACTCTGTTCATAAAATATACTCTATAAAAGTAATCCATACTACTTCAACCTGGCGCAAGATATACGGAAGAATTATCTTCAAATGATAATAATACGACTAGAGGCATAGATCAAATATGAAAATGGTAAATAGTTGCCCTGTTTGTAAATAATTCTCTTGAGAAGAACTGATATTTTAAGCCCTTGAAGCAGCACAAGGGGATGTTACAGTGAAAAAGTTCACAAACAAAATACTTGAATATTTTCAATTCATCACATTATTATTCATGGCTGTAGTATTTAGATGCAAATCTCAACATTAATACAGGAATAATTTATGAATGTCATCACATTGCAGAAGGCTGATGTAACTTTCTATAAACTATGATATATACCCTTTTAATTTTCATTTGCACAGTTAGAGTTCTGCTTGAAAGCTCGAACAAGAAAGACTAGAAAGCAGGTAAAATTTTATTAAGATAATCCACTGCCATGCCAAGATAATATGTTCTCACATATGCTAATCAACAGGAACCATCTAAGCTCTAATTGGAAAATTTTGATTTTCATGAAAATTGATGCGATTCTAGCTTACAAAGATAGCCAAAGGAAATTAAAAAGGAAGAACTTAAAGACCATAACTAGGATTCTTTTTTTTTTTTTAACAGGAAAGTCCCATAATTATGATTCATAGAGCTAGAGCATACATAAACAAAAAGCACGGAGAAATCAAAAGAAAGAATGATACAAGGAAATAACAAGATCCTATATCTCTCAAGACTTAACTGAAATTGTCAGGAATAGGAGAAACCACTAGCCAAAATTCTCACCCAAAAAACTCCAATCAGAAAGATTGATCATTAAGTCATTTCAAGTCTTAGTTCCTTTAATTGTTCATGGATATAAAAACCTCCTCAATAGTAAAACTGTCAAATACAGGAATGGTGTAGAAAGGTCAATCCAACATTCTGTATGTATATGGAATTCCAAAACATAGAAGTCAGGGATATGATAAGATTAAATCGTTCAAGCAATTCTACAATGAACATGTTCTAAAGAATATGAAAAAGTTCTAAAGAGCAACTTAACAAGAAGTATTAAAGGGGGAATACTTTAGCGTAGATACTATACAGTTCAAACAAAAGAAACGGAGATCATACAGGAATTCAGAGTTGACAATATGAATTCACTAAGCATGCGAATGAATGATCAAGCCTATTCAGGGGAGGAGGGGTGTTATGGAGAGGAACAAGGAGAAAATATTAGGGAAGTGGCATGCACGCCACATATTGGAATTTCCAAAAGAGAAAAACATAATGATTTCCTAAAATCAACAAGACGAGAGTGAAGAACTTTACCATGGCTACTGCATTTCTATCCTATTGTCTCCTGTACTGAACTTATGTCCTTGCAGCTTGTGCTCCAAGCGACTGCCCAGTAGACTTCTTTGCTGATCAATAGAAATTGCTCATTTTCACAAAGGAAGGGAAAAATCACCAATGCAATAACTGAAGTAATCATTCAGCCGATACCCGAGAGAGAAAAAAGAAACCGCATATCTACTGTTTTCTAAATATTATAATTTCTAACTCCATTAACATAGCTAGTAGTTCCGAAAAAGTATGTGACCCGTATCGTGCACAAGATCGTGAGGAAAGTAAAGATAGGCGAGGGGATTAGCAGAGCAATTTGCTAATGACGTGACGGACAGAAGAGAGAGAAGTAGGTAGGGAGGACGGGAGGGGGAAATGCTTTACTCTCTCTCTCTCTCTGTTTTGTTTTTGGGCCACTGCTCTACTTGAGGTATGGGACTCTCGAAGTTGCGATCAAAGGGATTGGTCTCATTTTGCAATTCTCGACTTCAATAGACCTCAGTTGGGTTTCACTTCTAATCGTACAAAACCAGAAGCGAGCCCAACTTTAGGCAAACTGTACTTCCCCTTCTTTTTCCCCCTCTAAGGATAGGTACGAGGAATACTTTTATTAGAGGTCATTCTATTTATTCTCAGACACTAAATATGAATATCTCTGATAGGATTTTAAATTTTAGTTTATCAAGTTATAAAGGGATTAACTCTTTCTAATAGACCCAACCCTTATTGTTGTACTTTCCCTTCTTATTATAAGAGAGTCACTACTAATTCTAATTGGATTAAAGAATAACGGTAAGTTATTAAATTTTTGTAAATTAATAATTATTTTCAAATTTTCCACTCATTAAATCATAATTTTTCAACTTTGAATATCAGTTAATAATAAGGGTAAAGTGTGAAAAATTAATTAAAAGTTGCTTTTAGTTGGCACCTTATAATAACAACATCATTATTAAAATGTATTACTGCCTATCCCCTCTGTACCATATCTATTGTTAGTTTATACTCCCTTCAATACTTAGAATCTGTTTAGATTAACGGTGATAGAAGTACTTTTTTGTTAATATAACTTTTATAAAATTAATATAGGATAAAAGTCAGATTGTAAATATGATTTGTATTTACATTGATTGTGACATAAGTGACTTATTTTCAAACTGAAACTTATTTGAATTATTATTTGAAAAGCAAGTTGAGATAGAAAATAACTGAAAAATGCATAGATCTTATTGAATATATATATATATATATATATGTGTTATTTTCATATAATTGAAGAGAAAAAATAAAATAACAATTTGATAAAATGAAAAGGTTAAATTATTATTAAAAAATAAGTAAAAAACACAAAAGTGCAATATTAAATATATTTAAAGGGAACAGGAATAGATGAGGCAGATCAGCGTCGAGAGAAAAAGGAAGGGGAGTGTGTTCGAACCCTCTGACCGATGGGGAGACCTCATTGGTAGGCGATCTCGTAAGTCCCTTGTAAGCGCTCGAAGAGCCCTAGGGCCGTGCCCTGGCCTTGATAGGGGACTGGTGCTGAACCTACCTAAACTTTTCTTCTATCAAAAAAAAAAAAAAGGAAGGGGAGTGGATGACAGGATGAGAGTGATAAATGCAAAGGACATAGGAGGTATTCAAATTTTTAATGCCCCTAACCGTCTCCTAACGTCAAGCTTCAGCACCAGTGAAAGAAAAAGCAGCTGTCAATGTGCTTCTTTGATAAATTGCTTTTTTTTTTTAAGCCCATCTCCACAAAAGTAGAGCCGGGAAAACGGGCCGAGCCCGTCGGGCCGCCCCTTCAAGGGCCGGGCTTGTAAATTGTAGCCTTAAAAGAAAGTCGGGCCTAAAAGGGCCGGCCTTGTAGGGCCTTGGGCTTAAAAGGGCCGGCCCTGGAGGGCCTCGGGCCAGCCCTTTAAACCCGTTTATTTTTTATTTTTCCTGCTTGGACAGGAACCATGTTACATTTTTGAATTGCCTTATTGAATCTATATGTAACCATATCCTCATATTGTATAGAGTATGATTTTTGAGTATATTGTTTTGTCTAATTGAATCATATTGTGATTTTTGAATATGATTTTTGAGTATATTGTTCTGCCTATTTAGAATAAAATCATATTATATATTATTCTGCCTGATAGAGTATGATTTTTTATGGAGGTTGTGATTATTTGACTGCTTGAACTTACTGCTCAAAGTGAAACACAATCAAAATGTTCTTGAAATTGATGATAGTGGCGAAGAAGGTGAAAATGATAGTCGTCATACTCATGTTGTTTAGAGCTTAGAGTATTGAGCTTCTTGCCTTCTTATACTTTGGCCTTTGTGTAAGTTATTTATGGACATGCTTTTGCCTTTGATTATACATTAGTAACTGTGTTTGTTTGTTGCAAAAGACGTGTTATTTAAACCTTAATGTTGACAATATTTATGTATTAAATTAGAACTTTAATCGTTATTATTTATTAATTATATCTCTCTGGGGAAAATACGTAGGAAAAATAGTTAGATATTGTGAAAAGGACTTCCCGGCCCTGCGGGCCGGCCCTGGCCCTGATGCTCTCGGGCCGGGCTTTGAAAAACTGTAATTTTCCTGACCCCGAACCCTTTAGGGCCGGCCCTGTTAGGCCCTAGCCCGTCAAGGGCCGGCCCTGATTCCCAGCTCTACACAAAAGCGAACCTGAACCCGAACGGACCCAAAACATTGCCACCCAGTTTTTTCCTCTCAACTACTTTTCCCCCTTCCAAATGCCTTTCCAAACAGATTATTAATATAAGATATATTTATCTTATTTGATTAAATTAAAAAATTTATTTAAATTAGTTAACATGACATATATTTTCTAAACACCCTAATTATCTTCTTAATTCCCTTTTTCATTCTCGAGTATTGTTGATGGAGCTCCAATAGAGGTAAATTAGGGAAAAAATGATAAATATTAAAAATATATCTTATATTTATGATCAAGGAAGACTCTCTAAACATGTCATATGTTAAGCACGGGAGGGGTATTTTATGTGTGTAAGTGATCTATTATATAGTATAAGTATACATTGTCGTAATCAAGTAATATAGAAGTGAGTAGAGTATCATTCCCACGAGAATTGATCACTAAGTACCAAAATGAGTAATTTTAATTCTATTTAGTTGATCGGTTTGTTGGTGATTGAAAGTACAAAATAAAGAAATGATTAAATATAAGTGTAAATAATATTAAAGCAACTAGGAGAAAAAGTCCTGGGGATCATATTTCACTTAACAAATTTTGGATTGAATCACTTATTTAGTCTATCCCAATTTATTCCTTATGATTGATAGTCGAGTTTCTCTAATTTAATTACTAGCATTTTCCAAGGTCAAACAATTCTATAATTAATTGTTAATCCAATATATTCCTATATGAATTTAAGCAATTAATTATACATTAAGATTTATGAAACTCAATAAGACTACACAACTCATATGAATATATTCCTATTTCATATGTAAATTATGGTTTTAATTATAGGGTCCATACACATGTATTTCCTTCCAATCTCAACATACATATTGAAATCATTCAAAATATGACTAATCAATTGAAAGCATTAAGAATAATAATAAAAATTCAATCATGAAAGAAAAATTAAAATTAGATCTAACAAGTTAAGATTCAATATGTCATTAGTAAGTTACATTATCACCCTAGGAAAATAGAAATTTAACTTATAATGAAATTAAAAATAAAACCAAAGTAAATTAACATTGCATAAAACTTAAATATTAAATTCTAAAAATAAATATACAACCACAATATGTATGAAAAATGGAGAAATCTAATCTTTCTTGTAGGACGTAAAACCTTCCATGTAGGTGGCAATCTATACCATCCACAAAGGAGGACTACCTATACTATCCATATAGAAAGTCTACCTAAGCCTTTCAAGATGGAGGCATGCAAAAAGTAATACAATGTATGAAATTAAATCTAAGATATAACACAATTTATTCAGAACTATCAGAGAAAAGATCTCTTCTAGTTAGAGAAGGAAATCTCTACTTCTCTCTCCTCCCTCTTTGATTCTTGGCCTACGATTTCTTATTTATAGGCAAAAAATGTGTTTGCTACAGTGATTTCAAACAGTAAACCGCATCTGCAATAGTGAAAATGCGTCCGCTACAGTGAAAACGCTTTGCTACAATATTTCCGTCTGCAACAGTAACTTCTATCCGCTACAGTGCTTTCGCCTTTTTTTCAGTTTTGCATCCTTGTCTTGTTTTAGTCATATGGGTCTATTTTTAGGTCTCTTTTGTTCTCTTTTCCCTTTAACATTGTGTTGTATGTGGCTATCAAAAGAAAAGCAAGGAAATACTATATTATAATATTAATAAGGGTTAAGGTGTAAAAATATATATGTGATTGTCCTCGAAGTGCACCCAACACCAAATATTTTTTTTAGGTGCAACAGTGACTATGTGGTTACAAAATAGGTGCAAAATACCCTTTGACCATTAGTTTGACTGTTTGACCATTAGTTTGATTTTTTTATCCTGAAAGTGATGACGTGTACGATGACATGGACGCTGGAGTGACATTCTAAAAAAAAAAAAACTTGCTGAAAATCAAATTTTCCTAATAAATTATATAATTTAATAAAAATTAGTAATATAATATATGTATTATAATGATTTTAATTTAATAATATTGGGAATCTAGGGTTGGGAAAAAATTGAACAATCAGTATGTTTTTTAGGGTAACAGCTTTGCTGAGTGAGTTAAGCACTCTGCACTCAGATTTGAATCTACTTCAGTGAAGGTGATACTAAAATAGTGAAATGTGGATAATATTAATTGCAAAGCTTTACCAGTCAGCAAATTTTTTTTTTCCAAAATGTCACTCTAGCATCCATATCATCTTACACGTCATCACTTTCAAGGTCAAAAAGTCAAAATAACGGTCAAAGGGTATTTTTGCACCTATTTTGTAACCACATAGTCACTGTTGCACCTAAAAAAAGTATTTGGTTTTGGGTACACTTTAAGGACAATCACATGTGTATTTTTGCACCTTAACCCTATTAATAATATCTATTCCAAAAATATTATTTATTTGTCAACTACACCTAAATTTATTATATTAAGCTAAAATATCGTTCATAAAATTATCATATAAGGGAAAATAAATATGCAAATATTTTACTTATCAAATTCTGCCACACTTAGCTCTTAGACGTCTTCGGATAAGGAGTGACTAATAAGTGCTTCCAACAAAATTAGAAGTGTCAAGTTATAAGTAAGAACACAATTAAAAAAATAAAGAGATTGTAGTATTCATGAATCAACAAAAATATAAATTGGTAACTTTATTTGAAAATGAATAAACCGAGTTCGTAAGTGTAACTCATTCTCTCAATCTCTCAAGTGTTCAAGGGTAAGTATTTCGCTCAAATTCAACCGAAAAAATTGCATTACCATAGACTTGCTAAAAATCTCAATCTCCACTACTTAGTTCACATGCATAATTCAAATCAAAAGGACTTATTAAGTGTTGTAATAGGGTTAAGGTAAAAGAAATGTAAAGCATGATATGAAGGGTTACTTTTAAGAAATAGAGTAATTGAAAAATAGGTCAACTTATAAATAAATTTATCTCATCACAACAACCCACAATTCGAATATTATTTTTCTTTCTTTTTTCTTCTTTTTTTTTTACTTTTTGTATACAACTGCAACTCTAAAGTTGATGATATATACACCTCCACACTTGTCAAAAGCCCATTTCACAAAAATTTCAAATGCTCTGTTATTCTTCCGAATTAGGTAGAATTTCAAAAGCACATTTCTTCCGACAGTGTACACTTGCACTATTTTATTTTCCACAACATGAGAAATAATCACCTATTAAGATCATTACACGGTAATTGTTTCCATAGGTTTGTAATAGTACATACGGACGGTAATGAAAAGACAGAGAATACAAAAAATCTATATACATTCATATCTAGAATCAAAGGATTACACGGTTTTTGTAAAAGAAATGGAGAGACAAAATAGAGAGTGATTAAAGAAAGAAGTCAGCTATGTCATGCCAATCACCGAACGGTTTCCGACTTTGAACAACTACACCTATTCCTTACCTGATATAATTACATTTATATTTCTAACACTCCCCCTCAAGTTGGAGCGTAGGTGTTAATCAAACCCAATTTGTTACAAAGATAGTCAATAAGAGTCCTATTTAGGGCTTTAGTTAGAAGATCTCCCAATTGATCATTAGATCACACATACCCTGTAGAAATAAAGTTCTCCTTGATCTTATCGCATACAAAGTGACAGTCGATCTCAATGTGTTTTATATGTTCATAAAACACATAATTATAAGCTATGTGTAGAGCAGCTTTATTATCACACCACAATTTCGCTGGTAATGACGTGGCAAGACTGACCTCATTCATTAACTGGTGAATCCACACAATCTATTATACTGACTGAGCCATGGCTCTATACTCAGCCTCTACACTAGACCGGGATACCACATCCTGCTTCTTGCTCCCCCAAGACACGAAGTTTCCACCCGCAAACACACAGTATCTTGTAGAGGATTGTTGCCTTGTGGTAGACCTTGGGTCTTAGTCGCAATAGAAGCTGAATATGGTGTACTATTTTCAGGTTTCAAGAAACTATGTTGTTGATTGTCAGAGGAACTACGACCAGCTAACATACTGGCATTAGTAGTGGAAGCCGGTTGGGAGAGATTATTATCATGCAACACACGAGAGTACACATCCTGGATTGAAAGAAGTTTAGAACTAATAGAATCTGGGATTGAACTATCCTATAGGTTGTATCAAGGGCAGTGAGAAAGCTGATAATTGCTTGTTGTTGCATATTATCAATCTATGCCTGAAGGTCAGTTATAAGTGGCACTAACGTCTTCAATTCTTCAAACATCTTCTTAAAATCCATATAAAAATTCTTCAGAGGACGACCATGTTGTTCAGCATGATAGAATCCCTTGCACACATCGTAAATACGGGTAATATTGCCTTTCCCAGAATAGATGAACCCAAGTTATATAGCCCATAAGTTCTTAAACAATATTACAATGGCTGACAGATGACAAAATATCACTCTCGATAGAGTTCTAAATTTGCAAGAATAAGTTTGCATCAGCTCGGGCCCAAACCATCTTAAGATCATCCCTAGGAGGAGCATCTGTCAAATGGCTCTCATTCTCAATACTCAGCAAGTACATACGGACGGTTTAATAAGCCGCTCATACCTTCAATTGAGCAAGCTCCATCCTTGGAGTTAAAATAATTGCCAGACTCATTGAAGTATGCCTATTTGGGGAAGGACGAGACACTTCCTATGATTGTGGCTAGTAACATGGCTGCTAATGACGAAACCCGCCTCCTATAGGTACTTAGGTGACGGATGAAAGTTATTGGATGAACTCTCACCAGATCCTATTAAAAGATAGTGCCAAAGCTGTATGACAGCTACAGAGATGAATCAATCCATTAATCCTTGATGTGGTGAAGAAAAATGTCTCTAAACTTCTTTCTGCAAGTATAATCTACTCTATTTCTGATAGCCAGTGGGTAAGTCCAGTTCAGGTTATGCCTAAAAAAATTGGTATTACTATTGTTCATAATAAAGAAGGTGAGCTAGTCCCGACTAGAGTATAGAACAGTTAGAAAGTATGTATTGACTATAGAAAATTGAATTATGTGATTAGAAAGGATCACTACCCTCTTCCCTTTATAGATCAAATGTTAGAAAGACTAGCTGGTAGATCACATTACTGCTTTTTTGGATAATTTTTCTAGATATTTTTAGATTTCTATTACACTTGAAGACTAAGACAAGACCACATTCACATGTCTATTTGGAACCTTTGCATATAGACGCATGCCATTTAGCTTATGTAATGCACTAGGCACTTTTCAGCGTTGCATGGTTTCCATATTCTCTGATTTTCTTCACCATTGCATGAAAGTTTTCATGGATGATTTCACTGTTTATGGTGATTCTTTTAATGCATACTTAGTTAGTTTGGACAATATTTTGGAAAGATGTATTCAATATAATCTTGTGCTGAATTTTGAAAAATGTTATTTCATGGTTAAGAAAGGAATTGTTTTGGGCCATGTTGTTTCACACACTGTATAAAAAATCAGACCGGACCGGCCGATTCGACCGGTTGAACCGGGAACCAGCCAGTGGTCTGGTCTGGTTTGATGGTTGAACCGGAAACCGGTAGAAAACCGGTCTAAAACCGGTGGTTCAACTGGTTGGACTGGTTTCATTTTTATTTTATTTTTTTATATTTGTTTTTGCTTTTTTTAGGGGAAAATTGGAAGTTGAAGACCCAAATGAAAAGAAAAATAGGTAAAGAAAGACAAAATCTAAAAAAAATGAAGAAGATAATGAAAAAATTTATTTAAAAAGATATAATAATTATAGAAAATGAGATATCATTGCATAAGTATAGGCATTATAACTCATACTAATAGATTTTAAGTATTTTTTTTTTCTAAAAATCTTCATTTTTATCTATAGAAGTTTAAAAATATATTAATATATATTGTCACTAATAAATTATAATATTTTAATATGAGCGGTTCAACTACCCGTTAGACCCCGGTTGACCTATTAACTCTTGAACCTGTGCTGTGACCGGTTCATTACCCGGTCCAGTTTTTCGTTCCTTGGTTTTACATGATGGAATTGAGGTTGATAAAGCTAAGGTTGATATCATTTCATCCCTTCCATATCCCTCTTGTGTGAAAGATGTACGCCTTTTCCTTAGGCATGCTGGATTTTATAGAAGATTCATCCATGATTTTAGTCGAACAGCATTGCCATTGTCTCATTTATTGTAGAAAGATGTGGGTTTGTTTTTAATGATGCTTGCAGATATGCATGTGATAAATTAAAGAAGAGACTCACTACACCCCCATTATTCATCCACCCAATTGGAACCTTCCATTTGAACTCTTGTGTGATGCTTCTGACCATGCATTAGGTGTAGTCTTTGCCCAGAGAGTATAGAAGAGAAACATGTTATAGCGTATACATCTCGAACATAAGATGTTACTCAGGCTAACTACACTACCACAAAGAAAGAACTATTTGCAATCATCTTTGGGCTAGAGAAATTTTGATCCTACATCCTTCACACAAAGTTGACTATCTTTACATATCACTCAACTATCAAATACTTGTTTAAGAAATTGGACTCCAAACCCCACTTTATCAGGTGGGTGATATTGATACAAGAGTTCGATATGGAGATTCGTGATAAGAGTGGTGTAGAGTGTAACACCCCAAATTTTGATTAAGGGCTAATGTTGATTATTGAGATGGTAATTGTGTATTAAAGTTTAATTAATGTGTATTTGTGACAATATTATCTAATATGTCATACTTGATGGAAAATTGATGGAATGGAAATATTGACCATAAATTAGTAATTAATGGGAAAATTAATTACTAACTAAGAGAAAATGAGAAGTGTGATTAAATGGCTAATGGAGGGATTAGAGAAGCTAATTGGTGATTTAATGGGTGAGAGCCAATAAGAAGAAGACAAGTGTCAAGAGGAGATGAAGTAAGAGAGTGTAAGAAAGTCAAACCCATTAGTTAATTATTTTTCTTCTCTCCTCTTCCCTTGTTTTCGGCTGATGGAGGCATGGGGAAGGATTAACCATCATTTCACCTCCTTCTTCAAGCTACATCTCTCATTTTCTCTCTCCCTCTCTTCGTCAGCCATTGTTGTCTAAAGGGAAGGAAGAAGAGTTTGAAAAGGTAAGGGAAAATGATCTCTATTGCTCAAATTTCATTCATTAAAGTTGATCCTTAGAGTGAGAGCTTCATTTTGATGTTTATAGTGTGCCCATTGGTGTTGGTTTATACCCACACAAAATTTTGGGAAGTGGTAACTCAAGAAGTCTCTTTGGCAAAGTTATAAAGGTGAGTAAGATAAACCTTTCTATATAGGTTTTATAGCCATTGGTTAAGTTTGGATTTTCTGAAAATTTTGCTTTGAATTTTGAAATTGAGGGTCATTGTGTTGTTGGCATGTTGTTGTCATGGAATTAGTGCCTTGTTTAGTGTTTTGAATGAATTGAAGCTTAAAGGTAAAGTTTGGAAACTTTGTATTTGGTTTTGTGTATTGGTCAAAATAGGGCATGGTGATTGGGTTGTGATTTTGGTCATTTTGAGGTTACCATTGTATTCCTTGTGGAAAATTGTATGGGAATAGGTTTGGTAAATGATTTTGGAGTCATTGGACACTTTGGTAAAAAATTGGAAAATCTGTCTTGCGTGAACTCTGTCTGGGCAGTCAGTTTTCACGAATATTTTGAATGACCAAATGGTTTTGAAAAATTTTGAAACTTTCCAGTCTTAAATTTCACATCCCAAGCTTCAAAATGGACATATATTTTGTGTCATTTCATTTAGTATTCTAGGAGATATGATTGTCCAAAGTTTGGGATGGAAACAGAACTCTGTTTTGGAGTAGTGATGAGTTTTGGGTGATTGTGTATTTATGTGATGATTTGAAGTAATAAGCCATATTTTTTCTAAAAATAGGACTTAAATAAATTTCATTGGGCTTTGGAATCACCTCGTTTCGATTTTTCTAAAATTAGTTATGAATTCTGGAAGTTCAGCCAAAAATCAGGAAATTTCTTGGCCGCGGCCCAAAACTTTCTGACCTGATTCTGGCCGTGGCCTATGGGTGGCTGGCCGCGGCCAGTGACCTTCTGACCATATTTTGGCTGCGGCCCAAGGGAAGGCTGGCGGCGGCCAACCCATATGTTCCAGCACTTTGAGTTTTTGAAAAGAGATTTTCAACATATTGTTTCCCAACCTTTTAGGGGTTTTATTAGAGGCATTTGTAGCTTCTTAAGGGTCATTATTAATAACCAATCTAAGTGTTGAAGAGTCAATTGAGTATTAGAATAGAGAATAATGCTTCGTCCTTAATTATAACTTTATAATTTGATATTTTCCCGGAGCGTAGAAGGCTTGTGCCTGCTCAAGAACGGAAAGACCAAAGTAGTGACACTTTATCCTATATCATGTATATTGCATTGCTTGTTTGCATTAATCATTGAATACAGTGAAAGGAACGTGGCGTAAACCCGATCTCGAATATAGATACAGTTGATAGGACGTGGCGAAAGCCCGGCCTTGAATACAGTAAGGGGACGTGGCGAGAGCCCGGCCTCGTATACAGGAAGGGGATGTGACAGTGTCCCCGGCCTCGAATATTGATTGCTACATTGTGATATATGTTTACTTGATTTGTTTATATGCATCATATACGTAAACTATTGCTACTGGGATTCTCTGGAATCTCATTCTTTCCAAATAATATTTTTAGACAGGGCAAATGGATCGAAGAACAAGCAAGTGAATAAGGACGATTAGGACTGCTGGCGGTAGTCTTAGTTAGATATTTTGATTTTATACTAAATTGGTTATCATTTTGGATAAATGTACATATTGAATAGACCATAAAAGTATAGTTTTGTGTAATCCTCAATATGGATATTGAGATGGGCATTGATGCCCTAATTATTATTTTGGATTAATGTTATTATCCTGGGTGAATGTCGGGAATTGTGGTATACTCTGATATTATACATGTAACAGACCGAACAAACCATTTTTTAAGGAACGAAATGAATGGAGATCTATTTACACAGGTGTTATAAATTTTTTTAATTATCCGGGATCTCTCATTCGATTATTAAACGTGTTTAAACGCTAATTGTGGTCTTTCTCGAGGCGGGGGTTACACAGAGAACATGGGAGCTGATCACTTGAGTAGGATTGAGACACCTGCGGTAACATCTTTACCCTTAAATGATTTTTCTGATCAAAGGCTCTATGAGGTTTTTGTTTCTAACCCTTGGTATGCTAATATTGCTAATTATCTAGTTGCATTTGTTTTACCAGCTGACATGAATAAACACCAATTGAATAAGTTTAAGAGATAGACTAAATTTTATGTATGGGATGATCTTTACTTGTGGTACATTTGTACTGATCAAATTATTAAGCGATGCATTCCTTATGATGAATTTGAGTCTGTCTTAACTTTTTACCATACTCTTGCATGTGGGGGACATTTTAGTGCTAAGCGAACTGCTAGGATAGTTTTGGAAAGTGGATTGTTCTGGCCTAATCTATTTCGTGCTGCCTATGAATTTTGTAAGAAGTGTTCTAAGTGTCAATTAGTGGGTAATATCTCTAGGAAGCATGAAATGCCCCAACAACCCTTATTATATTGTGAAGTCTTTGATGTTTGGGGAATTGATTTCATGGGACCTTTTCCCACTTTATTGGGTTATCTGTACATCCTACTGGCTATGGATTATGTGTCAAAGTGGGTTGAGGCAATCCCCACTTGTGGTAATGACTCTTCTGTAGTGGTTGCCTTTGTTTGATTTCATATTTTTGCATGTTTGGCATACCTAGAGCTATCATTAGCGATCAAGGATCTCATTTTTGCAATTGAAGTTTGCAGAGCTTGCTTAGTAAGTATGGCATGATGCATAAAGTAGCCATTCCATACCATCCTCAGACAATGGTCAAGCAAAACTCTCTAATAAAGAAAGCAAGCTTATTTTAGCAAAGACGGTGCAACCTGTAATGCCCCAAATTTTGATTAAGGGCTAATCATGATTATTGTGGATAATTATGAATTTAATTGGAATAATTATATGTTATGATAATATAAATTAATATATCATAATTGGTGGAAAAAATTGGAACAATGGAATTTTGGCCATGAGTTGGTAATTAAGAGAGAAATTAATTACTAGCTAAGAGTAAAAATGAGGAGTGTGATTAAATGACTAATGGAATGGTTAGAGTAACTAATTAGTTACTTATTTGAGGAGAGCCAATGAGGGTATGACATGTGGCAAGATTGTGTGTGAAGAGAGATGGGGAGAAAAGTCAAAATGAGATATTTTGAACATTCTTTCTCCCTCCTCCCTCCTCCCTCCTTCCTTTTCGCTGACAAGTATGGGCTAGAAGGAGTATCATGATTTCTTCTTCTTCCTCACACACTCATCCCTCTCATCTCTCTCGTGCAGCCATTAAAGGAAAAAAGGAAGAAGAAAAACTTGATTTTTGGGTAAGCAAATAGCCTCTTTTGCTCAAACTCACTTCATTAATGTTGATCCTTGAAGTGAGAGCTTCATTTTGATATTTATAGTATGCCTATTGGTGTTGATTTGTGCTGACACAAAATTTTGGAGGTTGGTCAATCAAGAGATCTCTTTGGCAAATTGAAAGAAGTAAGTGAGACTAATCTATCTATCTAAGTTTTATGCCAAATGGTTTAGTTTGAAATTTTTGGAAATTTTGGCCTTTAATCCAAAAATGATGACTACTGGGCTTTTGGCATGTTTTTAGCATAGAAATGGTATGTTGGAAATGTATATAGATAGATAGATTGATTTGGGATGGGAATGGTATGTTTGGATGATTTTGGAATTTGGATGATTATGTTGCCCAAAACCAAAGCATGATAATGGAGTAGGATTTGGATAATTCTAATGATTCCATTGAATTCCTTGGATGTTTTTAAGTGGGAGTAGCTTTGGTAGAAGTTTTAGGTCCCTTTGAATCAATTGGGCAAATGTTAGGAAATATAGTGAGTTTTGCTGCGTTTTCTAGTTTATGATAAAATCACTGACTGAGGGTGAGTTCACTCGAGTGAAGGATGAACATTACTCGGGTAAGGGTGAGTTCACTCGAGTGCATTAGTGTGTTCTTCCTTTTTACTCTTTGTGATCTTGTTGCACTTTCGTAGTCAAAGGCAAGTGTTGCCTCACTTGCAAGTGCGGTGGGACATCACTCAAGTGAGCTTCCTATCACTCGAGTGCAGGTATATTTGACACCAAGGACTTGCCTCTTGGGTTGTCACTCGCTGTTATGGTGCAAGAGTGTGCCTTCTCACTCGCAGGTATGTGGTATTCACTCGAGTGTAATAGGTTGTGCTCGAGTCCTCCTGATCCTTGAAAACTCATGTGCTCTCGAGTCTTCACTTTTTGTACTTCATTCTCTAATACTCGAGTGAAGCATTTGGCTATCACTCATGTGAGGTCCATTGTGCTCAAGTGTCGTATTTTCTGAAAAATTCCTTGTGCTCTCGGGTGTTCACTCTCTAGTAGCCGAGTATAAACCGTACCATCACTCGAGTAAGGCCGTCTTCACTCGAGTGTCTCAGTAAAAAATATCATTTTTGTGCTTTCAAAAAAGGGGATCGTTGGGGATAGTCTTCCAACCCTTAGAGCTATTAATAAAGTTATTTATGGGTACTAGAAGAGCAATAATGATAACCAAATTAAGTATTAAGAAGTCATTGAGAGTTGAAATAGAGAATTGATTCTTCATCCCTAATTGTGAATCGTAGGATACGATATTTGCCGTACTCGGGAGAGACCGGCGCCAGGACACGCACGGAAGGATCAATGTAGTGACCCTTCTCTCATGTTGTGTATGATACTTTGGTATGCATAACTTATCATTGAGTTTGTGAACTGTATGTGCCATGGTCCATTACAGCTTGAACCGTTTAGGGATTGATGCTGGTCATCTCTAGCTCGGCCGTTGAACTGCAATGGTAATCGACATGGATCTTTGTGAATCCAACCCGTGGGGCGACATGTTGTGAATCCAGCCGTGGGCTATGTATTCTATATCTTGCCTGTATGGCTTACATATGAAATGCTTTATATGAATCCCAACTGTGGTGAAATATATTGTGTGGATTGTTGTGATGCAATATAGCGTGAGCAATTCAGCGTGAGCAAACGTAAGGGTGACATGTGTCATACCTGCCCTTGCCGCTGTAATTTCCGTTAAAGTTGCTATGTGTATATGATGATTTGTTTTCATGCCTTATTGTTGTGCATACTATAAGTGATTTATTACTACAGGGATTCTTTAAATCTCACTCTCCCAAAACCAATTTTTTAGACAGGGATGAAGGATCCAAAGGAAAGCAAGCAATGAAGAGTGGATAGGGATCCTGGCTAGGAGTTTTATTTTAGAAAATCGGTTATCATTTGTAAAGCATTTGGATATATTTTGTTGGGAATTACATATACATATTGGATAGTAATTTGTGTAATCCCCTTATTATGGGAAACTCTATGGGTAATTGTACTTTGTAGACCCTTATTTATTAAATGAAACCTGAGTGTGTAAGAAAATTTATGCTGTACTCTGATATGTATGATTGAAATCAACCTGTACAGGCCATTTATGTTTGAAATGTGAGTATGAGACCATTATGAAACAGGTGTTATAAAAGTTTTTGAAAACCCTGATTTTGGAAAATTTTATTTTATCCAAGTCTCCAAATCATATATAGTCTCTAATTCAAACTTAATTATGTTTTTATGAACTAATCTCAGTCTATGTCGTGAAGGGGGTTACACAACCCAACCTAAAGGATTGAAGTAAAAGACTTGATGATGCACTTTAGGCATACCGCACAGCATATAAAAGTCTCATTGGTATGTCCCCCTACAGGATTGTCTATGGTAAAGCATGTCATTTGCTAGTATAGGTAGAGCACAAGGCATATTGGGCAATAAAAAGGTGCAATCTCAATCTTGTTAGTACCGATTTTGAAAAAAAGTTGCAATTATAAGAGCTTGAAGAGTTAAGAAGAGAAGCTTATGAGAATTCTAGGATTTATAAGGAAAGAACTAAAGTAGTCCATGATAAACTCATCATGAAGAGAGAATTTCAAGTGCGCCAAAAAGTTTTGCTCTACATGTCTAGATTGAAACTCATGCATGGAAAGCTCCGCTCTAGATAGGAGGGACCTTTCATTGTCACTGATGTTTTTCCCTATGGAGCTGTGAAGATCAAAATGGAGCCAAATGAAAAATGATTTATCGTCAATGGACACCGCTTGAAGTCATTCTATGATAGATTCTCCACTCTAGCAGTGGAGGTTGGTGCACTACGTGACACCATGTAGACCCTGGTTGTTTTCCTTTCTTTACTCATTTATTTTGCATTGTCATATTACAGAGTTAAGTTGTGCTGCATATTACTTATGTTTGTAATCTGTTATGATTATTTTGCATTAAGGACAATGCAAGATTCAAGTGTGAGGGAGGTATTTTGTTGTTACTTTTGGTTTTTATCCTTTGTTTAAAAAAAATATTTTGGATTTTACTTTGGTTTTTGTTTTTTGTTTTTTTTAAGAAAAGAAAGAAAAATTTTGGAAAAAAACTGCAAGTTTTAAGTAACTTTAGTATGATGTATTCTTGATTTGAAAAGTGATTTATCATGTTTTGAGTTAGTAGAGTAAGTGGCAATGAATTTGACTTTGGCAGATTTAGGCTAGCAATCATATAGACCTAGTGAGATTTTGAGCCTAATGCATTTTTTTAGTGCGTACCCCCTATCTCTTCACTTGATCTAGAACTTGACCTGAATCTTATTTGAGGCCACATTTTATGCATGTGTATTCATGAAAATGATAAAGACATTCATTTCATTTTAGACAGAACAAAAAAGCATATCCTTTATATATATATATATATATCCTTTGTTTAGCCCTTTTGAGCCTAAATTTTATTTTTTTTCTCACCCCATAACACCAAAAAAAAGAGAAAAAGAAAAAAAGAAGGAAAAAAAATTCCTACCCTTTAAAATGTCTTAAGAGTTGAAGAGCATTGCATTATATCTATTTTGAATAGAAAAACATGTATAAAATTAGGAATTGAGTCATTGAGAAAGGATATATCTATATCTATTTATTGGACTACTTAAAGTTTAATGGGCTTGAGGTTTGACCTCAAAACTCTATCTTCTTCCTTCTTAATTCACCTACCCTCCCCACCATCACCTACTCCCACCGTCACCTACTCCCATTTCTCGTTCCTATTTCACCAACCCCATTCATTCTCCAATTTTCTTGGCTATGGCATACTACTTGAGGAGTGTAGGAGGAAGGATTTTCATAGTAGCTTAAGCATTTGGAAGGCAACTTGGGAGGAGCATGAAGAAGCTATAGCCTAGGAATTTACGCTTGAACACCATAAGGGAGTGTCTTTCCTTTTATCAATTTATTTCAAAACTTAAGATTATTTAGTTTTAGATAATTTTGAGTTGTAATAATTAAGAACAATCTAGTTTTAGATTGTAGACACATTTCTTTTGGATTGGATTGATATTTTGGAATGTTTTGTACTTGAAATAATTACTAGAATTTTTGTTTACAAAACTTTAGATTATTAATTGAATTATTAATTGAGTTTTCATTAGTAATTTAATTATCAATTTGGGTTATCCTCTTAATTGTTTAAGGAGGAGGGCCTTATCTGGAATCAAAGGATTACACGGTATTTGTAGATCTATTAGTCAAGCAAGTAGGTGGGCAATCTTCATATAGCAGCCAGAAGTAGAATCCAGATACCACTTTTCGGTTGTAACTCTCCTTAATCTTTTGGTTTTACTCTTAGCATTTTGATTTATTTTATTTTGTGTTTATGTTTTTTCTTAAAACATAATTTCTCTAAGCTCTAGAAGACATTGAGGACAATGTCTAATTTAGGTTGGGGGAGGAATTATACAAAAAAAATTAATTAGTTATTAAAAACCATTAGATGCATAAGGTGTGAAAAAGAATGATAGAATAAGAAGTTATTTTTAACTCTTAAGATGCATTTTATTAGTTGCAAATTTTTGTCCTTTTCTAAAAAAAAGAGAGTAAAAGTTAAAAAAAATCATGTTTAAGTGCTTAGTAATGATCTTAAGAAGTATATAAGTTTTAAATATGGATCATTTGAATTTAGTGATTTTATAGCATGAATGAACAACTGATTGTTGTAATTGGTGATGAATTTTGAGATTGAATGAGCTGAATTTAAAAACCCTTAACTGTGAGCTTTTGAGCCTATAATGATTATTTCTCTTGTGTGTGATATTCACCTATTAAGTTGTCACTCTAGAACTTGCTTTAAATTTGGTTGAAATTACATCTCACATGCACATTCAAAAATGACAAAGGCATTCATTTTCTTTAGCCAGAGCCAAATAGCCAACTTTATAATTATATCGTTGACAAGCCCCTTTGAGTCTAATTAACTGTTTTTTTGTTCTCAACCCATTAACATGTGTTGTAATGATATATCAAGTGCTTTACCTAATTTATAAGATTAGCAGAGTATTTGAAATTTTTGTGAAATAGGCTTTTGACAAGTGTAGGGTATGTATATCAAAAACTTTAAAGCTGCAATTTTATGCAAAAACTAAAAAGAAAAAAAAATATATTAAATATTTGAATTGTGGGTTGTTGTGATAAGATAAATTTATTCATAAGTTGACCCATTTTTCAATTGTTCTATTAAATTTCTTAAATGTATCCCTTCATATAATGTTTTACATTTTTTTTACCTTAACCTCATTAGAACCCTTAATAAGTCCTTTTGATTTGAATTATACATGTGAATTAGGTAGTGGAGATTGAGATTTTTAGCAAGCCTATGATAGTGCACTTTTTTCGGTTGAATTTGAGTGAAACACTTACCTTTAAACACTTGACAGATTGAGAGAATGAATTACAAGTACGAACTCGGTTTATTCAGTTTCAAATAAAGTCACCAATTTATATTTTCATTGATTCATGAATACTATGATCTCTTTATTTTTTAATTTTGTTCTTGCTTATAACTTGACACTTTTGATTCTATTGAAAACACTTATTAGTCACTCTTTGTCTAAGGACGTACAAGAGCTAAGTGTAGGGGAATTTAATAAGTAAAATATTTACATATTATTTTTCCTTATATAATGATTTTGTGAACGATATATAAAGTTAATGTAATAAATTTGGATGTAATTGATAAATAAAGGATGATTTTGGCATAAATATTTTCATTAATAATATAATATAATATTTACTTGTTTTTCTTTTGACAGCCACACAATAAGAGAAGAAAGGAGATCTAAACAAGACCGATGGGATTGAAAAGAGAAGGTATTGTTCAAAATCTACGGCAGTGTCACTGTTCAGAGCACTTTTCAAAATTCACTGCAGCAGTCGATAAGGCATTATAGCAACACGTTTCACTGTAGCAGACGTGTTTTACTATAGCGGCTCAACGTAGCAGCGTGGTTTACTGTTCCAAATCACTGTAGCAAATGCTTTTTATGCCTATAAATAGATATCAAGGCCAAGCATCAAGGAAGGAGGAGAGAGAAGTAGAGGTTTCCTTCTCTCACAAGGAGAGGTCTTTCTCTGACATTTCTGAGTACATTGTATTATATTTTATATTTAATTTCATGCATTGTATTACTTTTTGCATGCCTTCATATTGGAAGGCTTAGGTAGACCTCTTATATTGACTATATAGGTAGTCATCTTTTATAGATGGTATAGGTTTCCCATCTACATGGAAGGTTTTACCTCCTACAAGGAAAGAGCCAAAAATATCATGTAAGTGATATACGTAACAAGTTTTTGGAGCCATTGCTGGGGATTGATATTTTTGGCGCTTTCCTTGTAGGAGGTAAAACCTTCCATGTAGGTAAAAACCTATACCATCCATAAAGGAGAACTACCTATACCGTTCATATAGGAGGTCTATCGAAGCCTTCTAAGATGGAGGTATACAAAAAGTAATACAATGCATGAAATTAAATCTAAAATATAATACAATGTACTTAGAAATGTCAGAGAAATGTCAAAGAAGGAAACCTTTACTTCTCTTTTCTCCTTCCTTGATGCTTGGCCTTGATCTCTATTTATAGGCATAAAAAGCGTTTGCTACAGTGATTTGGAACAATAAACCGCGTTGCTATGGTGAACTACTACAGTAAAACACGTCTGTTATAGTGACTTGTTGGCTGCTACAGTGAATTTTAAACAATACTGACGTTGCAATAGATTTTGAACGGTGCTTTCTCTTTTCAATCCCATCGGTCCAACTTTAGGTCCCCTTTCTTCTCTTATTGTGTGGCTGTCAAAAAAAACACAAGTAAATATTATATTATAATATTAATAAAAATATTTTATGCCAAAATCATCCTTTATTTATCAATTACACCCAAATTTATTACATTAATTTCAAATATCGTCCACAAAATCGTTATATAAGGGAAAATAAATATGTAAATATTTTACTTATCAAATTCCCCCACACTTAGCTCTTGAACATCCTCGAACAAAGAGTGACTAATAAGTGTTGTCAATAAAATCAGAAGTGGGTTATAAGCAAGAACACAATTTAAAAATAAAGAAATCATAATATTCATGAATCAACGAAAATATAAATTGGTGACTTTATTTGAAACTGAATAAACCGAATTCATACTTGTGATTCATTCTCTCAATATGTCAAGTGTTTAAGGGTAAGTATTTTGCTCAAATTCAATCGAAAAAATTGCACTACCATAGGCTTGCTAAAAATATCAATTTCCGCTACTTAGTTCATATGCCAATTCAAATGAAAAGGACTTATTAAGGGTTCTAATGGGGTTAAGGTAAAAGGAATGTAAAACATTATATGAATGGCTACATTTAAGAAATTTAATAGAACAATTGAAAAATAGGCCAACTTATGAATAAATTTATTTTATCACAACAACTCACAATTCAAATACTTAATATATATATATATATATATATTCCTTTTTTTCCTCTTTACTTTTTGCATAAAATTGCAACTTTAAAGTTGATGATATATACACCCCATGCTTATCAAAAGCCCATTTCACAAAAATTTTAAATACTTTGCTAATCGTCTGAATTAGGTAAAAACACTTGATATATCATTATAACGCATGTTAATGGGTTGAGAACAAAGAAACAGTCAATTAGGCTCAAAGGAGCTTGTCAACGATATAATTCTAAGGTTGACTATTTGACTATGGCTAAAGAAAATGAATGCCTTTATCATTTTTGAATGTGCACGTGAGATATAATTTCAACCAGATTTAAAACAATTTCTAGAGTGACAACTTAATAGGTGAATATTACACACAAGAGAAATAATTATTATAGGCTCAAAACCTCACAGTTAGGGGTTTTTAAACTCAGCTCATTCAATTTCAAAATTCATCTCCAATTGCAACAATCAGTTGTTCATTCATGCTATAAAATCTCTAAGTTCAATTGATCCATACTTAAAACTTATATACTTCTTAAGATCATTACAAAGCACCTAAACAGGATTTTTTTTTTTACTTTTACTCTTTTTTTTAGAAAAGAACAAAAACATGCAACTAATAAAATATGTTTCAAGAGTTAAAGAATAACTCCTTACTCTGTCATTTTTTTTCACATCCCATGCATCTAATGGTTTTTACTAACCCATTAATTTTTTTTATATAATTCCTCCCCTAACCTAAATTAGACATTGTCCTAAGTGTTTTCTAGAGCTTGGAGAAATTTTTTTTTTAAAAAAACAAACACTAAAATAAACCGAAATGCTAAGAGTAAAACCAAAAGATTAAAGAGAGTTTTATCTGTGGAAACATGATTCATACCCTAAACGACTCGCCATTCCATAATTTCTGCATCAACTGCTAATCAATTGCTTGATCAATTGCAAACCTATGAACCTAAAGTAAATCTATTAATCAAGCAAGTAGGTGGGCAATCTTCAGATAACAGTCAGAAGCAGAATCCCGATACCGCTCTTCGGTTGTAACTCTGACAGGGAGAGGTCAGAGTTATATCATAGATTTAATTTTAACCTCTACTCAAAAACATCAATCCCCGGCAACGGCGCCAAAAACTTGTTACATGTGTAAGTGATCTATTAAATAGTGTAAGTGTACACTGTTGTAATCAAGTAATACAGAAGTGAATAGAGTATCGTTCCCACAAGGATTAATCACTAAGTACCAAAATGGATAATTTTAATTCTATTTAGTTGATCGATTAGTTGGTGATTGAAAGGATAAAATAAAGAAATGATTAAATATGAGTGCAAATAATATTAAAGCAACAAGGAGAAAAAGCCCTAGGGGTCAAATTTCACTTAACAAATTTCAGATTGAATCACTTATCTATTGTAACCCAATTTATTCCATATGATTGATAGTTGAGTTTTCCTAATTTAATTACTAGCCTCTCCCAAGGTCAAACAATTCTATAATTAATTGCTAATATAGTATATTCCTATATGAATTTAAGCAATTAATTATGCATTAAGATTTATGGAATTCGGTAAGACTACACAACTCATATGAATATATTCCTATTTCATATATAAATTATGGTTTTAATATAGGGTTGACACACATGTATCTCCTTCCGATCTCAACATACATATTGAAATCATTAAGAATAATAATTAAAACTCAATCATGAAGGAAACATTAAAACTAGATATAATAAATTAAGATTCAATCCCTCATTAGTAAGCTGCATCATCACCCTAGGAAAATAGAAATTTAACTCATAATGAAATTAAAAAAAACCAAAATAAATTAATATTACATAAAACTTAAATATTAAATTCTAAAATATAAATATACAACCACAATATACATGAAAATTGGAGAAATCTAGCCTTTTTTTATAGGAAGTAAAACCTTCCATGTATGTGACAGCCTATACCATCCATAAAGGAGAACTACATATACCATCTATATAGGTGGTCTACCTAAGCCTTCCAAGATGGAGGCATGCAAAAAATAATACAATGCATGAAATTAAATCTAAGATATAACATAATTTATTTAGAACTATATCAAAGAAAAGATCTCTTTCTGTCAGAGAATGACCTCTTTATGTCAGAGAAGGAAACATCTACTTCTTTCTCCTCCTTCTTTTGTGCTTGGCCTAAGATCTCTTATTTATGAGCAAAAAACGTGTCTGCTACAATGATTTCAAACAGTAACTGCTTCTACAACAATGAAATGCGTCCGCTACAGTGAACACGAGTTGCTACAGTATTTCCGTCCGCAATAGTAACTTCCATCCACTACAGTGCTTTCACATTTTTTTCAACTTCGCATCCTTGTCTTGTTTCAGTCGTGTAAGTCTATTTTTAGGTCTCATTTCTTCTCTTTTCGACTTAACATGGTGTTATATGTGGCTATCAAAAGAAAAACAAGGAAATACTATATTATAATATGAATAATATTTATTCAAAAAATATTATTTATTTATTAATTACACCCAAATTTATTACATTAAGCTTAAATATCATCCACAAAATCATCATATAAAAGAAAATAAATATACAAATATTTTACTTATCAAGATATTTTTGTTTCAAAACTTCTATTGTTTGGAATTCAAAGCTTGTCTTAGTTAATTTGTTATACCTAGACCTCGTTTGCTCTCACCACTTTTTCTTGTTACTGACCAGAACTTTTTTTATTAACATTATACTTCATTTTTTTCCTGTGTATGATAGGATTAAATCAACATGTTTTAGTTAAAATATAAATATAATGATATTTTATATTAATCACATATTTGTTGATTTATGTGCCATATAAGATATGACCCTGAATATCAATACCACCGCGTAGAGGATGTTACTAGTCCGTTTTTTTTTTTACCTGGAAAAAAAAACACTAGCACTTTGAAGTCATGCATTTAAATGTTATTTCTCATGCTTGATATAAGGCTTTTTGGCGAAATATGCCAATAACAACAAAATATTTGTTCCAAGTAATGTATGATGATACCATCCTCAAGAGATTTTTTGTGACCCTCTCAATAATAGGAAGTGACACTCTCTAAAATGACACTGACTCTTCATGTATGGACGCAGGGTGACAAAACAGTGAAAGGTAAAGAACTTAGTAAACGGCGACAGAGGTTTCTTTCTTTTTTTTCTCTAAATAATGTGGGGATGAGAGTATTTATAAATAATGATTTGATATCTTGGAGTGATGCCCTTGAACCATTACATTTTTTTTAATTAAAAATCATAATAATATATTAAATTCATAAAAAATATATGTTGGTTTATGATTACTAACAAACATCTTTGTACAACTGTGAAACAGCAGGATTGTACTAAAATATCTTTCTTTATTATTTTTAAGTGGATGCTTTATGGGAAAATCGCTAGTAAATACCAAATAGGGAAATTAATTATTGTTTGCCACCAAGAAACATAGGGTACTGAATTGTCATTATTATTGAACATAGAAAGACAAAAAAGCCCATAGTTTTACAAGGTGAGTTTAGGCAGGAGTAAGGATGAAATGCACGGCTTCTCAGGGGTCCCAGCAACCTTAAAGCTGTGTTTTGAATCTTCAAGACCGCTACCTCAAGAGTGAATCCCTTTTTCCTCTTCCATTTTCGGCAATCTTCAGCAATTCATCTCGTTGGGTCGTCTCCTTACTCGGTCGTCTCCTTGGTTTGTGTCCTCTGGCAGCGTCGTCTCCAGCTGCTCCTCTAGCGATGGAGGCCGCCCCCAGTCCTTAAGCGACCGTCGCTTGCTCCTCCAACCTTGCTGCCTCCATCATTTAGGTAAGGTTATTGCTTTTTTCGGTGACACATTTGATCGGTCTTCAATCCAATGTGACTCCTCCAGTCACACCATTGATCAGTCTTAAATCCAATATAGCTCTGTTCTTTGTCAAAATCTAGCAGCAAATTCAGGATCGATCATTGCAAACTATAACTACAAGGAACAAGATAGTTATTGTTGGTGAAATTGTAAGTTGCATAAATTTTGAAAATTCTTGAGTTTCACTAGATGAATTGTCTACTTGGGATTTCCTGAAAAAATTTTGGCACTTCTTCTGTGATTTCTACCCATTCATTGATGTGTTCATTGTTTCTTTGAGTTTGTAAGAGTGCTAAACTCTTGACTTGTTTGGAGCTTACTAGTGCATAGCATACTTCTCCAACTTGGTACTTGAACTTTCTTTCTCACATCTATCCAGTGCACTAAGCTTGTTATTTGTGACTTGTAAATCTGATTTGGGTTGCATTCATGCTTTTTGCTGCATATATAACTCTGAAATGTTGCAACTAGTCTTGCTAAACTTTAAATTTCTGGAGTAGTCTCAATGATGATTAGGGACTGTAATCACTTTGTTTTTGGTTATCTGAGAGAAATTCTTCAAAATATATCAGAGATAAAGAAGAACAGGGGATGAGTCCGGGGAGGGGGAGGGGGAATTTTTAAGAGAGATAGAGAGAATCCTGTCATCACGTGAGGTTGAACTTTTGCTACTATTGTAAGTACCCTCATTTGGCAGGGGCTCTGAACTTTAGTCAGTCGTGGGCATTGGACTTTCTTGTTCAACTTCATTAACTAATAATTAAGAATATAGCCTCTGTACATTAGTTGTATTTGTGGTTAGCTTCCAGCGGCTTTGTGTGTTTCACTTGCAAATCAAATTTGAGCCTCTACCTTGAATATTATATATGCCTACTTTGAATATTGGATCTAACTTAAAACCTTTATGTTCTGGAAGACATGGATCAAAAGAGGGTAGATGTAGTGTGGTGGCTAGTTACCTATGCAAGGAACAAACAACAGGAAGCGATAATGCCTAGCATTAAAGTTTGGAGATCTAAGAAGCAGAAGACAAATTAGTTTTTTTCATTTATGTTGTAACTACAAAGTAGGGACATTTGTATTTTATTTTTCAACAAAGTAATCTACCTCTATATATATGACTTTGTTAAACAAGGAGTTGCTGTGCAATTTACACGTTATGTATTATATCATCCAAATGTTGATAAAGTCTTCCATATGTGCAAAACATGTTCCTTGTGTGTCACGCATCTTTACTATCTACCTGTTGGCCATCCCGCGATATGTGCAATGTATCTTCCATGATGTGCAATTAATCTTCCATTTTGTGTGTTGGATCTTTTCCTTATGTTCCCAATGATTAGCAATACGTGTAATGTATCTTCCATGACGTGCAAATGATCTTCCATTTTGTGCAATATATTGTTCTTCCATGATATGCAATTGATCTTCCGTTTTGTGCAATGATCTTTTCCAGTTATGTGCAAAGGATGATCCATTATATGCCAATGATCTTCCGTTATGTTCAATTGATCTTCCATGATGTGCAATTGATCTTCCATTTTGTGCAATGGATCTTTTCCTTACATTGCCAATGGTCATCCATGATACGTGCAAATGATCTTCCATTATGTGCAATTGATCTTCCATTTTGTGCAATGGATCTTTTCCAATTATATGCAAAGGATAATACATTATGGGTTATGATCTTCCATTATGTGCAATTTATCTTCCATGATGCATAATTTATCTTCCGTTTTGAATAATGGTTCATTTCTATACGTGCCCAATGGTCATCCACGTTGTGTAAAAGATGATCCATTATGTGCCAATGATCTTCCATTATGTGCAATTGATCTTCCGTTTTGTGCAATAGATCTTTTCCGTACATACGCCCAATGGTCATCCATGATATGTGCAAAGGATGATCCATTATGTGCCAATAATCTTCTGTTATGTGCAATTGATCTTCCACATATGCAATATGTCTTCCATTTTACCATTCCGTTATGCAGAAAGGATCTGGCCCTTCTGCCAACACTCTTCCATGATCTTTCATTATGTGCAAAGCATGTTCCATGGTGTGCAAACGATCTTCCATGGTGTGGTAAAGATCCATAGCACAAAACGGAAGATCAATTGCACATAATGGCTATCACATATGAATCTCAATTGCAACATTATTACTTCCAGCAACAATCAAGCAACAATACCCAATACGCAATACACAATACGCAATACACAATATACAAATCCCCAATAACAAAAAACAAAAACTTCACAATAATGACCAAACTCATAATATGTAATGAACCTACAATTATATTTACTATTTCCTTACTCACACACACAGCAATGCACAATATTGAGTTCCAGAACCAATATACAATCATCACCTCCATCAAAAACTGAAATATGAAGAAGGTCTTCCGAGTGATCAACGGACTTCACAGTGATCAATGGCCACAACAGAAGACGCAAGCCACCACACTCCGCAAAACATGAGAGCTAAACAAGCCACTGTAATAAAATTAATCGTTTGCTTCTGCCTAAACTATTAGCTTTCCAAACTAAACTAAGGGCTTTTTTGTCTTTCTATGTTCAATATTAATGATTGTTCAGTACCCTATGTTTCTTGATGGCCAACAGCAATTAATTTCCCTATTTGGTATTTACTAGTGATTTTCCCATGCTTTATTGTGCCATCATTATTGGGTAAAATAACCAGCAAAATAACTAGCGTCTCATTAGATTTTTAATGATAAAGGGAATATTTTAATAGGTACTGCCCCCCTCGAGTTATCATCCACCTCCGTAGGTAATGACTGAGAAACAACTAAAACAAGTGACCCGAGCAGGAGCTATCTTGGTGAGCGAGTCCGTAGCCCTTCTGTCCACTCGTGGCTGACGCTTGAGACTTAATTCGACTTAATTCCTCATCAACCAATTGATTTTTTTAAGGGAGAATTATTGAAAAATATTTTGGAAGTAAATTAATTTCTGATTGCTACCAAGCGTGCAAATGATATTCCGTGTGCGTAAGCGATCTTCTGTTTTGTGCAAATCATCTTTCGTGTGTGTAAAAGTCTTCCGTATAAATGTGCAATCAATCTTCCGTTATGTGCAAAACATATTCCGTTATGTGCAATGGTAGCATTCAGCAATTAATTTGCCAAAAAGGTATTTATCAGCAATTCTCCCTTTCTTTAAAGAGAGATTAAAAAAAATTAAATATGGAACTTAATCATAAAATATATATTATATATTATTAGATTATATATTAATTTATAAGTCAGACAAGTTAGTTTATTATACAAATAATTAATATAAATACTTTAAAATAATTTATTTAACTTTCCTAAACTTTCTAAAAAAGTCAAATGGATCTTATTTTAAAGATTAGAGGTAATAGTACATAAATAAATTTAGGAAGGCTCTATCTTTCATGATTACTACAAGGCATGGTGAAAAAATGATTACTACAAGGGATTAATTTTTAATCCGCGGTAAAATATACTCCTTATTTCAAAAATAAACAAAGTAATTTGGGCCAAAAAAAGGTATAAAAATGACATTCCGTCTGTGCTCTCTCTTTCTTTTACACAATTTTTTTTTTTGTCATGCATCAATCAAAATGTCATTCTATCTTACCCAACTATGTGTTTGTTTAGAAAACAACAAAACTATGATTTTAGAAATTATTTTCTGTAAGTCAAGATAATTCTTTTCATATATTTATTTTATAAATTATAAAAACACTTCTATCAACTCTTGTTAATATTATTTTCTTTAGAAAATGTGTAGTTTGAAACTTATAATACGCCTCATTCACCGAAGTTAAAATCGTTAAGATTAAATATTTTCACAATCACGTTAAATTAAAATTAACAGTATTGCATGCAAAATGTGAAATTATCATAATTGAACCGCTATTAAAATAATTTTTTACTTTAATTAAGTATCAGTATTTAACACAATAAAATACAGCATGATCAATCCTAATACTGATATATAAAATTTACAACAAATCATGGATTATATTTGGAATGTGTCAATATGCCGTCTATAAGTTAAAGTCTGCAAGCCGATGAGTAAACTACATCAAAGGTAAAAAATATTTGATTATTGCATCATGCGACAACCCACCAGGTTTCCTGGCCTTAAAAATATGTTTGATTATTGTATCACGCAACAACCCACTTGGTTAATCAAAATATAATGGAGTATTATATGTCACGTTCAAAGTCAACTTTCCCTTTCTTGTCTCATATGAACCTGCCTCACCCGGAGAGGAGGGCCTGACTTCCATTTGAACATCTCATTAACTGAAAGGAATTAATAATGTGGAGTTGCTGGAGGCTAAATTGATTGTACATAATGTCTGAGAGATATGCAGTCTCTTCTTAGTTTTAATGTCTTCAGCAGTTCTGGAATTCAAATGTGTGTTAATTAGGTTTCATATGATTTGAGTGTACATAATGCTGGAGGTGAGGCTTGTGTTTGAAGAGTTTGAACTAAACCCTATTTTAGTCAGTTAACAACATTTAAAAATCGCCAATCAGGTCTACCAACCTGATTGATAATTATTAAAAGTGCAAATATGAATTTAAATTATGATATTTTAGCTGTATTTAATTAGGATCTTCCTAATTATTATCTAACCTGCTTGCAAACGTGAAGAGGATGTATGAAATAATTACAAGATCTGCACCCTGTTTCAAGAAATTAAAACAATATTAACATTCTATTTACGTTATTGATTACCTAAAATTAAAATATGTAGTTCGAGATAATAATTGGCACAAATATATAGCGATGCATATCGCATGCTGTGAATGATTTTGCATAATTTCGGTTGCATTGAGGACCACACGTTGAGAGCGCAAGCAAGAATTATCAACAAACGAGAAAGACCAACA
The DNA here is from genome assembly GCA_963210345.1 of Inga oerstediana. Taxonomy (NCBI): domain Eukaryota; kingdom Viridiplantae; phylum Streptophyta; class Magnoliopsida; order Fabales; family Fabaceae; genus Inga; species Inga oerstediana. Next base: position 10,895,019 of record OY723401.1, read on the forward strand.
AGAGAAAAGCACACACAGGGTAATAGAATCACGTTAAAATGTTAAATGGAGTAACATCAAACGAAACTTGAAAAGGGAAATACTGGAATAATTAAAAACTTCATGCCATATGAGTACGGGAGAATGCTGATCCCACCGTCGAGGAGAACCCAAGGGAAGGACCACCGCTTTACAAAAGAGATAATTAAAAGACAAAAAGAGTTTCAAAGAATACTACTGGGAGGGAATGCTCTCTGAGATAAAGGAGAAAGGGAATTTAACGAACAAGGAAGATCAATAATGGAACACGTAGACGTTGTATTCCACGACGGCGTTGTCGGTTTTCATATCAAAGGTGTAGGTCTTGGCCTGAGCAAAGCCACGTGCGAACCGGAAAAGCCCACTCCCGCCCACGATCGGCATCTCTCGAACCTTACTTAAAATCGTGTTCCGTCCCAACAAGGTCAGATAACTCCCATTATACTTCCCTTCCGTGAACACAAAATTCAACACCATCAACAAACCCACCTCGTCTTGCGCCGCCAACGCATATATTCCCTGGGCTTTACCCAACAGCTTCGACCCCCTCTCCGGGCCTGCCGTCAAAGGCTCGTCCGCCACCGACACCTGCCCGAACTTCGTTGAGGAGGTGTTGGTCATGAGGGCCTCCGCCACCTTCACGGCGGTGGGCTTCCGACCGCTGACGACGTCGTGAAAGTAGAAGTGAAGGTGGGTCAGCTTCTCCTTACGGAGGCCCAATGAAGATGGAGAGAGAGTCCGAGAGAAGCCGGTGGGTTTGGCGGCGGCGATGGATGTGAAGAGGAAAATGAGGGTGAGGCTACTGAGGAACGTGAAAATTTTTTTGGCCATTGTTGGAGCTTTTTTGAGAGCTTCCCGAGAGATTTCTTCTTCTTCTTTTATCTTGGGGATGCCGGAAAAATAAAACTATGTGGAGTATATAGAACACTGGGGTTGTGGGATTTAATACCGATCGTAGAGCGGAGACATTTGGCGCAACTGGAATGTGTAATGCACGACGACTTTGAATAAATAAAGAAATAAATAGAGGGTGTTTATTTAGTTCTTTATTTATCACCCTCCACCATCTGACCACGTCATCACTCCTCCGAATGACGTAGGCTCGAGGAAAACGGAATGCTTTGATTTTGATTTCTTCTGGTCAATTCGGCTTTGTTTTTTATTTCTTCAGGTACACCGGAAATAAGTTTTCTTTGTTGATAATTAAAGAAAATGGATAAGATATAATTTTAATAATGAAATTTTTTATTAGGGCGTCTGGCACCATTAATTTTAGGTGGATTAAGAATATACTACCTCTTATTTTAAATATAAAATTTAATTGATTTTTTTTAAAAAAAAATTAAGGAAGTTAAATATCTTACTTAATCATAATATATATTGTATATTATTATATTATTTATCAGTTTATAAGTTATATTAATTAATTTAGAGAAAAAACGATATATACACACACACTTTAAAATAATTTATTTAGCTTTCTTAATTTCTTTAAAGAAATAAATTGAATCTTATATTTAATATTATATATAATAAAAAACCTTTTATATAAAAGGAAGCAATTTTCCCATCTTCATTAGATGCCCTGGACTGTCGTTACTCTTCTAAGTCGATCGAGAAGAACCTCTTGTACAGAAGACACTAATCCTAGTTCGATGAATCTCAGTTTCATCTTTTTGCTAGAGAAAGAAGATGATGAAACCAAATAGAAAATCACTGCTTGTGAAGCTTCTGTGATGATTAGACTTATCTGTGATAAATTTCACCAATAGTTCGTCGACTCATTCAATTTATTCCAGAACATTCAAATGTCTTCATTTCCAAAGGAGAAAGGCTCCCTGAGAGCAACAATGGATTATTTCACTCTCCTTGCGAGATTATGATGCTTCAAAAACCACACCATGCAACACAATCAAGCTTGTGAGCCCAATAATTTATGGGCTTATTTGAAGTGGAAACATCCAATTTAGGGCAAACAAACTCTCTTTTAAAACACACAGATTCTTCTTAATCGAATCATTCGCGAATGCGTTAAGAGCATAGGCTAGAGCACCAGCAGCTCCATTCTCAACTATACACTTCTTATTCCTCTCGCTCTCTTCACCCCATTTCCCCATTTTTTGAACCAATTTGTGACACCCATTCTAATCCAAATGTCTCGCTGACAGTTTCACATGAAGTATAAGCTGATCTATGACTTGGATTGGGGAAACAAGAATGAAATTGAAGCTCCTGAGAACTTGCACTACTGTATAAGGGACTTTTAACGACCATTTTTATACCCTTTTAATGACTATTTTCAAAGGGACCTGTATGTGAGTATCGTGGAAAATTTCAAAATAGACGACTATTTGAAAATAGTCGTAGTAAGAGACTTACAATGATTATTTTCACAAAACAGTCATTGTAACTCCTTTTTTTTTAAATATTTTTTGCTTTTTTGCCCCCTCAACATTGAAAAACTATCAATTTGCAGACATTTATATATATTTTTTTGAATTTGGAAAATATTCAAATGAAAATACCATGTCCCTCACAAAACAACAGCATTGTGATTCAACAATAGCACTATCATAAGGGTTTTATAACAAATAGAGCAGCCCTTGAATCAAATTGACTTTAGTAGCAGTGTAAAACATGTAAAAAATCAAAAGCTCAACATGGTCAATAAGAAGTTTGTAAAACAGCCTTTCATTTCGCTCCTGAAACAAATATAAAAGCTCAAGCTTAGACTACAATTCCATTACAAATATAACTATGCAGACACTTTCCTCAGGATATGCAAAGATTGATTTCAAACGTGTAAATCAAATCCAATAGGGAAAAAACAATGGCAGTTGTAATCCTTATAGACAAAAGCTATTTAAAATTGAAGTGCTAGATTTCAGGAGTTATCATCCAAATCCAAAGTTACATTTTTTTTTTCCTGTCAAATTGCAGTTCACAGGTAAATTCAAATCCTTCTGGTGATAAAAGGAAAACAATTCAAGCAAAGAAGCAGACAAAAGTATCACTTCATTAAAATTATTTTACAAATGCACCTGAAGATCCATCATTGCCATACTTCTGTAATGGGACCTGATACTGGCGTACATGTCGGATCATTTTCATCACTTGAACAATAAAATGACAATCACTTTGACCTGATGTCATAAAGAACACATAAACAAAAATTATTCAGAATATTCCCATGTCTTGATCACCAGAGTATCTTGAGAAATAGGTGTTGGGGGAAGTAGACCGCGCAAGTAGTGGGCATCCCTCTCTTTCTCGGTGCAAGCAAGCCCTTTGTTGTGGTGTGGATCTCGCAACAAAGTATATCCACTGCACTAAAAAAAACTATTAATAGGCATCATATCTAAATCTTCACCATAAGGCACTTCTTCTTGTTCAACCAACACAATCACAGGAAACAACACCAAGAGAAAGAAACCAACCCAAACAATCACAAACAGAAAAAGAGGGGCCAAGGGAAAGAAAAAAGCTGCTTGACATAAAGTCATAAATTAGAGATGCATGTCTATCAAATGAACTCAAATAAAAACAATGAAACCTGTCAATCAAAGAATATGAAGCAGAATACCATGATGTAAATAAGAATATACAAAAGAAAAACCAGAATATACGAATCGTGGTGTTCGATGACAAATTAAAATAATCAAATAGCTAGGAAATTATAACAAAGCAAAAAAAAAAACGAAAAGAAAAGAAAAATTCGCTTTTGCCCCTTTTAATCAGATCAAGACATTTCAATCAAATACCCATTACCCGAATCCAGAAGCTACCACATACTTGTCTATATTATATCTAAATTCATATAAAAGGAGTCATATAATAGAATTTATCAAAATGAATCAATATGAGACCTAGCAACAATGACACTCCACGGCGTAACAAAGTAGTCCTCTGTAGCTCTATCTTCGCCATATAAGTCCTGAACGCCGCCGCCTACTGTGGGTTTGCCGTTGACGTCGACCACCACAGAGTTGTCACTGATTTTATGATGCAATGTGTGAGCAAGATGTAGAGGGGAAGTCTAAGTCAGACAGGCCGGGAGGCGCAACACAATGTGAACTCTTCACAAGCGCGACGCTACACAGTGTGAGCTTTACAAAGGCGGGAATGGTCTGATTTAGGGATTTTATGACAAAGTTTCAACGACTGGTTTTCAAAAACAGTCGTTGAATCTTTAAGATTCAACGATTCAACGACTATTTTTGAAAACCAGTTATTGAATCCTACTGCCATATTTACAGTTGTGCCACCGCGTTATTTTCTACTACTGTTTTTCCAAAACGGTTGTTAATTAGTGTCGTTAAATCATCTTTTTATAGTAGTGTTGATTGGTAATGATTCAACAAAAGTGAGGGAAAATGAACACTAAGGGTCTATTTTTTTGCTGTGAGGGATTTGGAGGGGAGGGGAAATTTTTATGAGTTGGATTTTAAAAGATTGAAGAAGTGGGGTAATAAAATTTTAATAAAGAGAATATATAAGGTAAAAGAATAAGAAAAATTAATTAAAAAATTTTAACTCCACTTCTCTAATTTTTTTAAATTCAACTCAAAAAAATTTTCCCTCCGCCAACTTTTCCTTCCGTCCCCTCACACCAAACAAGCCCAAAAGTGGTTAGGAACGATGAGCCTAAGGTGTAGTTTGTCATTGCGACAAAAGGAGGTCAGATTGTTGAGAAAGAAGGAAGGTCGGGGCCAAAAAAATTGATGGTCTTCCACCTGGCAAGGAGTGTCACAGTTGCCTCTCCATTTAAATTATACTGTGTCGTTTTGTTATCAGGTGGAATTTCAACTATTGACTTTGAATTCCAATCTTGACCGTTGCTTGACTAACATGGAGACAAGACTCAACCCTCACATTCACCTCTTCCATCTTGCCGCTCTATGGATGTTCAGCATCGGCCATTGGCATTTTCAACTAAACATCGAGCATCGTCACCAGCCTCCATCCCCAACGAAGATTTCTGCATGTTCGAAGGTCTTCATCGTCGATTTATCCCTCATAGTCGGTTGATCATACAAAGCTTTGGAGATTAGCATTTGCAAAACTCCACAGATCTACCTTATGGTTTTTAATTGGAATATGGGTTTAACAGTATCGTTCACTCAAGTTGATTTCTGAATGTCTAATGAGAAGATTTAAGCCACTAATTTCATAATTTAGTGATGTGTCATTTTCCACATCAGTTTTTTTTTGGTATCATCCGATCTCCATCTCCATGAAGAGTTAACTTCAAACTCATTCTACTTTATCCACTATTTTGATTGGATTATCCTTTTTGCCTCTTGATTCAAGCCACTTCATTTGGGTATTCTTCCCAGAACTAGGAATTGATCGCTCTACTGGACGAACACGAGCCACTGAATTGAAAAATGAAAATCCCCCAACTTTTGTTTTATCCAGTGTTGTGTAACCCGGACCGGACCGGCCGGAAACCTACGAACCGGCAGGTAAACCAATCCGGTTCCCTGTCCGGTCCGAGTAACAATTTTTTTTGAAAAAAAATTTAAATTTTTCTTTTATAGTTTCATATTGTAAGCCTAAAATTTTTAATTTCTCACCGGTTTGGTCTCGTTCTGACCCACTAACCCTTAACTCAGTACCCCGATTGATTCAATACCCGATCTGTATTTTAATACCTTGATTTTATTAGGAATCAATCCAATTTTTACAACAAAACGCACCGTGTTATTGAAATGGAGAGGCAATGGAGACATTCCATGCCAGTCTTCTACCTTGCACAAATAGTGCCACATGGATATCTCATGGGACTCACAAAAAAGACGTTTGCAACAGTGAAGGGAGACGGGAAAATTGCTCATTTTATAATGTCCATATATATATATTTGCACTTAATATTATTGGTGTCAGATGCCTCGACGAAAAACTTTATTGATAAAATTGTATTTTAATGTAAAGAAAATTATAAAAAGGTAGTATTAATTTGTTTTCCATGGATCCTGTGGGGGCCAGGCACCATATATGTATAAAATAAAAGGACAAATTAACAATACTTTGTTTTTTTTAATTATAAGGGCAAACATCAACTACCTGAATTACAACAAACGGGATTGAATCCACGACCTCCCACTAGTAGGAAAGTATCCATACCAATAGATTATAAGGTCTTTGATAAAATAACAATACTCCTGGTCTGCGGAAAGAGGAGGCATAAGGCTCCCAGCCATTTATCGCCATTGTTTTGTTATGCTTATGAGACCAAAACTTGCAAATGAAGGACGAGCACTGAAAAAAATAAAGGAAAACTTGCAAACGAAAAAAAAAATACCAGTACATGTTTTTGAGAGTTAAACAGTCGAATAAATTGTTTATTTTTGCATATTTATTTTTCCCTTACAAAGGTATTTAATTTCATATATTTTGTTTCTACTGTTAACATTTTATTATTTTTAAATATTGAAAATTGTGCTATTACTTTACCGCGTGTGCTTGATTCGAATTTATAGGGCCATTTCTTTATGGGAAAACTTTGGTTAAAAAAGTGACTGGAGGGTGCAGCAGATAACTGGCAAGAGAGAAACCCAAAAGGCAAAAAATTGGAACAGAACAAAACTAGCGAGGTGGATTTCTATCCGTGCAAGTGAATTTCTGCAGCCAGGTGACCTTTTTTTTTCCTTTTTGCCTTAATTGGATATTTTTACCTCTAAATTTTTGGACAATTTTTTCTATATTCGGATTAATCCGTGCTTGGGGGTCAATCGAATATTTTGGTGAACTAAAACGGCATAAAAACGTTGTAATAATTCACTTTTTCTACATGCATCCAAACACATGTGTCTCATCAGGCATCCGGCGCAATAGCTATAATAATTAATCAAATTGTTTGGATGAGCGATTAAAAGGCTTATGGTTGTGTTTGGTTTGAGGGGAGGGGAAGAATGAGAGGGTGGGTAAATTACCTTTTTGGGTTAAAGGAATTCAAATTTTGAGCAGGAATTCAAAATTTTGAAAAGAATAAGAAAGTAAATTTTGGGTGGGAACCCAAAATTTAAAAAAATGAGAGGGTAAATTTTGGATTTCTTTTGTCTAAAATTGTAATTTCCCCACCCTCTCTCCCCTCTCCTCCAACCAAACACAGCCTATAAGTTATAAGTGCTTATGCACGTAAGTCAAAATAACACTCCTCTCACATACTTACCTTATATACCGTAAATCACGATTGAAAAGCTACTTTTGAAAACTCTAATTGCTATTCCAGAGCTATAATAACCAAGGTATTAAAACCCGGACCGGGTATTGAACCGGTCGGGGTACTGGGTTAAGGGTCAGTGAGTCAGACCAGGGCCAAATCGGAGCTAAACCGGGACCAAACCGGTGAGAAATTGAAAATTTTAGGCTTATTGGTATGAAATTCTAAAGAAAATATTAAAAAAAAATTTAAAAATGGAAACCAGACCGGCCAACCCGCCGGTTCGCCGGTTACCGGGCCGGCCGGTCCGATCCGGTTTCCAGAACACTGATAATAACTATCTGAACATAGAATAGTGTCTAGCTTTAAAATTATTTAAAATCAACGTATCCAACAACAGTTATAGTTGTTGAACAAGAAAAAAAACAACAGTTACAGTTACGGACTTAGTGCTTACTTGGATTAGCAATGGAAAAGTAGTTTTGTTTTGTTTTGTTTTTTTTTTGCAATCTGACTTTTGAAAAAGTCAGATAGGATAAAAGCCAGATCGTAAATATGATTTGTGTTTGGATTGACAATGAAAGAAGTGGCTTTTTTTTTTAAATATTAAACCTATTTGGATTAGTGTTTGAAAAGCTGTTTAGATAAAAAATCACTGAAAATGACATAAATTTTATTAAATACTACATATATATATATATATATATTATTTATATATATTGTGATAATTGAAATGAAAAAATATAAATAAAATTTGATAAAATAAAAAAGTTCAATTATTATTGAAAAAAGAAAAAAAACACTAAAGTATTTCATTAAAAATGAAAAATTTATATTTAAATTAGAATACATATATAAAATGGATCATTATTGAATCATCTATCCCTAATAAATTAATATCTAATTATATCATGAATATGATTCATCCATGTTAAAGATAATCTACGAAGTGAGTGTCTGGAATAGCTTATTTATGAGAAATAAACATTTATTATATAATTCGAGATAAAACTCCTCTTACATACTTACTTCGTATATCATAAATCATAAATTATAAACACTTATTACCTAAAAATAAGCTATCCCAACCAAACACGAATACTACACCAACTTATCATTATCTAGGGAAAGGGTTTGGGTGTTGGAGTTATAGATTTGCGGGGCCTACGCAGAAATATTTGGGGAGATTTGATTTGCATAGTTTCCTCTTTTTGACGCGAATCCTTTCCGTCCTGGGCCCCACTTACCATTACCTCCCACTCGCGAGAAGCACCTCAAACTTTTTTTTTAATAAGCCCAGCTCCGCCGGACGCAAATCCAAACCCTATCAACTGGGATTTTTTGTTTAGGTTAGATTTTAAAAAATAAATTTTACGATTTATGAGATAAATATATATAAAAAATTTTATATTAATTTATAAAAAATAGTCTTTAAAACTATAATTTGAAACTTATCTAAACACACACTTTGAGGCTTTCGACAACCAATTGAAATTTTTTTCAAGCCAGCCGCATACCCAAACAGACCCTTTACAGGGCATGATCGAAGAATAACAGTTACATGAAAGGCTCCTAAAATGGATTATGACCTATGAGATGAGAAACTAGTAGCTCAAAGACACAACAATTATGGGAAAATGGGAAAGGAAATGGTCAACCGAAGATGGATAGACTGGGATGGAGTCAACAGGGGCGTGACAGAAAACAGGAGGTGGAAGAAGGTTTGAAAAAGGGAAAATTTCACTATTCTTAAACAACCCTGAAACTTTCTGAAACTTCACTGCACCCCTAGGTCTAAATTGAAAATAAAATTTGTGGGTGAAAAGACAATTTTACCTTAATTTACAAGTCAAATATGATTATTTACAAGTCAAATATGCTATTTATAAGATAAATAAGTGAAATTATCAAATCATTTTGACCACGTATAAGACAATAAGCGTATTCACAAGAATACATGCTTTTTATAAGATACATGTGGGAATTTATAAGATCATTTCAACCATGTACATAACAAGGGCATCAACATCTTTTTAGTCAAAAAAACTTAATTTCAGTTTAGTTATAGAGGTGCAGTGAAGTTTCAAAAAGTTTTGGGGTTGTTTGAAAATAATTTACTACATAGGAAATGCAGTTAAAGTTTACCTTAAAAAACTCTCACAACTTACAAATCAACGAGACTAACAGATATATATATAAACGAATATTATTATTTATTAGATCGATAATTAAATATTTAGCCATGCCATAAAAAATTATAAAATTTGTAAAATTATCTGCAAAAATATACCCATTGGTAAGGAGGTTTATTATAAAATAAATTTTATGAAAAGGGTAAACAAATTAAAATCGTTGTTTCCTTTGTCAATTGGGTACTTAAAAGGTTTGGGTGTTCTCTCATCTTAGTCTGTGTCATCCCCCCACCTCCCCCGCCCAAAAAAAAAAAATCTTAAAACCACCATCATATTGGAAAAATGGATGGTTGGAATTGAATATTTTGTGAAATCATTATTTTAATAAAAAAACTTTAAATTGTTAAAATTTAATGTATGTAATTCATGACTGTAATATAAAAAAAATTAAAAATAATTTAATTTATAAAATACTTTAATAATAGTTTTATAAAATATTTAATCTGAACATTCAATTTCTTAATCTAAATAATGAGATGATATTCTGACGGAAAAAAAAAGGAGAAAAAAGATTCCAGTGGATCACTCTTGTAATTAAAAGATAGCGGATAGGGAAAAAAGTAAGGTAATTAAACCTAGACCGGACAGTGAATTAATTGGGATACTGGGTCAAGGGTCAGTAGGTCATACTGGAGCTAAACCGGACCAAACCGGTGAGAAATGGAAGATTTTAGGCTTAAACTATGAAATTCTAAAAGAAAAATAAAAAAATTTCAAAAATAAAAATAAAAACTTGACCCGAACCGGGTCACCGGACCAGACCGGTCTACTAGCTGGTTGGTCGGTTTCTGATCTGGTTCGGCCGGTGCAGTCCGGGTCAAATAACACTAGAAAATAGAGAACCATGGGAAGAGGGGACAAGGTACATTACAGTATCACACCGCCAATACGCGCAACAAAGGGACAATGATAAATATGGGCTGCTGCAAAAAATAAATCAAAACAATGTAAATGCAAATGCTGAGAAAAATAAGAACCATGGCTTTCGGCTTAAGCTGGCTAATTTTGAAACACCTTCCATCAACCCCACGTCCCTGAGACCTGTGTTGTAAGCGTAGCCCAGTAAGTATGCCTCTCCTTTTCCAAGGTATAATCGACTTTAACTTTTGCAGTTTTGCGCTGCCTCCAAAACTCTCAGATGAACCTTCGTTTAAAGCTGACCATTTCAACTCACAAGTCATAGCAGCCAATTCCATATGGTATTTCGTCAAACACTACGCCGATAACTCTGCATCTCTGTGTTATTAAATAAATTTTAAGAAAGGGTTTGGGCTCACTCATAATCTAAAGATAGCATAAAATCTCCCATCCTCTTAGGTAATATTAATATTGGCCAGAGCGAGTCGTCAATTACTCTCAAGTGTTTACCTAAATATCTAGGAGCTAGGATGCCTCCCCAAACGCTGCGACTAGAACCACTACTAATTGGTACTCTCCAAGGATCAAACACTCTCCAAATGGTGGGTCTGAGTTCTCTCAGAATTTTTTGTCTCATTGTCTTCTCAGAATCTCATCTCCACTATCATATTTAAAAAAAAAGGATGGTCTAGATTTAATATGTTATAAAACTATTATTTTAAACATAAATAAGTAAACTTAAACCGTTAAAACATTATCTACTCAATTCATAACTGTAATACAAACATAAGTAATAAAAAATTAATTTATAAAATACTATAATCATAGTTTTAAAAAATATTAAATCTAAATCATTTATTTTTTGATTTAAGGGTAGAGATGAAATTCTGAGGAAAAAAAAAGAAAAAAGAAAATCCCTCTTCCACAAATGGTCGTATGTCTCAACCCTTTACCAACCAAACCAACAGACGATGGGTTGCATCTCCGTGTTATGAGGAGACAGGATCATCTCCTATTCTATCATGCCTTTAAGTTTTAATTACTTAATCATTCATAAATAAATATAACTTTGTTAAAGAATTAAAGAAGTCATATAGAAAATTAAACACACAAAAAATAGTAAAACAAAAATACAAATCAATATCAATTCATAAGTTATTAATTATATGAATAAAATAAAACTAAATTTTATTTATTTAGAAGACAGAAAAAATCGCCCGGGGGTTGCACAAGCAAGATCAGAGTTAGCCCACTTTAGAAAGGGTTCTGGCATTCGGATTAAAAAAAAAAAAAAAGAATGGATTGTGTCTTTTATTTTGAACCCAATCCTTTTTTTATGAATCAATTGGATCAATCTAGCAGATGCAGATCCAACCTAGAAATAAAAAGTCAAAAGTCATTATATAATAACAATCAAACATCAAACACGAAATGAATACAAGGAATATATTAAAATTTAAAGTATTAATATTAGAAGATTAATCATTTTTGGACAACAATTGAAAGGTGATTCGCGATTATATACTTAAAACTAATCAAAAGAAGGGGAATTGCATCCTCTTTACTCTGTTCATAAAATGTACTCTATCAAAGTGATCCATACTATTTGTCGGCCAACAAAAGGAAGCGGGTCATTATGTTTATAGCTTATAAATTTATTCATCGATTTAGAAATTATGAAAGAGCACAACATATTGATGTCTCTTCAGTAAATATCTAAGACAAGTTTCTCAAGATTAAAGCTTATGTAAAAGCACATATACCTTGCCGAGGGAAAAAGTGCATATAGAAGAAATTCTTCGTCTGCTGCTGCAAAAGAAACAAAGATATTAGCTTATCACGGATGAGGTCCCAATCAAGACGGCAGAAACAATATGATGACACATTATCATTGAAGATTACTTCAACCTGGTGCAAGATATACGAAAGAATTATCTTCAAATGATAATAATACGACTAGAGGCATGGATCAAATATGAAAATGGTAAATAGTTGCCCTGTTTGTGTACCTATCAGTAGTTGTCTAATTCTCTTGAGAAGAACTGATATTTGAAGCCCTTGAAGCAGCACAAGGGGATGTTACAGTGAAAAAGTTCACAAACAAAATACTTGAATATTTTCAATTCATCACATTATTATTCATGGCAGTAGTATTTAGATGCAAATCTCAACATTAATACGGGAATAATTTATGAATGTCATCACATTGCAGAAGGCTCATGTAGTGTTCTATAAACTATGATATATAGCTTTTAATTTTCATTTGCACAGTTAGAGTTCTGCTTGAAAGCTCGAACAAGAAAGACTAGAAAGCAGGTAAAATTTTATTAAGATAATCCACTGCCATGCCAAGATAATATGTTCTCACATATGCTAATCAACCGGAACCATCCAAGCTCTAATTGGAAAATTTTGATTTTCATGAAAATTGATGCGATTCTAGCTTACAAAGACAGCCAAAAAGGAAGAACTTAAAGACCATAACTACGATTCTTTTTTTTTTTTTAAACAGGAAAGTCCCATAATTATGATTCATAGAGCTAGAGCATACATAAACAAAAAGCATGGAGAAATCAAAAGAAAGAATGATACAAGGAAATAACAAGATCCAATATCTCTCAAGACTCAACTGAAATTGTCAGGAATAGGAGAACCCACTAGCCAAAATTCTCACCCCAAAAACTCCAATCAGAAAGATTGATCATTAAGTCATTTCAAGTCTTAGTTCCTTTAATTGTTCATGGATATAAAAACCTCCTCAATAGTAAAACTGTCAAATACAGGAATGGTGTAGAAAGGTCAATCCAACATTCTGTATGTATATGGAACTCCAAAACATAGAAGTCAGGGATATGATAAGATTAAATTGTTCAAGCAATTCTACAATGAACATGTTCTAAAGAATATGAAAAAGTTATAAAGAGCAACTTAACAAGAGGTATTAAAGGGGGAATACTTTAGCGTAGATACTAGACAGTTCAAACAAAAGAAACGGAGATCATACAGGTATTCAGAGTTGACAATATGAAATCACTAAGCATTCGAATGAATGAGCAAAGAGAAACTGCATATCTTCTGTTTTCTAAATATCAAACAATTCTATAATTAATTATTAATCCAATATATTCCTATTTGAATTTAAACAATTAATTATGCATTAAGATTTATGGAACTCAGTAAGATTATACAACTTATATGAATATATTTCTATTTCATATGTTTTGAACTTTATTTCTATTTAATTTTTAGTTGGAAAGGAGGCTAAAACTGACCCTGTGGGAATCGAATCCACCACCACCCCATATAAGGAGATCACTTTGCCAGACAATGCACCATGTAGAGCTTTATTTCAATAAAAAGATGTTACTGAAAACAGAGTTCTTAGAAATAAAAAGTCAAAAGTCATTATATAATAACAATCAAACATCAAACACAAAATGAATACAAGGAATATATTAAAATTTAAAATATTAATATTAGAAGATTAATCATTTTTGGACAACAATTGACAGATGATTCGCGATTATATACTTAAAACTAATCAAAAGAAAGGGAATTGCATCCTCTTTACTCTGTTCATAAAATGTACTCTATAAAAGTAATCCATACTACTTCAACCTGGTGCAAGATATACGGAAGAATTATCTTCAAATGATAATAATACGACTAGAGGCATAGATCAAATATGAAAATGGTAAATAGCTGCCCTGTTTGTGTACCTATCAGTAGTTGTCTAATTCTCTTGAGAAGAACTGATATTTGAAGCCCTTGAAGCAGCACAAGGGGATGTTACAGTGAAAAAGTTCACAAACAAAATACTTGAATATTTTCAATTCATCACATTATTATTCACGGCAGTAGTATTTAGATGCAAATCTCAACATTAATACAGGAATAATTTATGAATGTCATCACATTGCAGAAGGCTCATGTAACTTTCTATAAACTATGATATATACCCTTTTAATTTTCATTTGCACAGTTAGAGTTCTGCTTGAAAGCTCGAACAAGAAAGACTAGAAAGCAGGTAAAATTTTATTAAGATAATCCACTGCCATGCCAAGATAATATGTTCTCACATATGCTAATCAACAGGAACCATCTAAGCTCTAATTGGAAAATTTTGATTTTCATGAACATTGATGCGATTCTAGCTTGCAAAGACAGCCAAAGGAAATTAAAAAGGAAGAACTTAAAGACCATAACTACGATTCTCTGTTTTTTTTAACAGGAAAGTCCCATAATAGAAATTGCTCATTTTCACAAAGGAAGGGAAAAATCACCAATGCAATAACTGAAGTAATCATTCAGTCGATACCCGAGAGAGAGAGAAAAGAAACCGCATATCTACTGTTTTCTAAATATTAGAATTTATAACTCCAGTAACATAGCTAATAGTTCTGAAAAAGTATGTGACTCGTAATGTGCACAAGATCGTGAGGAAAGTAAAGATTGGCGAGGGGATTAGCAGAGCAATTTGCGAATGACGTAATGGGAGACAGAAGAGAGAGAAGTAGCTAGGGAAGGCGGGAGGGGAAAATGCTCATTGGTAATTGAGCTTGTTTTAATTGGACTTATTATAATATTATTTTTGGTAAAAGCTAAATTGTGTAATGTGATTTATGTTTGGACTGACGATTGTCAATTGGGCTTTTGTAAAAATAAAAATTGTTTAGATTGGCTTAAGCATAAGGGCTTTTGTGATAATGGTAAGAGAGAATGGTTGGAAAAATATTTAAAAAATCAAGTAATTACTTCAAAATATTAGGTGCTACTGGAAAAATATTTTAGAGTCGGTGGAAATCAATAAATCAGTATTCTAAGTTTTGAGTGCTCTTTACTACTAAAAAAAAAATACATTAAAGGTAAAATTTTAGTCGGTCTTCTAAGACTGGGTATAGCTGAAAAAATATTTTAAAGGCTTAAAAGCACAAAAAAATATTTTAAAGTAATTTTTGAAGCTGAAAAAATACATTAATGGTAAAATTACAATCAGTATGATAACACATTGGGTACAGTTGGAAAAATATTTTAAGGGGTTAAAAGCACCGAAAAATATTTTAAATTAATTTTTGTAGTTGAAAAAATATATTAAAGATAAAATTGCAATCAGTTTGATAACACACTAGACACAACTGAAAAAATATTTTGATTGCAGGCAAGAGAGAGAGAAAATATCCACCCTTAATTGTAATTGCAGGAGGGAGAGAGAGAAGAAAAAAAAAACGTGGGACCATGAGATATATTTCAATTGAACTTTTGATAAAAGCTCCAACATTGAGCTTTACCCAATCTTATATGAATAGTGCTCAATTTTGCCAAGAGCCCAATTGCTCATTTTGTCAACCAAACATGCACTTTTTTTTCCTCAACCACCTATTGAGCTTAAGGCTAAAATAAGTCCAATTGACCCCTCCAATTAAGACTCCAAACACAGTTTATTTTTGGGCCACTGCTCAACTTGAGGTATGGGATTCTCGAAGTTGCGATCAAAGGGATTGGTCTCATTTTGCAATTCCCGACCTCAATAGACCTCAGTTGGGTGTCACTTCTAGGGTGTGTTCTTATTAGCTTTTGGAGAATAGATTCTGGAGAGAATAGCTTTTGGAGAATAGATTATAGGAAAATAGATTATGGGAAAAAGTGATTTTGATAAAATGAGAGTGTTTGGATAATTTTATCAGAATAGCTTTTTTCATGGTCAAATGACTAAAAAGAACATTAAGTTTTATGATAATTACATATAAAGGATAGGATTATATTTTAAGTATTATTTGACATTAAATTGCATAATAATTACAATAAATGAAATAAATTTGTCCAAAAATTTTTAAATTATAACATTTTTCAATTATGTAATATAAAAAAATAGATGCAAAAATTATAAAATTATAACATTAGTCAATTATGTAGTAAATTATAAAATTAGATCAAACGTACATATTGAATAAAATTAACTTTTGTGATAATTACATATAAAGAATAAGATTATATTTTATGTATTATTTAAGTGTTAAGGTATAAATTTAACAGCCAAGTTTTTTCCGAGGGATGTCTAGTGCAAATAAATTTTGAAAGATGGAAAATAATAATGAAAAATTAAAAAATATGTAAATTTAACAAAATAGTTAAATTTTACCTATTGACATTAAATTATAAAAGAAGAAAACCCCTAACAATATTAAAAATGATGCATCTTAATCCATTATTTAACATAAAATTTCATAATTAATATCAAAAATGAAATAAATTTGTCTTTATGTAATGTTAATTAATTTAATTATTTTTTATAATATAATTAAATTAGATAAATAAATCTTATATTAAATATAAGTGAGAGTATTAAAATTTTAAAATCTTTAGAAAAAAAAAAGTGACCAACGAGAATGAGAAAAACCGTGAAATGGGAAAAAAAAGAAGAAGAGAGAGAGTGTCTGTGGGACCCACATAAAAAAGAGCCAATAACAAAGAGTCAGTGGGGCCCACATAAGCAAGAAAAGAAAAAAAAAGTAGACAGTGTCTGTGCGCGTGGGACCCACAGAGAAAAAGAGCCAATAAGAAAGAAACAGTGGGGCCCACATAGGAAAAAAATCAGATTGAAATAGCTTCTGGACAAAACCATGGTTTCAGACTGAAACCATGGTTTGAAGGAAAAAACGGGATTGTGCGGATATTATCAGTGTTCGGCAATTTTTTCACAAAACCAAGGTTTTAGCAAATAATCGATTTTTTTCCTGTGATCCGAACACACACCTAATCGCACAAAACCAAGGCCCAACTTTAGGCAAACTGTGCTTCCCCTTCCCTCTCCCCCCCCCCCCACAATTTCCCCCTTTTTCAGATAGCTATCCTTTTATTAGAGGTAATTCTATTCACTCTCAGATACTAAATGTAAACACCCCCTAATAAGGATTTGAACATTAATTCGCCACGTTATAAGAGACTTGCCTGTTCAGCTAGACCCAACCCTTTTTGGTGTACTTCCCCTTCTGATTATAAGACACCCACTACTAATTCTAATTGGATTAAAGAATAACGGTAAGTTATTAAAGTTTTGTTAAATTAATAATTATTTTCAAATTTTTCACTCATTAAATCATAATTTTTCAACTTTGAATATCAATTAATAATAAGGGTAAAATGGGAAAAATTAATTAAAAGTTGCTTTTTGTTGGCACCTTATAATAACAACACCATTATTAAAATGTAATACTCCCTGTCCCCTCTGTACCATATCTATTGTTAGTTTATACTCTCTTTAAAACTTAGAGTCCATTTGAATTAGCGGTGACAGAAATGATTTTTTTTAAAATAACTTTTACAAATTTAAAATAAGATAAAATTCAGATTGTAAATGTGATTTGTGTTTGCATTAAAAGTGGCAGAAGTGGCTTATTTTCAAACTGAAACTTATTTAGATTATTATTTAAAAAGTAAGTTGAGTGGAAAATAACTAAAAAAGACATGGATTTTATTGAATATATAATATATGTGCACGCGCACGTGTTGTTTTCATATAATTGAGGAGAAAAATTAAAATAACTATTTGATAAATTTTTCTCACATACTTACCTCATAAATCGTAAGAACACTTCTATCAACTCCTGCTAATATTATTTTCTTTAGAAAATTTGTAGTTTGAAACTTATAATTCGCCTCATTCACAGAAGTTAAAATGGTTAAGATTAAATATTTTCACAATGACGTTAAATTAAAATTAACAGTATTGCATACAAAATGTGAAATTGTCATAATTGAACCGCTATTAAAATAATGTTTGACTTGAAGTATCAGTATTTAACACAATAAAATCCAACATGATCAATCCTGATACTGATATATAAAATTTACAGCAAATCATGGATTATATTCGCAATGTATCAATATGTCGTCTATAAGTTAAAGTCTTCTTCAAGCCGATGAGTGAACTACATCAAAGAAAAAAAAAATTTGATTATTGCATCATGCGACAACCCACCAAGTTTCCTGGCCTTAAAAAAATGTTTGATTATTGTATCACGCACACGACAACCCACTTTTGGTTAATTAAAGTATAGTCTCATTGATTATAATGGAGCGTTATATGTCATGTTCAAAGTCAACTTTCCCTTTATATGAACCTGCCTCACCCGGAGAGGACGGCCTGACTTCGGTTTGAACAGCTCATTAACTGAATATAATAAGCTGTAGCACTAAAAATCAGGCTAAAAGTCTGAGATGCAGAGCATTTAATGTCTAAAGAGCTCAGCCTATAATTTTTAGAAAAAAAATTATAATTAGATTCAACTAGAATATCAAAATTCAAATTTAGGTATACAATTTTAACAAGTTCATAATCAAGCAAAGATACCTAATTAGGGATTTTTGTATGTTACTAAAAGATCATATATAATGCCCCTCAATATTAAAGGTAGAAGTAAGTCTGCTTTTATTTTAACAATTGTTTAGTAGTCAACTTTTTGTTTGATCCTGAAATAAACAAGAATTTTGGTTTAATTGATTTTTGTTAATTAGGTTTCATATGATTTGAGTGTGCATAATGCTGGAGGTAAGGCTTGTGTTTGAGGAGTTTGAACTGAACCCTATTTTAGTCTGTTAACAATATTTAAAAATCGTCCATCAGGTTTACTGATCACTTAATTGAGAATTTATTAAAAGTGCAAATCTGAATTTAAATTATGATATTTTAGCTGTATTTAGTTAGGATCTTCCTAACTATTCTCTCCGGTCCTAATTATAAGATAAAGTTGATTTTTTTAGAGAAATTAAGGAAGCCAGTTAAATTACTTTAGAGTGTTTATATTTTTAGTATCCTTAGATTATAAATTAGTTTATTAGTCAAAGTAATTAGTTTAGAAAAAAAATATAAATATAAATACTCTAAAACAATTTAATTGACTTCCTTAATTTCTCTAAAAAAGTCAACTTTATCTTATAATTAGAACCGAAGGGAGTATTATCTAACCTACATGCAAACATTAAGGGGATGTATGAAATAATTACAAGATTCGCACCCAGTTCCAAGAAATTTAAACAATATTAACATTCTATTTGTTATGAATATTGTGGTAGTGGATGTTCATAGTCTCTTAGGATTCCATAACACCTATAACCTCCCATGATTTTATGTAGCTTTATGTTGTAGATTAATTCTTATGTTTATGACATTGTAACTCCAACATAATGTGGGTTAATTCTTGTGTTTATGACATTGTAACTCTTGAGAGAATTGGAGGCCTATATATAGAGGCTTAACACAAAAGAATGTAAGCACATGAAAATTCCATATGAATGAGAGTTCTTCACTCTTCATTGCTATAATTCTCCCTTGTCTTTCTTCATCTCTTCATCTCAATCTTATATATTTTCTTGATTTCATAACACGTTATCAGCACGAATTCACTCAGAAGACCTATGGTCTAGTTTTTTATCTCTTCTACTCTCTAACTTTCTCATTTCCATGCTATGTTTTGTATTGTTTATTCTCTATGTTATTTTATCTTTCTAGTCTACATTATCAATCTATTGTTCTATATTATTTTTATTATTTTTCTTTTACGCTATCTATTTTTATCCATCATGTTGTTACCTTTTACATATATCTAGGATAATCTAAGCCATTATATGGAATTAAATAGATTTTTTTTTTTTACCGATTGTTTTATACATCGGGTTCCATGGCTAAGATTTGAGATTATATTATCCTTCGCAAGTTTTCTTTCCTGTCAATTTTACTTATCATTTTCTGTTAATCTCTTATTATGCAAAATTTATATATATTTTTATTTTATATTCTAGTATTCTTTACATTTTATGTTATTATATTATGTTATTTCATTTTATTTACACTTATTTAACATTTATATTTCTTTATTTTATTTACATTTTATGTTATATATTATTGTTTGTTTCTTTATTTTATGTCATTTATTTCATCTTGTTTTATTGTTATTTTATTTACATTTCATTTATTTATGTTAATACATTATTGTTATATCATTATATCAATCTTTTATTTTCATTTGTTTATTATATTACATTAATATATAATAGTATTATATATGAGCATGTAATGTGGTCTATATGATCATGGACTTATCTATTATTTATATTTGATTATGAATTTGAATTTATTTAATTTATTTTCTAGTATTTTGATTTTATCAAGAGGCCAGAAGCTATAATATTCTTAATTTCGTGATTAGATGACCAGAAGCCACATCACTTTTGTATTAGCTCTTATGAGAAAGAACGCTATTGGTTTCATTAAATTGCAAGATTGACAAGAAAAATTTTGGCACTTTATGATTTAATTTTTATAAATATCAAAGCTCTGAAGGCTAAATGTTCAAATATCAAACTAAACAAAAAAAAAATAGTTTTGCAAGATTTTTGCTGTGGTCCTGAAGACCAATATTCTTGAAGACCAATATTTGGAGAAATTGATGATGCTATTGAAAGTAAAGAAAATATGTAAGAGTGCAAATGAACATGATCACATTGCATTTGTAGAATTGATAGTTGAAAGCTGAGAATACTTTGTCTTAGCTATTGAACTACAATCATGGAAATAATAACATTTCTATGGTGATCAAAATTATGAGCAAATATCATACTATGACTAGAAGTCATATGGATAGAAAAAAAATGGTATAATATGACCAGAAGTCATATAGACTAATATGTACTAATTTATTGAAAATAAAGATCAAAATGGCTGTGAAGCCAGAAAAAAAAACAATGAAATATTGTGAAAAATATCAAAAATAGTTTTGATGCTTAAAGCAATAAGTTACGGAGAAAAATGATCAGCTTGTATAGCCAAAAGAAATAATTATAAGCCCTGAAGGCTATATGATTTTGATTCTTTATGTTTAAATTTAAATTGATTGTGATTAATTTGTGAGAGAGAAATTATTATTTAACATTGTGATATCAACATGAGTGATATATGAAATCAAATAGATAAAAAGGTAATGATTAGTCATTTTAAAATTTCAGTATAGTGCCAATTTATTTACAAATTAAACATTATTGGTAATTATTGATATATTTTGATTTCATAGCCTTTTGGGATTCTAACTACCTCATGGTTAATCCCTAAAACTCCCAAATCAAATGGTTTTCAGTATTTATTCATATAATCTTTAATTATACAATTAAGTTGTTTAATTACATTCTTTATGTATAATTGTACAATTTATTTATATTGTGTATGTGAATACTATTCATATACATCAATGGAGTTTACCATCTCTATTTTCTTCTTGGGACTTGTATTTCTCTGTTGCACCAAAGATTTCCCAACAAACATTCAACTCATATACCTCACCATCAAGGTACTTTCTTTCATTATTAGTCATATTTTTCATTTTAGCCTTGTCTTCCATTTCTTTTCTCTTCTTGAGCACTATTATGTTGCCTTACAAATATATATGCAATTTTTCTTAGTTCCAAACTTTTGTTATTGAAAGGCATACAAATACTCTTCAATTAATATTTTATTTTAGTATTGATAATTTATTGCCCCATTTCCCAATTCATTGTATTAACATTTCTTCTACTCCTTAGTATTTTTATATGATATGTGCAAGTTTCATACATTAATCATGATATAATATATAATATGATATATATTGGAATCAAATTAGTGTTATGTGACATTTGTGAAGAAAAAAAAAATCATATGTCATATTTGAATTAAGAGAATGAGAACTTATTTAATTTAATAAGAAAATTCATTATGAATAGTTTATGATTTGTTAAACAAAGTCATTTTCTTAATGTGCATGAACTATATATAGTGCAAGTCAAATTTATGGATGATGAAATAGTAAGGAATATTTTAAAGAAGACTATGTATATCATAAGTATTTATTATTTTATATTATAAAACATTTGTCTTTACATTTCTCTCAAATTAATTTTAGCCCCTAAACATCAGAATTCATTACAATAATATCTTTATGTATTTTGATTATGGATCTCCTCATATTTCTTTATGTAGTGGTAAATTTTGAACATTTCATATTTTGAATATGCAGACAAATTGAAGCATATTATTATTATTAATGAGTAATAAAACTATATAAATATGTGATAATATATGTTAGTTCCTGAAGAACACAAATGTAACAAAATTGATATAGTTCATGGAGAACTAATATAGATTTTTCTTAAATTCTATGGGCAGAAGAAGAATTGATCAAGGAAAGCTATAACCCATAGATTTACATTAGAGTTTTACTCTATTATAGGGTTTAAATGATAGCCCAATTGACTGAAATCCATGATTAATTGTGAGTTATGAAGTACTTGAGTTTTGAAATGAAAGATATATTATTAGTTTTCTATATTCAAATTTGTCTTTGAAATAGAGAAATAAAGAAAGTATATTTATATGACTCACACTTGAGGGGGAGATTGTTAGAATATAAATGTGAGTTAATGTTGAAAAGTTTTACTCATATACTTCCTCACAAAACCTATTGATCTCTGAAAAATGGATGTCATATTGACATTTTATATCAATACTTATAGAAAATGAAAAGTTTGTTGTTGGTTAAACAACATGTTACAGTAAACTAATAGTTTACTGATCCAAATAAATTTATGTTGGCATGACTTGTTTGATTCATCCGAGTCATATATAAAAGATTATATTTGACATCCATTGAAGAACTAGAAGATTCTTCATAAATAGCCAACATATTATATAATTCAAGAGTTATCACGTGCTGCTTGTTCTCAAAGAAATTTGATTATGAGAGTATCAAAAGTTATGATTTGGAATGGATCTCTATATTTCTGGAAATAAATAAACTCATGTATGGGCCCATTCAAATATCATGTAAACCATATCAATGTTCAATAATTTTGATAGATGCATCTATAAGATGGTTATATGTGATATTACTATTAGTTTGCAACCTGAAGTTTGCAAGAACGTTTGAATAAATTATTATGTTAAGTGCGATTTCCAGATTATATGATTCATTTATTGAAGCCTCCATAAATAGCTAGATTAATACTTATGAGAACAAAATTTATGTTTCAGTGTTGGCATATTTGATCTTACATATTGCAGCACTTATACTAGCCAAACAAATTCTCCCGATAAAATTGGCTTTTGGTCAGGAGTCAAGTATATTTCATCTTAAAAAGTTTGAATGTGCATTCCTATTGATTCACCATAATGCACATAGATGGATATTTAAAGGAAATTGAGATAAATGTTGGGTAAGAACCTCCTTCTTCTTGTTTGTCTCTAAATGAAACAAAAGGATGTTTCTAATGGAAACAAATGGATTTAGGAGACTTATACTGCATGATTAGTCGATTGTCATTTGACAAAGTTTTCCTAATATGAGGGGGAGAAATTAAATAGCTGGAAAAGAAAACAAAAGGAATGCATTATTACTATCAAATATAGATCCTCGAATATAACAATATGAACCAGAAGTTCATTTGGTTTGCATTCATGAAATATTACATAAAATCTGCCAGATGCAATTACTGACCTAAATGGGAATTACTAAATCTCATATTCCAGCTATAAGTGGTCTAATCAGCATAAATGAAAGTGAGACATACCCGAAGTATGAGAGAATAATCAGTTCCAAAAGAAAAAAGAAAGAAGCAAATAATCAAGATAATCATATTAAGGAGGCAGACACTCTAGAAGAGGTCAATACATAACTACTTGCAGAACCCTCAAAAGAGGTTCAGGTACCTGAAAGTAATAAAGAGATCTCAATGAAATATGTCACAACAAGAAAAATGGAACTGAAAAGATAAAGTTGTCGACAACAGTTTTAGTAATAATATCACGTGATCAAATGAGGATCTTATACATAAATATGTCAGTAGAAAAAAAGGTGATTGGCCAACTGAAGAAGGGGATAAGACATAATGAAAAATATTCTTTCAGCATGTGAAATTTATGGACCTGTAGTCCAAATATGGACCTGTAGTCCAAAACATTTGAAATATAAAGTTATTTGTGATATATGAATATTCATGTGAAAATAAATATTTTCACAAGGTTTAATGATGATTATGAGGAGGTACAATATTTTGTAGTGGATACAATAATTGTTGCATATATTATTAGTCTGGCAGTATATGCAAACAAAATAATGCGTCTATTAGATATCATTATATATAGCATATGCATATGGATAGGGAATATTATATGAGACTCTTTAAAGGATCTAAAATGCCAGAAGCATATACAAGAAAATCATTCTATATATAAAATATTGTGCGAGTTTGAAAATAATTCAAGCATATATAATTGATTAAAAAATATATTGAAAAATGAATAATTTTACATTTTACTTGACTCGTAGATCAAGTTATCAAATACATCAAAGATTTCAAAATCACATATTTTTACCGTGGTGAATTTTTTTATAAAGATACATTGAATTTAATGGTCCAGAAGTACCTTATACTTTATGAGAATATTTTTGTATTATGCTAATATTGTATCTATTATGATTTTATTGATAAAAATTAGTTCTTGCAAGTGCACAGTGGATAACAAAAATGAGATTTGTTGTGATAGTCCTATTAACATATTATATAATATTATTTTGTTCAAAACAAACTGAATATGTTGATGCAAGATATATTTTAATGATTTTCAAAATATTTTTTTTTTTGTTTTCACAATGAATAAGATAAAGACATAATATACTGATATTTTAGCATATCCAGAAGATATGTCAGAGGAATACATCTAGCACATCTAGCAGAACATTTGGTGACAATGTATCATTCATAGTTTGGCGGCTAAAAGAATGATATGCTCGACAATACATTAGAAATGATGTTCTTATCAGGGGGAGTAAAACTAATGTTATTATCAGGGGGAGTAAATACGATATTATCATCATGTGAAGTAGAGACCATGCTGTACTCTTTTCCTTAACCAAGGTTTTGTCCCACGGGGTTTTCCTGGTAAGGTTTTTAATGAGACAGCTTCAATTTGTATTGTGTACTCTTTTTCCTTCACTAGGTTTTTGTCCCACTGGGTTTTTCCTAGTAAGGTTTTAATGAGGCACAACATTTGTTTATGAACATCCAAGGGGGAGTGTTATGAATATTGTGGTAGTGGATGTTCATAGTCTCTTAGGATTCCATAACACCTATAACCTCCCATGATTTTATGTAGCTTTATGTTGTAGATTAATTCTTATGTTTATGACATTGTAACTCCAACATAATGTGGGTTAATTCTTGTGTTTATGACATTGTAACTCTTGAGAGAATTGGAGGCCTATATATAGAGGCTTAACACAAAAGAATGTAAGCACATGAAAATTCCATATGAATGAGAGTTCTTCACTCTTCATTGTTATAATTCTCCCTTGTCTTTCTTCATCTCTTCATCTCAATCTTGTATATTTTCTTGATTTCATAACACTATTTACGTTATTGATCACCTAAAATTTAAATACAGAGTTCGATATAATAATTGGCACAAATATATGGCTATGCATATCACATGCTTTGAATGATTTTGCATTATTTCTGTTGCATCGAGGACCACACGTTGAGCTCGCAAGCAAGAATTATAAACAAACGAGAAAGACCAAAAAGGGAAAAGCACACGCAAGGTAATAGAATCACTTTAAATAACATCAAACGAAACTAGAAACGGAAAATACTGGAATAATTTAAAACTTCATGCCATATGAGTGCGGGAGAATGCTGGTCCCACCGTCGAGGAGAACCCAAGGGAAGGACCACCGCTTTACAAAAGAGATAATTAAAAGACAAAAGAGACAAATTAAGAATACTACTGGGACGTGAAGGAAATCAGGAATGGTCTCCGAGCAAAAGGAGAAAGGGAAATTTAACGTAACAAGGAAGATCAATAATGGAACACGTAGACGTTGTATTCCACGACGGCGTTTTCGGTTTTCCTATCAGCGGTGTAGGTCTTGGCCTGAGCGAAGCCACGTGCGAACCGGAAAAGCCCACTCCCGCCCACGATCGGCATCTCTCGAACCTTACTGAAAATCGGGTTCCGTCCCAACAAACTCAGATAACTCCCATTATACTTCCCTTCGGTGAACACAAAGTTCAACACCATCAACAACCCCAGCTCATCTTGCGCCGCCGACGCATATATTCCCTGGGCTTTACCCAACAGCTTCGACTCCGGCTCCGGGCCTGCCGTCAAGGGTCGTCGGCCACCATCACCACCCCGAACCCCGTTGAGGAGGTGTTGGACATGAGGGCCTCCGCCACCTTCACGGCGGTGGGCTTCGGTCCGCTGACGATGTCGTGAAAGTAGAAGTGAAGGTGGGTCAGCTTCTCCTTACGGAGGCCCAATGAAGATGGGGAGACAGTCCGAGAGAAGCCGGTGGGTTTGGCGGCGACGAGGGATGTGAAGAGGAAAATGAGGGTGAGGCTACTGAGGAATGTGAATAGTTTTTTGGCCATTGTTGGAGCTTTCTTGAGAGCTTCCAGAGAGATTTCTTCTTCTTCTTTTATCTTGGGGATGCCGGAAAAATAAAACTGTGTGGAGTATATATAGAACACTGGGGTTGTGGGATTTAATACCGATCGTAGAGCGGAGACCTTTGGCGCAACTGGAATGTGTAATGCACGAGGACTTTGAATAAATAAAGAAATAAATAGAGGGTGCTTGTTTAGTTATTTATTTATCACCCTCCCCCACCTGACCACGTCATCACTCATCCGAATGACGTAGGCTCGAGGCAAAACGGAATGCTTTGATTTTGATTTCTTTTGGTCAATTCGGCTGCTTTTGATTTCTTCATGCACCCCGGGAATAAGTTTTCTTTGTTGATGAATAAAGAAAAGGGTCAATATATAATTTTAACAATGAAATTTTTTATTATTGGCATCATTAAGTTTAGGTAGATGCAAGAATATACTTCCTCTAGTTTTAAATATAAGAATCAGTTGATTTTTTTTGAATAAATTAAGGAAGCTAGATATTTTACTTAATTATAGTATATATTGTATATTATTATATTATCTATCAGTTTATAAGTTACACTAATTAATTTGAAGAAAAAATGATATATATGTATATATACATTTTAAAATAACTTATTTAGCTTTCTTAATTTCTTTAAAAAAATCAACTGAATCTTATACTCCTTTCGGTCCTAAATATAAGATAAAGTTGATTTTTTTAAAGATATTAAGAAAGCTAATTAAATTACTCTAGAATATTTTTATTTTTATTTTTTCTTCAAACTAAGTAGTTTGACTAATAAACTGATATATAATCTAAGTATACACAATATATGATATGATTAAGTAACTTATTTAATTTCTTTGATTTCTCTAAAAAAAGTCAACCCTATCTTATATTTAGAATCAACGAAAGTATTTAGTATTGTACGTAGTTCAAACCCGTTTATATAAAAGGGAGCAATTTTCCCATCTTCATTAGATGCCCTGGACTGTCGTAACTCTTCTAAGTCGATCGAGAAGAACCTCTTGTACAGAAGACACTAAGCCTAGTTCGATGAATCTCAGTTTCATCTTTTTGCTAGAGAGAGAAGATGATGAAACCAAATAGAAAACTACTGCTTATGAAGCTTCTGTGATGATTAGACTTATTTGTGATAAATTTCAACAATAGTTCGTCGACTCATTCAATTTATTCCAGAACATTCAAATGTCTTCATTTCCAAAGGAAAAAGGCTCCCAGAGAGCAACAATAGATTATTTCACTCTCCTTGCGAGATTATGATGCTTCAAAAACCACACCATGCAACACAATCAAGCTTGTGAGCCCAATAATTTATGGGCTTATTTGAAGTGGAAACATCCAATTTAGGGCAAACAAACTCTCTTTTAAAACACAGATTCTTCTTAATCGAATCATTCGCGAATGCGTTAAGAGCATAGGCTAGAGCACCAGCAGCTCCATTCTCAACTATACACTTCTTATTCCTCTCGCTATCTTCACCTCATTTCCCCATTTTTTGAACCAATTTGTGACACCCATTCTAATCCAAATGTCTCGCCGACAATTTCACATGAAGCATAGCTCATTTGGGATAGCTTATTTTTGAGCAATAAGTGCTTATAATTCGTGATTCACGGTATACGAGCTAGGTAAGTATGTGAGATGGGATAGCTTATTTTTTAGCAATAAGTGCTTATAATTCGTGATTCACGGTATACGAGGTAAGTATGTGAGAGAAGTTTTGTCTTGACTTACGTAATAAGTGCTTATTGATCCCCAATAAGCAATACCAAACACACATGTTGTAAAATATGAGTAATTGAATGGGTGTGTCAAGGAAGCTAGTTCCATATTGTTTGGGAATAAAAGATAATTAGCCTATATATATCACTATGCTATCTTGGGTTTGTAAAAAAGTCTAGAGGAGTGGTGAGTTGGAGCGCACAACAACTACGTGGTACTGGCACTTTTTGTAAAATACTTTTGCTTACCGGAAATATTATTTTTAGATAATAAAAATAATAATATATCTGGGCTTGCCAAAAAATCGCTATATTCTGAGGTTTAAAACCCGTGATCCTTCATGACTGAAAATTACCAACGGTCAGACTCTTCATTAAGCGATCTTTCCGTTGTAAACGCACAGGCTTATCTATACTCAAGAGACGTATTGTCTGCCGGTTTTGTTGCTTTGATATATTTAAGAAGGGTCTGTTTAACCTGAGGAGTGACGCTTCCTCTCTGCCAGTGGTTGTGGAATGACTTTATAGGACAGTGTCCTCAAACGCGACTCAAATCATCCATTTCGGTTCTTGTAGATTGTTCGTGGTCTCACCGTTGGTTCAGTTGTTCATGATTGTCTATAGTGTAAGCTGATCTATGACTTGGATTGGGGAAACAAGAATGAAATTGGAGCTCCTGAGAACTTGATTGGTAATGATTCAACAAATCGAGGGAAAATGAACACTAGAAGTGGTTGGGAACGATGAGCCTGAGGTGTAGTCTGTCATTGCGACAAAAGGAGGTCAGATTGTTGAGAAAGAAGGAAGGTTGGGGGCAAAAAAGATTGATGGTCTTCCACCCTGTAAGGAGTGTCTCAATTGCCTCTCCATTTAAATTATACTGTGTCGTTTTTGTTATCAGGTGGAATCTCAACCATTGATTTTGAAATCCAATTGTCGCCGTTGCTTGACTAACATGGAGACAGGACTCAACCCTCACCTTCACCTTTTCCATCTTGCCGCTCTATGGATGTTTAGCATCGCCCATTGGCATTTTCAACTGAACATCGAGCATCGTCACCAGCCTCCGTCCCTAACGGAGATTTCTAAATATTTGAAGGTCTTCATCGTCGATTTAACCCTCGTAGTCAGTTAATCATACAAAGCTTTGGAGATTAGCATTTGCAAAACTCCATAGATCTGGCAGTTTATTTTCATGTTCTCCAAGGATTAAGAAAAAAACACGAAGAGAACCGTAGCATATCAAGAATATTCAATATCACATAAGTAGATTTCAATAATAAAATAAAATAATGAAGGCTCAATAAATCTCGTGTCGCATTAATAATGATAATAATAAAGATGTTTTCCATGATATAATAGATATCAAGAATCATACAAACAATCCGAGAAGAATGAAGAACGCAAGCGGTCAGAACAGAGGAAGCGCAAAAACATTATTTCCAAGAGCGAGTTTAGCCGTACTGATATGGCCATGGCAACATGGGAAGCTCAGAAGGCGGCTAGTAGTAGTAAACGCAATATAATTATTTTCAAGAGCTATGACCACTTTCTTCTCTCTGATTTACTAAAAATCGAAAGAGAAAAACAAAGATTTGAGGAAACCGAAAGAGAGAGAGAACTTTTTTTTGGACAAAGAAAGAGAGATAACTAAGACGCTAATAGATGAGGGAAAAGCTAAGACACCGCTAAGAAACGCCCGCGAAGGTCGGTGCGGGGATTATCCATCATATGACCGTTGCGAATTACCAAGAGGCGCGTGATTTATGGTTTACATATCAGTTGGAATTAATGAAGGCGTGCGCTTGATTATCTACCTAAAAATTTACGATTCATAAGATGAAGGCGGTAGCGGTATAGCTTAAATATTTCTGGGGGAATTTCTTTTGTCCGGTAGCATATTTTATTTTTTGTTTATTGCATGAACCATAACATTTTTGCCCAGAATATAATTACAACGGATGCTACTGGCTAATATTTTGGAAAAATTATTTTTTAAAAGAAAAAAAGTTAGCCCCTCGTATTTAAACCATCACAACCTTAATCTGTTTGACCAAAATTTACCTTCATTTTCAATTTAGTCCTTATTCTTTTTTTGTCTTAAAAAAAATAAATTCTCATATAATCGAAAGCTGTGAAAGTTAGCTCCTATTCTATCATACCTTTAAATTTTAATTACTTGATCATTCATAAATAAATATAATTTTGTTAAAGAATTAAAGAAGTCATATAGATAATTAAATACACAAAAAATAGTAAAACGAAAATACAAATCAATATCAATTCATAAGTTATTATATTCATTATATGAATAAAGTAAAACTAAACTTTATTTATTTAGAAGATAGAAAAAATAGCCCGGGGGTAGCGCAAGTAAGATCAGAGGTAGCCCACTTTAGAAAGGGTTGTGTTTTGCATTCGGCAAAAAAAAAAAATGTTGTGTCTTTTATTTTAAACCCAATCCTTTTTTTATGGATCAATTGAATCAATCTAGCGGCTGCGGATCTAACATATATTTTCAGCTTTATTTTTATTTAATTTTTAGTTGAAAAGGAGGCTAAAATTGATCATGTGCGGATCGAATCCACCACTACCTCCATATAAGAAATTTACTTTGTCACAAAGACAATGCACCATGCAGAGCTTTATTCAGAAGTCCTTATATAATAACAATCAAACATCAAACACGAAATGAATACAAGGAATATATTAAAATTTAAAGTATGAATATTAGAAGATTAATCATTTTTGGACAACAATTGAAAGGTGATTCGCGATTGTATACTTAAAATTAAAACTAATCAAAGGAAGGGGAATTGCATCCTCTTTACTCTGTTCATAAAATGTACTCTATAAAAGTAAGCCATACTATTTGTCGGCCAAAAAAAGGAAGTGAGTCATTATGTTTATAGAATATAAATTTATTCATCGATTTAGAAATTAAGAAAGAGCACAACATATTGATGTCTCTTCCTTAAATATCTAAGACAAGTTTCTCAACATTAAAGCTTATGAAAAAGCACATATACCTTGCCGAGGGAAAAAGGGCATATAGAAGAAATATGTCCCAAGCAGATAGTAAATTCTTCGTCTGCTGCTGCAAAAGAAGCAAAGATATTACCCTATCACGGATGAGGTCCCAATCAAGACGGCAGAAACAATATGATGAGACATTATCATTGAAGATTACTTCAACCTGGTGCAAGATATACGAAAGAATTATCTTCAAATGATAATAATACGTCTAGAGGCATAGATCAAATATGAAAAGGGTAACCCTGTTTGCGCACCTATCAGTAGTTGTCTAATTCTCTTGAGAAGAACTGATATTTTCTTCAGTGTGTCAATTAATAAGTGAGATTTTGATAATGTGAAGCACTTGAAGCAGCACAAGGGGATGTTACAGTGAAAAAGTTCACAAACAAAATACTTGAATATTCTCAATTCATCACATTATTATTCATGGCAGTAGTATTTAGATGCAAATCTCAACATTAATACAGGAATAATTTATGAATGTCATCACATTGCAGAAGGCTCATGTAACTTTCTATAAACTACGATATATACCCTTTAATTTTCATTTGCACAGTTAGAGTTCTGCTTGAAAGCTCGAACAAGAAAGACTAGAAAGCAGGTAAAATTTTATTAAGATAATCCACTGCCATGACAAGATAATATGTTCTCCCATATGCTAATCAACAGGAACCATCTAAGCTCTAATTGGAAAATTTTGGTTTTCGTGAACATTGATGCGATTCTAGCTTGCAAAGACTGCCAAAGGAAATTAAAAAGGAAGAACTTAAAGACCATAACTACGATTCTCTTTTTTGTTTTTAACAGGGAAGTCCCATAATTATGATTCATATAGCTAGAGCATACATAAACAAAAAACATGGAGAAATCAAAAGAAAGAATGATACAAGGAAATAACAAGATCCTATATCTCTCAAGTCAAGACTAAACTGAAATTGTCAGGAATAGGGGAATCCACTAGCCAAAATTCTCACCCAAAAAACTCCAATCAGAAAGATTGATCATTATGTCATTTCAATTCTTAGTTCCTTTAATTGTTCATGGATATAAAAAACTCCTCAATAGTAAAACTGTCAAATACAGGAATGGTGTAGAAAGGTCAATCCAACATTCTGTTTGTATATGGAACTCCAAAACATAAAAGTCAGGGATATGATAAGATTACATTGTCTAATCAATCTACAATGAACATGTTCTAAAGAGCAACTTAACAAGAAATATAAAAGGGGGAATACTTTAGGGTAGATACTAGACAGTTCAAACAAAAGAAACAGAGATCATACGGCTATTCAGAGTTGACAATATGAATTTTTTAGATATTTTAATATATTATAATTATTATTAGTTATTAATTAGATAATTAATTAAAATATCTAGAGTGTGGCTCGTTAGTCAGATTTAGGCCCAATTCACGATTAGGGTTATTAGCTATTAATGTGGTTTTTCTGATGGTGGAAAACTGACACTTAAGTTTACGGCCAAATGAGAGCTAAGAGGAGCGTAAGGGAAAACATAATCTGTTCATCTAGGGGTGAGCAAATATTAACCGAAACCGAAGACCGAACCGAACCGAATAGATTTCGGTTTTTCGGTTTTTGATCGGTTTACGAAATATACATATTTCGGTTTTCGGTTTTCGGTGCGGTTTTTGTAAAATTATTTCGGTTTTAACCGAATAACCGAAGTTATACTAAACGACGTCGTTTTATGTTTTTTTTTTCTTGCTTTCAATATTTACCTCACTCCCCAACTTGGCCCAGACCCAACGTCCCACAAATCCCAACCCAATACCCAACTTTGAGCCCAAAAAAAAAACCCAATTCCCACGGCCTCACTCGTAAGCCGTAACTCACTACTTGTCTACTTCACTCAAACTCTCACTCTTGTCTCTCAACTCTCAACTCGATACGTCTCTCAGATCTGGAACCCTAGCCGTTCTCGGCCTCTCCCTCTCATCTCTCACTTCGTCCTCAGTCCTCACTGCATTGGCTCTCGTCGTCGCCCTCTCATCTCTCACTTCATCCTCAGTCCTCACTGTACTGGCTCTCTGCATTCAGAGTTTGAGAGTCTCGATCTCGAATGTCCTAGTCTCCTCAGAGTTTGAATCCCAACTCATTCAGTCTCTCAGCCAGAAGCAGAAGGTCGTCGCTGCCTCGTCACTCTCACTTCGCTCTCTCTCTCTCTCTCTCTCTCACTTCGGTGTCGATCTGGCCGTCTCCACCTCATCTCAGCTGGAA
Organism: Inga oerstediana; assembly: GCA_963210345.1. Taxonomy (NCBI): domain Eukaryota; kingdom Viridiplantae; phylum Streptophyta; class Magnoliopsida; order Fabales; family Fabaceae; genus Inga; species Inga oerstediana. Next base: position 10,928,729 of record OY723401.1, read on the forward strand.
TCAAAACGTGGATCTGCCGTCTAAGCCTCCTCTGTCACTTGGGTGAGTTGCTTCATTGGGTCTCTGGTTCTGTTTTGTAAGCTTTAGTTCAGTTACTTCCTTGATTCATTGGTTCTATTTTTTTTAGCTTTGGTTCAATTTTTTTATCTGCAAAACGTTGATCTCACACCCTCACAACGTCGATCTGGAAAATATCGATCTCACACCCTCACATGAGTTACTTCCTTGATTCATTGATTCATTGGGTCTCTGAGTTGCTTCACTTCGGTTTGCTTGCTTGATTCATTGATTCATTGGGTATGTTTTTTAGTGATGTGTATACAATGGCAATGATTCTTCAGTGGCTGAATTCATTTATGTGTGTTAATTATAAAGAAGTAATTAAATGAATTAGAAAGTTGAATGACAAATGAATGCAGTAGATTCAGTGGCTTGTTGGATGCAATGGATTCAGTGGCTTGAAGTAATTAAATTATGTAATTAAATGAACGAGAAAGTTAAATGAATTAGAAAGTTGAATGACAAAATTTTGTTTGCTGGATGTTGTAGGAATTTTTTATTTATTGTTTAGTCTAAGATTTGGTAAGGGCATGTGGTTAAAGATGATGATATTTTGATTGCAGAGGAGATCGGAGGGACTTGGCAAGTGGAGGTTCAGCACAACTATAGGGAGAGCAATAAGGTAGCTGATAGATTAGCAAATGATAGTTTATTACATAGCTATGATCTTGTGCAAGTTTACAACTGTAACTGATGTTGATTTACTGTCACTGTTATTTTTCCCTGGCATTCTACCAAAATGGTGTTGCTATGCATCAAATAAATTGGGTTCATACTTCTGTTTTTAAGCATTTTCATAATTTCATATATACATAAGAACACCTAGCAACATGGTGTTGCTATGCATCCAATAAATTGGGTCTACTTTTTTTTGTCTTGGATTTATATAAGCCTCTGTACCATTTGGTTAATGCTGTTATTTCTTTTTGAATTTATATTTAAAATCTGTTGGCAATATAGAATTTTTGTATTATTGGCTTTGTACTTTTTTGCTCTGTCTTAGAATTAGTAATGTTTCAAATTGATTAATTATTTATGAATTATATCTGTTCTGTTCCTAATTGAATGGGATGTCTTTTGCAGGTGAAATTATGGCTGAACAAGCTGCTGCTCAAGCAACTGGGGGGCAACTGTTGATATATAGTAGATGCAATGCTAATATGTTTGTAAGTCATTTATCAATATCTTTGTATTATTGTAATATTTTATTTCTTTTCATTTCATTTCATTTATGCTCCTGTTTTGGATCATTTTATGATGGCTATATATTTTGTTCAAATATTTCAGCACACAAAGGGTCAATGGATGAGTTGCTGCGGTTGATTTTGGTGTTGTGACTACACAGCAAACTTTTGTATTTGATTTGATGCTCCAGTTTAATTGGAAACATTGCTGTTAAATTTGCCATTTTTTGTATGATGATTATTGGCACTTGGCTTTTTGATTGATGTTTGATGTTTGATGATTATTGGCCAACGTTGTTGTCAAACTTGGCTTTTTGATTTATGGTTTGTTACTTTGTTTCTTCAATGTTAAACTCTAGCTACTGTGTTGGCAAAAAAGCCTAATTTGTTACTTTGTTTCTTCAATGTTAAACTTCAGCTGCTTTATGTTAATAAAAAAGCCCAAAATGTGGACAGGCCTGAACAAAAGGATTTTTTTTTTTTTAGATTTTTCGCAGTGGACATAGGTGAACCAAAAAGGCCCATAAATATGGCCCAAACACCGAAAAAACCGACACACCGAACGAAATATGTCGGTTTTTCGGTGTTCGGTTTTTTTGGTATTTCGGTTTCGGTTCGATTGTAAAAATTGATGTATTTTCGGTTTTTCAGTTTTAACCGAACACCGACCTGGAAAACCGTTTGCTCACCCCTATGTTCATCTGAGGTTCCCTAACTGGCAACGGCTCTTAACCCAATTGTCATCGCTGTGCCCCACAGCCAGTCAGAAAGAGACTTGACAATTATCTTCTGTCCTCAATTCCTTTTGCAGTTCTCTTTCATCAGGATTTGTGAGTTCTCCATCCGATCAAAGCTTAGCAATAGTAAGAGGTAATTCTTATAAGTCTTCCGCTATTGATATAGGAAAATTCATGTATCTTAATTTGTTATTCATTTATGTATACATGAGTTTTGTCCTACATGTGGTATCAGAGCCACACTCTCTAATCCTCTGCCTTCTACTCTTTGATCGGGGATTATCTAAGTATGTAACTTGGATTTGAGATCAAATTTCTTAAGTGGATGAATTATACTATTGCTGAAATTAATTCATCTGAGTTTTTAATTTATTATTAACAAATTGTTTATCATGTTAAATTGTTTTCGGATTAACGGAATGAGAGGATTTGTTTTCTTCTCGAGAGAATCATCACCATGCTCAGTTTATTGAGGGATCCGAATATATGTTATAGCTTCTTTTGAAACCTATAGTTTTCTAATTGATTTATGCGCCTTCTAATTCTGTTCATCAACCATTTTGAAACAATGCAACTTTGCTATTAATCGAGGGTAATCTCGCTTTGGTCTGTGAATTTTGTATGCAAGAATTTCGATTTGAGGTTTCGATTCGATGGATGAAAGATGAAATTTCTGGGTTTGCTCTTTGATCTTGTTTGGGAACTCTAAAGCATATCTAAAGAATACCTCAATTACTCCTTGATACATGTTTTATTTTGGAAATTTTTTATGCTTGATTTTCGTTTTGGGTGTTCGGGCTAATGGACAAGAGAAGAACAATCTTGTTCTTTGATGGAATCATTTTTGCTACATCGGAAAATAAGAGGTCCGAAACTAGAATCGGTGCCTCTGTTTGTTTTGATTTCATGGCTTGCTTTTCGATTATCATGCTTGTTTGTTTCGGATCTTGCTTCGCTAATGTTCCCTGAGTTGTTTCACCGTTTTTGCAGTCACCGTCAGATCCTCCAATTTCGATAGAGATCATTTGGTTTCAGTTTATTTTCTATTTGATTTTGATTATCAAGTTTTTGCGAGATCATTGCTCAAATCGTATTTGCGCATGCTTATCCGAGAACACCGTTGCTGAGATAGTCGATTTTTAAGCTCGATTGGGATCTCCGGAGCGCTATCTAAAATCACGGCTCTGTTCAGGTCTGCATTTGGGTCGAGCTGAAGAGGCGGGTCGGGTAGGTCAACCCACCTCGCTGGGGAAGAAGCATGAAACACGCGTTTTGACCCCAAAAACGGCGTCATTTCATGCTTGTTGCAGAAAGCCTCTTCCCACTCAAGAAAACGGCATCGTTTTGGTCTCAATTGAAACTTTGCTTTTTACTTATCAAGAAAGATGGGCCGACGCATTTCTGGGCCTGAGGTATTTTGCATATTTTGTTTTATTTCATTTTGGGCTGATATGTTGTCTGGGCCGAGTCAAAATTGGGTTTATATGTTTTGCGAACTGGGCCGATGCATTTAATTGGGTTTGTGGAAATTTCTTCCCTTACCTTCAAAAATTTTAAGGTATCTGGGCTAAAAAATGTTTTCTGAGCTTACACATTTTTTTTACTTGGGCCGAAACTATTGGACTTGAAAAACAAATGTTATTTCCTAATTTTTCTGGGCTTGCATTTTGGCCTTATTAAACATTTCATTTCTGGAAGTTTAGAAATATTTTCAGAGTGGGCCTCCAAGTTTGGGTTTTGGAATTTTCTAAACAAAATTGTTAATGTATGAACAATGATATTTTGAGCAACCTTCAGGGGCTTACACTTTGATTTTACTCAGCTATGATTTTGAGTTTCCAGAAAAGACGTTTTTGGATGAATCAACTTTTTGCTCACTGTTAATTAAGTTAACTTCTATTTTATGTATAATTTTGATCATGACACATCTAATTGTTTAAATTAAGAAAAGGGGTTAACTTTGACATTTTTCATATTCTGGAAAATTTGCAAAAATCGTTTTGACATGTTACGTAATTGCCTAAATATTTGGATAATTCATTTTGGGCAATTATCTAACTATTGTAATTTTGCAAAACTTAATTTAAATTGAAATATGCCAAAATTAATTTTTAAACAAGTTTTTTGGATACATAAAATAGTGGGAGGGTTTCTAATTAATTATCTAGGGATCTTGTTGATCAACTTAATTAATTAATCCCTCCATCAAGATGTGCATATATTAGTTTTAATTTGGATGCACAAAATAGAGGGAGAATTTATTTTTGTTGATTATTTAGTCACATTTTGTTAATTATATTAATCTATTAAATAAATTCTCATTAAAGATTTGTGCATATTTAGAATTTAAATGAACAAGGTTGATATTTGTGATTAACATGTATCTTGGGGAATTGCCACAGCATCCTATGTTGCATGTGTAAATAATCACTTACATGTTTTAAAATATCAACTCTATTTAATGGGTAATATTAATTTAATCAAAGTGGGAGGATTGCATTTAGTCACTTATGTTGATTAAATTAATTGGTTAAGTCCTTTATAAAGCTGTGCATATACAGAATTTAAGTGCACATATTGATATTTATGATTAACTTGCATGCTATAGTGGTAGCTACAGCGCCCTCTTAAACATGCATAAATAATCATATATGGATTTTAAAATATTAATCTTCAGAAGTTGATTAAATCAATTAATTAGGATTCCCATTGACATTGTGTATATATATGACATTTAAATTGTATATATTTGATATTAGTGATTAGCATACGTAATTTGTTTAAGGAATAACTACAGCATCCTTATGCATATATTGTATGCATATGTAATCACATAAGGTTTTACCATATCAAATTATGTTCATATGTACAATTATTATATACAATGATGTGATTTCTTTGTGATGAGTATGTAGAATCGAGGAGTAGCCACAGCATCCTCACTAGGCACATACATTCTGTTTTGTTCTACTAAACAAAATACATCACTCAAAGATTTAAAGACGTCAATTGTAATTAAATGTGTGGTTATAGTTAATCTTTGCCCACAGGTAGATAATTATAATCATAGTTTTAATTAGTGTGGAATGAAACAACGTTATATTTTTTTAAGTAGGCCACATGTATTAAAGGATATAACTGCATTCTAGTTTCATCAATTTGAGATAAATTCATGCTATGCTAATGTCTTTGCCCACAGGTAGACTTTAGTGATACAAATTTATAATTGTATGATTTACATTGGTAAACATAGGCCTATATGCAATGGTTGATCGCCTTTTATAGTAATTTTGTAAGCATGATTTAATTTTGACTTTGCAGCATGATTGTTATCTATTCAATTATTTAGTTTTATATAATTTATTAGAGACAATTAAGCCTATAAGGAGAACTTCTACCATTATGACAAAATTGACATTAAGAAAAGTTCTAGTATTTATAATGCTAGCATGAGAAATGAGATAACATTATTGTCTCAATAAAGTAATCTAAGTTAAAAGCTGGTTATTATAAGTACATAAAGAATGAAACAAAGTCAATGGTTGTTGATAAGCTGAGGGACATATTTAGAAATTCTCATAAATGTTATTGTATTATTTTGTTGACTATTAAGTAATTCTCCATCATAGGGTAATATGTCTCCTTCAATCTTGGTGGAAAAGATCTTATGTTTATTATCTCATGATTTATTACTCATTTTCATGAATACATGCATGGATATTAAGTATTCACTGTAAATGTGTTCATATAAGTCTTGCTCCCTTTTAGAAAAGCATGAGACTTTAAATGAGGGCTATTAAGCTACCAACCTCAAAGCCATAAAGCAATAGACATATCAAGTTTAATCTATCTATGATTAGTGGCTTGATTGGAGGCAGTAGTGGATATACACTTGTCATTGGTTTTATTTTAACAGATGAAATAGTTCATCCTGATTTAGTTGACTCTTCAAATACCTAAATATCTTTTGCTTTATAATTAAGTAGTGTCATTTGACACTTTTAGAGAATATAAAGTAGAAATGGGTAATTTAATTTGATAAACAAATTAAAATAGTGAAGTTAATTAGAAGAGATGGATGACATGATGGGTACATGGCTGATGATAGTAATTTAGCCTATATGTTTTCCTTTTAAAGAATACACTCAAGACAACTATATATCTTAGATGAGTTTCCAACAAAATTATGTTTAAACCCTTTTAAAATCTAACAGTTGGAAGCTCAGTTTATATAGAATTATCTTATAAATGAAAGAGTGTGGATGGAAAACATGCTGGTGATTAAGACTGCATATTTTAGTGAAGATGCAGAAACATTTTGGGAATTCTATTGAGCTATCCTTTCCATTTTAGAAGTTATGTAGTAATTTTGAAATGCCAAATTATTAAGAAATGATATGATTAGTGGGAGTGATCAAACTCATTCAGGATGATCACACATAACAGATTGTAACCTCTAATTATGATAGAATTTTGGTTTTACATGATAATATTTTCCTTGAGGTAAATGTGAAACATAATGAAGTTTTGAAATTCTCAATTAGTCAAGCTTGAAATAAGAAGCATCAACATTAAGGACTCTATCAATTATTAGGAAAAATATCTCGAAACAAGCAAGGGATATTCCAAATTGATAAATGGTGCTCTTATTATACAACTTCAATCTGTTAGCAGATTGGGTTAAGACCAAATGACAATTTAAATTTGGCAATTGCTACCAACTATAAATCATGTATTTTAAGTAATCTGACTAGAGCATAAACAATAAGAGTGACCCTAAATTCCATCAGCATCTTTCCATTATAGTAACAAGGAGAGATATGTGTGAATTAAAAGAAAGGCCACATAAACTATGAGGAGAATTTAGTTAGCAAAATTAAGAAACCGTCCTCACATGCATGTTTCACATTAGTAGTGAATAATGTGTTACGATGCAATCACATACATAATAATGTTGAAAGCATCATAGTACTATTTATATCACTAGATTAATGGGAGTTGAATCATATATATTGAACAAAATGATGATTCACTAATTGCTTGTGAATATTGACGTTTCACATAACAAAATAATCATCGTTCAAACTTGTGATAGGACTAGATTAAGTGTAGTATTCTTTTAGAATGCATAAGAAAACTGTTCCCAAAACACTTGAGAATGTCATAAGAAACCTATGATCACATGTATTTGAACATTTAGGGATATATGGAAGTTGTTATGAAAATATAATTAGATTGTCCACATGTCTCTAATATATATATTATTGTATTCCTTCTAATTTAGTTTCATAGGTGCAGGCTTACTTGAATGTGCACACAAACTGGCAATGCATTGCAAGGAACTTTAGGAGAATTATCAAGCATATTCTTATTTGAATAATAATTGAAAAGCTGCAGGTCATGAAATACATTATAAAATGTACATCAAGTCTCATGCTCTACATATAGGAGAATGATTAGATTTGTTTAGTTTAGTATGATGTGTTAGCTATAAAATGGTTAACATTATGATGCATCTTTACATTTACTAAACAAATTGCATTATGGAGGAGTACAAGATTGCTAAGTAGTCACTGATTGCTTAGTTCCACCATGAATTCTTAATATAGTCATTCTTAGATGCAAGTTATAAGATTGCCGGTTAAAGAATTTCATCATGTGGTTTTAAATTAATTTAAACTCATTAAGGGTGTTGTATGACTATAAAGTCAATAGGTCATAAACACATAAAGTATAGATCCCTAAATGAATTGCATGCACTTAGAGACATTGAAGGATCAAATACCTTATTTGTGACTTGGATCACATTGAGTGATCTAAATAAGGTATTGTCAAATGATGAAATTCAAGTTGGAGTTTGTTGTCTCATATTGTTACCTAGTTATCGAGATTAACAAACATTCAAGTAGGAACCGAATAAACAATTAAGTTTTATTCATAAAGTTTTAACCCATTAAGTAAGGGTGCTGCTATGTAATACATGGAAGATAATATTCGACTTAAGGGGATTTATCGCCATGATTCTTGCAGCATAGCCTTAATTAATCTGAATAGGGCAACTGACGTTAGTTACGGGCCAAGTAGGAGAATATTAGATATTTTAATATATTATAATTATTATTAGTTATTAATTAGGTAATTAATTAAAATATCCAGAGTGTGACCCGTTAGTCAAATTTAGGCCCAATTCACGATTAGGATTATTGGCTATTAATGTGGTTTTTCTGATGGTGGAAAACTGACACTTAAGTTTACAGCCAAATGAGAGAAGCGCAAGGGAAAACCTAATCTGCTCATCTGAGGTTCTCTGACTGGCGACGGCTCTTAACCCAGTTGCCATCGCTGTGCCCCCAGCCAGTCAAAAAGAGACCTGACAATTATCTTCTGTTCTCAATTCCTTTTGCAATTCTCTTTCATCAGGATTTGTGAGTTCTCTATCCGATTAAAATTTAGCAATGGTAAAAGATAATTCTTATAAGTCTTCCGTTATTAATATAGAAAAATTCATGTATCTTAATTTATGATTTATTTGTGTATACATGAATTTTTTTCTACAGAATTCACTAAGCATTCGAATGATTGAGTCAGCCTATTCAGAGGAGGGGGTTATGGAGAGGAACAAGGAGCAAAAATATTAGGGAAGTGGCATGCACGCCACATTTTGGAATTTCCAAAAGAAAAAAACATAATGATTCCCTAAAATCAACAAGACGGGAGTGAAGAACTTTACCCGGGCTACTGCATTTCTATCCTATTGTGTCCTGTACTGAACTTATTTCCTTGCAGCTTGTGCTCCAAGCGACCGCCCAGTACACTTCTTTGCTGATCAATAGAAATTGCTCATTTTCACAAAGGAAGGGAAAAATTACCAATGCAATAACTGAAGTAATCATTCAGCCGATACCCGAGAGAGAGAAAAGAAACCGCATATCTACTGTTTTCTAAATATAAGAATTTCTAACTCCAGTAACATAGCTAATAGTTCCGAAAAGGTATGTGTCCCGTATCGTGAGGAAAGTGAAGCTCGGCGACGGGATTAGCAGAGCAATTTGCGAATGACGATAGACCACAGAGAGAGCCGCGGGGAGGGAAGACGGGAGGGGGAAATGCTCTCCTCTGTTTGTTTTTTTTTTAAAAAAATGGGGCCACTGCTCTTCTTGAGGTATGGGACCCACGGAGTTGTGATCAAGGGTATTGGGCTCATTCTGTAATTCTCAACCTCAACAGACCTCAGTTGGGTTTCACTTGTAATCGTACAAAACCAGAAGCTGGCCCAACTATACCAAAAAAAAATAATTATCCTCTTATTAAAGATAATTTTATTCAAAGCATTATTATATATTAAATGTGGATACATCTTTTAATAGAAATTCGAACCTTAGTTCTTCGTGTTATAAGAGACTAATCCTTTCTGTTAGACCCGACCCTGTTGGTGTACTTCCTCTTCTTATTATAAGACACCCAGTACTAATTCTAATTAGATTAAAGAATTACGGTAAGTCATTAAATTTGTCTTAAATTAATAATTATTTTCAAATTTTCTGCTCATTAAATGATAATGTGATTTAATTTTTCCAACTCTGAATATCAATTAATAACAAGGGTTGAGTACTTGAGTGGGATTAAATTAATTAAAAGTTGCTTTTAGTTGGTAACTTATAATAATAACAACACCATTATTAACTTAATGTATTACTCCGTGTCCCCTCTATACCATATCTATTGTTAGTAGTTTATACTTCATCCAATATTTAGTATAAAATATATTTATCTTATTTGATTAAATTAAATAAATTAATTAAATTAGTAAAAATGACATGTATTTTTGTAATACCTTAATCTTCTCCTTTAATCCCCTTCCTCCCTCTTTCTTGATTATTATTGTAAATAACAACAAAATATTTATACTAAGTAATGTCTGATGATACTATTCTTAAGAGATTTTTTGTGACCCTCTCAATAAATAGGAAATGACATTTTCTAAAATTAAACGAACTACTCATATAAGGACGCAAGGTGACAATAAAATGAAAGGTAAAGAACTCAACAAACGAAAATCGAGATTTCTCTCTTCTTCTTTTTTCCCTAAATAATGTGGCGATAAGAGTATTTACAGACAACGATTTGATACCTTAAAATGGTGCCCCTAAATCACTGTATTTCTCCAATTAAAAGTCCTAAGTGATTAGATTCTTGAAAAAAATATGTTGACTTATGAATAAAACATCTCTGTACTACAGCGAACACAACAGCATTTTACTAAAACACCTTTATTATTTTAAGTGGATGCTTTATTGTGCCTTCATTAATGAGTAAAATAACCAGCAAAATAACTAGCATCTCATTAGATTTTTAATGATAAAGAGAATATTTTTGTAGGTACAGCCTCCACCAGCTATCATCCGCCTCCGCGGGTAACGACTGAGAAATAACATGCCTATATGGGAAACAACTAGATCGTGGTTTTAAAAATCATTTTTTATAAGTCGAGACAAAACCTCATATATTTATCTCATACATCATAAAAGCACTTATATCAACTCTGGCTAATATTATTTTCTTTAGAAAATTTGTAGTTTGAAACTTATAATTCGCCTCATTCACAGAAGTTAAAATCGTTAAGATTAAATATTTTCACAATGACGTTAAATTAAAATTAGCAGTATTGCATGCAAAATGTGAAATTATCATAACTGAACCGCTGTTAAAATGATTTTTGACTTTAAATATCAGTATTTAACACAATAAAATCCAACATGATCAATCCTGGTACTGATATATATATACATATATATAATTTATATACAACAAATCATGGATTAGATTTGCAATGTGTCAATATGTCGTCTATAAGTTAAAGTCTTCTTCAAGCCGATGAGTGAACTACACCAAAGGGGAAAAAAATTGATTACTGCATCATGCGACAACCCACCAAGTTTCCTGGGCCTTAAAAAATAGTTTGATTATTGTATCACGCGACAACCCTCTTGGTTAATTAAAATATAATCTCATTGATTATAATGGAGTATTATATGTCATGTTCAAGGTCAACTTGCCCTTTCGTGTCTCATGAATCTGCCTCACCCGGAGAGGACGGCCTGACTTCGATTTGAACATCTCATTTTTTTTTTGATAGTACATGAAAAACTACAAACATCTCAGAAGCTATCCTCCTGAGTCTACCTGCGATTTCGACCTATTTTGATAAGTAAGTAATAAGTTTTTAATAACTACAGGAGGTGATTCAGTGATATGGATATCCAACGCCATCTTCCAAGCCTCCTTCACCATGGCGATTTGAACATCTCATTAACTGAATATAATAAGCTGTAGCACTAAGAATCAGGCTAAAAGTCTGAGATGCAGAGCATTTAATGTCCAAACTAAAGAACTCAAAGCCTATAATTTTTAGAAAAAAATTAATTACACTCAAATAGAATATTAAAATTCAATTCAAGTATAAATTTTTAACAAGTTAATAATCAGGCAAAGACAATGTTTTAAAAGCCGGACTAGATGTTGAGCCAAAGAGATCAGCGGGTCACGGTTCATCCGGTCAGATCAGTCGAACTGATAACATAATAGATAAAAAAATTATATACATATATAATAATACAAATATAAGAAATAAATATTTAATTTTTACATAATATTAAAAATAAATATAAATAAAGTCACATGTAATAAGTAATAACAACTGTCTTAAATACCAAGTCTTAGCACAATAAAATCGTTCAAAATAACCAAATAAAAAAATTAAGATTCCAAGAATATTTTTTAAACTAGTTTACAGTAATAAATTTAAATAAAATTAAAATGGGTGAAAATTATAATCATAGCATAATATATGTAAAATAAGTGAGAGAGAGAGAGAGAGAGATGGTGTGAAAAAGAATTTCATGATATATTTCTAAATATAAATGAAATACTAATAAATTATAAAAGAAATAGTTAAGAGTTTAAAACGTTCCATAATACTACTAGACTCGTATGATTTTCAATAAATTTTATATATTATATACATATATATATATATATATATATAGACACCTATTTTATTATGAGTTTGTCTAAATTTGATAATACCATTATATCGCCCAAAAAATTAATTGAGAATATATTTGATGCACAGAATTTTCAAGATTAAAAGAGAAATATGGAATAAGAATGTATATATAATTAATGTCATAATGTGGAATACAGCGAGCTATACTTTAAAAAAATAATTAAAAAAACTAATGAAAAAATATATGCTACATATAGTGTCCCCGTCTCATTTTCCTGGACCCACAAAAGTATATAATAAATGTAAAAAAACGCTGTTAAAAATTTTTGGTCAAGAAGACTCTGTTACAAATCACATCAGACATGTTTTTCGATGTTTGAAAAGGTAAATAACTTTAAAACACGCAAAGTCAATTCATTTTGCTTTCTTCACATCAAGTATATCGAATAAAATATCATTTCTCTTTCTTCACTAGAAACATTTCTCTTCTTCCCTCGTCACCTCTTTCTTCGACTCTAGCGAGCATTGTTTATTTTTCTTTTATTTTTATATGAGCCTTAGGCTGGACGGTTACTTAAAGACCATCCCGGCTCCCGGATTGACCGCGTTTTCCGGTCCAACAACGGATTTATACCGGCCTAAAACGGCTAAACATTGAAGACGATTTTTATGTCTGACTCGGACCGTCTTCTTCTCCGGGTAGTGGCCAGACCGGCCGGACCGTCTGGTCCGGTCCGGTTCAAAAACACTGGGCAAAGAGACCTAATTAGGGATTTTTGTATATTACTAAAAGATCATAATGCCCCTCCATATTAAAGGTAGGTGTAAGTCTGCTTTTATTTTAACAATTTTTTAGTAGTAAACTTTTTGTTTGATTCAGAAAATAAACAAGAATTTTGGGTTTAATTGGCGAACAATCAAAGTTTTGTTTGATTCTGATATAGGTTTCGATTACCTAGTGCTGGCAATCAAAATCAAGGTTTAGGCACAGGGTGTGGCAAAAGGAGGACCTGTCCAAGACGGCTTCTGTGAAAGGAATTAATAATGTGGAGTTTCAAATGCGTGTTAATTAAGTTTCATATGTACATAATGCTGGAGGTAAGGCGTGTGTTTGAAGAGTTTGAACTAAACCCTATTTTAGTCATTTAACAACATTTAAAAATCGCCAATAAGGTCTACTAACCTGATTGAGAATTTATTAGAAGTGCAAATCTGAATTTTAAGTTATGATATTTTAGCTGTATTTATTTAGGATATTCCTAATTATTATCTAACCTGCATGCAAACATGAAGGGGATGTATGAAATAATTACAAGATTTGCACCCTGTTTCAAGAAATTAAAACAATATTAACATTCTATTTACGTTATTGATGACCTAAAATTAAAATACAGAGTTTGGAGATAATAATTGGCACAAATATATAGCGGTGCATATATATCACATGCTGTAAATGATATTGCATTATTTAGGTTGCATCGAGGAACACACGTTGAGCGCGCAAGCAAGAATTATCAACAAACGAGAAATACCAAAAAGAGAAAAGCACACACAAGGTAATAGGATCACTTTAAATAACATCAAACGAAACTAGAAACGGGAAATACTGGAATAATTAAAAACTTCATGCCATATGAGTGCGGGAGAATACTGATCCCACCGTCGAGGAGAACCCAAGGGAAGGACCACCGCTTTACAAAAGAGATAATTAAAAGACAAAAGAGACAAATTAAGAATACTACTGGGACGTGAAGGAATGGTCTCCGAGCAAAAGGAGAAAGGGAAATTTAACGTAACAAGGAACATCAATAATGGAACATGTAGACGTTGTATTCCACGACGGCGTTGTTGGTTTTCATATCAATATAAGGTTTTTTGGCGAAATATGCCAATAACAACAAAATATTAGTTCCAAGTAATGTACTATACCCTTAAGAGATTTTTTGTGACCCTTTCAATAATAGGAAGTGACACTCTCTAAAATGAAACTAACTCTTCATACAAGGACGCAGGGTGATAAAACAGTGAAAGGTAAAGAACTTAACGACAACCGAGGTTTTTTTCTTCCCCCCCCCCCCTAAATAATGTGGCGATGAGAGTATTTATAAATAATAAATTAATGCTTTAAAGTGGTGCCCCTGAATTATATCTCTTCAATTAAAAATCATAGCATATTAAATTCATGAAAAATATATGTTGGTTTATTATTACTAACAAACATCTCTGTACAACGGCGAACACAGCAGGATTCTACTAAAATATCTTTCTTTATTATTTTTAAGTGGATGCTTTATTGTGCAATCCTTATTGAGTAACATAACGAGCAAAATAACTACCATCTCATTAGATTTTTAATGATATAGGGAATATTTTAATAGATACTGCCCCCACGAGTTATCATCCACCTCCGCAGGTAATGACTGAGAAACAACTAAAACAAGTGGCCCGTTGTCGAGCGAGTCCGCAGCCCTACTGTTCACTCGCGGCTGACGGTTGATTCTCAATTCCTCATCAACCAATTAATTTCTTTTAATAGAGATTAAAAAAATTAAATAAGTAAATTAATTATAGCATATGTTATATATTATTATATTATATATTAATTTATAAGTAAGACAAGTTAGTTTAGTATACAAATGATTAATATAAATATTTTAAAATAATTTATTCAGCTTCCCTAAATTTTTTAAAAAAAAATCAACTGTAAATTATTTTAAGGATTAGAGGTAGTAATACATAAATAAATTTAGGAAAGCTCTATCTTTCGTGATTACTGCAAGGCATGGTGAAAAAAAATGATTGCTCCAAGGGATTAATTTTTAATCCCCGGTAAAATATACTCCTTATTTCAATAAATAAAGAAAGTAATTTGGCAAAAAAAATAGTATAAAAATGATATTCTGTCCTGCTTTCTCTTTCTTTTAAACAAATTTTTTTATCATGCATCGATCAAAATGTCATTCTATCCGACCCAACTATGGGTCTGTTTTGGGAAACAACAAAATTATAATTTCAGAAGTCATTTTTTTGTAAGTTTAGATAAATTCTTCTCACATGTTTACTTCATAAATCATGAAAATACTTCTATCAACTCTTGCTAATATTATTTTCTTTAGAAAATTTGTAACTTGAAACTTATAATTCGCCTCATTTACAGAAGTTAAAATCGTTAAGATTAAATATTTTCACAATATGACGTTAAATTTAAATTAACAGTATTGCATGTAAAATGTGAAATTATCATAATTGAACCGCTAATAAAATGATTTTGACTTTAAGTATCAGTATTTAACACAATAAAATCCAACATGATCAATCCTAATATTATATTGATATATAAAATTTACAACAAATCATGGATTATATTCGCAATGTATCGATATGGCGTCTATAAGT
Source organism: Inga oerstediana (assembly GCA_963210345.1). NCBI lineage: Eukaryota > Viridiplantae > Streptophyta > Magnoliopsida > Fabales > Fabaceae > Inga > Inga oerstediana. Next base: position 10,944,112 of record OY723401.1, read on the forward strand.
GGAAGTCTTCTTCAAGCCGATGAGTGAACTACATCAAAGGGAAACAAATATTTGATTATTGCATCATGCGACAACCCACCAAGTTTCCTGGCCTTAAAAAAATGTCTGATTATTGTATCACGTACGCGACAACCCACTTGGTTAATTAAAATATAATCTCATTGATTATAATGGAGTATTATATGTTATGTTCAAAGTCAACTTTCCCTTACGTGTCTCATATGAACCTGCCTCACCCGGAGATCGGACTTCCTGACTTCGATTTGAACAGCACATTAAATGAATATAATAAGCTGTAGCACTAAAAATCAGGGTAAAAGTCTGAGATGCTGAGCATTTAATGTCTAAAGAACTCAGCCTATAGTTTTTAGAAAAAAATTAATTAGATTCAACTAGAATATCAAAATTCAAATTTAGGTATACGTTTTTAACAAGTTCATAATCAAGCAAAGATACCTATTTAGGGATTTTTGTATGTTACTAACAGATCATATATAATGCCCCTCAATATTAATGGTAGGTGTAAGTCTGCTTTTATTTTAACAATTTTTTAGTAGTCAACTTTTTGTTTGATCCTGAAAATAAACAAGAATTTTGGGTTTAATTGGCGAACAATCAAAGTTTTGTTTGATTCTGTTGTAGTTTTCGATTACCTAGCGCTGGCAATCAAAGTTAAGGTTTAGGTACAGGGTGTGGCAAAAGGACGACCTGTCCAAGACGCCTTATGTGAAAGGAATTAATAATGTGGAGTTGCAGGAGGCTAAATTGATTGTACAAAAATGGAGGTCTGAGAGTTGGCCAGATGGTATGCAGTCTCTGGCTAGTTTTAATGTCTTTAGCAGTTCTGGAATTCAAATGTGTGTTAGTTAGGTTTCATATATGCTTTGAGTGTACATAATGCTGGACGTAAGGCTTGTGTTTGAAGAGTTTGAACTAAACCCTATTTTAGTTCGTTAACAACGTTTAAAACTCGCCAATCAGGTCTACTTACCTGATTGAGAATTTATTAGAATGCAAATCTGAATTTAAATTATGATATTTTAGCTATATTTAATTAGGATCTTCCTAATTATTATCTAACCTGCATGCAAACATGAAGTAGAGGATGTATGAAATAATTACAAGATCTGCACCCGGTTACAAGAAATTAAAACAATATTAACATTCTATTTACGTTATTGATTATCTAAAATTAAAATATATAATTCGAGATAATAATTGGCACAAATATATAGCGATGCATATCGCATGTGAATGATTTTGCATAATTTCGGTTGCATCGAGGGCCACACGATTGAGAGCGCAAGCAAGAATTATCAACAAACGAGAAAGACCAAAAACAGAAAAGCACACACAAGGTAATTGAATCACTTTAAATAACATCAAACGAAACTAGATCGAAAAGGGAAATACTGGAATAATAATGGGACACGTAGACGTTGTATTCCACGACGGAGTTGTTGGTTTTCATATCAAAGGTGAAGGTCTTGACAAGAGCGAAGCCACGTGCGAACCGGAAAATCCCACTCCCGCCCACGATCGGCATCTCTCGAACCTTACTTAACTCCTGGTTCCGTCCCAACAAGGTCAGATAACTACCATTATACTTCCCTTCCGTGAACACAAAGTTCAACACCATCAACAACCCCGGCTCGTCCTGCGCCGCCGACGCAAACATTCCCTGGGCTTTACCCACCAGCTTCGACCCCCGCTCCGGGCCTGCCGTCAACGGATCGTCGGCCACCATCACCAGCCCGAACCTCGTTGAGGAGGTGTTGGTCGTGAGGGCTTCCGCCACCTTCACGGCGGTGGGCTTCCGACCGCTGACGATGTTGTGAAAGTAGAAGTGAAGGTGGGTCAGCTTCTCCTTTCGGAGGCCCAATGAAGATGGGGAGAGAGTTCGAGAGAAGCCGGTGGGTTTGGCGGCGGCGAGGGATGTGAAGAGGAAAATGAGGGGGAGGCTACTGTGGAATGAGAAAAGTTTTTTGGCCATTGTTGGAGCTTTTTTGAGAGCTTCCAGAGAGATTTCTTCTTCTTTTTTCTTGGGGATGCCGGAAAAGTAAAACTGTGTGGAGTATATATAGAACACTGGGGTTGTGGGATTTAATACCGATCGTAGAGCGGAGACCTTTGGCGCAACTGGTATGTGTAATGCACGACTTTGAATAAATAAAGAAATAAATAGAGGGTGTTTATTTATTTCTTTATTTATCACCCTCCACCATCTGACCACGTCATCACTCATCCGAAAGACGTAGGCCCGAGGGAAAACGGAATGCTTTGATTTTGATTTCTTTTGGTCAATTCGGCTGCTTTTTTTTTTTTTGAATATAAACTGGATTACATTAGTTCAGAACAGAACTAGAACAAAGAGAGAACAAAATGCATCAATCATACTAATCATCCCTCCTCCCCGACCACCCACAGAAGGGTGGCGGTGGGTGAGGAAGGAGAACAAACGTTTCGATCATATTGTGAGTAGCCTTAGCAAGATGATCTGCTAGCAGATTGTGTTCTCTGGGAATATAGCGTAAGAGAACCTGCCAATTCCTAGATAATCAGAGTCTTGCATCATCAATAACATCCTTAAAGGGGTAGGATATATCACATCCCCGGGTAAGAAGGTTTATGGCCTCAAGACAGTCAGTAAGGACTAAGATCTTTTTAATATCGCGATTCCAGCAAATTTGAAGCCCTTGGATGATTGCAATGACCTCAGCCACCACCGGGGGAACTCGAGTGAGCTTACTCATATAGCCACAGATCCATCTTCCATCTTCCAACTTTATAGCCCCAGCACATCCGCTCTGACCAGAATCTAAAACAGAGCCATCTGTTTCTAATGTGACGAAGCCCGGCTGTCTGCGATTGGCGTCTTCTCTTGAAGTCGATGAATAGAACTGACAATTGGATGTTAATTCCATATCCCAGCTTGCCCGAAATAAACTGGCGTGAGCATTTTGGAAGTCAATTCCCGAATCGTGCACCCCCGGGAAATAGTTTTATTTGTTGATGAATAAAGAAAAGGGTTAAGATATAATTTTAACAATGAAATTTTTTATTAGGGCACTGGCACCATTAAGTTTAGGTAGATGCAAGAAAATATTACCTCTGATTTTAAATATAAGATTCAATTAACTTTTTTTTAAAGAAATTAAGGAAGCTGGATATCTTACTTAATTATAGTATATATTGTATATTATTATATTATCTATCAGTTTATAAGTTACACTAATTAATTTGGAGAAAAAAAGATATATATATATATATATATATACACTTTAAAATAATTTATTTAACTTTATTAATTTCTTTTAAAAAATCAGCTGAATCTTATATTTAGCACCGTATGTAGTACAAAACCTTTTATATAAAAGGGAGCAATTTTCCCATCTTCATTAAATGCCCTGGACTGTCGTTACTCTCTAAAAGCTATGCTTGGAATAGCATTTTTTTGGAAAATAAGTGTTTATTATGTAAGTCGAGATAAAACTCCTCTCCATACTTAGCTCTTATACTGTAAATTATGATTTATAAATACGAGTACAAGTACAGAAGACGCTAAGTGCTCGTTTAGGATAGCTTATTTTTTACTTATAAGTGCTTATAATTCATAATTTATGGTATACGAGGTAAGTATGTGAAAGGAGTTTTGTCTCAACTTACATAATAAGTGCTTATTTCCTAAAAATAAACCATTCCAAACATTCACCAAGCCTAGTTCGATGAATCTCAGCTTCATCTTTTTGCTAGAGAGAGAAGATGATGAAACCAAATGGAAAACTACTGCTTATGAAGCTTCTGTGATGATAGACTTATTTGTTATAAATTCCACCAATAGTTCGTCGACTCATTCAATTTTTTCCAGAACATTCAAATGTCTTCATTTCCAAAGGAGAAAGGCTCCCAGAGAGCAACAATAGATTATTTCACTTTGCTTGGGAGATCATGATGCTTCAAAAACCACACCATGCAACACAATTAAGGTTGTGAGTCCAATAATTTATGGGCTCATTTGAGGTGGAAACATCCAATTCAGAGCAAACAAACTCTCTTTTAAAACACACAGATTCTTCTCAATTGAATCATTCGCAAACGCGTTAAGAGCATAGGCCAGAGCACCAGCAGATCCATTCTCAACTATACACTTCTTACTCCTCTCGCTCTCTTCACCCCATTTCCCCATTTTTTGAACCAATTTGTGACACCCATTCTAATCCAAATGTCTCGTCGACAATTTCACATGAAGTATAAGCTCTATGACTTGGATTGGGGAAACAAGAATGAAATTGAAGCTCCTGACAACTTGATTTGTAATGATTCAACAAATTGAGGGATAATGAACACTAGAAGTGGTTGGGAACGATGAGCCTGAGGTGTAGTCTGTCTTTGCGACAAAAGGAGGTCAGATTGTTGAGAAAGAAGGAAGTGTTGGGGGCTTAAAAATTGATGGTCTTCCACCCGGCAAGGAGTGTCTTCATTGCCTCTCCATTTAAATTATATTGTGTCGTTTTGTGATCAGGTGGAATTTCAACTATTGACTTTGAAGTCCAATCTTGACCGTTGCTTGACTAACATGGAGACAAGACTCAACCCTCACCTTCACCTCTTCCATCTTACTGCTCTGTGGATGCTTAGCATCGCCCATCGGCATTTTCAACGGATGAACATTGAGCATCGTCACCAGCCTCTGTCCCCAACGGAGATTTCTAAATGTTTGAAGGTCTTCATCGTCGATTTAACCCTCATAGTCGGTTAATCATACAAAGCTTCGGAGATTAGCATTTGCAAAACTCCATAGATTTGGCTTATGGTTTTTAATTGGAATATGGGTTTAACAGTATCGTTCACTTAGGTTTATTTTCTGAATGTCTCATGAGAAGATTTAAGCCACTAATTGCATGTTGCAATGAATTTAGTAATATGTCATTTTTCACAGCAGTTTTTTTTAGGTATCATCCGATCTCCATCTCCATGAAGAGTTAACTTCGAACTCATTTTACTTTATACACTGTCTTGATTCAAGCCACTTCATTTGGGTATTCTTCCTAGAACGCGGAATTGATCGCTCTACTGGACGAACACGAGCCGCTGAATTGAAAAATGAAAATCACCCAACTTTTGTTTTATTAGGAATCAATCCAATTTTTACAACAAAACGCACCGTGTTATTGAAATGGAGAGGCAATGAAGACATTCCATGCCGTTCTTCTACCTTGCACAAATAGTGCCACACGAACATCTCATAGGACCCACAAAACAGATGTTTGCAATAGTGAAGAGAGACGAGGAAAATTGCTCCATTTTATAATGTCTATATATGTTTTTGCACTTACTTAATATTAATGGTTTCAGATAGTCTGATGATAAACTTCATTATTAAAATTGTATTTTAATCTAAAGAAAAATATAAAAAGGTAGTACTGATTTTGATAGCAATCCAAATCGCTATGGGTTGATTTATTCCAGGAAAAATAAGCGTATTAGGATTAATTAGGAAGTAATTAGCAATATTTATTATCTTTAATAATTTCAGTAATATTATTTTAGATATTTCAAAATAAGTGGAATATCCACAAGTAGGATTTTAGATATTATTTAGTATTTTAGATTTAGATATTATTTTAGTATTTTTGATATTATTTAGATTTCCTAGTTTGAATTTTGAATTAGAATTTGATCTCTCTGTACTTCTATAAATTGGCTCTTTTGCCGACTCAATAAAGCATCGAATTTTTAGAGAGTTTATTAAACACTTGGAGATCCTCCTGGGCTGTTTTAGAGAGATTAGTGAGATTCTTGCTATCCCTCTATCACAGAGCAATTTATTCTTCTATTCCTAATTCCTATTATTCCTACTGTTCGTGCTTTAGCAATTGCACTGCCATTCGAAGTCACAGTCGGATATAACAAATTGGCATCAGAGACCTTCGCGATCCACCATGGCCAGAACGCGATCATCTCACGCTGCGCAGACTTCCGACGTCGAACCACCCACGCGTGCGACTCCATCACCGGAAACGGCCCCACCCGTGACGCCGACAGATCATCTCGCCACCATCGTTGCACGGTTGGAGGCGCTTGACGAGTTGAAAGAGAAGGTCAATGCGTTGGAGATTTCAGCGACTCGGCCAAATCGAAACCGAGGGAGATCACTGCGCAACAGAAATAGAGGGAGATCGCACTTCTCAGCAGACGACAGTGATGACGATTCCGAAGCTTCTCGGCGCCACCTCCGAACTCCATACACCAAAGTTGATTTTCCTAAGTTCGATGGAGGCGACCCGCGCGGCTGGATTCTAAAGGCAGAAAAATTCTTTCGGTATTACGATACACCGGAGGATGATAAGGTCGACGTGGCTGCCATTTATTTAGAAGGTGATGCATTGGACCTCTTTTCTTGGCTTCAGTCACAGCGCACCGAACTCTTCTGGGATGATCTAGTTACGGCATTTCAGGAGCACTACGGGCCACCAGAATATCTTAATCCCAATGAGAATCTATGCAGCATTCGGCAGATCGGGTCGGTGCAAGAATACCGGAAGGAGTGGGAACGGCGTGTTGCCCTTATATCTAATTGGCCGGAGCACTGTCTTCTCGATGTTTTCATGAATGGGCTCAAGGAAGAATTACGAACAGACGTACGCCTTCACAAACCAAGGAGTGTGTATAGAGCTGCTAGCCTGGCCCTTGAATTCGAGAAGCAATCAATGTTCACACGTGGGCCCAAATCCAACGCTTCATCTCATTACCGAAGCCAACAAGCTCGTGACTCGTACACTCCACTACGGGAACCCACGTTCTCACATCAGAATACTAGTAAGTACCCTACACTGACTTCTTCTTCGCCCGCATTTTCCAACTCTAGCCGTGTGTCTTCAACGGACTCAGAACGTCAGCGACGGCGCGATAAGGGACTATGTTATCGGTGTGCTGAACCTTTCCGACCAGGACATCGTTGCAGTGCCTCATTTTCCCTAATGGAGGTTGATGATGAAGGCAATCCGATCTCGGAGTCTCTCGAGAATCTAGGTGACACCGATCATGAAGAGGCGACAGAAACAGAGATGGCTTTTAATGCCATCCTTGGTACACCGTCGGCATCCACCATGAAATTAAGAGGTCTCCTAAACTCTAAACAGGTACTGTTGCTAGTGGATAGTGGGTCGACCCACAATTTTATCTCTACTGCATTGATCCACGAACTTGGGATTGCCACAAGTACAGTCCCTTCTTTTGGTGTTCAAATTGGGGACAGCAGTATTATTCGTTGTCATCAGGTTTGTAAAGATTTAGAAGTGCACATATCGGGATTAGTCGTTAAACAGGACTTCTATCCTTTCTCTCTGGCAGGATTAGATTTAGTGTTAGGAATTAAATGGTTATCGTCTCTTAACACAGTACAGGCTAACTGGAACGACATGTTCATGATTTTTTGGGTTGATGGAAAGAAATACAAGTTGCAAGGCGAACCTCCAAGGGCTGCATCTCAGGCTTGCCTCCAGAGTTTGGAGTTTCATCAGACTGAAACTGCAAAACGTATGGCCTTAGATATGTCTCAGATTTTTCATGATTTTTCTGTTGTTTTTGATGAACCCAAGCACTTGCCGCCTCCACGTGGTCACTACCACATGATTTCCTTAATACCAGGAGCATCTCCGCCAAATTTGCGACCTTACAGGTACCCGCACTCTCAAAAGGACGAGATTGAGTCTCAGGTTACAACCTTATTAGATCGTGGCTTCATTCGCCCTAGCTCCAGTCCATTTGCAAGCCCTGCTCTGTTGGTTAGCAAGAAAGATGGGACATGGCGTTTGTGTGTGGATTATCGTCGTCTTAACCGAATTACCATTCCAGATAGGTATCCCATCCCTAACATTGACGAACTGTTAGATGAATTATATGGTGCTAAGTATTTTTCAAAAATTGATCTACGGTCTGGGTACCATCAAATTCGAGTACTGCCTTCAGATATTCCCAAAACTGCCTTCTGCACACACTCGGGACATTATGAATTTGTGGTCATGCCCTTTGGCCTCACTAATGCCCCGGCAACCTTCCAAGCAATCATGAATAACCTTTTCCGCCCCTACCTGAGGAAATTTGTGCTCGTCTTTTTCGATGATATTCTAATTTACAGTACTTCTGCATAAGATCATCTCAAGCATATCAGAATCATCTTTCAAATCCTGCAACAACAATCCTTTTTTGCCAATGCAAAGAAATGCTTTCTGGGGCAGACTAGGATTGACTACTTGGGACACATTGTTACTCACAGTGGAGTAGAGGTCGTTCCTGAAAAGATTAAGACCGTCGCTTATTGGCCTACACCTCAGTCTGTGAAAGAATTACGCGGTTTCCTAGGGCTCACTGGGTATTATCGACGGTTTGTACAAAATTATGGCATCATTGCTCGACCCCTGACGGAATTGACAAAAAAGGATGCTTTTCATTGGTCAGTAACGGCTCAATCTGCTTTTGAAGAACTCAAAATAGCTCTCACCACGACTCCGGTCCTCCAATTACCAGACTTTCATAAACCGTTTACAGTAGAATGCGATGCATCCGGGGACGGTATTGGAGCCGTACTCATGCAAAACGGCCATCCGATAGCTTACTTTAGTAAGGGGTTCTCCTTTTCTAATCGATATAAGTCAGCATACGATCGCGAGCTCCTTGCGCTGGTACTATCTTTACAAAAATGGCGTCACTACTTATTGGGACACCATTTTTTTGTCCAAACTGACCATCACAGCTTGAAACACTTATTGGATCAAAAAGTTGTCACTACTTCCCAACAACGTCTTATGGTCAAGCTGCTCCCCTTTGACTTTACCATTTGCTACAAACCAGGGAGAGAAAATGCAGCTGCTGACTCACTTTCTCGGCGGCCCCAGCAAGTAGATTTTTTTCAAATGGTGATTCCCATGGCCCATGAGTTAGATCAACTCCCTCGAGTCTTGCTAGAAGACCCTGAAACACGAGCAAAGATAGTAGAACTGCAAACACATCCGGATCATCACCCTCATTACCACTTCGTCAATGATCGGTTGTTCTACAAAACACGATTGGTCATACCCAATCAAGCTCACCTCCGAGAGAAATTACTGGCGGAAGCGCACGCGACACCAACAGGGGGACATGGTGGTTACCTCAAGACACTACGCAGGTTAGGTGACCAAGTATTTTGGAGAGGGATGAAAACTGACGTCAAGCACTATATCCAACGCTGCATCACTTGTCAACAGAATAAATATCAGACGTTAGCACCTGCAGGGCTCTTGCAACCGCTTCCTATTCCAGAACGTATTTGGGAGGATATTTCCCTTGATTTCATCACTGGGCTCCCTAAATCTCAGGGGTTTGATGTGATTCTAGTGGTGGTAGATCGTCTCAGTAAGTATAGTCATTTCATCGCTCTTGCACACCCATATACTGCTAAAACTGTTGCAACCACATTCTGCCAAGAAATAGTTCGCTTGCACGGCATGCCAAGGTCCTTGGTGTCTGATCGGGATCCTCTTTTTCTCAGTCAATTTTGGCAGGAGTTGTTCCGTCTCAGTCAAACTCGCTTGAACATGAGCACAGCCTACCATCCCCAATCTGACGGGCAGACGGAAGTAGTCAATAGATGTCTTGAGACTTACTTACGTTGTTTTACACATGACCAACCTAAACATTGGAGTAAGTTTCTTTGTTGGGCGGAATTCTCCTTCAATACAGGATACCATGTTGCCGCTCATACTACTCCTTTCAAATTAGTTTATGGGCGCGATCCCCCGCCTCTCATTCCCTATGTCAGAGGTGAGACGCGTGTCGCTGAATTGGAAGAGCAACTTGAGACGCGTGATGCTATGTTACGGGTTTTAAAGGGGAACCTCCTTAGAGCTCAGCACCGTATGAAAATACATGCTGATCAACATCGTCGAGACCTTCAATTTGCACCCGGTGACGCTGTCTGGTTAAAGATCCAACCTTATCGCCAACGATCATTAGCTAAATCCAGGTTTGAGAAACTTTCCCCTCGTTTCTTCGGACCCTTCAAGGTGACCCGACGCATTGGTAAGGTAGCATATGAGTTAGACCTCCCTTCAACTGCAAAAATCCACCCGGTTTTTCATGTCTCCTTACTCCGCCCTGCATATGGTCAGCAAGCCGCTACTCCTCCCCCTCATCTTCCGCTCTCCGCTGATATGGAACTTCTTCTCAGCCCTTCCAAGGTTTTGCAACACCGTTGGACTCCTGATCGACGGCTGGACATCTTAGTTGCTTGGGAGAACCGCCCTTTGGAGGAAGCTACTTGGGAGGAATATGATCTCGTTGCCGAACAATTTCCTCACTTTCGCCTTGAGGACAAGTCGACTTTCCAAGGGGGAAGATATGATAGCAATCCAAATCGCTATGGGTTGATTTATTCCAGGAAAAATAAGCGTATTAGGATTAATTAGGAAGTAATTAGCAATATTTATTATCTTTAATAATTTCAGTAATATTATTTTAGATATTTCAAAATAAGTGGAATATCCACAAGTAGGATTTTAGATATTCTTTAGTATTTTAGATTTAGATATTATTTTAGTATTTTTGATATTATTTAGATTTCCTAGTTTGAATTTTGAATTAGAATTTGATCTCTCTGTACTTCTATAAATTGGCTCTTTTGCCGACTCAATAAAGCATCGAATTTTTAGAGAGTTTATTAAACACTTGGAGATCCTCCTGGGCTGTTTTAGAGAGATTAGTGAGATTCTTGCTATCCCTCTATCACAGAGCAATTTATTCTTCTATTCCTAATTCCTATTATTCCTACTGTTCGTGCTTTAGCAATTGCACTGCCATTCGAAGTCACAGTCGGATATAACAGATTTGTTTTCCATGAATCGTATGGGGCCCAGGCACCATACATGGACAAAATAACAATGCTTTGTTTTTTATTACAAGGGCTAACATTAATCATCTGAATAATAATAAACGGGATTGAATCCACGACCTCTGATCAATAGAGAAGTATTCATACCAATAGATTATAAAACCTTTGGTAGAATAACAATACTCCCAGTCTGCGGAAAGAGGAGGCATAATGCTCCCCAGCCATTATCGCCATTGTTTTGTTATGAGACCAAAATTTGCAAATGAAGGACGAGCGCTGAAAAATAGTACAAGAAAACTTGCAAACGAAAAAAAAAATTACTAGTATATATTTTTGGGAGTTAAACTAGCGAGGAGGATTTTTAATTTTTATCCGAGCGCAGTTGAATTTCTGCAGCCAGGTGACCTTCGCCCCCACCCCCCCTTTTGCCTTAATTGGATATTTTTACCTCTAAAGTTTTGGACAATTTTTTCTATATTCGGATTAATCCGTGCTTGGGGGTCAATCGAATGTTTTTGGTGAACTAAAATGGCATAAAAACGTTGTAATAAGTCACTTTTTACATGCATCCAAACACACACACCGGCAGGGAATCTCTCCATTGAGGTTTCTCTCCACTTCCCTCTGTTTAGATAAAACTACATCATTTTACATAAAAATGGGTCCTGGTGTTATATTTTTTTCAACAAAAACACACACACACACACACATGTGGTCTTCCAAGTTTCGTCTTCCTTTCCCTCAAACATCATCATCAGCCTTAGTATCCATCGCACATACCTCATCTATTTATAGAAAAAGTGTGTACGTCTTGATCTGTTAAAGATGAATCAAGTGGGGTGTTTCTTTCCTGGCCTTTTGCTCAAACAATCAACTTTGGTTCAACTAGGGAGTTAAAATAAAATGTTGGTTAGATTCAATAATATATTTGCAATGATCACTTACTGCTAATAGCATGTTGATGATGAATTTCATAGAAGAGTCAGTTTTATACTTTATAGAATTTAATTAGCTATGTCAAAATAAGAAAATAATGATTAGCCAAGACAAAAAACAGCTTTCCGATTAATTATTGAGTTTCTCCATCAATATTGCAATCACAATAATGAACAGATTGTTCAAGTTCAAGGTGGTCTGCTTATCAGTTTTTTGTTCAGATGGTAAATCTCCAACAAAGAATTGGCATTCAATGACTTGTGTACCCAAAACGTCATATTTTAATCACTATAAGATCATGATAGTATTTTTTAGGCAAAGGATTTACAATGATGCGGGTTAACTGATGATGAAGATGCCGACGACAATGTTTAAGGGAAAGGAAGACGGAAGACGGAAGAAGAAAGACGGAAGACCACAATTTTTTTGGGTGAGTTTTTTTTTTTTTTTTGAAAAAAAAAAATCACTAGAACCCATCTTTAATGCAAAACGACATAGTTTTATCTAAATGGAGGGAAGTGGAAAGAAACCTCAATGGAGAGGTCCCCTGCCCCACAAATACACCCATCAGGCATTCGACGCAATAGCTATAATAATTAATAACTATCTCAATATAGAATAGTGGCTAGTTTTAAAATTGGGAAAAGCACTCATAAGTCTCAAGGACTAAAGATAATCACAAAAAAATCTCAAAACAGTAAAAAATAATTTAACATATTGTAAAAACACGTTTAACAAGTTGTTATTTCTATAAAAACACATTTAACGAGTGATGCAATTTCTAAATAATTAATAACTATTTAAAATCAACGAATCCAACAACAGTTACAGTTACAGACTTATAGGGCATGGCTGAAGAATAACAGTTGCATGAAAGACTCCTAAAATGGATTATGACTTATCATTCAGGTCTTATTTATAAGTCATTTTTGATTAAAAAATTTAGTCATATTTATAAGTCCAGTTTCAGGCTAATAAATGCATTTTGTATTTTTTTACCTTATTAATTGTAATAAACAAAAAAAGTTTATTCATGTTAGCTTTTGTAACCAATCATAGATAAGGGCGAAATTGAAAATTTAGCTCATAGTTAATGAGTTAACAAATACTTATTTGTATAAAAGAATTAGTTAAAAAAGATTTATAAATAGGATCAGAGTAGCATGAGATAAGAAACTTGTAGCTCAAAGACATAGCAATTATGGGGAAATGGGAAAGGAAATGGTCAACCGGAGACGGATAGATTGGGATGGAGTCAGACGGGCGTGATAGAAAATCGTTGTTTCCTTTGTCAGTGGGGTATTTAAAAGGTTTGGGTGTTCTCTCATCTTACTCTGTCACCAACCCCCCGGAAAAAAAAAAATCTTATAACCACCGTCTGATTGGGATTGAATATTTTGTGAAATCATTATTTTAATAATAAAAAATTTTAAATTGTTAAACTTTAATGTATGTGATTCACAACTGTAATATAAAAAAATTAAAAATAATTTAATTTTATAAAATATTTAATCTGAACATTCCATCCATTTCTTAATCTAAATAATGAGTTGATATTCTGACAAAAAAAAAAAAGGAGAAAAAAAGATTTTAGTGGATCACTCCTGTAATTAAGGGTATGTTTGATTTGAGGGGAGGGGAACGGACGTTGGGATGGGGGTTAAATTATAATTTTGGACAGTAGAAATTCAATATTTACTTTCTCAATTTTTTAAATTTTGGATTTCCACTCAAAATTTACCATTTTATTTTTTTAAAATTTTGGGTTTCTACCCAAAATTTATATATTTTTTAACCCAAAAAGATAATTTAACTCTCCCCTTAAACCAAACACACCCTAGAAGATTGTGAACAGGGAAAAAAGAGAGCTATGAGAAGAGGGGACAAGGTACATTACAGTATTACACCGCCAATACGCGCAACAAAGGGACAATGATTAATATGGGCTGCTGAAAAAAATAAATCAAGACAATGCAACTGCAAATGTTGGGAAAAACAAGAACCATGGCTTTCGGCTTAAGCTGGATAATTTTGAAACACCTTCCATCAACCCCACGTCCCCGAGACTTGTATTGTAAGCGTTACCCAGTAAGTATGCTTCCATCTCTTTCTTCCTCACCCTTTTCCAAGGTATCATTAACTTTGACTTTTGCCCTGCCTCCAAAACTCTTAAATGAACCTTTGGGTGTGTTCTTATTAGTTTTTGGAGAATAGCTTCTGGAAAAAAAATGGAGAATAACTTTTGGAGAATAGATTATGAGAAAAATAGATTATGGGAAAGAGTGATTTTGATAAAATGAGAGTGTTTGGATGTTTTAATCAGAATAGCTTTTTTCATGGTCAAATTATTAAAAAGGACATTAAATTTTATGATAATTACATAAAAAGAATAAGCTTATATTTTATGTATTATATTATTTAAGGGTTAAGGTTCAAATTTAACAGTCAATTTTTTTCCTGAGGAGCATCTGGTGCAAATAAGTTATAGAAAATGCAAAAATAATAATGAACAATTAAAAATAATACAAATTTAACAAAACCATTAAATTTGACCTAACAACGTTAAATTATAAGAGAAGAAAACTCCTAACGGCACTAAAAAAGATGCATCTTAACCCATTATTTAACATTAAAGATCATAATTAATACCAAAAATGAAATAAATTTGTCTATATGTAATGTTAATTAACTTAACTAATTTTTCTAATATAATCAAATTAGATAAATAAGTATTATATTAAAGATAGGATGAAACATTAAAATGTTAAAATTCTAAAAAAAATTAATAAATAGATGTAGAGAAAACGTCAAAATAAAATAAAAAAAAGATTAGAGAGATGGTAGCACGGGGCCCACATCATACAAATGACCAATAAGAATCAGAGGGTGGGGCCCACATCTTCAAAAAGCCAACAAAAATAGCTTCTCCCCAAAACCATGGTTTTGGTACAAAAAGAGATTATCCCTTTTTTTTAGTGTTAGGATGTTTTAGCCCAAAACCATGGTTTTGTGCTAAAAATGCTTTTTTGTAAGATATCCAAACATACTCGCTAACCATTTCAACTCACAAGTCATAGCAGCCAATTTCACATGGTATTTCGTCAAACACTACGCCGATAATTCTGCATCTTTGTTATTTTTGTTTTTTGGTACATAAATTTTAGTAAAAGGGTTGAGCTCACCAAAGATTTAAGGATAGGGTAAAATCTTCTTTCCTCCTAGGTCATACCAATATTAAGTAGTGCGAGCCGTCAATTACCCTCAATCTTTTATCTAGACACCTAGGAATTAGTATGCCTTCCCAAGCGCCGCAATTGGAACCACAACTAAATAATACTCTCTCGTGATCAAGTATGCTCCAAATGATCTCATATCTCAACCCTTCGCCAACTAAACCCACCGTCAATGGGTTGCATCTCCGTGTTATGAGGAGAGAGGATAATCTCCTTTAGCTTTCGGAGTCCAAAAGGATGATCTGGCTTGGGCATTTTCAACCCATGATGATGTTGGGCCAAGCTTTAGCCGTGATGTCCATGATTTTGGGCCTCACATCGAACGTCGATATTCTGATAGGGGGCACTTTGTGTTACTACCGAAGTACGTGGGGATATCTGAGATGGGTTCGGGCCGCGTGGTATTGTTGATTGATTATTAGTTTCCTCAGTCCTGTAACATTAGCACGAGCCTAATGAATTCTTAACCGACTTCCATTTTCCTTTCAGTAGTACAGAAGCCGCACGATGTGCAGGCACACAACGCATAAGACTGAAAGTTGTAGTATTTTAGTACTTTGGTATTGTTATCACAGAGGCAGGTATAACGGGGAGAGTAGCTATTTGAAGACAAAACATAATGTGTGTGTTTGTTTCAACCGTTTGGGACACAAATCGGGCTTCCACATTGCATTCAACGGACTTAAACAGTGATTTGCAAAATTTAGATGTTTGTTTCAACGATATGATATAAGATGAAAAAAGCCAAAAGCATCTGAAAGTCTTAAGTCACCTTATGAAGATTATGTGTATGTTTGTTTGAACGTTTGGGGGCAGATATCGGACTTTAACAGTGATACATTGAGATTGAACAGTGAATTAGATCCATTTAAGTGTTTGGTTTGACGATGTGATATAAGTTGAAAAAAGTAAAAAGCATCCGAAAGTCATAAGTTGAAGATTGAAGCTTATATTGACTTATGGCAGCCCATTTGATTATTAGTGTGTTATTAATTATTTTTTGAGGATATTTGGGGATCAATAAGGTACTCAAAATCACTTCTAATCACAAATTTTTTTTTTAAAAAATGTTCTAAATAATTTTCTCTTTCTTTAGATAGTAATCTTCTGCTAATTCGAGAATACTTTGGGACAAGAGTTTAGGCAAGTTTTGAGTTTTGTTAATATATGACTGTAGAAATGTAGAGAATAATTAATAATTAATTTTAATCAGTTTAGATTTATTATTTAGTTGTTTTATGATTTTATATCAATTTTTTTATCAACATATCATAAATTAGTTTCTATATAGTGTTTTTATCCATTAAATTTAGTTTAAATAATTTATTTGGATTATTGGAGGTATTATTGAGGTTTTAATCGGTTTATTTTGTTAGATTTTGAGCTGTGAAAATATGAGTTAGGATTTAATATTTAAATTAGAGTTTGATATAATTTATAAGATTTAAGCTTAAGGTGCACAGTAGAAAAGACTTTTGGAGTGTACCAATTTAAATTAGAGTTTGATATAATTTTATTAAAATTATAACATTACCAAATTTTCAAAGTTAATTTTTGAGAAAATTGTGAAAAAATCCCTCCGTGTGTAGATATCTTCCCAGGTCCCATTGGCAATTAAGTTGCCAATGAGGACTTTTTTCACAATTATCCCTTCATTTTTTCATTTTTCATAATTTTTTCAATTTTTTTCTCTTAATTAATATAAAAGTCACTTATGCAAAAGTCAAACCAAACATCATTCACTTTTATATAAGTTACTTTAAGTTACTTATCCAATCGCTAATCCAAACACTCATCATTTTACCCAATCTAACTTTTTTCCAATCTTAAGATTCCATAAGTTTAAGTAAAAATAAGTTACTTATCCAATCGTCAAAACAAACACACCCTATATTTACTTATGGCAGCCGATCTGTGACCGTTCGAGCATTAATTATTGGAGCTTAGTTGCCTGTGTGTCTAAAATAATGCTGATAGGAGTATTTTCATATCTTTAGGGATCAATGAGGTACTTAAAATCACTTCTAATAATCACAAAACTTCTTTTATAAAAAATGTTCTAAATAATTTTTTATTTCTTTAGATAGTAATCTTCTGCTAATTAGAGAATACTTTGGGATAAGAGTTTAGACAAGTTTTGAATTTTGTCAATATATGACTGTAGAAATGTAGATAATAATTAATAATTAATTTTAATCAGTTTAGATTCATTATTTAGTTGTTTTATGATTTTATAATCAATTTATTTTATAAACATGTCGCAAATTAGTTTCTATATGGTATTTTTACCAATTAAATTTAGTTTAAATAATTTATTTGGATTATTGGAGGTATTATTGAGGTTTTAATCGATTTATTTTGTTAGATTTTGAGCTATGTGAAAATATAAGTTATGATTTAATATTTAAATTAAAGTTTGATATAATTTATAAGATTTAAGCTTGAGGTGCACAATAGAAAAGACTCTTGGAGTGTACCAATTTAAATTAGAGTTTGATATAATTTTATTAAAATTGTACCATTACCAAATTTTCAAAGTTAATTTTTGATAAAATTGTGAAAAAATCCTTCCGTGTGTAGATATCTTCCGAGGTCCCATTGACAATTAAGTTGCCAATGATGACTTTTTCACAATTATCCCTTCATTTTTTCATTTTTAATAATTTTTTCAATTTTTTTCTCTTAATTAATACAAAAGTCACTTATGCAAAAGTCAAACCAAACATCCTAACTTTTACATAAGTTACTTTAAGTTACTTATCCAATCGCTAATCCAAACACTCATCATTTTACCCAATCTAACTTTTTTCCAATCTTAAGATTCCATAAGTTTAAGTAAAAATAAATTACTTATTCAATCGTCAAAACAAACACACCCAATTAGCTAGAACTCACTTGAACTATAAATCGCGCAGGACCTTCTAACCTAATATTGTAATATGTAGATAGTATAATCAACTCTTTCTAACAACTAAAATACTCCATTAAGATGAAATGAGAATGTCCCTTCAGGACCAATTAAATTGGAAAAGAATTAAAGACAATAAAACCAAAGTATTATTAAAAGATAATACATATTTAAACATTTAGTTTCAAGCATGCAGAGAAAAAAGGCATTTTCTCCCCCATTGCTGCTTATTCCCTACCGTCAACTTCAAATCTACAGTCAATGAACAGCCTATACTACAAGGGGGAAACAAAATTTTATTAATTTATGAAAAAAGCATATCTCACCCATTAATTCACTCGTCAAAAACTAAAAGAAACAAAACCAATGTTCAACAAATCCGAAGTCAAAGCTACATTGCCACTCACAACTGTGCCCTTATCCTTCAGTCAATGTGTTGAACTAATAGAACGACACAGGCCGTCTAAATGGCCATTGTTATTTCAGCAAACCTCCTTGCAGTCACAAGATTCAGTGCCCAGGCTTCTTGACCCAATTAGAAATTTATTAGAAATGCAAGTTTGGATTTCAATTGTCATTTTTATCTGGATTTAATTAGGATTTTCCTAATTTTTGTCCAACGTACATGCAAATATTACAGGGGCCGGGAGATGTATGAAATAATTAAATCATTTGCACCCAGTTTCAAGAAACTAAAACAACATTAATTTTTGATTTATACGTTATTGATTACCTAAAAATAACAAATGGAGATAATACAATTGGCACAAATTAATATATACCGCATATTGCATATTACTATATGCTGTAATTATACAGAACGCACATCTTACTGGTATATCAAACTAATGATTTTGCATTATTTCGTTCTGGTTCCGGTTGC
This sequence comes from Inga oerstediana, assembly GCA_963210345.1. Lineage (NCBI taxonomy): Eukaryota > Viridiplantae > Streptophyta > Magnoliopsida > Fabales > Fabaceae > Inga > Inga oerstediana. The sequence continues at coordinate 10,962,942 of OY723401.1, forward strand.
ATCGAGGACCTCACGTTGAGCGATCAAACCAGCATTACAAACAAACGAGACAGTAATAGGTCGTAATAGAATCACTTAAAAATAACTTCATGCCATATCAGTGCGGAAGAATGCTGATCTCACCGTCGAGGAGAACCCAAGGCAAGGACCACCGCTTTACAAAAGAGACAATTAAAAGACAAAAGAGTGCAGAGAATACTACTGGGAGGGAATGTTCTCTGAGATAAAGGAGAAAGGGAAATTTAACGAACAAGGAACATCAATAATGGAACACGTAGACGTTGTATTCCACGACGGCGTCGCCGGTTTTCGGATCAAGGGTGTGGGTCTTGGCCTGAGCGTAGCCACGCGCGAATCGGAAAAGCCCATTCCCGCCCACGATCGGCATCTCTCGAACCGTACTGAACACCGTGTTCCGTCCCAACAAACTCAGATTACTCCCATTATACTTCCCTTCCATGAACGCAAAGTTCAGCACCATCAACAATCCCACCTCGTCTTGCGCCGCCGACGCATATATTCCCTGGGCTTTACCCAACAGCTTCGACCCCCGCTCCGGGCCTGCCGTCAAAGGGTCGTCGGCCATCATCACCACCCCGAACCCTGTTGAGGAGGTGTTGGTCATGAGGGCCTCCGCCACCTTCACGGCGGTGGGCTTCGGTCCGCTGACGATGTCGTGAAAGTAGAAGTGAAGGTGCGTCAGCTTCTCCTTACTGAGGCCCAATGAAGATGGAAAGAGTGTCCGAGAGAACCCGATGGGTTTGGCGGTGGCTACGTATGTGAAGAGGAAAATAAGGTTGAGGCTACTAAGGAATGTGAAGAGTTTTCCAGCCATTGTTGGAGATTCTTTCAGAGCTTCCAAAGGGATTTCTTCTTGTTTTTTTCTTGGGGTGCGATAAAAATAAATCTCTGGGGTGGGGTATATAAGAACATTAGGAATGCGGGACGGAACAGGGAATGTAATGCCCGACTAGGGTCAGTATTCGGTTTTTACGTTTTTAGACGAAATAACGATTAAAAGTTAATTCTAAATATGGAACCGAAATCGATTAACCCAATTAATGAAGCTGAATTAACCGACTTCGGTACCGAATTAACCAAGTTTTTTATTTATTATTTACAAAATAAAATACATATGAATAAATTTTGTAGAAGATTAATTTTTATCCTCAAGATTAGATTTAGGAAAAAAAAATAAAAATTAAATCAAATAGATTTAAAATATATATAAATTTTATGTAATATAATTTAAAATCTATGCCTATTTATTATTTAATTATAAAAAATGCAATTATTAAATAACATCTATTAAATATAAATATATTATATATATTTTGGTTTTTCAGTTTTAACTGAATTATATTTTTAATAACTAAAAAAAAAAAGAAACCAAAATTCTTAAACAAGAAAAAACTGAATCTTTAACTGAAAACCGAATCGAGTTCAATACGGTTCTAATTTGTTGACCCATCCACGACTTTGAATAAATAAAGAAAGAAATAAAGGGTACTTATTTAGTTCTTCATTTATCATCACCCTCCACCAACTGACCACGTCATCACTCGCCCGAATGACGTAGGCTCGCGAGAAAATGGAATGCTTTGATTTTGATTTCGTCTTGTACACTGGAAATAAGTTTTTTTGGGTTGCTTAATAAAGAAAAGTATAAAAGGTGTTGATTTGTTTTCCATGTATCAGAATAAGGAGAGAAAATGCCATATATCCAAGAAATTAATGGGTCAGTTTGCAATGCATGAATGTGGGGCCCGGGCACCATATATGTGCAAAATGGACGGACAAAATACCAATACCCAGCCAATTTATTGCCATTGTTCTGTTACGACCAAAACTTGCAAATGAAGTACGAGCACTGAAAAAAAAAAAAGGTAAGAAAGTTTGCAAATAAAAAAAAAATTACATATTTGTTGGGAGTTAAACAGTTGCGTAAATTGTGTATTTTTACATATTTATTTTTCCCTTACAAAAGTATATAATTGCATAGATTTTGTTTCTGTTGTTAACATTTTATTATTCTTAAATATTAAAAATTGGTGTAATACAATTACTTCACCGCATGCTTGATTCTAGGGGCATTGTTTCATGGGCGAACTTTGGTTAAAAAAGGGACGGGAGGGCGCAGTATGTAAATGGCAAGGGAGAACCCAAAAAATGAGAACACAACAAAACCAGCGACCGAGATTTTTATCCGGGCAAGTTAATTTCTGCGGTCAGGCAATCTTTTTTTTTTTTTTTTTGGTTTTTGTCTATATAGGATATTTTTGCATCTGATTTTTTGGACAATGTTTTCTATATTTGGATTAGTATGTGCTTGGAAATCAATTGAATATTTTGGTTAATTAACTAAAACAATATAAAAACAATCTGGTCTTAAAAGTTGTAATAAAATCACTTTTTCAACGTGAATACAAACATACATTACCCAACAGGCATTCGGCACTATAGCTATAATAATGATTATCTAACATAGAATTGTGGCTAGCTTTAATATTACTTTAAATCAATGTATACAACAATAGTTACAGTTGCATGAACGACAAGGCAAGGAACAGGAGTTTCCGTTCCGTGGACGTAAAAGACCCCTAAAATGGATTATTATGAGATGAGAAGCTTGTGGCTCAAAGATACAACTATTGTGAAAAAAGGGGGAAAATGAAAGGAAATGGTCAACCGAGGATGTATATTGAAGAAAAATACGCATTGGTAAAGAGGTTTATTAAAGAAAAAGGGGCACAAATCAAATCGGTTTTTTGTTTTATTTGGCAGTAAGGGGGAGGGAAAAGGGAGAACACGAGAAGGGGTAAGCAGGAGAAAAAGGCTTCTTTGACGGGGGCTCTGGAGTGGCAACGTCACTGTGGTCTAATTGTAGTACTAATTAAATAAAATGTTTATTTTTTTAAAATATCATTTTTCATTTTTACTACCTCTTAAAAGAAAATTAATATGGATATTTTGAGAAAAAAATTTTAAATTTAAAAAACAAAATAAACTGAAGCCTTATATTTAGAACTAAATTTAACTCTCAACTAATTTTTATACGATAGTATTAAAAACTAGAGGTAGTAGTCACCTCCATTGTTGTCAAACTCGCGAGCTGACTTTCTGAGTTTACTGTTTTTACGTTTCTAACTTGTAAAATCGAGTCAAGTTATTGGTAAACTCGTGACCTTTATAAATTCGGTTAAATTCACAAGTTTATACATCAAATTTACCGTTTTTACGTTTCTAGCTTACAAAACTATTTTAACGCACCCTTAAACTCATGTTAACTTTTTTAATTTGATTATACTCAATAGCTTTATATATGAATTTTATAGAAATTTCTTTATTAAATACGATAAATTATGAATGTTTATAGATTTAATTTCAATTATTTGGATTTAAAATATATTTAAATCAAATTATTGTCAATTTTTTATATTTTAATTATTTAATTATATACTAATAATATCTATTTAATGGTAAAGCTAAACTTTTACAAGTTTACGATTCGAGTTCACGATACGAATTTATATCACTATCACGAGTTTGCTTAAACTCGCGAGTTTGACACCCTTGTTCACCTCTAGTATACGCTACAAATTAAAGGGATGATAGTAAATATGGGTTGCTGAAAAAATAAATAAAATAATGCCATGCAAATGCTAGGAAAAACAATAGCTATAGCTTTAGGCTTAAGCTGGCTAATTTTGAAACTCCTTCCATCAACCCCAGTTCACGAGACTTGTATTGTAAGCTTAACCCAGGAAGTATGCTTCCATCTCCTTCATGATGTTTGCCCAACATTAATTGCACGGTCTTCACGCTCAAATATTAGTCCAAGTCCCAAAGCCACAAATGACTATGAGCGTCCCCGCTACTGTCAAATTTTCTTGCTCTCCCTTTTCCAACGTATCATCGACTTTGACTTATGCGCTGCCTCCAGAACTCTCAATTGAACCTTCGTTAATTGGAACTGACCATTTCAACTCACAAGTCATAACAGTCAATTCCACGTCGTATTTCGTCGAAAACTACATTGATAATTCTGCGTCTCCGTGTTATGAGGAGAGAGTACCTAGCATCCACGTATCAAGTGAGTGGCTAACCTCTTAGCTTTTGGGGTCCAAAAGGCTGATCCGGCTCGGCCATTTCCAATGCATGGGATTGTGCCCAACCTTTGCAATGATCAGCATGGGTTTGCATGCAAATAGAGGGACACAATTTTTGTGTTGGGTTTGGGCCACGTGATATTATTTACTGCTGATTCGTTTCCTAAGCCCAACAACGTTGGTATGAGCGTGATGAATTCTTAACCTGCCTTTTTCCTTTCCAATTCTCATAGATGTACGGTCTTGGTCAATTTTGTACTGATGCTTCATTTCTTGAAAGACATTGAACTATTTTTCAGGCACATGCAAACTCAACGTAAAATTACAATTGAGGAATCAAACCAAATATAATTTGTAACAAAATTTGGTCGTTTTCATATATGAGTTTGATTTTCAACCTGAGCCGATGTGTCTATCCTGTCCAGCTGCAACACCAGAACCACGCTAAGATTATGCAGATCCCTGTGTTAGATAGACACGATGCAACCCTTTTTTGGTCATGGTGTACATTTCAATTTTAGCTTTGTTCCATTCTCATGCGTCCTCTTCTGGTTATTCTTATATTGGTGGGCTTTGGGATGAAAGGCAGGAGATGATATAGCAAGGCAAGTTTGGAAACCTTGGGTGTGATAAGATTGGAAATGGGTTGAAATTAGAGTTGAAGAAGAAGTTGGTGATTTTGGTGAAGATTGGTCAGGATCACAGAGATATACCAGGAAGTCAAATGGTGAGGAACGTGACTAACCTTTGTAAAATGCCAAATGAAAAGATTGGATTGAATGCCGAAGCAGATATTTTGGGATCGGTGAAGGAGGAGTCGTGGGGATTTATTGAGGAAGATCAGCGATCTTAAACTTCAACACCAGAACCAAACCTATCGTCTACTCTTAACTCTCAACATGAATGCTTCATGACTGTAATTAATTTTTTGAGTCAATTCCAAAATAGAATGTAATAGAAACTCCGCATTGGAATATTTTGGTCAGCGAATTGGAAATTCTGAAGGGACCGTGAAGCAGAAGAGTTAAAGTGACCCCAAAATTAACAGTTCTAAAGCTAGTAAGGCCAGATACAGGTGCAAGATTTTTGTTTTTTTGTTTTTTAAAAAAAAAAGCCAAAACGTCATTCACAGTTAAAAGTCTTCCGCATACAACAAGACATGAACGATAATGCAAGGGGCCAATGGACCCAGGCGTGGCTCGAGTCTGTTTCTGCATAGCGACATCACCTTTGCTTTTCTTTTCGGAAGACGCGTCCAAATAAGACTTATGGCCCACCTGTCTTCCCATGACTTGACTAATATGTTGGAATTAGTTTTATGAAAAAAAAATTTTCGATTTACCACTTAAATATGTAGAAGAGTTTTATCTTATTTTATGAAAATGAATTTATGAAAACACGGTTTTGTGGATTACCAAACATACAGTAAATAAAACTACAAACCAGACCGATTATCCAGCCAATAAAACTATTAACCTTTCTCATGTTCCCAGCTCTCTAATACTGTGATAATTAGTCCGTTATTTAGATCAATGCTAATCTCACCTTTCATGAGATAACCAAGCATATTAAGTTAGATTGTCATTCAGTACGCGATAAAGTTCAAGCTAAAATCATTCATCTCTGACCAATCTGTTCTACATATCAGCTCGCGGATGTTTTTACTAATCCTCTACATCCTAGACGATTTCTTGAGCTAATTTTGAAGCTGGGCGTGAAAAACATACATGCTCCAACTTACAGGGTGTGTCATAGTTAGAATAACCACGTAATTAGTTAATTGTTGATAAGTTATAACAGATTATTGTTATACATTTACAAGTTGATGACCTGACCATTGTATATATACTCTCCTTACATATTAATGCTCTGTTATTCTGTTTTCCCAATATTAGTGTCACAGCACAATAGCTAAGAAGAATATGATAATTTCAAAACACCCGTTACACTTGCAGCTAAAGAGAACTCAGATCTAGCCAATATATGGCCAATGGACGGCCCTAATACCCCAAAGACGGATCAAACCAAACACACAAACAAGCTAGCATATATCCTTGCATGACATGATAACAGAAAAGTAAAAAAGAAGTCATAAGAAACGCACGGATACGATTTCTTCTCCCATCCTAATTCACTGTTCACAAGCAATAAACGGCTCAGATTTTGCTGACGTGCCTAGCACCCTGACATAGCATCAGTGAATTTCACGTGCCTGTTAGCCTCAATTTGAATGTTGAATTTGAATTTTGAATCACTTCACTCCGGATCCGTCCCTCAATTCTCTCCACATACCCTCTCTTCTCCATCGATTTCTTCTTCCTCTTCACGGTCTGTCTGCCTCCTTCGTATTCGATGATGAATCAGTCCTCTGCAACTTCACCATGTCTTTTATCTTCTTCTACTTCTAATTAGTGAATTCATTATACTTTTACAGGGAGACGGGAGCGGAGCGAAGAGCGGAAGAACTACCTTTCATGTTGTCTCATCTCATTCTATCCTCTGTGCTTTTGTTCTTACTCCAATTCCTTCCTTGTTGTAATCGGAAAAAATGGCAAGCTCCGATCAAACCATTCTGGTAACCGGCGGTGCAGGATTTATCGGCACTCACACCGTCGTTCAGCTTCTCAAAAGTGGATTCAAGGTTTCGATCATCGATAATTTGGACAATTCCGTCATAGAAGCGGTGGATCGAGTTCGTGAAGTCGTCGGACCTGAACTTTCCGAGAGACTTGAATTTACAAAGGTAATGAACCGATTTCTTCTTTGATTTTGGATTTCAATCACTTGTTTCAAAGTTAATTAGTTCTTTTCAGTGATTTGATTCTCTTGCTCTGGTTTCGTTTCAGGGCGATCTCAGAAATAAAGACGACTTGGAGAATCTGTTCTCTAAAACAAAGTACGTCGATGAACTGATTCGAATTTTGTTTGCGTCTCTTAATTCGAAGTTTTATAGAAATTCCTTCATGCAGCATAATCTCTTGTTCTATTCCTCTTTCCTAGAGCTCTGTTTTTTGGTTTTTAAATTTAAGAAAACAGTACGGTTGCTAAGAGATGCGTTTCTTTCATTGTGAATGACGATGAAACAGATTCGATGCTGTGATTCACTTTGCCGGTCTCAAAGCTGTTGGTGAAAGTGTTGCTAATCCCCGCAGATACTTTGACGTTAATTTGATTGGCACCATTAATCTCTATGAAGAAATTAATGGGGATCGAGAATGTTGGCATTTATTTCCTCTCTGGCTCACATATTTCTACAGCTTTTATTAGAAGAAATTGCTCGAGACATTCAAAAGGCCGAACCAGAATGGAGGATTATTGTGCTGTGGGGAGATTGCCTGAGCTTAATGTTTATGGTTTAGATTATCCCACAAAGGACGGATCAGCGGTTCGTTAAAATTCACACTTACACTAAATTTTCTTTTTGCATGAGACTAAATCACCTAACCAGAGATTTTCAGGTGTGCATTTGATAAGATCAATATCATTATATCTTTATTTGACAGTAAGATGTAGAAGAAGGGGAAAAAAAAATCTATTGAAAGAGAATAATTAACAGTACAGTAGAAACAGGCATGATTGCTCAAAAATATATATTTCCAAATTCTACTTGTTAATTAACCCTCAAATATTTTGGTTGTGAATTAGGTCCGAGACTATATACATATAATGGACTTGGCAGATGGTCACATTGCTGCTGTGAGAAAGCTTCTCACCACTGAGAACATAGGTGAAATATCTTCTTCTTTTCATTATATATAACATAGTTTGAGAGTTGTTTCCTACCATCTTTAATTTGTTTACTTAAGTTAATTGGTAACTTGTTGCTTAGGTTGCACTGCTTATAACCTGGGAACTGGACAAGGTACATCAGTGCTTGAAATGGTTGCTGCATTTGAAAAAGTTTCTGGCAAGGTATTTATAGATCTTGCTCATTCAACCTGGGACTGGTAATATGTATGATCAATTTGTTAGAAGTTCATATTTTATTTGGTTCTTTCTCTTGCAGAAAATTCCACTGAAATTGTCTCCTAGAAGACCTGGAGATGCTACTGCTGTTTATGCATCAACAGAGAAGGCTGAGAAAGAACTGGGTTAGAAGTAAGGACCTGGTTTATTTTTTCATTTGTTTTTTAAGTCAAGACAAACATATAATCCTTAATGTTTATACTATGGGTGATGTTATCAGTTGTTGTTATTCAATTTACTATAATTAATATAATTAAGAAAACAGTACGGTTGCTAAGAGATGCGTTTCTTTCATTGTGAATGACGATGAAACAGATTCGATGCTGTGATTCACTTTGCCGGTCTCAAAGCTGTTGGTGAAAGTGTTGCTAATCCCCGCAGATACTTTGACGTTAATTTGATTGGCACCATTAATCTCTATGAAGTTATGGCAAAATATAACTGCAAAAAGGTTTGTACATAATTCTATTATTACTTTAAAATTAGAATAAAAAGTTCTGGCAAAATATTTCTATTATTAATATTATTACTTTATTTCAAAATAAAATGGTCACAGTATCCTATAAAAAATAAGTCACAGTAGTAGATAGGGGAAGTTATTAAAGATAAAAGAATATACCAGATAATATAAATGGATGATTTGTGGCCTATTCTTGCAATGGCGAGTCAGTTATATAGATATATAAATATTTATGTTTCTGGTCTTTATAAATCAATACTAAAGCATTTTATTTAGCTTCTGTTTCAAGCATTTTATATGTGCATGAGTTGTCTTCATTGTTCATGCAAAACTGACACTTAATTATTTGAATCTATGGGGGAAAATAGATGGTCTTTTCATCATCTACAACCCTTTATGGCCAACCTGAGAAGATGCCCTGCGTTGAGGATTTTGAGCTACGCGCAATAAGTCCTTATGGACGAACTAAGGTACCCACATTTATTTTTTTTCTTTTCTTCCTCGCCACTGGGGATCGAGAATGTTGGCATTTATTTCCTCTCTGGCTCACATATTTCTACAGCTTTTATTAGAAGAAATTGCTCGAGACATTCAAAAGGCCGAACCAGAATGGAGGATTATTTTGCTGAGATACTTCAATCCAGTTGGAGCACATGAAATTGGTAAACTTGGTGAAGATCCCAGGGGCATCCCAAATCAACTCATGCCTTATATTCAACAAGTAGCTGTGGGGAGATTGCTTGAGCTTAATGTTTATGGTTTAGATTATCCCACAAAGGACGGATCAGCGGTTCGTTAAAATTCACACTTATACTAAATTTTCTTTTTGCATGAGACTAAATCACCTAACCAGAGATTTTCATGTGTGCATTTGATAAGATCAATATCATTATATCTTTATTTGACAGTAAGATGTATTTGAGGAAAAAAATAAAATCTATTGAGAGAGAATAATTAACAGTACAGTAGAAACAGGCATGATTGCTCAAAAATATATATTTCCAAATTCTACATGTTAATTAACCTTCAAATATTTTAGTTGTGAATTAGGTCCGAGACTATATACATATAATGGACTTGGCAGATGGTCACATTGCTGCTGTGAGAAAGCTTCTCACCACTGAGAACATAGGTGAAATATCTTCTTTTCATTATATATAACATAGTTTGAGAGTTGTTTCCTACCATCTTTAATTTGTTTACTTAAGTTAATTGGTAACTTGTTGCTTAGGTTGCACTGCTTATAACCTGGGAACTGGACAAGGTACATCAGTGCTTGAAATGGTTGCTGCATTTGAAAAAGTTTCTGGCAAGGTATTTATAGATCTTGCTCATACAACCTGGGACTGGTAATATGTATGATCAATTTGTTAGAAGTTCATATTTTATTTGGTTCTTTCTCTTGCAGAAAATTCCACTGAAATTGTCTCCTAGAAGACCTGGAGATGCTACTGCTGTTTATGCATCAACAGAGAAGGCTGAGAAAGAACTGGGTTGGAAGTAAGGACCTGGTTTATTTTTTCATTTGTTTTTTAAGTCAAGACAAACATATAATCCTTAATGTTTATACTATGGGTGATGTTATCAGTTGTTGTTATTCAATTTACTATAATTAATATGATTTTACTATAATTAGTGTAGAGGAGATGTGCAGAGATCAATGGAATTGGGCCAGAAACAATCCATGGGGCAACCAGGGAAAGGAGGATTGATTGGCTTAAGCTTGAGAAATAAATAAATAATAGAACTTACAGTGGCAAATGTATTTATTATATTCTTTCTTTTTTCCTGAGTTTGAGGTTTATAATGTAATTTTAATCAGTTGAATAAATAATAGAACTTACAGCGGTTGGATTTCGTGAGGAAATTTACAAACTTGAAGCACAGTCAGTCTGGGCATCAGCTAAAGATTTATTATATGAAAATGTGCAATATGCTTTTCAGTTCGGGTAGAAAGTGAAATATACAATATTTAGCAATACAATGGTGGTATGTAGAATGGATAGGATAATTAGAACTAATTTACATATATTGTAGATATATTCGTTTCTCAAATAGAACTGGACATATATCCATCTAATGTTATCTTTATTATCATATAAATTGTTTATATTTCAACAAACTGAAGAAACTATTATATCTGTTCTTATTTATATTTGAGTCACGTTGTTCTATATTAAGAACCAAATAAGCATCATTTGCTTTTAAAGTTGTATTAGATTATGTGGTAGATTAACATGGGTTGAAAACAAATATAATATTGCTTTAATAAAATGCTCCCCACGCAACGCGTGGGGAAGTAAATGCTAGTTATACTCAACAACAGCAAACCGCTCTTTGAGATTTAAGCTGTAGGTGTGGGCCTGGGCATACCCACGGGCGAACCTGAAAAGCCCGCTTCCACCCACAATCGGCATTTCTCTTACCTCTGACATTATGGTGTTGCGTCCCAGAATGCTCAAAGTGCTTCCATTGTATTTGCCGTGGCTGAAACCGAAGGTCAATACCATCAAATAGCTCACTTCGCTTTGCGATGCAGACGCGAATATCCCCTGCGCTCTTCCCACCGTCTTTGAACTCAGCTCCGGCCCCACCGTCAAGGGGTTGTCCATCATCACCACTGCTCCGAACAGCGTCTTTGAGGCGTTGGTGGCTGGAGCTTCCGCCACTATCACGGCCGACAGGTTGGGTCCACTTAGGCTATCGTGGAAGTAGAAGTGGAGGTGGCTTAATTTCTCTCGCCTTAGTCCTATTTTGGTCGGGGTAATATCTCGTGAGAAACCATTAGTTTTTGCGGCTCCGACGACCCAAACGAAGAGGAAGAAACTGAAGTAGAAGCAAGAGGGAAGGAGTTTTTCAAGTGATCCAGCCATAGGGACCTTAGTTTCAGGGATTCTAGTTACCATAAGCTATCTTGGACTCTAGATGCCATCTTCGAAAATCAAAAGGAACTTTTTGCGCCCTGACTGCTCTCAGAGACTGAGGTTTCTTAGACCAAGGCTTTGCGAGGATGAAGGATTAGGAATTAGGAAATAGGTGGCTATGCTTTTTTTTTTTTTTGGTGTTGTGGTGCTTCATTATCATGGATATAAAATAAAAATTGAAAAAAGTTATATTATTTTCTTACACAACAAATAAATTATACTATTCACTCAGCACTTGTAGTTTCAAAAATAAAATTAAAATCCAGTATTGTATATGCAAGACGACGCTCTAATTTTCCCCACCAATAATGTGTGGGGTTTGTTATAAATATTAAATATGTAGATATTTGACTCATATTATTTTTTCAGTACATAAAGAAGAAAAGAAGATTTGACACAAAGCAAAAGTAAAAAAAGACAAGCACATAAAGAAGATAGAAAGTAACCATGGTCATGTAACCAGAGTTAAATATAACCATGGTTATGCAACCAGGGTTAGATTTCTGACTCTATATAAAGGCCTGTAATCGATTGTTTCAGTTGAACTAAATGAGAACTTCTCTCTAGAAATTCTGTCAAACCTTTTTTTGAATTCTATCAATCTTCTCTCTTATCACATATACTTTCATAACACGTTATCAGCACAAAGCTCTAAAAGAATGTATGATCTTCTTATAGTTTCTTTAATGATTATATATATATATATATATGTTGTTTTATTTTATAGATTTGGGATAATCTGAGCCACTATATAGAATTAGAGAAATACTTTTACCGATTGTTATGTAACATCGGGTCCAATGGCTAAGATTGGAGATCGTTATTGTTTTTATATATCATTTACAAGTTCTTGTTATTATTATTATGGCCAGAAGCCATACACATATGATTCTTGAAATTATGACCAGAAGTCATAATGTTTTAATTTCTTATAATATGGCTAGAAGCCATATCCATTTGATTTTCTATTATATGGCCAGAAGCCATATCTCTTTTCCTATTATATGGCCAGAAGTTATATATATTTTTCATCTTTTATCTTATTGTACGGCTAGAAGTCATGTACAACTTTTATCCTGAAGATAATAGTTAATTCCTCATCTTGAGATTAAATGGCCCGAAGCCATACATGACCTGAAGTCATGAGTTTAAATGGCCCAAAGTCATACATGTTTTAATTTTCTTATCTTGCCTTATGAATTATTTATTGTCTTTATGAATTTATAGTTATTATATTGCATATTTACATTTCATATTTTAATTATTTTTATTTATTTCTTTAATTAGTTTGAACCATGGCAAACCTAGCAAAATTTGAAATTGTAGCTCTTGATATTACTGGGAAAAATTATTTATCTTGGAAGTTGGATGCGGAAATTCACCTCAATGCTAAAAGTCTTGAAGACACAATTAAAGAAGGGAATAAGGCATCCAACCAAGACAAAGCCAAATCTATGATTTTTCTTCTCCACTATTTACATGAGGATTTAAAAACTGAATATTTGATAGTAATGGACCCACTTGTCTTTTGGAACAATTTGAAAGAAAGATATGATCACCAGAAGATGGTCATTCTTCCAAAAGCTAGTTTTGACTTGATGCATTTGCGCTTGCAAGATTTTAAATCTATAAGTGAATATAACTCAGCTATGTTCAGAATTACTTCTAAATTGAAATTATGTGAAGAAAATGTTACTAATGATGATATGTTAGAAAAGACATTCTCCACATTTCATGCATCCAATATGCTCCTGCAGCAGCAATATCGTGAAAAAGGTTTCAAGAAATATACTGAGTTAATTTCTTGTCTCCTTGTGGCTGAACAAAATAATGAGTTTTTATTGAAAAACCATGAATCCCGTCCAACAGGCTCAACTCCATTCCCTGAAATGAATGTAGTAACAAATGAATTTTATTGTGGCCGTGGCCGTGGACATGGATGTGGACGTGGACGTGGGCGTGGCTACAACCGTGGGCGTGGTCGTGGTCGATATCATAGAGGTTCAAATTCCTACCAAAAGTGGGAAAATACTGATAAAAACCAAAAAGGGGAAAGCAGTAGGCATAACAAATATGCTGATAATCCATGTTATTGATGTGGTGGCAAGGGCCATTGGTTTCGTACCTGTCGTACACCAAGGCACCTAGTTGATCTTTACCAGGAATCAATTAAAAATACTCGTAAAAAATCAAATGTTGAAGTTAATCATGTTGATTAGGGCGAGAATTCTGAGTATGGTGATATAGATAATAAATATTTGGATGTTGTAGATTTCTTAATATAATTTGAACTGTTATATTTTATTTAAAGTTGTTTCTATCATATGTATTAATTTTATTTATGTTTTTATGAAGAATGAATCCTATTGGCATCAATCCTGAAGATTTATGTCTCTTGACAGTGCAACAATCCACACCATACTCAAACATGATAAATATTTTTCTTCCCTGATAATACGAGAAGCCAATGTTCAAACTATATCTGGTAGTATAAATTTAATTGAAGGCTCCAGAAGAGCTAATATTTTGTTACCTGAAGGAACAAAATTATGCATTGATAATGCGTTTTATTCTACCAAGTCTAAAAGAAACTTATTGAGTTTCAAAGATATCCGCAGAAATGGATATCATTTAGAAACAACAACTAAAAATAATAAGGAATATCTTGTCATTACAAATATAGTTGCTGGTAGAAAATGCATATTAGAAAGTTTTCCTATTTTTTCTTCTGGTTTGTACTACACATGTATAAGCACAATTGAAACACATGCTATTGAGAACCAGAAGTTCACTAATGCATACCAGAAGTTTGCCAATTCAAACCAGCAGTTTGATAATGTAAACCAGAAGTTTACTAATAAATTTATTGTTTGGCATGACCGGTTAGGCCATCCTGGTTCAATCATGATGCGACAAATAATTGGGAATTCATGTGGGCATACCCTGAAGTGTAAACAAATAGCACAATCCCATGATTTCTCATATGTTGCATGTTCCGAGGGAAAGTTAATTATTCGCCCCTTACCAAGCAAAATAGAAAGTGAGTCTCTCGCATTTCTAAAACGGATATGGGGAGATATTTGTGGGCCAATACACCCACCATGCGGACCATTTAGGTACTATATGGTTTTAATTGATGCATCAACTAAATGGTCGCATGTTTGCTTATTATCTTCTCGCAACCTGGCATTTGCGAAATTACTTGCTCAATTGATTAGATTAAGAGCACATTACCCTGATTATCCTATCAAGAAAATACGTCTTGATAATGCTGGTGAATTTACATCACAAGCTTTTAATGAATATTGTATGTCCCTTGGAATTGATGTTGAACATCCTGTAGCTTATGTTCATACGCAAAATGGACTTGCAGAATCATTGGTTAAAAGGTTGCAACTAATTGTAAGACCTTTACTTATGAAATCTAATCTTCCAATTTCTACTTGGGGCCATGCCATTTTGCATGCAGCAATATTAATTCGCATTAGGCCAACAAGTTATTTAAAGGTTTCCCCCTTACAAATGATTTTTGGTCAGGAACCTAATATTTCCCATATACAAACTTTTGGGTGTGCAGTATATGTGCCTGTAGCACTACCATAACGCACCAAAATGGGTCCTCAAAGAAGGATGAGAATATATGTTGGGTATGAATCTCCATCAATTATAAAATGTTTAGAACCATCCACAGGAGATTTATTTACGGCACGATTTGCCGATTGTCATTTTGATGAATCACTTTTTCCAACATCAGGGGGAGAAAACAAACAGCTGGGTAAAGAAATTAGTTGGAATGAATTATCATTGGCTTATTTTGATCCTCGTACAAAACAGTGTGAACTGGAAGTTCAAAAGATAATTCATCTACAAAATTTAGCTAATCAAATGCCATAAGCATTTACTGACCCAAAGAAAGTAACAAAGTCACATGTTCCAGTTGCTAATGCTCCTATTAAAATTGACATCGCTGAAGGACAACATGCTATGAATGAATCTAAAGCACGCATGAAGCGTGGCAGACCCATCGGTTCCAAAGATAAAAATCCTCGAAAAAGAAAAGGAGTAAAGAATATAAATGGTCAAGTCGAGGATAATGAAGAAAAATTAGTAGCTCCAGAAGAGCCATCTCCTGAAGAGATATTATCTCCAAAAGAGAATGTTGTAATCCCAGAAGAGGCCCAGGTACCTGATATATGTGACAATAATGAGATCTCAATAAATTATGTTATGAATGGAATCTGATGGGATAGAAATGAAGTCAACGTCGATGACATCTTTGCTTATCATATAGCATATGATGTAATGAATGATAATGAATATCATGAACCTAAATCCATTAGTGAGTGCCAACAAAAAAAGATTGGCCCCTATGGAAAGATGCCATTAATGCAGAACTAAAATCATTGGCTAAACGAAAAGTATTTGGACCTGTAGTCCTTACACCTGAAGATGTAAAACCAGTTGGATGCAAATGGGTCTTTGTATGAAAAAAAAAATGAAAAGGGCAAAATAACTAGATATAAGGCACGTCTAGTAGCCCAAGGTTTTACACAAAGACCTGTCATTGATTTTGAAGAAACGTATTCACCAGTAGTGAGTGCGACTACTTTTCGTTATTTAATCAGTCTAGCAGTAGATGCAGGACTTGATTTATATCTAATGGATGTTGTGACTGCCTATTTATATGGATCACTTTACAATGATATTTATATAAAAGTCTCAGAAGGACTTAAGATGCCAGAAGCATCCAATTCAAATTCTCGAGAACAATACTCAGTTAAGTTAAATAAGTCCCTGTATGGCCTGAAGCAATCAAGGCGCATGTGGTATAATCGCCTTAATGAATATTTGTTAAAAGAAGGATACAAAAATGATCTGATATGCCTATGTATCTTTATGAAAAGATCTAATATTGAGTTTGCTATAATTGCTGTTTATGTTGATGATATCAACATCATTGGAACTTCTGAAGAGCTTCAAAAGGCAATTAATTATTTGAAGAAAGAATTTGAAATGAAGGACTTGGGAAGAACAAAATTATATCTTGGATTACAGATCGAGTACTTCAAGAAATAGATCTTTGTATATCAAGAAACTTATGTGAAGAAGGTCCTAGAATGATTTTACATGGATAAATCTCATCCATTATGTACCCCAATGGTTGTAAGATCTTTGAAGGTGGATAAAGACCCATTCCGACCTCGAGAAATTAGTGAAGAAGGTGATGAAGAACTACTTGGTCCAGAAGTACCATATCTTAGTGCTATTGGAACACTAATGTATCTTGCTAATCACACACGTCCTGATATATCATTTGCTGTTAATTTATTAGCAAGATATAGTTCTTCACCAACATGAAGGCATTGGAATGGAATAAAACACATTCTTCGTTATCTTAGAGGTACTACAGACATGGGGTTATACTACTCAAATGTATTTAAGCATGAACTGGCTGGTTATGCAAATGTCAGATTTTTGTCTGATCCATATGATGGTAAATCACAAATGGGTTATCTATTTACATGTGGAGGTGCAGCTATTTCATGGCGATCTATGAAACAGACTATATCAGCCATATCATCTAATTATGCAGAAATTCTAGCAATACATGAAGCAAGTCGAGAATGTATGTGGTTGAGGTCAGTGATACATCATATACGTACAACTTGTCATTTATCTTCCGGCAAAATGATCCCAACAATCCTATATGAAGATAATACTGCATGTATCGCTCAACTTAAAGAAGGCTATATCAAGGCGATAGAACAAAGCATATTTCACCAAAATTATTCTTCACTCGTGACCTTCAAAAGAATGGTGAAATAGATATCCAGCAAATAAGTTCAAGTGAAAATCTAGCAGATTTATTCACCAAGTCACTCCCAGGTACAATCTTTGAAAAACTTGTTCATGATATTGGTCTTCGGAGATTCAAAGATTTCAACTGATATTATCAAGAGGGGGAGTCGATACACGCTGTATTCTTTTTTCCCTTATCTAGGTTTTGTCCCACTGGATTTTCCTAGAAAAGTTTTTAATGAGGCAGCACTTGACGGTATATCAATGAATGGTGTACTCTTTTCTTTGGCTAGGTTTTTATCCCACTGAGTTTTTCCTAGTTAAAGTTTTTAATGAGGCACATTCATAATGGACACCCTAGGGGGAGTGTTATAAATATTAAATATGTGGATGTCCATTGACTCATATTACTCTTCCAGTCAACTTGACATAAAGAAGAAAAGAAGATTTGACACAAAGCAAAAGCAAAAGAAGACAAGGACATAAAGAAGATATAAAGTAACCATGTTCATGTAACCAAAGTTAAATATAACCATGGTCATGCAACCAGGGTTAGATTTTTGACTCTATATAAAGGCCTGTAATCGATTGTTTCAGTTGAACTGAATGAGAAATTCTCTTTAGAAATTCTATCAATCTTCTCTCTTATCACATATACTTTCATAACAGGGTTAAGTTTATTTTAGTTTTTAGTTACATATTCGGTTTTTATTTTTGAAAATTTTGGGTTTTGGATTTGATTCAAGTATTAGAAAAGTATTTCAGTTGAAATTGAAATATATATAATATATTTATATTTAATAGATACTAATACTATTTGGTAAGAGCATATTTTTATAATTAAATAAGTGAAAAATTTAAATTATATTACATAAAATATATAGATATTTTCCATTGAATCTAATCCCAATGATAAAAAGTAATCTTTCTACAAAATTTATTCATATATTTTTATTTTGTAAATGATAAATAAAAAATCTAGGTATTAACCGAACCAAAATATTTTGATTAATTCTGTTTCAGTTAATTTAGTTAATCAGTTTCGGTTTATTGTTTTAACCTAACTCTAAAAAAACTGAATGCTTGATGTTTTTTCAAGTTCATTTAATATCATAAAATATTTTGTAGTTGAATCAACATCTTAACCAAGTATTTTTCAAGTACATCCAACAATTTTTTTAAGTGGTTTTTTAGTTAAATCTAGTATTAGGTTTAATTTGCCTTTAAAGTATTTTTTCATGAGCAATTTTAAACTTCTTAATTCTCAAAAGTTTGTTAAGTAAAGGTAATTATCTTCCACGTTTTCAGTTTTGAAAATAATGAAAAATTGAGGTTAAATATTGGAAGATAGCTTTTGAAAATATTTAAGATGACAACGGAAAAATTTACAAAGCTAATTGAAGATACCGAGATAAACCACAAAATAAGTGGGACGTTGCTGAAATTTTCAGAATGCTGCATAAACGTTAGCCCTATTAAGAATTAGAAGGAAAAACTGAAAAAGAAAAGAAAAAGCCTCTTCTATGCTATGGGCCTATCGTTTTAAGCCCATGATAGGAAGGCCATGTGATCGGGCCATGATTATTTTCGAAGTCAACATTAAACCCTAGTTTGCAACTTATAAACGCAGCCTGGCGGCAACCCCTACCCTACACTCCAACTCCATTTTCGCCGCGAATAGTATTCTCTGAAGATGCCGGCCGGACACGGTTTGAGATCTCGAACTAGAGACTCGTTCTCTAGGCCATTCAGGAAGAAGGGTACCATAGCATTGACAACCTACCTCAGAACTTACAAAATCGGGGACTACGTGGACATCAAAGTTAATGGCGCGGTCCACAAGGGCATGCCTCACAAGTTCTACCATGGCCGCACCGGCCGGGTCTGGAACGTAACCAAGCGTGCAATTGGTGTCGAAGTGAACAAGCAGGTATAGAACTCTCTGATTACCGTGCTTTGGAGTTTGGTTTTGGTTCGGGGCTACCCGTTATTCGCAATTGATGAATTTGGCCATTGCTAAAAGCATATTTTGCTTTTCATGTGATAGCATCTCTGGTAATTGCCAAAATAAATTCACTTGTCCGCGAATAGTTTAGATTGTGGGCGCCTTTGTTGCGGAACTCTTATCGATCAATTCTTAATCTTTTTGTGTGTGCCTGATGTCCTTGTTATGATCAGTATGGGTTACTGAATTTCAATTTTCTTCCCGTTCGCACACAAGGTTATAGATCGAAGTTTGTGTGATTTGTGAAATATATCGGTTAGAAGTTGATTATTTTATGGCATTTGACTTAAAAAGCAGAGCCTTGTTAGTCATAGCGTTCTATTTGATAACCCTAATGCGGTATTGAATTCCCTGGATAAAAAAAATGTCATATTGAATTCTAAGATTTTTTTCGTAATTCATGTTTTGGATTTGAATATTTGATTTCTGATTTACTTTAAATTATCTAGGCATGAAATGTGTTCTATATGAATCTGATGGCCTGCTGCTGCTCCTATGACGATTTGCTACCGTTTCTGAGAATTGAGATTGTTGCGTGTTGCTAAAGTCTATTTCCTTGTGTTCTTAGCTTTTCTCAAGGGGTTTTGATGATTTATCAAAATCTTCCAGGGATAGAATATTGAGAATTTTCAGCTATAACCGTTTCTCTTATCCAGTTATCTTAGGTGTTTCTATTTGTTGACTCCCGACCTTGGTGAATTTTTGAAATAAATTCAAAAGAGAAAGTCGTCTCCATTAGTGTTTGTGTTGCTGTCCCATTTACTCTCTTAATTCCTGTTATTGGCTATTCTTGTCTCCCATTAAATCATGCACTTCCTGTATTCACCTCCTGTTGTCGTCTGATTTTTCTCTAAGCTCTGCCAGCCATGCCTTCACTTCTGGCTTGGTAAGCTATTGGTTCTTTGCAACTTCAATTGACAAAAATGTGCATAATCCAGGTTGGGAACAGAATAATCAGAAAGAGAATTCACGTGCGTGTGGAGCATGTGATGCCCTCAAGGTGCAGTGAAGAGTTCCGCATGAGGAAAATTCAGAACGATAAACTGAAGGCTGAAGCAAAGGCCAGAGGTGAAGTCATCAGCACCAAGAGGCAGCCCGTGGGTCCTAAGCCAGGTTTCATGGTTGAAGGCGCGACTTTGGAGACAGTAACCCCCATTCCTTACGATGTCGTCAACGATCTCAAAGGCGGTTACTAGGAGTGAACGTTGGTTATCATATTGTTTGCTGGATTGCCTAGTGTTATTTGGATTTTAATCCGAGGTTTTTGTCCTATTTGATTCTAAATACAAAAATGCTTTCTTCTATGATCCTTGAAATGCTTTCATATAAATATACTTTTATATGCCGTTGGCACCGATCATGAAGCATGAGCACGCGTTATGGGACTAGCCCTGAATTAGTTTCGGACCAGTTTTACATATTAGAACTTCTTCCCAAACGTCAACAAGGCTAGGGGTATAGGTTTATTCCTCAAAAAGTGGAACCGAATGCAGGTCCTTAATTTTACATGGAATGTGATATAAGCATCATTTGTTTGGGTTATAATTGATGAAATAGAATGATTTTTTTCCTTCTATATTTTATATAGATATTTTAATGTTAATGTATGAGTAAATTAATTAATAAAATCGACGAGATTGACTTGGGCGGATTAAGACCACTTGTGTAACACTTAAAGACGATGTTTGGAAAATGAAGATGTTGCCACATGGCGGAGTCCGTGGGTGGCATAAGGTGCCTAAAATATTGAATTATGAAGGCCGAAGAAGTAACAAAGAAGTTTGCATATTCTACTTAAATCTTCCCCGAAAAGGTTTTAAGGAGAAAATAGAGAGGATGGAATACGAAGCAAAGGGATGCTTGTTGTTTACAAGAAACAGGTGCCGCTCTCAACGGAAACTGTGGTTTGCCTTTTCCTGAATTTCAGCTATAGTCTATAAGTAAAGTGTGAACCTGTGCTGGGAATATCAAGGTACATTCCTTCCCTGCCCAGACATAGAAGCATCAATTTGAGAAGAAAACAGGAGGAGCAAGCAGAGTTTACACACTAACGATGGCAACACCTTCCATAATTCCTCAACTTGTGCTCATCCTTATTTTATCGGGTAATAATTCTCTTCCTTTCGTGTTCTAATTCCTCTTCATGATCTATCCAAGTGAACTCATATGTCAACGGCAGGTGGATTGGCCTCCAGAGCGGCGAGAGTCCCCGAACACACTTGTCATGAGCTGCTTCACTTGAGCAATTGTGACACTCAGAAATGCTCTCAAGAGTGCTCTAAACACCCCAATGGCGTCGGACAATGCAGGTACTCCTCCTGCTTTTGCACATACTATTGCAAAGATCCTCCTCTCTAATTCTGCTCTCTTCTTCCACTGGGTTTCACGCCTTCCAATACTTTCCTATCTTGCCGCCTGCAATATACATTGCTACGACATCCCTTTCTCTTGATTTGGTTTTACTTGCTCTTTTTGTGCAACTGTAAGCCCAAGAAGTGACCCATATGAAAAGAGCCTAAATTGAGCCTCCTTTTTTTATGCATCGATGATGTAAGTTACAGTTAAATAATGAAGATCCCCTCCCGTCGTGTCTTTGTTTTAATTTTTAAAGCCCACTTACTGGGCATGTCCCAATGATGGCAAAAATTGAAACATTTACCAAGTGAATAATCCCCAGCATAATAAAAAGCAACAGTTATATCGCTAAGCCTAGAAATTATAATAATATGGAGCTAATATCAGAGTTGGGAAATGGTTGTCACACTTGCGACAACAAGTTGGGGATGGATCAAAAGGTATGAGAGGACTATGCATGTGGAGTAAACTGGGGCAGGTAAACGGGGTTGTGACTTGTGAAGTTCGTAATAATCGTTGGCGGAATCGGGACGGCGTTGTGAAGTGTTCTCTGACTAGTCCTAAATTTTCTCCCTGCAAAAGTTCACGGGTCACGATACCGTTCCGTTGATCTCGGCCATGGGAGACTCAAGCTAATTTTAAAGTTAAAAAAAGAAAAGAAAAATTGTAAGCTGCAATTCATCTCACAGCTAATTTTATATCGATTCCGTGAAAAACAGTCAAGTTTATGCGCTGCAAACTAACGATAGACTAGATCAATAAATCAATATATTTTACCAAATATATATTAGTATCCAAACATATAATAAAATTTTTCAAAATTATATTATTGTTAAATCATAAATAATACGACTTATCTTAAATTCACGTCGGCTGTATAGTTATTCATAACATGATGAATTAATATTTTAGTATAGTGTTGACTATTTAAATGGTCACTAATTTATCAAATCTAAAATCTAAAAATGTTTACAAAAAGTTTTGTCTTCCTGAAATTCCCCAGATATTTTAACATGATCATAATAGTATGATTTTTATAATATTCATGAATTTAATTATAAATTATAATAAAATGACAAAAAAATTAAGTCTCAAACTCAGGATGTAAAAGTGTACAAATTATTCTTCACATTTTTTTCTGTTTTAAAATTTTCTCAAATAAATAAGCATACATTCCTAAACATGAAATAAACAGAATTAAAGTTGGTGAAGAAAATAAACAGAATTAAAAAAAGGATGGAGTTTAATATGGAAAAGAGGTAAGGTTATGGTAATCTAAGATTGTGCGGTGTCATATAATAAGTAAGAAGAAAATAGGATGAATGGAAAAAAACGAAGGTCGTTTATTATAAAGCCCTCCCTCACTGTTCGCTCCTGAAAGAAAATGAAGCATAAGCGATTACTCCCACTTCCTCTGTAAAACCCTAATAATCGATCCCCTTCTTGTTTTTCTCTCTCTAACCGAACATTCTTTCCCTGAAAAATTCAATTGACTCAGTGTCTGATTGATTGAATTGACTTCAATTGCTCCGCAGACGATAACTTTCATCTATCTTCTTTCAAGATCCGCTGTTGGCTACGGATATGCTGTGATTTTATTGGGTTTGCTTTTTGGTCCATTAAGGCTGGCGGGTATCCGGGTTAAGTAAATGGCGGATCCGCCTGGCATCCGCCTCTGCGTGCGTGGTCTTTTAGGAGCTAGTAGAGTCCTTGGTTGTCTTCTTCGATTGTCGTTCTTAGGATTGCAGTTTTGTGACGATTGCAACGAGTGAAGCATGCTGAGCGTGCTACGTGTGCACCTCCCTTCTGATATACCCATTGTTGGATGTGAGCTTACGCCGTACGTGCTCCTACGGCGACCCGACAAGCCTGTTACCCCCGACGATGTGCCAGAGTCAGCTCCAATAGACGGTCATTTCCTACGTTACAGGTGGTAAGTGCTTTTTTGTTCGCTCCTTTTGATTTTTCTGATTTTGGCTTTTTTCCCCTCTGGAAATTGACTGACTTCTAATTTTAATTTTGATGACTATGACTAGCTAATTGGTGTTAATGTATTTTAAATGATTTCAGATTGTTTTTCACGGAATGTTATTGTGCAAACTGGGAGGAGCTTTTATGGATGTTTTAGAAATGTGTAATTGTTATTTGAATTTGCCTTTAGCACTTATCTATCTTGTTGTATTCGTCCAAACCCAAAAAGGAAAAAAAAAAAATCTTGTTGTAATTTTAATATGCGTGAAGTTCATTCATTTAGTGATGGTTTGCTAGTAGTCGCAGGATTCTAATTCACTCATCCTTGTACTATTGTTGCCGATTTAATTTCAGTTCTTGTAATCACCTAAGTAATCAAAATAAATTCTTTTTTTTCCCTTTTCTATCTATCGGAAATCTTTCCAATTCATGAATGTTGTTTTCGTTGCAAATAAAGTTGAGCGAAATATAAGCTGAGGACGAAGCCACATTTAACACCTAACAAATTGACTGAAGTAAATGGAATATTTCGGTCTCTGGGTCATATAATACGAATGGCCAAACCTTTGCATCCCATTCCATCATTTGCTCCTTTCTACTTTAGTTCTTTCTTTTGGCAGCTATTTTACAAGATTCAGTACTGCTAATGCTAGCTCATTTTGATGCTTGAAATAATGCTGTGTGTCCATTGACTGTACTAGACTCCAATAGGCTGTGATGTATGCACTTTTTTTTTTTTTTGCCATTTCCCCATTCTTGTCATTAGCAGTATCAACCTTTTCAAATTTCTACATCTACGAAGGGACTCAAATTTTAATTTGTGAAGTAATCATATGACATTTATCTGTTGTTATTTAAGCTGCAAATGCAAATTGGGTTTCTTTTCCATTATTTTCTTTGATGAAGAGGTTTAATTATCCATTCCACTATTAGTTGATGATTTTGTTAATATATAATTGTATGCAGTATTGAATATAATGTATCCTGGGAGATATTCCATTTCAGTGAAAGATATTCATAGAGGAGAGGGAAAGATATCTAAATTTTCCATACCTTCTGCTGAATAGGTGTCCTCTAAAAGTCTTTGTTCTTGTAGTTGATCTTATGTAGTTGTGGAAACTAGAGTTAAACTCATGAATTTGTGTATAGAACAAGCGATTCTTAAGCACACAGGGTGCACTTTAAGTTTGTTCACTCTACCTGTAGAAAGAGGCAATTAGTTTGACATTTACTGCCCAGTGGAACTGAGATTTTGATTATGACCAGTTGTTGGTTTCTATTATTCGTTTGCTTAGCTCCTGTGCTAAAGAACATCTCTTCTATGTTAAATCAACCTTAAAAAATTGGGTCTGTGCGCTAATGGTGGTATACTTGGCCTTTCTCTCACTCAAATTTTCTCTCAATATATGTGTACGCCTTTGTGTTTGTATAGTGATCTTGAGTTAAGGTGTACTGGCGAGGATATAACTGCCTACTATTGCTCTCACTACTGTAGAACCTTTTTTTCCTCCTTAGACAAAGGAATAATAGACTTGAGTTTGTCTCTGGTAAGAATAAAGGTCGTGAAATTTTTTTTTTTTTTTTTCAATCCCTTTATTTCATGTATTGGGTTATATGGTTGGTTCAGTACTTAATCTGTCAATTATAAACAGATATATCATTCGGCTGTCCTTTCTGTTAGGTACCGTGTGCAAAGTGATAAAAAGGTTGCTGTCTGCAGCGTACATCCATCTGAACAGGCCACACTGCAGTGCCTTGGTTGTGTTAAAGCCAAAATACCTGTTTCGAAAAGCTACCATTGCACACCAAAGTGCTTTTCAGATGCATGGCAGCATCATCGTGTTCTCCATGATCGTGCTGCAAGTGCTGTTAATGAAAATGGGAATGAAGAAGAGGAGGTATTTGGTCGCTTTAATAGTTCTGGATCTGGGTTAGTCAATAATAGCATATCTAGCTCTGCATCAAGTGCTGCTTTGGCAAATGGGTCAGCACAGTTGTATCCATCAGTTGTTACACAACGAAGTGGTGGTGAAACTTGGATTGAAGTTGGACGATCAAAAACATATACCCCAACAATTGATGACATTGGTCATATCTTGAAATTTGAGTGTGCAGTTGTTGATGCAGAGACAAAACTTCCTGTGGGGCATGTCAACACCATACTAACCTCCCGTGTCATTCCTGCACCATCGCCTAGTCCGCGCCGCTTGATACCTGTTGATGGGATGGGACCTTTAGATGCTGATGGACGTTTAACATCTTCAGGAACTTTTACCGTTCTATCGTACAACATTTTGTCTGATGCATATGCCTCAAATGATTTATACAGTTACTGCCCTTCATGGGCTCTTTCTTGGCCGTATCGCAGGCAAAATTTGTTAAGAGAAATAGTTGGTTATCGTGCAGACATTATTTGCCTTCAAGAGGTACATCAATATGCTTTTGACCATTGAGTGACTTGATAACTTAGGCTGATATTTAGGTTGATTCTGCTTAAGAATTTATATTAAATGATCATGTTAGTTAAAGTAGAAGCTCATTGTTATTTTTGTTGCATTTTCAACTCAAATGATTATTCAAAGAAGGGGAAAGGGTTGGGCATGATGCTTATCTTAATACTATGACTTCTGTATCCTCTTATTGGCAACTCTTTTTTTCAGGTCCAAAGTGATCATTATGAGGAATTTTTTTCTCCCGAATTGGACAAACATGGATATTATGGTTTATATAAGAGAAAAACAAATGAGGTTGAACTGAAATTCTTTTTCCTTGTGCTCATGATTCTTAATTTTCCTTTAAATGTTGATATAAATTGTTGATTTGCAGGTATACGGTGGTAACAACAATACAATTGATGGCTGTGCAACATTTTTCCGCAGGGACAAATTTTCACATGTGAAGAAATATGAGGTTGGGGAGTGCACTTTTTTCTGTATGATAATTCCCTTGAGTTTGTCCACAAACTTAAATGGCTACTTGCATGCAGGTTGAATTTAATAAGGCTGCGCAGTCTTTGACAGATGCCATGATTCCAACCGCCCAGAAGAAAACCGCTTTAAATAGGCTTGTTAAGGTGGCAACCTATTGCTTTAAGGACTAGATTTCACTTTAATTTTTATGAAACTTGTGTTTATCTTGTTATCCTTTTGTTCTTAGGATAATGTTGCACTTATAGTGGTTTTAGAAGCGAAAGTTGCCAATCAGCCAATTGATAATCCTGGGAAAAGGCAGCTTCTTTGTGTGGTAAGCTCTTTTGCACTGCTGTTTTATCTGCGAACTTTAGATGGTCTGGTGTTTTCATGCCTTCCTAATTCGTTGTGTTCATTTGTTTTCTCGATTGTGTTTGATATTCCTTATTTGTTGTTGTTATTGTTGTTCTCCTATTTCTATCATTGTAGTTGCACTACTGGAGCCTTTCTAGAATTGTTCTTCTTGGGCGCTAATTAGTTATCTATTCATTTCAAAGGGTGATTATAACCTAATCTTTAGCTGGGGGTTTGTATTCTTTTGGCGGCTTTGGTTGGTTGGGAATGGCTGTTGGGGCAGATCTTGAGGCACTTGGCCTTTTTTGGATTAGCTCTAAAAACATTAAATTCCTACGACCACCATGAATGCATAGCTTTAATGTTTATGAAATTTTTCTTTGGCATTGGATGTTCCTGTGAAATATTTATGCCATTTCCTTTCCCTTCTTTCTCCTTTTGGGCGGCAACACAATTTTCATTGTTCATTGTTAGGCACTAATTTTGCCCTTGGACTTCAGGCTAATACACATGTAAGCGTTCATCAAGATCTGAAGGATGTCAAACTCTGGCAGGCAAGTATTTTTCAATTGTTCTGTCATATTGAACGTTTGTTTACTGTGAGCTTAGGAGTTATACTTTTTCATTCCCTTGTTATAGGTGCACACTCTTTTAAAAGGGTTAGAAAAGATAGCTGCAAGTGCAGACATTCCAATGCTGGTTTGTGGAGATTTTAATTCAGTTCCTGGAAGGTTTTGTGGCTTTTTTCTTTCATTTAATTTGACCTTATTTTAATTTATTAATATATTGGTATCAGTAAATTTTGTCTAAGGCTGGTGCTGAACGTTGTTGCAGTGCCCCTCATGCGCTTCTTGCGATGGGGAAGGTAGACCCATCTCATCCTGATTTAAATGTTGATCCTCTCAATATCTTGCGTCCTCATGGCAAGTTGGTTCATCAGCTGCCACTGGTAATACATTCATTGAAATGCAACCCTGAGAAAATAGCTTTAGGTTTCCTACTACTTATATTAGTGGGTTTTTCCTTTTCTTGCTGTTGATTTTAGCATTTAATGTGAGTTGCTTTCAATTACAGGTTAGTGCATACTCATCTTTTGCTAGAACAGCAGGTTTTGGTTTTGAGCAGCACAAAAGGAGACTGGACAGTGCAACAAATGAACCCTTGTTCTCAAATGTCACTAGAGATTTTATTGGAACTCTAGATTACATCTTTTATACAGGTTTGCTATTTTGCTGTGTTGTATCATCCATCAAATTTTAAGAGGCTGGCCACTTATTTTTGAAGTGATGTGGTTTGTTGGTTCAGCGGATTCTTTAGTGGTGGAGTCACTATTGGAGCTATTGGACGAGGAGAGTTTGAGGAAAGACACAGCACTTCCTTCTCCTGAATGGTCCTCAGATCATATAGCTCTGTTAGCCGAGTTTCGGTGCTGCAAGAATAGATCTAGACGTTGACATGTAAAAGGTAGTTAGTCTCTTCCCTTCCTCTTTACCATGAAAGAGCTGTTATTTTATTGAATTTCTCACCTCACCTAGCTATATATTTGGTAGAATTTGTGTCTGCTCGTGAGCCTGGTATGCCCCGACCAATTATCTATATATATCTGTAGAATATAAGGTCTGTAAGAAATTGCACTGTTTGCAAGTCATGAATAATGTGGTTCATTGTAAACCTCATGCAATGTATGAGCTTGTAGTCTAGTTTTTTTTTTTTTTTTTGCCCAATAGCTTGTAGTCTAGTTTGAATGTTTGATTAAAATGGCTCCTAATATTTGTAGGTAATTTCCGAAGACACGTGAAGAAAAAAGGCCGGAAGAAGCGTTTGGTTGATATTTATTGTAAGGATGGTAGATCAAGCCTTTGTCTTTCCCAGGTATTATCGTGTGGAATCCTTTCAATGATCTGCATTGTATTATGCCACCCGTCTCATAGAAAAAAGAAAGCATGATTATGCCTTATTTAAGTGCATCTTCTCTAATCCCCAATCTTTCTTCATAGTAAAAATTATCTTAAAATGTCCGTGGCTTACTTCGCCCTAGAAATCAAGTTACCTCGTCGGTCGAAGTCCTCGAAATATTTCAATGGACTCGGCATTTATTACTTTGAATATTTTGAAAAAAAGAAATAATGCCTGAAATAAAATGGCAAATGGTGTAGAACAGGTTGTTTCACGGAAGCTTTGAAATTATCCGAGAATCAATCTGCCAAGCTTTTCTGATAAAGGTTGATTCTGTATCCAACAGATAATTAAGAAACCATACTTGGCAAAAAAAAAAAAAAAAAGATAATTAAGAAACCATCACGGATTAAGACATCTGTGATTTCAAGTTGCATCAGTCCAACATGGAGAATTCCTGATCGCAGCCACATAAATTCGATCATATCTCCACGCTTTTATTTTAAAATTTTTTTTTGTGGCGGAAGAAAAGGAGGGTGAGGGGGTTTCTCGTTAATGGCTTTGAGGGATAAAACGCAACAGTACCACAGACGCTTCAGCATGTATTCTTCTCAAGGCATTAATATTTCATTTGATAGATATTAAACGATGGCTTTGTATTTGATGAATTTTGGTTATAATAAAGAGTTTCAGTTGCAAAAAATGAAAGAAAAAAAGAACATCTTTAAATTGATGCAAGGCAATTAACAAGTCTTGAATAAGTGGTCATTTTAAAAAAAGTTTGCATCGAAGAATTGATGTGCAAAGGTGTTACACTTGAAAGCGGTTTTGTTTTTTAACCTATACGTAATAGTGGAAATATTACGGTATACTCGAGCCAAAATCATATACGGTGATATATAATTCTTATATTTTCAATTGACATGAAGGGCTAGTACTTAGTTGCACGGTATTTTCTCTTAAATTTACATATTATTTTAAACTAGAAAAATTGCCTTTCGGAGTTCATGATCACTAACTGGTAACTATCGATTATCATGTGGAATGTCAATATATGGGCAGGATTTATAAATTTTTCAATGTTTTTTAGAATATATTAGAAAACCACCTGTGAGATAAATGAGTTGTTCCTGCCATTACATTCGAGTGATAGATTAATTATATTTAGGTATGGGATTCAAAGAGTAAGAAAATTGCATCATGACTTTCATAATACATCCTCAAACCATTAGCTGTTAGGAAAGAAAATCTGATAATAACAAGGAAGGAAAAGGAGAGGATGAGATTTTGAGAAATCAATTTACTATTCGCAAAAACTCCAAGCCTTATGTATTAATATTTTTTTCGGTCCTTAATATAAAACTTAATTGATTTTTTTAGAGATATTAAAAAAGTTAAATGAATTATTTTAAAGCATTTATTGTTATTATTTTTCTTTTAACTAATTTAGTTTATTTATAAATTAATATATAATCTAATGATACATAACATATAATATCATCAAGTAATCCATATAGTTTTATTAATTTCCCAAAAAAAAATCAATTAAACCTTAGGATAAGAGGGAGTACTACATAATTGAAGACCAAAAACAACTCTCCTTGGGGAAACTACAAATACCCATGAAGCCCAAAATAAGTTGGACAAGTTCGCAATATAAAAAAGTCCGAGATGATTCCCTTCAGCCGGATTTCAGTGGGGTCCATACGCAAACAAAACAAATCTGTTAAAATTTGACGATAGAAAGTTAGAAACGAAATTGTGACTTCACAATAAAAATCATACAACATGATTAATCATCCTCCAAGTAAACACAGAAATGTTTCAAAGAAAACAATGCTTGCGAGAATATCTGCATCTTTGGTTAGCGGTTTAAATAACCTGTCTTAAGAGACTACTTTCATTTGGAAGCTTCCGGAAGGCACCACCCTAGCTGTGCACTTTAAAGCATTTCAGATTTGGGAACAACTGAAGCAGTTTTCCGCGGCTCCGGCTCTACAAAAAGAGTTAGCAAGTTATCAAACAAACTGGCGCAATTAATCACAGTAAACTAAATTGCCACAGACACAAACTAAATTGTCGTAGACACTTCAAGTTAGAATATTGCCTTAATGCCAATACATCCGTTCACATCAAGGGTTGTGATCTTGTTGGAACCGGATTTTGAGAGTGCCTCCAGAGATTTATCGGTCACACCAGTTATTCCAAACAAGCTGCATATGTGTCCTTTCAAAATATCAGTAAAAGGATTGACCAAAAAGAATCAGAGAAAGGGGTCATTTAAGATGGAACTATTAATAGAAGATAACTTCATGTTGCCATTGAAGCAAGAATATGTATATCTGCAGATGTGTTTCTGAATTAAACATATGATGGGGGTAGCCAAGATAAGGATGTTGAGATGGATGTGTGATCATATAAGAAAAGACAATTCATAATACTCATATACGCAAATGAGTTGGAGTGGCCTCTATTGAAGGAAAAATGGTAGAAAGTTATTTGAGGTGATTTGAACATATTCAATGAAGGCCATTGAGTGCTCCGGTGAGGAGGGTTGATCAAGCAATATGGAGTCCTATAAAACGAGGTCAAGGAAGGCCGAAGCAGATGCTCAATGAGGTCATAGATAGGGATCTATTGATTAATGATATATTTAAAGATATGGCTTTCGACAAAATACAATGGCATCATGCGATTCATGTAGCCGACCCCACCTAATGGGATAAAGGCTTTGTTGTTGTTGTGTTTCTGAATTGTTATTTGCTTATAGGCTACTTCATGTGTCACAGTCAAAGGAAATTTATCAAAATCTGCATGACTTCTATATCCGAATCTCAGCTTGGTTCAATTATTAAAGGAAAAAAATGGTCAACTAGGCTTAAGGCCTTAAAGTGCGAGAACAATTGCACAAAGCCACAAACTGAACTCAATTGTCTTTTTCCCATTTTTAATTTAACAAGATGGACCAAGTTCAAGAAGTATGCTATATGAGAATCTTGTCTTCACTCTTCAGCTTTATCTCAGAAAAACTTTTACAGAAATGGGAGTACTAGAAAAACTGAAGGCCAAGAATCCAAACCTAGTTTAAAAAGCACGCTGTATGAGGATCTTATCCTCAGCTACTCGCATAGGCACTCTATATGACTATATCTTTGAAAAATTTTTAAAGGCCGTTTGGTAGTTAAAATGAAGAAGAATGGGAAATAAATAGAAAGGGGAAAAGTGGTATTGGAGTTTAGAAATGTTCTTCGAACTCCTGAACAATAAGGGTATATGCCTTAAAGTGAAAGGGTAGTTACTGTTTGTAGCAATCCTATAATGAGAAAGATGAAGGGTATATGCGCTTGCAGATATCTTAACTACGTAGCTTAAGCTATTTTTGAAAATATGTATGGACAAGCCCAAAAACAAACCTATACAAAAGTTGGCATGAAGAAATGGAAGTACTCCAGAAAGTGAAGCCCATATACTTTGGTTGCATGCAAACTTGCAAAGGTACATTCAGATACTCTAAACCCAAAAAAGACACATTCAAGCACCCCCAAGAAATCAAAAAAGCAACACACTACGCACCTTAGAGATTCAATAGAGGTGCAGCTCCATGCAATGGATATGACCCCCTCATCTGTCACACGTACACACCTATCACATGAATCAAGATGCAGTAATCCCAATGAACTCCTTTAGTTAATATAATATGTACGGGTTGAAGCTTTAGTTACCATGTCAGATTGAGGGTTACAAGATTCTTGCATCTAGAAATGCTGGAAAGTCCTTCATCTGAAAGGTTCTATAACCAAACTATAAATTTTTAGCATTAGCAGTTCGCATGAGATAAGGTGTAGAGGAATTTTCAGAACCCCAAGACAAAATACCTGGGCACCACAGAGATCCAAAAGCTTGAGATGCACCAGGAGGGACATCTTCTTGTAAGCTTTATCCGTGAAACTGAAAAAGAACAATGCAGTGATTTGATCCATAGAAAATTTTTTCAACTAAAACGCATATGTTTCAGCAGCTACCTAGACAGAGCATAGAGATTTAGACTCTGAAGAGATAGACATTTCTGTAGTAACTGACTTAAGCCAGAATCCGTAAGCTTGACGCACCTAGGGCACCAAATCGCAAGGTATGAGTATCAAAAGGAAATTGAATTCATCCCAGGTTTGATGGAATCATCCAAGATAGATGTATGGAATGTAAATTTCTAAAGCAATTCAAGAGCCTAGAATTGAAACATAAATAGAAGTTTCTAGTTTCACTGCTTATCATGACTCATGGATATCATAAAGTAACATGCCATTACAAGCTTTTCAGCTGTTACAGCTGAAAAGTAAAATTCTAAAAAAGGCTGGTATTATTTATACATCACGATATACAAAATAATCCCATAATAAAGGACGCCTCAAAAATGAGAATCTATTCTAAAACACTTCAAATACCTTGTCAGGTTCAATGACTCTAATTCTGAATAATTATCAGCAACAAATTCCAAGCTTTGGTCTGAAATACTCTGCAATTACCAAATTATAGAGCCCTTACGAGATTGTTCAAAGACAGCTATCGAATTTTATTAGCTGAATTTTGAGTTTACGTGAGTGTTAAGAAAATAACTAAATCATTATCATTCACTGTCTTGAAACAATAAAAAGGCTAAAAGCAGAATCACTAATCATAAATCATCTTCAAGATACTAACAGTTGTACGTCTTTCAGAGCAGCAGGATTAGAAAGAAGCCTGAAGGAGAAACTAAAATACACGCACTTTGCTAAAAGGAACAAGTAGAGTTTACTGCATAATCTGGATCTTGTTTTGTATTTGTATAGCTTTTCAAGGAGTATACCAAGCATGCACACTATCAAATGCTCTCTAAAGGGGTTTCCTCCTTGCTATCCTTGGCTTTCCTTCTAGCGGAAGGTAGTTATCATATTACAGCCATAAAAATAGCAATTAGAAAAGAAGAGAGGCTGATTACAAAATGCTTTAAAGCTTATAAGAACCATTTTACCATTTATAAAGCACATGCAAAGATTTAAAACCAAGAGTTATTATTATGACAGTTTACAACAGAAATGCGGTATTTAATACCAATTCTTGCCTGGGCATGCTTTTGCACTCCTGAACATCATTTTAAGCAGAATTTTCCAGAGCTACAAAGAAGGGATGCATAAACATACCACACACATATTGCATGCGTAATCCAACATGTTTATGAGAACAGATACAAATAAAAAACTAGGGGTTATTATTATTTGTTCAAGATGCATTAGTAATATAAATCCAAAGTATCACAATACTGTCAAATATAGCTTGGAGTGTCTTAGTGGCTCAAATACCTTACAGCCACTTATGTTCAGATGAACTATGCCTTTGCAATTTTTCACTACATGCCTTATTCCTGCATCTGTTAACCTGAAACATGTTTCGTTTTTTGACTACGGTTAAAAAGTGATGGGAAATCAAAATAAGATTTTCAGTTATTAGTATAAACTTCACAGATTCAGAAGCCCTTAAAGCACCTCACATTCCAGTAGATGGAAAAAGTTTTCAGTAGTGGGCAACAGCTGGTTATAGCTTCAACTCCTTCATCTGAGATTTTTTGGCAGCCATTCAGGTTTAAGGAATCCAAGCCTTTGAGAGAATCTGAACACTAGGAGATGAGGTAGAGTGTAATTCAGCCTTTTTTTTTTTTTCTTATGATGGAACTTTGCAATCTTCAGGAAAACAACACAAAGTTCGATTTCTTAATGATGGAACTTGTGCCTTTCAGCTTTGATGTAACAAGATGAATAGATGAAACATTCATAGAAAATGATAAAATATGCCACCTGAGCCTTGAGAAGGATGAGATGTGTGTCATCAATATCTTGAGCAAATTCCAGGTTAATCTGCTTCACATTGCGATATCTAGGCTACAAAAAATGTCAAATTGAACATAAAATAACTATCAGCAAAATATTTCGAGAGCTTAAACTAAAGCAACAAGGAAAGAAAATCAAACTCCGTGTGGTGCTTCTACGTCAAAAACAAAAGCACTATACCAAACTGAATGAAATATATGGTATCAAGATTGCAATCAAACTTGAAAGGAATAGGCAAACCAGAGAAAGAGCAGCTATAAGCCGATTGCCAGCATTTTTCCTCTCCCGAAAATTGAATACCTATCAAAATAATCCATAAGGCCATATGCTAGAAAGATTAATCAAAAGAATGAAATAGAATCCAGAGAAGGTGAGAAGCACCAGCCAAAGTGATGAGGCGGAGACAAGAGTCCGATAAATCCATGGGCTGACGAGCAAGAGAGAAGTAAGGTCTGCCTGAGACAATCTGGAGGAAACAAGTAGGAAGACTCCAGGAACCGTTTCTCTGCTCCATGTGAAATCCTCTGTTTCTGTTTTTCCTTCCATTCCTTTGAGTGGAAATGTCGTTAAGCGGAATGTAAAATGGGAGGATTGGAAGGAGGCGCCGATGAAAAAACTCAAAAAAGTGATTTGTGAGGGGAAATCTAGTTTTTTTTTTTTTGGTCAAAGAAATCTAGTTCAAATTGAAAAATTAAAACATAAAAGAAAGAAAGGACTTCGACGAAAAAAGAGAGACAAAAGACAAAATAGAAGAGTTTTACGGTCAAGTTGAGTTAGGTTTGGGCGAAACCCGACCCAAACCCGACCTGGGTACGCCTTCTGGGCGCTGACAAACATTTCAGTGCTCTCTCTCAGTGCTATGTTCTGTTATTTGGGGAACGCTTATTAGCGTATGAACTTTGGATTGTATATCAAGGCACTGTCTGGCAAATATATATATATCGGCACTGTCCAGATTACCAGTTTCTTGAAAAAATTTAGGGCCAGCGTTCTCCCAGGTCCCAGGTTCGGGACTTTGGAAATTAGGCATTTCTGAGGATTTTTTTGGGCGATCGAGGAAGGACATATTGGCAATGGCAAGCTTAATCTATTGACAATTATTGGAAAGGAACAAGAAAGAGATTCTCCCTGGTTGTGACTCCTGAACACCTGGCCAGTAATGTCCTTCCCGGTTCTGTAGAACAGTTGAGTGTTCCATGATACTTGATTATATTACTTTCGTAGGAACAACATAGGAAAACTATTCTCATATTACTGATTAATTCCTGTGTGATGTAGACCCGCTTGCGAACTTTCATAACTTCACAATCTTCTGTTTCCGTCCCTATTGAAAACCCATTGTTATTTCAAATATCATGGTAGCTTTTGCAGTCTCCCGCTGATTTGGAACTTCTAGTCTCCTTCTGGGTATTGTTAATTATATCTTTTCCCATAAAGATGAACTATTTAAGAGATATTTCTTTGTTAAAGTTGAAATATTACGGTCTTTACGAGACTCCCAAACTCTGTCCGTGTTATCAATACCTCCAATGCCGAGGCATAGTGAAGGTCCGGCTAAAATGGGTGAAAAACCGGAGTATTGATCACATAATTGACAAGGAAACGGATTTGAAGGCTGCTTGTCTCCTCAAGGACGCGATTAAGCGCTCGTCCACTGGTTTTCTCACAGCAAAATCTGTAGCTGACTGGCAAAAACTGCTTGGACTCACAGTCCCGGTTCTTCGTTTCATGCGTAGGTACCCCACTCTCTTTGAAGAATTTCCACATCCTCGCTGGCCTAGTTTGCCTTGCTTCCGTTTGGCAGATACTGCAGTACTGTTGGACTCGCAAGAACAAAGCATTTACGAGGCCCGTGAGAGTGATGTTGTCGAACGGCTTTGTAAGGTACTTATGATGATGAAAACTCGAACTGTGCCTTTGCAGTCCCTTCATCCTTTGAAATGGGATCTGGGTTTACCTGATTGTTTTGAGAAAACACTGGTTCCAAAATACCCTGATCATTTTCGATTTGTCAAGGCCTCAAATGGGGTCACATGCCTGCGACTAGCAAATTGGTGTGAGGAATTTGCAGTTTCGGCATTACAAAAGAGCAATGAAAGCAGGACATCTGGGGATGAGTACAGGCAATTCAAGAGAGGGCAAGCAGCTCTTGTTTTCCCCATGAATTTTCCTAGGGGGTATGGAGCACAGAAGAAAGTAAGGGCATGGATGGAGGAGTTTCAAAAGTTGCCTTACATTTCTCCTTATGAGGACTCTAGACAAATTGATCCAAATAGTGAATTAATGGAGAAGCGAGTTGTTGGAGTTCTGCATGAATTTCTAAATTTAACCATGCACAAGAAAACAAAGAGGAACTACTTGAGAAGCTTGAGGGAGGAGCTGAATCTTCCCCATAAGTTTACCCGAATCTTCACAAGATATCCTGGCATATTTTACCTCTCACTGAAATGTAAAACAACCACTGTTACTCTTAGAGAAGGATATCAACGTGGAAAACTAGTAGATCCTCATCCTATTGCTCGTCTCAGAGAGAAGTTTTATCATGTAATGAGGACGGGGCTTCTTCATCGTGGAAAAGGTGTGAACTTTATAAATCAAGAAGACTTATTGCTAAACGATGCAGTGGATGAAACAGAGGTGGGAGAATCTGAGGAGGAAGAGTCTGGAACAGTTGATGAATTCTATGAGGTTGAAGATTCAGACCTAGAGGGAGCGTCCGATGGAGAGTAGTTTTCATATGTCAGAAGTAACATTATACACCAACTAGTAAGAAAGAAAATAATTTGCTCTCCAGTAGCGTAGCTCTATTCCAAAATAGTAGAATTTTGAGTATTCTCTCATCAATCATCCAAGCTTGGATGAGTCTACTGGCTATATTTTTTTATTTGTCTTGCCAGTGCAACCATGGAACATTCTTTAATAGTTGCTATTCTATATGTTATTACTTCTTTCATGTTCTTACTTCCTTAAAGGGATAGGGGGATTTGCTACATCTTATAGGAGGGAGAATTTAAGGGCTTGGATACCGCATGTTTTGATTCTGCTTCTGTTCCACTGATGCTTTAATTATTAAGTTGAATATTCTCTAACTTCTGTTAATTATGCTTTGTTGAGGCACTAAACATCTGGAAAATAAGTTTCGTATAAAAGAAACTTAATTTGTAGTTTTAAATGATTTTCCTTCTAGGTTTCCTATAATGTGAGTAAATGGGACATTAAGATCTGGCATATTAACATTTAGGAACTATAAAGATGTTGCAAAATAAAAGCAATGGTCGGGCATTAGAATTGTTTGTCTGCTTTAGGTTGATGCATAATTGGATGTGAAATTTGACAAAATTTCTGTCCAGCTGAAATTTCGTGTCCCGCTCTAGGGCTGTCATTAGTTCTCCAGACGGTCTCCGTGATGCTGATTAGTTTGTATGCAGTGAATTCTTCTCATCAGTTACCAGCCTTGAACATGATTTGCTTTTATGTTCAAATTGCTTGCAGAGTTTGATTGTTATAATTGTCTGCATCGTTTTCTGTTAAAGGCTGTTTGGTGTAGACAAGTAATAACCTGAGGAATGCATCTAATGATCTAAATGACATTCTGGTGACATTTGAGCCTGGAATAATTGGAAAAAGTCAGCCTGGTTAAGTTGCCTATATATACGGTTCTGCCTGAGTTTAATGAATTTAGATTCTCTGAAGTTGAGAGTGGTGAAAAATGGATGAAGTTTTATCAAATTAAGAAAGAGAGAAGGTAAAAAGAAACTTTTGATTTTCTCTCTCATTCTTAATTTAGAAGACTCAACTCAAATACACCATTCTTAACTTCATAAGATCCATTTAACACATAAAAGTTGAAGTAAAGCCATAACAACCAACGAAGTTACTGCCCATTTGTGCAGTGTGAAACTATTAGTGGTGTATTTAGCAATATTCTTGATTTCTTTCTTGTTTGGGACCAGTATATTGAGTTTTGTAAGCATATTTGGAGACCACTGAAACAATTGATGCTCGAATGCCTCTTGAATCGTCAGCCTCGTTAATTTATCTCATATCATTACGTCCTGTCACCTTCACCTCTCCTTTCAGCAAGTTTTCTTCATAATTCTTCATCATGTGTCATTAAAACATTGTGTTGATGATGAATGTCTAGCTTATATGGCAATTATGCCAATTATTCAACAACTCATAATTTTGAGCTCCTTTCTCCCTTTGGACAAAATCAAGCATTAAGACTGGTAGGAGCAGGCGAAATTTTGTGCAAAAGCCAGCTGATTAGCATATTTTCAGATTTACTTGTCTGGTGGTTCATTTGGGGGTTATGTGTCCTGTTTCGAGAATTTGGGATGCTGCCTGCAGAGTCACAGGAGGTCAAACCTCGGTCGTGGCCGTGTCCTTCATGCGACAGATTATTTCGTTTGGATACATGAGCCTATTCGTTATGAATTAATTGTTGTAATTTAGTAATACCAGTTATTTTCATGACACTTTGGATGACTCGCATCCGAATAAACATGGTCCGTCTAATTCCATATTAATCGAGTTAGTTTTAGAATACTTGATTTCCAGGCTACGCAATTCTCGTGATCTTTCAATATAACGTGCCATGTTTCTCTCATCTCGATAAACCATAGATATAACATTACTTGACAAAATTGTAACAGCTAAACAGGAAAACCTATCCCATGAAAAAGAATCCAACAGCAAAACGACAGTGAATCAATCTTACAGGAAATCAGTAGCCCTCTAGATATTAGACACAAGATTTCCAGCACTAGTGAATGCGTGAATCTAGCTAGACCAAGGGCTTAGATTAAGCTATCACCAACCAAGTCTTAAATTATATACAATCACCAACAGTTTGAATGAATCGGTAAAAGGAGACTAATCCCAAGCGCTGGTAACCCCTGGAGGACCATACCCTCCACCATAAGTGGCAGGAACCCCGAATCCACTTGTTCCACCATAGTAGTCAGCTCCTTTATTATGTTGGCTGTCCCTCCTATAATCACGGCCACCAAAACGGGGTCCCCCGGAACGCCGGTTCCTGTTGCCACCACTATGGGGAGCTCTAGATGCATAACGAGTGAGCCAGGCAGGTACTTCTTGATTTGCCTCTTGCATCAGATCAGCCAATGGCTTTGCCAATGACACATTATTGTCATTGAAGAAGGCTGTTGCTAAACCCATTTTACCAGCCCTCCCTGTTCTTCCAATCCGATGCACATAATCATCAATGTCATTGGGAAGATCAAAATTTACCACATGAGCTACACGTGGAATATCAAGCCCACGTGCTGCAACATCTGTTGCCACTAAAATTGGTGTGTTTCCACTCTTGAACGACCTCAAAGCCAGTTCCCTTTCCTGCATACAGAGACATAGCACAATACAGTTACAATTGCATGGTATATGCCCATATGGTTTGATTTGTAGAAAACATGGAAGAGCCATATACAAGAACTAATTAAAAGCCTTCAACTACAACAAATCAAGGTGTGGGCATCAATTAAATGCTGTCCCAGAAGATCAAATCCAAATATCAGGAAAACGACCACAATGTCATGTTTGCCCAAAAAATATATTTAGTACTCCCTCCGGTCCTTAATATAAGACATATTCGAGGAGTTGATCTTAGTCCTAAATATAAGATATAGTTTTCATGTTTGTCAGCCTTTTCCTAATTTACTTCTATTGATACTCCCTCAACAATAATCAATTCAACAATAATCAATAAGAAGAAGGAATGAGGGAATTAAAGAAGATGATGAGGGTTTTTAGAAAATACATGTCGTAATAACTAACTCAGCTAACTTAATCAAATCAAATTAGGTAAATATATTTTATATTAGGGACCAGAGGGAGTAACACACTACCACCCAACTGTTCTGATTGTAGAAGGCATTATGAGAGTTGAGAAAATTGGAAGCATCTGATTTTTTATCCATACGATTCTCAATTTCTGACCCACAAGGAGAGTTTAGAATTAAAATCCAATTCAACTCCCTTTCTAACCCTTAAAAACAGCACATGTGTTTTATAAACATAAAAATAGATATAGACATGTTTCAATGGAAACCATAATATTGACGAATGTAAAACTCCAACATGATTTTATTTTGCCAAAGATAGTTACCTGCTGTGATCGGTCACCATGAATGCTAGTTGCAGGAAACCCGTTAATGCACAGCCAGTGTTCCAATGCATCAGCTCCTTTCTTTGTTTCCACAAAAACTAATGTCAGACCTTGCTGCGAAATCCACCCAAAGATGTTTAGCAGACAGCAGAATATGATAAATCATAAATCCGTAAATCATGCTTGCATATTCTTAAACAATATGTTCAAATTTAAAATGCAGCATGATGTCAACGGATAGAAAAGTTTGCAAATTAAAATGATAAAATTATTGTAATTATAGCATGGAGAGACAGTTGGGGCGTAGACAAATTACCTTGCCATTAATTCCATTTTCCTTCTGGGCGTGAAGAAGGTCCATGAGGTGGCTTCTTTTGTCAGATTCCAGGACATATTCCACTCGTTGAGCAATTAGGTCAGTACTTGAACCAACCCTTCCAACAGCCAGAAACACATAGTTTTCAAGGAAATCTGATGCAAGTCTCTGCATACATATGAACATTGCAACAGGAAGGTCATATTTGCTATTTCAAACGAGCTTTCTCAAACTTAATCATTGATTGTTTTGTATAGAATTAAATCTAGCATTCTAGCTTACTCCTTGATTACAGAGTTGTTCTGAATAATACAAGCTCTCTTAATTCAACCGTCATGTTTAATTTGCATTGCAATACCACCCTCAGCATAGACTACAAATGATACATTTCATAGCCAAAACTAACTATCTTAGCTGCAAACGCAGGATCAGAAAGCATCATCTCTCAAGTCCTGAATGTCTCCCACAATTCCATCACCACCACTTCATCTTCATCATTATACTATGGCCATATCTAGAACTACCAAGCATACAATATTCTCTGATAAACCTTTAATTACAATAGAAAAGCTATACATCCAAAATTATCACTTATGATTTAAAATCAGCTACTCTAACATGTGTATTATGTTCTACGTCTGTCCATATAAATACCTGACTTTCCATAAGTTATCAACATTTAAAGTACATGCATGAGACTAATTGAAAAGGTAATAAAATACAAAGTTAGCTCCTATGCTTAAACAAATCTGTATTTCCCTAAATCCATCCTTGTTATAATTATGTTATATGTATCCTTCTGCCATTACATGTGAAGCAATTGGTCGGACACCTTAATTGAAGCAGTAAGAAATTCTGCAAGTACAACAGCAGTGCAAAACAATCTGACGATTTAAAATAGACACCCAGCAGTGAAACAGTATTGAAACAGCCGCTATCAAGAACTCTTCCCTCTCATTCTAGCATCATCAAGACAATTATGGCATATAACAGCAAACACAGAATACACAAATGAAAT
The DNA here is from genome assembly GCA_963210345.1 of Inga oerstediana. NCBI lineage: Eukaryota > Viridiplantae > Streptophyta > Magnoliopsida > Fabales > Fabaceae > Inga > Inga oerstediana. Next base: position 11,005,012 of record OY723401.1, read on the forward strand.
ATTAAAATAATTTTTTTCCCAAGAATATGAGAAGTTTGAGAACCTGATTAGAAACCATAACCTACCTGTATCTCTTTGGGAAAAGTGGCACTAAACAGCATTGTTTGTCTCATGCCTTGAAGAGGCATGTCCATTTGTTCAACTATTTTTCTTATTTGAGGCTCAAAACCCATATCCAGCATCCGATCTGCCTCATCGAGAGCTAAATATCTGATCATTTGCAGTGACACCCTAGCCCTCTCTAACAAATCTACCAGACGTCCTGGAGTTGCCACAAGAATATCGACTCCTCTCTCAAGCTCCCGCAACTGAATAAGGCAATAATCATCATAGTATTAAATAGGGGCAGGTTCATGACTTCAAACCACTTAACTAGGAACACAAAAAACTGAAGAGAAGAAAAATACAAAAACTTCCAAGCATAATGAGTGAAGACATAATCATAACACATCAGGTTGCAACCAACCAGACTAGAGATATGATTTTAAAGAAATCTAACTGTGCAAGGATAATGCTATCACTTACTTGATTTATGGTGCAAACAAAGTTTACCATTAAAGACAGACACATTGAAATCATAATATGCTAAAAATAAAAGAATTTAGGGGGGGTCGCATAGGACCACATCTACTCCACCCAGTGCCCGTAAAGTTACTATGATTAATTTATCATAACCCACCAACTGATAATCATCCCAGCATTTTATTTGATTGAAGGAAGGCATCTGCACATTTATTAATTCCTTTCGAATAGGCGAATAACCTTACAAAAAATGGATTATCTATTAATCTTAATGCTCCAATTAGTGTTGTCCAAAAAAAAAAAGATCCAATTAAGACTTACGACTAGCCTGGTAAATCTTTTTTATTTTGTAAATCACTAGACTTTAGAAATAACCAAATTATTAGTCCAATCTAATCATTTTAGAGGAATGCAAATATTGCCATTAAATTTATTCGTGGGGATTACAAGTGCTGGTGGCTTTTAATCCCATCCCACCTTCAAACTCACTAAGACAATAGACTACTTTCTAATCAGTCTGCTTCTTAGCCCAATCAACACAACTAGCTTCTTTATAATCAGTCTCATCTCCATTTCCATGCCCAATATCTTCCAGAACTCAGACCATGGGTTACACCATGTTTCTCCACACCTCTGCCATTATAGAAATTAATGGTATCATACTATTTCTATTAAGTCCCAAGATTGGGGTTTTCATTTGCATCTAAGAATCAGACAAAATCATTTCTACAAGTGCACATGCACAATGCATGCAATGGTATAAATCTAATGTCAAGCAGGCGATGGAAAATCAAACAAGTAAAAGAAATCATACAGTAGCAAGAAATATATAAAGAAATCAGCATGAGATGAATACAGATGGTAAAAAGAACCTGTTGGACTATTGGTGCTCCGCCGTAAGCAACTACCACCTTAACACCAGTTTGATAGGAAAACTTTTTAGCCTCGTCATGTATCTGCAAGAGATGAAACCAGAAATTTAATATATATATATATATATATATTGCGGATTTTAAGACTATACATTACAGAAGCAGAGGAAAGCAAAAAATAAAAATAGAATCCCACCTGACATGAAAGCTCCCGGGTAGGAGATAGGATAAGTGCTAGAGGGAAAGCAGTCCGTGCCACACGTGGTCTTTGAACATGTGGCATCGTCAGAATTCCACTTATGATAGGAAAACAGAAGGCAGCTGTCTTGCCTGATCCTGTCTGGGCGCAAGCCATCAGATCTCGGCCCGCAAGAGAAATTGGTATGGCGTACCTCTGAACTGGTGTTGGTTTAACGTATTTACACCTCCTTATATTTTGATTCAATGCCTCGCCCAAGTCTATTTCAGCAAAAGTATTTACCGGGGGAGGCACATTCTCCCCACTAGTGTCTACAGGGATATCATCATAAGCGTCGAAGTTAATGCCAGTATTTTCTTGCTCACTAAAAGTATGATCTGTAGCTTCATCATTCTCAAATGGGTTAACCTCACGCTCCCTTCCACGGTCCCACCCTCCGCCTCTATTGTTCCAGCCCCCGCCAATTCGACCACCAGAACCATAGTCCTGCCTTCCATAGTCAGGTTTATTAAAGGAACTGCCTCCGCGGTACCCAGCAGTTGACCCAACAAAATTTGCCCGATCATTGGCCGGTAACGAAGATGGGTGTGATGTCAATGGGGGTTCTGAAGATGGTGGCTTATTACGAAGGTGTGGTGGAACATATGCTGACCGAGAAGGACGCACGGCATTGGCATTTGGAGGACCATCGGCTGAGTTGTCGACAGAATCTGCCCATGAAGTTCTCATAGCTGCAGATATTTGACTTCGTTGATTGCAAGTAAACGTTAAAAAGCAACTGGGCTTCCCGATTGACAATACTAGTATGCGTGCACTTTCTGCATCCACCATAACCCTGATCAGTCATTATGCACAAATGAACAAGCTATATTGAGAGGAAGGGGGTCACGGGAAAAAGGGTGTTGAACTTAAATTAAATAAAATAGGGAAAGGGGGATTATGACCAGGAAATCCATCCCGCAGTGAACTTCGGAGGAAAATAAAAATTTAAAAGATGCTATCAGAAGACGGAAGATCCTACCAAATCAAAATGATAAAGGGAAAAAAATTGCAACCTGCAGGCAAACAGATCAAGTTAAGCATCGGATAATGAAGAAAATGCGTTATATTTTGCAAATGAATGGGCGAATCAGATTTCTGACGACAACAAGTTATGTGAAATTCAACATCAGGTGAGCGATAGAACGGAAAACGAATACATGATGATGAGTTTCTTAGCAATAGACAAAGCGAACAGATGATGACTATCAGGAAGAGAAAGCAAGTGAACTACCTGAATGAATGATGTAGGGATACGAGCTTCGATTGCAGCAAAATTGAAAAACAGATGAAAAAACAGATGACCTTTGAAATCGGGTTGAACCCCTTGCGAAGATATAGCTCTCTCTCTCTCTCTCTCTCTCTCTCTGTCAAAGGGTATTATTCAGATTTCTCAACGGTATCAATACTCTTTTCTTCTTGGTAAAATGGTACCATTATCAAAGCCTCTGGCTTCCGTACACTTTTGGGTTGGCCAAAAATGAGCTTGCGTGTGAAATTTCTATTTCCAATTACTGGCTAAATTAGTTTATTTACTTTTTTTTCTTTCTTTTGTACTGGCCGTTGATTTATTACTGCGATGTTAGTATGCTTGGTTTTATTTTAGACTCCATAAACAGATGATTCTTTATTTTTCTGAAGATTTTAATTAGAATATTAAAAATTTACAATTATTTCAAAAGGCGTGTTTTAAAAGAAAAATTATTTATTTTGATTAAAATAATTTTATTTTCTCATGATAAATGTTTAACCAGCCAGACTTAAAAAAACTAAAATACATGCTCTAAAAAATAAAACTATAATTTTAACTTACAGTAGTGAACCCTATTTATTTTAACTAACATGTCGTATAGTAATATTTCTTTGTAAAATATTTATAAATATCTAAAATCTTCGAAATATTAGGTTAAGATATTAAAAATAGCTTCCTTTTACATCTAGTCCTTGGCTTATTATGAGTTATGAATTAGATTCTTTGTGCGCGTCCAACCAGCGAGTTTCCACTACTTGGGTGTTGAGAGTTCTTTTCTCGTCGTTGAGTGAGCTTTTTTTAACAGTATCTCCCTCTTTGGTTTTGGCTGATGTGGAGATATTCGTATTTTGTGTTGCTTTTCGTTTATTTTCATGTTTCTTTGGGTTTCTTTTAGTGATGTTGATTTTTTTTTTTCAGTAATAAATTGAGCTGGGAATTTCAATGACAGCAAATCTCAACTAGTGGCTACATTTTGTGATTTTGGGGATTGAGAATTGGTAATTATAGTCTTATATATTGTTTTCTCCATCTTTTAAGAGACTATTATGAATTGTTGGCAACGGGAAAATCCGAAGTGCATATCATGATCTAGACCATGCTGTTCGTTGTGCAATTGTCAGCTTATATGTCGCCTTCATCTTTTTTATTGGTGTTTGTGGTTGCTTTTCCTTTTATAAGATCTTCTCGTAGAATTTCTTTAATAACCAATCTAGTTGCTTTATTACCGATAAAAGCAATACTATTTACAATGATTTTGTTATCACTGACGCCATTTTTCAACCCACAGATTCCAATAAAAAGATCATGAATACGATAGAGTTCTTAACTGTGGGGGAGGGCTTACTCTCACCTATTGAGTGGAAGAGGAAAGTAAACCCAACAACTATACAGTGTTCGTTATGTTTATCGAAGCTGGATACCTTTTTTGGCCAAATATCGAAGTTCGATGCACCCAACCAGCTTTGTCCCTCATGATGTTCATCACCATTCATATATGGTTTTGATAGTCTAAATTTAAATTTTGTAACATTTTAATACTCTAAATTTAAAATTTTTAACAAATGATATTTAAATAAAAATTTATTTTTTAAAAATTTGACAGTTAAAATGCTATCCTTATTTTAGATTCTAGTGCTCATTAATTGGCTTATCTCCGAAACTCGCTGGGTTTTTTTTCTTGGCCAGAAAATATATTTCGTTAAAACTAACCAATAAGAGATATAAGCTCAAAATAAAAAGTTTACAAAAGGAAAGTTCAAGTGCATAACAATACAAATAACCCTAAAAATAATCTAATCTGGATTAACTTTTGGAGAATAATTTTTGGAGAAAAAGTGGAGAATGACTTCTGGAGAATAGATTCTGAGCATAATAAATTATAAGGAAAAAGTGATTTTGATAAAATGAGTGTGTGTTTAGGATAGTGGTATGAAAAATGCAAGGAACGAAAAACCGGACCGGGCAATAAACCGGTCACAATACAGGTTTAAGGGTTAATGGGTCAACCGGGGTGTAACCGGTAATTGAACCGGTCATATTAAAATATTATAATTTATTAGTGATAATATATATTAATATATTTTTAAACTTCTATAGATAAAAATAAATATTTTTAGGAAAAAAATGTTTAAAATCTATTAGTATTAGTTATAATACCTATACTTATGCAAAGATATCTCATTTCCTATAATTATTATATATTTTTAAATAATTTTTTTCATTATTTTCTTCATTTTTTTAGATTTGTTCTTTCTTTATCTATTTTTCTCTTCATTTTAGTCTTCAACTTTCCATTTTGCCCTCAAAAAACACAAAATAAAAATTTAAAAAATTAAAAAAAAAGAGAGAAAGAAACCGGGTCAACCGGTTAGACCACCGGTTTTACTGGGTCTGACCGGTTCACTGAACAAACCGGACCGGACCAGAGACCGGTTCCCGGTTCAACCGGTCGAACCGACCAGTCCGGTCCGGTTTTTTTTAAGATGGAAAAATGACTTATTATGATTCTGACTTATTAAAAATAACTTAATAGAAAAGTTAGTTTTTGTAATGTAATTTATGTTTAGATGAGCGATTTATTTTTAGACAATAAGTGCTTATAAATCGTGATTTACAGTATACGGGGTAAGTATATGAGAGGAGTTTTATCTCGACTTACGTAATAAGTGACTTTATAGAAAGCTGTAGTGAGGAGCGTATTTAATAAGTAGCTTATTCTACCCGTGATTAGTACTGGGAAATCGGGCCAGCCCGGGCCCGTCGGGCTGGCCCGACACGGGCTGCCAGCCCGTCGGGCTGAAAGTGTTCAGCCCGACATATATTTGGCAGCCCGAGCCCGATTGATCGGGCTGGCGGGCTAAACGGGCTAGCCCGCCAGCCCGTTTTTTTTTTTAAATTTTTTTTTTTGAGGCCCAAAACGCTGTGCAGGGTGCAGCCCAAAAAAACTGGTTTGTTATTTCGCTTGTTTCATGGTTAATTTGCACCAACAATTGGTTTTTGGTTTATACAATCACAAATGATACAATTCAAAGGTAACAAATAAAAAACAAACTCAATCAAGCATCTTAGCATCTACAAAGAACTGGATCAGTACAAAAAAAAAAACAAATTGATCACAAGTAAACAAATAAAAAACATCATCAATCAAGCATCTACAAAGAAAAATATATATAAAAACAAACATGCATTTCAATAATTCATCACAATTAATGTCAAGCATAGAAACCAATCAAGCCATAGGTTTCTGATGAATATATATATATATATATCTTCAAAAAGTAAATCAAAATAAACACAAGTCCATAACAAATTAACAACGGATAACAACAAACTTATAAATTATAATCCTCCTCATTCTTCATTCATCAATAATGATATTTGATGCATTATCGGAAGCTGCAAAAACAGGAACAGGAGCAATTTGCCTTTTCTTTGTCTCAGGATCCTCTGCCACACATAATGACATAAACAACAAAGAGTGCTAATAAGTCAGTATTCAGTAAGATAATTTTGATGTTACCATAAACAACAAAAATTAAAGAATTAGATGTTACCAATGTACCACGAATTGATCCTGGGTTAGTATCAAATAAGGGGTTCTATAATTGTAACTGGAGTCCTATCTTACTTAAACCTTCTGCAACACAAAGAATTCATACATCATTTAAACTAAAGTCTCTACCACAGAGAATTCATAATTCAAGAGTATGGTTGTTCGAAAATCCCTACCACAGACGCAGAGCATTTACTCCTTTGCACAACTCAACGTCTCAACAGCACCAACAACACTATGTGCTTGATTGATGACAACGTCAAACCCCATCGGCACCAACAGCACTAACAGCACCAACAACGTCGAACCCCATCGGCACCGAGTTAACAGCCAAACTCGAACCCCACCGACAACCCCCGCTAAGCTCGCCTGACGAGTGACGAGTCACGACTGTGTTGATTGATGAGCAGAGGAGTCGAGCCGAGAAGACGAGAGAGGAAGCTGATGTCAGATGTGGATGATTAGGGCATTTCAGATCTCTTCGTTGCAACTCGCAACTCGCCACTCGCTAGTCGGCAGTCGCCCGACGGCCGCCCGAGAGAAATAGGAAGAGCCGAATAGCAGTTATGCCTGTCGCCGCCTGTCGCCGAGACTTGAATCAGAGAAAGGGTAAAGTGCTGAGAACTGAGAAACGATGGCCGCCCGAGAGAAATAGGAAGAGCCGAATAGCAGTTATGCCTGTCGCCGCCTGTCGCCGAGACTTGAATCAGAGAAAGGGTAAAGTGCTGAGAACTGAGAAACGCGCGGCGGGAGTGATTGAGTGAAGAAATGAGAAGTCTGGGCAAATGAGAAAAGGGGAAACGTGGGATGGGAGGTGGGAGACTGGGAGTACAGTGCACAGTTAAACGGGTTGACCCGTTTAACCCGCGGGTTAGCCCGTTTAACCCGCGGGTTAAACGGGTTTAACCCGTTTAACCCGTCTCTCTAATCGGGCTGATTTCCTCAGCCCGAACCCGACAAAAAAAACGGGCTGGCGGGCTCAGCCCGCCCCGTTTTACCAGTGCTACCCGTGATGCAATTGAAATAAACTGAATCAAACACTGCAAAAACGCAACACGTTTTTATTTGGACTTATTGCCTAAAAACGGGCTTATTTCTGCTCAATAAGCTGAACCAAACACACCCTAAAAGTGTTTAGGTATTGTGATAATAATAGCTTTTTTATTGTGTGGGGCCTATATAACCAAAAAAACCAATGAGAGAAGAGGTGGGCCCACAAAAGGGAAAAAAAGACCAAAGAGTGGGGTGGGACCCACACAATAGAAAAAATAAAAAAATAGCTTTTCTCAAAACTAAAATATAAATTTGAAAAAATTTTAAGTGTTCAGCAACCAAACCTGATTCCATCCAAATGATCGAATGAATTTTGGCCTCTTAAGAATGAGAGAAAAAAAGACTATCTAGCCCTCACTATCTCGTAAGTCACCCTGCCATTGGTCCGATGCTCCGTCTTCGTTTGGTTCATTTCCTTCATCATGTGATTGCTTGCTGGCTTCTCCGTGTCATGTGCTTATTAAGATCCGTTTGATTCAATTACATAAGTTACGTTTGGAATAGCTTAATGTGTGTTTGGGATAACGATAAGAAAATTGACTTAATAAAAAAGTCAGTTTTTATAATGTGATTTATATTTGGATGAGTGTTTTTTTTTAAACAATAAGTGCTTATAAATCGTGATTTACGGTATACTAGGTGTGTGTTTGGAATAGCTTATTTTTGGGCAATAAGTGCTTATAATTCGTGATTCACAGTATACGAGGTAAGTATGTGAGAGGAGTTTTTTCTCGGCTTGCGTAATAAGGGCTTATTTACTGTGCAAAAAGCTTAAACAAACATGCACTAGGTAAGTATGTGAAATGAGTTTTATCTCAAATTACGTAATAAGTGACTTAATTAAAGCTGTTTGGTATTGCTTATTGGGGGTCAATAAGCACTTATTACGTAAATCGAGATAAAACTCCTCTCATATACTTACCTCGTATACCGTAAATCACGATTTATAAGCACTTATTGCCTAAAAATAAGCTATTCCAAACGAGCACTAGTGGAGAGTTTATTTAATAAGTAGCTTATTATACCCGTAATGCAATTAAAATAAGCTAAATCAAACACTGTAAAAACGCAACAAGTTTTTATTTTGGCTTATTGCCCAAAAACGGGCTTATTTCTGCCCAATAAGCTGAATCAAACACACCCAAATTGTTGGGTAATAAGTGCTTATTACGTGAGTCGAGATAAAACTCTTCTCACATACTTATCTCGTATATCGTAAATCATGATTTATGAGCACTTATAAGTAAAAAATAAGTTATCACAAACAAGCACGTAGTCTCATTTTCTAAAATCATAATTATATCCTCACCTTAATTAATGTCTGGTTTGCATTAGTTGGATGGGAGATCACATGAGTGTTTAGTAGCTTACTCTCTAGACTCCACAATGTAAGTCACTTATATAGGAATTCATAAAAGATTTAGAAAGTAATTAATACTTATTTATCAATTTCGGTCATATATTTAATGTTTAAAAGTAACTTCTTATATTTATCTCTATCTTTCAAGATCTTATTTAATATAGGCAAAGTTATATATTTTTTTTTTAAATCCAAGACATGTTTAATGAGTTGGTTGTAATTTTTTGGATCAATTAGTTAGTTAACGTGATTAATATGGCGGGCCAAAGGCATTATAAAATAATCATGATTTTAGATTAATAAATGGTTTATGCATGTATAAGGGTGTTTGGATATCTTTTTTAATGAAAGTTATGATTTTGGGTTTTCAATTATACTTTTTTAAAGTATAACCAAAATCAGTTACAGCTAAATAGCCTGTTTGGTTTGTAGAATCAATATAAATGTAAGGGTTAAGGGTCAATTTTCTCCTAGAAGTTTTCATCCAGAGGCATTTTTGCTTTAGAAGTTTTTCAAGAGCCATTTTGCCCTGAAAGTTTCAAAATGGGAGTAATTTTGTCTTAACAATTATCTCAATTAATTTTGATCGTTAGTTAACCAAATTTGCTGAGCTAATAGTCCATATGTCATCTACGTCATTTTTGTTAAAGTGCAAATTTGCCCAAAATTTTAAATCTAACTTTGACAAAAAAAATAAAGTAGACAACACATAGACTTTCAGGGCAAATTTGCATATTAACAAAAATGATGTGGATAACATGTGGACTGCTAGCTTAGCATATTTGGTCAACTAACAGTTAAAATTAATTAAGATAATGGTCTGGGCAAAATTACTTCCATTTTAAAACTTTTGAGGTAAAATTATCCTCCGAAAATCTTTCGAGACAAAATTGACTCTCGGAAAAAACATCCGGGGCAAAATTGCCCCTTAATCGTAAGTGTAATGAAGTGTAATTGCTAGAAATTTAATGATTATGAATGATTGAACCATATTTTAATATGTTTTATCATTGTTAATTTAGGAATTTTAATAATTTTCTAGGCCATTATTGCATAATTAAGTATTGATTTGAATTAGGAGCATTTGTATTGAATTAAGCCAATTAAGGGTAAAATGGCCATAAATTGTTAAATTATCCATACAATTAATTCATTGAGCTTTTGATCATATTTTGTGCTTGATTTTGCATTGTAGAAACTTTGGAAGAAATTTGGCAAATTTTGAGAATGATGCACTAGGACTATAATTAATTACTGTGAAGGACTTGAATTCACAAAATGTCAGAAAGGTTCCAAGCAAAACTATATCTTTTTGCTTGGGAAAATTAGGTTAGATTGAAACAAAAAAGAGGGATTAGGGACGCCTAATGTGCACTTCCCTGATGTGCACATGCTGCGCGACCCATTTGGGGCCCTTCCCAAATGTACTTTTATGGTTCTTTAGATCATTATATTCTACATGAAATGAGTGACATTTTGATATTTTATGGGCAAAAAATAAAGCTGTTTTCAATATTTTATGATTTTTTAAAGATTCAGTGCTTTTTTTTTTTTGAAAAGTGGTGTAATTTTTTTTCTACTTTGAGTACTAAAATCTTTGAAAAATCATAAAAAATTGAAAACAACTTCATTTTTTACCCATAAAATATCAAAATGTCACTAATTTCATGTAGAATATAATGATCCAAAGAACCATGAAAAATACATCTGGGAAGGGCCCCAAATAAGCCGCGTAGCATATGCGTATTAGGGAAGTGTACATTAGGCACCCCTGATCCAAAAAAGAGAGAGAGAGACCTTCTTCTTCAAGCTTGACGATTAACCAGAGGAGGAGGGTTGCAACTGTGGAAACGTTGAGCTAGATTCGAGGGAAGGAGGGGGGAGAGAACGGAGAGATAGAGGGAGGTTCGGGAAGGAGAGGAGAGACCATTAATCCTTCACCAAAGCACTGTTCGGCCATTACCATCACCACCATCGACAACACTACCTTCGTTATATCCTTCTTCATCTTGACCACCGAGTTTCACCATCTTCAACCACTACAACCATCAATCTCGCCTCCCATAGTCAACGGAATCACAGCATGCCACCACCGTCAACTCCTCCTTCTCCGTCTACCTTTCTCTCTCCATCGTCGATTTCACTAGAAACAACACCATGGTCATCGCCTTCCGTTATCCTTCCATCACAACATCACAGCGTCACTTTCTCTTCCATTCTACTCACCAAGGCCAACATTTCCTACCTCATTCCTTTTCATAAGTGAATTCCTCTCACCTTCCTCTTTGCTTCTATAGCCAACAATGTGAAGAAGCTCGTTGGAGCTGGAGTTGAAGTAATGAGAGGCTCAATTCGTTGCCTCTTAGAGATGGAACAATGGTTGGAGTTCCAGAGCTTCAACTATGAGAGTTGTTTAGTTTCCATTTGTTTTGGACTACGTGTTTGATCTTGTTTGTCATATTTCTTGAATGATGCATAGTTTAGAGACTTAGATGAGTAATTATTTGTCTTTATTTGTGAACTTTTGTATTGACTATTGGGTTTATGCATTTGAAGTTTGTAATTAACATGTTTCCTATTGGTTTAATAAAATTATATTTTCTATGTGATATCTAAATTGTGTGATTGATTTGAACTAATTTGTGTGTCGCGATTAAGGGTGAGCAAAATCAAACCGAAACAGAAGATCAAACCGAATTTAATTCGGTTTTCTCGGTTCGGTTATTCAGTTTTTGGCTTATTTTCGATTTTCAGTTAAGGATTTTTTTGGTTATCGGTGTTCATTTTGGTTTGTTTAAAAAAAATTCGGTTATAACCGAAAAACCAAAATTTCATTGTACATGGGTCTCACTTATTCATTGCTCAAGTTAGTTTTTTTTATGTCCTCACGTTCCTTACCAGCCCAAGCCCAACAAAAAAAAGCCCATAACTTAACCTAAGTAAACCTAAAAAGAATGAAGAATGTGATAGAAGACAATGACATAATCTCTTATGGCTTCAAGGTCTTCACCACTGTCTTTCTAGTTTCTTCTATCATCACCACCGACCCTCTCTTCTTTTATCTTCGACCCAATCTCCTCTTACTTGTCTTTGTTGCCTTCAGTCCTTCCCTTCTTCATCTTCACTAATCATCACCGCCGATCAGCAATTTTCATCATTAGTTTCAATATCCACCGGATTTATAATGTTCTTGTCTGTTGTCGCAACCCATCACCGAAATTTAGATATTACAAATTACAGCACATAATAAGCATAAAAAAATTTGACTAATGTCTTCTCTGAGAAGAGAGATACACCCTGAATAGGGGAGTGGTAAAACTACCAGATCTTGAACTAAATGATGAGCATCAGTAGCTAAATAGTTAGCACACCGAATCACCTCTCGGGGAGCATAACAGAGTTCAATGTCCCATTCTGAGTAAAGGAAATATCTAACTGTGTTAATCACTGTTCTGAGTGGATGACTGAGACCACTATTTCGCATGACCAGATGGTACGCCTCCAATGAATCCGTATAAGCAATTACTTTTTGAAATTCATATTGTTTGCACCACTGTAGACTCGTCAGTAAGGCAAGAAGTTCGGCCGTTGTTGGTCGGCCAAATCCAAGCTTATGTTGAAAACCTAGGAGCCAATTACCCCTATCATCCAGAATTAGTCTGCCACAGGCTGCCTCATGTTGATTGTTGACCGATCCATCTGTATCAAGGCGAACAAAGCATTCCGGTGGCAAGTGCCATCTTCTATCCTCATCCTCTGTAAAAGAAAAGATCTTGTGCTTCAAAGTATTAGGAAGACTATATTCCATGAGCTGATACATGACACCATGAACAATTCCATCCCTGCCATTACGCCCTTGCATCGGTTTTCCCATAACAACCAGCAAATGAGATTGAAAATTCTAGTCCATGGCCACCGGCGAAAATAAGCCTTTCCCAGTGGGACCGACATATTATCCTTAAGTCATACCTGCAAATCAGAAGAAGAAGAAAATCTAAAATGAGAGTTAGAAGTAACAAAGTGTAACCACACCTCTCTCGCAACCTCACAATCACGAATAATGTGTAAAATGGTTTCGCTCTGGTGACACTCAAATGGACACTCCTCTCGAATTGATAAATCTCTCTTAGCTCTGAATAAGTTGATAGGAATTCTCATATGAATAACATGCCATAAGAACATCTTTACTTTCTCCGGAACAGGTAACTTCCATAGTCTCTTCCACAGAGTCGGTCGAGACCTATCCTGCTAGGTAGATAAAAAACCAAAAGCAGTACGAACACTAAAATTGTTGTCCGGAGCACTCCTCCAATAGAAAGGATCATCTCCAGGATTTTTGTAATTCAAATTGTGTTTTTCTGTATAATACGGTAATCAAACTTATTACTTATATCTAGTTAGAGTGACATGAGAGTAAAAAGACAAAACTACTGTCCTTTGACAACAATTCCTTCCTTTTTTGACGAAGGTGGAAGTGAATGTGAAATTATCATCAGCGAACATGGCAAAGGTCTGAGGTTCTCCAACGCTGCTAATCGAGACTGTGGTTGAAGAGGATGGGGTGTGGAAGAAGACAATGGTGGAGTGTTGCTGGAAAATTCTCACATCTCGTCGTAGAAAAAGACAACAAAGACACGTTGCCGAAGGAGGATATGATGGTGGCTGGAGAGGTTTCTCGGTGTCGCCAATTTAATGTTGGACAATAGTGGTGGGTGGATGGTCAAGCGGGCGAATACAATGGAGGAGGTAAGGGTAAACAATGTCTTCTTACTCCCATGTGTTGTGATCCCTATTTTTAAATTGCAAGATGAGCTTCACGTCAAAAATTAAAACATCAAAAGGATTATATTCAGCTAGCAAAAAACAAGAGAAATAGATTTAAATCTTAAAGTGTCAGAAAAGTTATATGTAACTAACCTAAAGTTTGGAGAGGATTTTATAGATTTTATCCTACAAATTATAATGAACTATGTATAAGGTTGGTTGAATGAAGTCAGTAAAAATGTTGAAGTTATTTCAGGATAAAATAAAAATTAAATGCAATATAGTCATGTAATTAAAAACATGTTTAAAATGTATAATAATTGAGGTATAATAATCTATGTATTATTTTTTACCCATCCCTTTAAAACTAGACAGGGGTAATATTAACATTGAAAAACTAACGAGTGAGTATTTATTTATCTCATTTTAAAATTGGGCCCATATAGTCTATTTTGTATGAATTGGGAACAAGTGATGCAAAATCCATAAAATTCTATCGTTGGAGCATAGCATTAGTATACCTAGTCCACCACGACGGATTAGAATTCAGGATCAATGCAAATAGGCTCCGACAATAATGGGGAGAAGTATGGCACAACTTGGGTATTTTATGTTCCCTCGTGATTTACATTTGAATCAATATAGTTACCCGGACATAATATATGTCACATGGAATTGAGAGAGTTGATTATGTGCAAGTTTGTGATAGTTTATTTTTTATTTATAAATGCTTATAAATCATGATTTACGGTATACGAGATAAGTATATGAGAGGAGTTTTATCTCGACTTGAGTAATAAGCACTTATTACCGAAAAATAAGCTATCCCAAACTCCTATAACCCATGATGTACTTCTCTTCTATTGGAAAAGTCACTCTATCAATTTAGGGTCCGTTTGATATACTGGAATTGATTTTGATGGAGATGGATATAGGGATGAGATTTAAAAACATGTTTGGTATACTGATGGAATATGGCCTTATTTTTATTTAAAAAGACTAAAATACCCTTCTAAATAAAAATAAATAAAAGCCACCATCTCCCACGAAAATCACAATCAATGTCAAACCACCATCTCCAAAATTCATCATCAGAAAAAGGGGGTCAAGGAGGAAGTGGTGGAACCCATATCCGTTCATGCAAACATCATCATCAAAAGCTATAAAGACCCAAAAATCGTGAAGCAAAAAAAGTCATCAAGAAACCAAATCTGTTCAATGAAGGTCGCCGTCAAAGCTATGAAGACGCCAGATGAAGTCATTGCTGCCACCGCCGTATTTGCCTACATCAAGCTACTAGATCTAAGGTGGGTTGTCGTAGGTGACAAGTTTGATGGTTGTCAAACTGTCAAGGTTAATTGCTAGAGTCGCCGCCGTCGATGGGATGGAGTAGAAAAGAAGGACCTTCAGCTTGAAATATGAACGAAAGAAAGAAGGGGCAAAAATGAACTTAGCCATCATGAAAATGCAAATCTTGGGGTTGTATAATGGAAATGAATTCAATCAATTTTAGTGAAAATGGAATTGTGAAATTCTCCAATTCCATCGTACCAAATAGACATCTTCATAGAAATCAATTCTATTTCCATTTCTATATACCCCAATTCCATCATACCAAACGTGATCTTAGTGAAGTGATCTTTTTTCTCTTCTTTTCTATGATACATTTGCTTTATAATGTAGTTCGCGTCTAGATTAGTGCTCAAATTTTATGTGAATACTTTAATGAATCAATTGAATTTCAGACGTGACAAAAATCCTACCTCTATAGATTAAAATTAATGATATTTAAGTTCAACCATAAATATTATCAATCTATAAAATCTAATTCAAACAATAAATTATAGATATCTTGTTCAAAATTGAGGTAAACTATAAAGCCATATGGAATATTTTTTTCCTTATTAATATTACCCAAGTCCCTCGTCCTTCGTCACCAAACAAGGCATCACAATTCACAAAGATTCATCCTACTACAATTTATAGATGGTAAAAATGACAGGACCTCTTTTAGGCCTGACAATATGTTTTTTTTGGGAGGTTCATGCTTCGCAATGCCTTAGTAAGTGTTTGGTTGGACTTATTTTACTTAAATAAATATTTATTACGTAAGTCGAGATAAAACTTCTCTCACATATTTCCCTCGGATACCGTAAATCACGATTTATAAGCATTTATTATCCAAAAATAAGCTATTCCAAACGAGCATTTAATCATATTGATTATGAGACAATTCATTCAGTGAAGGTATAAAATATAAAATAAAAGTAGACGTTTAACCGCTTTAACTTTTTTTTTTTATTACAACAGGCGAGTTCGAACCCGATAGGGGAGGGGGGAAGGAAGTGCCTAAGTGCACTCCAGTGACCATGCGGCCTAATGGCGCTGGTCTTAACCGCTTTAACTTTAATGTCATCCATTGTTACATAATTTTGTTCTTTTAAATTATGTATTTTTAGTTATTTAATGCTAACGCCATTAACCAAAAAAAAAAATACTAATATCAAAATTGAAATTTTAAACATTGAATTTTTTTAGATGTTAATATATTAAGTTTACTTTTCAAAATAACGATGTTCGTTACAAAAATTCATTATTTAAGTCCATGTATAAAGTTATAAGACTAAGGGGCTAGACTGAAATTGTATATAAAGTTATAAGACTAAATAAATACTTGAATGTCAAAATAATAAATACTTTGGCTAAAATATAAATTTCATATTGCCACCGGATGGGTCCCAATGCATCATGGGATGAACAAGTCATGTAAATGATTTATCTAAAACTGCAATTTCTTACCTATATCTATAATTAACATTGAATTTAATATCAATACTAAATATGCACCAAATTTGTAGGAAGCATTGTTATCAATGATAATTAAACAACATTACTCATTTCTTGCTCTCCATTTAATGCATAAATTTATGTCGAGTTCATATAGATTTTCAGCTTTTAGAACAATGTTTAAATTTATCATGTGTTCTCAAAAAATAAAAAGGAATTAAAATTTATTTTTTTGCTCAAAATTAAATTTATTTTGAAAAACAAAAACAGTAGTCTAACATTTTTTTAATATTCTGTTGCCGTTTATTCCAAGAGTCAAAAACATCATGTGTCCATTAAGGCTTTGTTTGGTTCAATGAAAGTTAGGTTAAGTGAAATTTACTTAAGTTAGGTTAGAAGAGGTTATAATGTTGTTTGGTTCAACGAAGATTAGGTTAAGTGAAGTTTATTTAAGTTAAGTTAGGTTAGAGGAGGTTAAAATACCCTTCTACATATTGTCCTTATTCTTTTATAATGTATTTATTAATAATAACTATTTATATAAACTTATTATTTATAAAATAATTATTTGTGTAAGCATATAAATAATTATTTATAAAATTATTATTATTTAGAAAGTTTGTTGGATCAGGAGGTCAAGTTTTACAGGGGAGTGTAGTGCTAGAATTTTAAGAAATTGCCATGGGTAATTTAGCCCCAATTAAAGATAAATATTCTCTCACATAGGAAAAACCCCAATTTTAGAGAGTTCACAATCTATGTTAAGTTACCACTAGAAGAAAAAAAAACATCCAACACCTAACCTAACCTCCTTCCAACCAAACACTACTTTTTTATCTCCAACCCACCCTAACCTAACCTCCAACTAAATAAAGACAACCCCACCCCAACCTAACATAACCTCTAATCAAATAAAGCCTTAATAGTGCCTATTACTATTAATAAAGTAAATCATTTTTCAACCCTTTACTTTATTATTTTAGGTACGTTAGTTTCAAATAATGATTTACTAATTTTTTTTAATTTAATTCTTGGCCATTTTTTTTAAATTTAATAATTATTTTAAAAATCTAACAAAATTATTTTTAAAACGTAAAAATGGGCATTGAAAATAAAGAAGAACGTATTTTGGTTTCACGCGCCCTTCCTGGTTTTAACTTCCTGGATCGCCCCCTTCACAGTCTGGACAATGCGAGCTGAAACGAGCCCCGCGGAATTTCCCTAGGGTTAGGATTTGCCCTAAGTTAGATTCTGTTCACCAGGCGCTTATCGATCAACAAGCAAGATGGGTGTGGATTCGTTATCATCGGAATCGGGCTTCGATCTCGACGAGCAGATCTCACAGCTCATGCAGTGCAAGCCGCTGATAGAGCATCAGGTTTGATTTCTTTAATCTAGATGATTAAGATCTGTTCAACCTCTGAATAAGTATAGGGCATTGATATGCAATTAACGTTCTGTTGTTTAATTGACTAATTGTTTAGCAGTCTGGATTTGTGCTTATCTGAGTGATCTATCTTCGAACATGGTTTGTCCGTCAGTATTTATTACCTCGAAACATGACGTTATGTCGATAGTCTTCATTTTGTTTGTCATATTCCTTTTATCTGGAGCCACCTCCAATGTCTGTTACTCCTCCTGCTGTTATTATTAGGACATATAAGTACAAATTAATGCTTTTGTTTTCTTCCCTGCCTGTAGGTTAGAGTTCTTTGTGAGAAGGCTAAGGAGATTTTAATGGATGAGAGCAACGTCCAGGTGCAGCCCTGTCCTCTTGTCTTTAAGTTTTGGTCTTTTTTATGCTGCACTTTTACATTGAGGACGCTGTTGATCCTGTTGCTAAAGCTGCTTGTTTTGCATTAAAACCAATCCATTGTTGAGTGAGAAATGAGTTATTCAACTAATTCTGATGTTTTTAATTTTGCTTTTCTATTTGGGCCCTTTACTCCGGTATCATTGCTTTTCTGCCGGTCTGGAGTAAGCAGCAGTTGCCTTTCAATTTTCAAACTTTTATTTTTGTTGAATATTTGGTTTCCTTGTGAGGTTATTTTAAAATGCTAATCACTTTTCTATGTTTATGTTCTCTGATCTTAAATATGGAGCGTTAATTTTCGTATCTCTCCTGTTCCACAGCCTGTGAAAAGCCCTGTGACAATATGTGGCGATATTCACGGGCAGTTTCATGATCTTGCTGAACTATTTCGAATTGGTGGGAAGGTATAATTTCTGACCATGACTTTATTGTTGCATCTAATTTTTCTGTTTCAGCGGGGGAATGTCTTAACTAACTAATTGAGACCTGCCAAAGAAAAAGCTTTTGAAGCTTGAAGTGCATCAGAGGTATTGTGAACTAAATTGCAAAATCAGGAACTACTCATTAAACTCACTGTAACCTTAATACTATTATGTCACAGTCCCTATGCTATTTAGGTTATGCGAAATGATTCTTATGGTATGGATTTTACCTATTTGTCAGTGCTTAAAACAGCCTTTTTAATGATTATTTTGTGAAGAACTCCTTCATCGAGCTTAAATCTGAATTCTGAGAAAATCCTCTTTCATTTGACAGTGTCCAGATACTAACTACTTGTTTATGGGAGATTATGTGGACCGGGGTTATTATTCAGTTGAAACTGTAACAGTAAGTACTACCAAGATAAATTCATCTGATTTTTTCCTAGTTTAACTGTACTCCCCATTCTGCGTGCATTTGGATAATTTTATTACGTTATTCATGTTCAGATTGAAATAAGGTTCAGGCTGGTTTTTTTCCCTTATAGAGGTAGTTTATTAGGTGTGAATGAGCCTCATTCAAACTGTCTTTTACTAATAGGGTAAAACAATAAATTGGACTCTCCTCGATAGGTCAATATCTTGAAAGTTTCTATGATTCATTTGTATGTTAATAAAGGAACAGCTGTTCACCAATAAATAAATTAAGAAACAGTTTAGCTAATATTAAAATCTTCATCCTTATCATTGACTTTTCTGTTTCTACACTTTTGGAGGCTTATTGAGCTTTATGACTATATTTTGAAAGTTGCACGATCTTTTAATTATGTTTTCAGCATAACTTCATTGTGCATCAAATTTTGTAAGTGGTAAATTGTGAGCAGAGTTTGTTGTTGAGACTTTTGGGAAGTTGTGGGGAGTTCAGCAGATCTTCATAAGATGGAATTTCAAAAATCCAAAAAATATATTTAAGTAGCTTCTTTGACAGCTGTTTCTCATCCAAAATCTGGACATATGGCTGGTTCCTAGTTTGACTGGTCGAAATGGCTGCTCCTGTTCAATTTTGATAACACCATTAAAAAGTAAATGTTTTTTTGAAAATATCTTTGTAAAATAAAAAAATCTTTTTATTACTGTTCCCAACATTAAATTTTAAGTAAAACCCTGTTTATCTTTATAATCATTAGTCTGTCAAATTCTGTAGCATCTCAGAGCTAGGATTTTGGTTATGTGTGATTCTTTGAGTTCACTATGCAATCATTTTTGTTTTGATCATTATTATTGTTGCTGCTGCTGTTGTTATTTTGAATGTAAGCTCTAGCTTTCATTCATAAAGAAAGAACATCAATACAACAGAAGAAGAACAAAAGACTAATAGATTGTCCATCATCACTCACCACCGCCATACAAGAAGGTGGGGAATGACCAAATATGCTGAAATTACTTCTCTATGTATAAAACCAACTGACGCATTCCAATATCTAACAAGTCTACAAGCACCCTTGAACTGCATCTGTGTTTTTCTCTTTATTGGAACAGTGAATGGTGGTGAAGTACATGGATATTTATTACCTATGGATATGACGTCACTTTTGATTGAAATGAGTATACGATAGAGAAAAAAAGGCTACAAACTAATTAGTTATTTTATCCAGCTCCTTGTGGCACTAAAAGTGCGATATCCCCAGCGTATAACTATTCTTCGTGGGAACCATGAAAGTCGCCAGGTATGCTTTTGTAATTTTCTTTCATTTAAAATAATTTATTCTTATGATAAAAATATACTCTTATACTTTTCTTTAGGTTTCTTTTGGTATTTATTCCTGTAGTTCTTGGTGATTTTATTCTCGAGTGGCATAATCAAAACTCAAAAGCTAGATTTAGAAGCTTTTTAGTTGACTAAATTATAGTTGGCTTTGATTTGCAGATTTATATAATAGTTATCTAACTGTTGCTTTTTCTTTAATTATTTGTGCAGATCACTCAAGTATATGGATTTTATGATGAATGCCTAAGAAAGTGAGTTTTCAACACCTTTTATTTACAGGTCCTAGAGAAAAGAAAGTTCTGCATGTTTATCAATTGTAATAGTTTCAACAATCTTTTGTTTGTTAACTGCTAATGCACAGTTTATGTTTTTATTACTTTGGTGAGAGACTCTTTCTTTTCAGATATGTCTCATGGATCTTTTTTTTTTAAAAAAAAACGTAATTTCCCTCTATTTTGTCGTACATTTGTGGAATTTCAATATTAGGTTTTGGTTAGGTGTTTTCTTGCTGCTTATATTTACCAAACTTGAGGTCTTTGGTGGGCATCTGAATCTTGCTGTTGAATTGAGGCTTAGAAATCCTTTCGATGTGAGTTTTTCTTTTTTTGACAATTTCATATTTTTGATGTTGAATCTGGACGTAGATGCGATTTGGTATGCAGTGGGTAATCCAACTCTTATAGGTCCGGTTCCATCAGTTTTCTTTTCTTTTCTATTTTTTTTGGGGGGGGGGGGGTTTGTATAAAAGGCCAACGGTCCTGATATACAACACAGGGGACTAGTGCCCTAAACTATTTGAAATCACCGATCCTTCTATATAGGGTGGTTGGGTGGTAATTCCTCATGAATAGTAATGTCCTCTTGACCACCAAGTTGAGTGAGTGCAGTTGCACGAGTTTCTGAATTAGTTGATCTTAGCTGTTCTGATTGCTGATTGGTTTTGATTCTTGCGCACAAGCAACGCAATTTCTTTCTAGTCCATGATAATAGTTTTGATTATCTACTTGCAGGTATGGTAATGCTAATGTTTGGAAGATCTTCACAGACCTTTTTGATTACTTTCCACTGACTGCATTGGTTAGTACAAAGTACATACTTTTGTTTCCGACTTTACATTGTAGAAGGGATTTTTTCTGGAAAACATCAAATTCATGTTAACTGAAGGGGGGAGGGGAAGAGTTGCTTCAAGCCAATTACATTATCTGCCATCAAAATTAAGTGGAAAGGTGAAATAATGATTAGTTTTAAAGAAAGCCTTTGGTTTATGTGAGCATAAAGAAGGTAATAATTTATTTCCACATTTAAGCTTTCTGTCTCTTAAAGGAAACCTTTGTACATTTCAAACCTGATGCATTTGGGTTAAATTTTCATATGATATTATTTACCTATGCCTTTTGTGTTAAATTTTCATATGCTTAGTTCAAATGAATCTGTCCTTATAGTGATGCTCCTTTGAGATGTTAGATTGATTGGTGAACAACCTTATGCTCGCCACAATAGCTAGATGGATAATTGGTAGCTAGTATTGAGTTGTTGGTCTTAAAGCATTGAACTTCTAACTTAACACTCTTCCAGGTTGAGTCAGAGATATTTTGTCTGCATGGTGGACTCTCTCCTTCCATTGAGACTCTGGATAATGTGAGGAACTTTGATCGTGTTCAGGAGGTTCCTCATGAAGGGCCCATGTGTGATCTATTATGGTCTGACCCAGATGACAGATGTGGTTGGGGAATTTCTCCTCGTGGTGCTGGATATACTTTTGGCCAGGTAACTTGAATTTAATTGCTGAATCCTGCCCTCTGCTGAACTTTTATCAGTCATTTACTTAAACTCACTTTGTCTTTCAGGATATATCTGAACAATTCAATCACACCAACAACCTTAAGTTGATTGCTAGAGCTCATCAGCTGGTTATGGATGGATTTAACTGGGCTCACGTAATGTCCTCTTTATGTTTCCTGTTTTAAAATTAAGAGGGTAATGTTGTGGATATTTACTGTTTTGTTGAAACAGGAACAAAAGGTGGTTACCATATTTAGCGCTCCTAATTACTGTTATCGGTGTGGGAACATGGCTTCCATATTGGAAGTCGATGATTGCAAGGACCACACTTTCATCCAGGTCTCTCTCTCTCTCTCTCTCATCACACCCTAATTTGCTCTTGTTCTAATTGGTGAAGTTATTGTTAGCTTATGCTTGCATTGTCCATGCATAAATTTGAAGTGAATGTTGCAGTTTGTACCTGCTCTTAGTCCTCTTCTTGCGTTGTCCATGCATAAATTTGAAGTGAATGTCTCTCTCTCACACACATATTCACCATAATTTGCTCTTGTTCTAATTGGCAAAGTTATTGTTAGTCCTCTGCTTGCATTGTCCATGCATAAATTTGAAGTGGATGTTGCAGTTTGAACCTGCTCCTAGGAGGGGAGAACCGGATGTTACCCGTAGAACACCTGATTACTTCCTTTAATATAGCTGCTCAATGTCATGATGATATCATGGGTACGTCTACTTCTGCTATGAGCATTCAGAGCCATGGTGGATACAAGACTTCCGATGCTTTTATGATGGTTGTGGACATCGCATTGATGTATTATAGGCAGGTAACATTGGACTGATTCGTTCCGCCCAAGAACTTGCTGGACATCTTGTTAAAGTTGCATTAGGTTGATGGCTTTGTCAGAATATGGACCATTCAAGCAAAATGTCGATATCTAGACTTTCCCCCTCATTTATTCTCATGTTTCACACCCGTTCTCAGGCTCTGGAAGCAACAATGAACGGTTTTTTTAATATATATATCTTATCGATGCTTTGCAATACCCTACCAATTTTCAGAAAAGGATGCGTGCTAATGATGATTCAATTTTGCTTACTAAATATTTATTATATTATTATTATAGCTGACACTTTGAAAGAGTTGTAATACATTTATACAAGTCATTGATCTTCTACTCCCCCCAGTTTGACTCTTGAAGCAGCGGTTAGCCACTAAAATGGTACTCAATGATGATTCAATTTTGCTTACTAAATATTTATTATATTATTATTATTGCTGACACTTTGAAAGAGTTGTAATACGGTTATACAAGTCATTGGTCTTCTACTCCCCTCAGTTTGACTCTTAAAGCAGCGGTTAGCCACTAAAATGGTACTCTCACAACTTTGACGGGTTCTCTCATAATTTTTTTCTCAGAATCTTATCTTCACTTTCATATTAAAAAAAATAAATGAAATAAATGGTCCAAATTTAATATTTTTTAAAATTATTATTTAAACATAAATAAATAAATGTAAACTATTAAAATCTGGTTTACATAATTCATAGATGCAATATAAATAAAGTTTTTTAAACAATAAATTATAAAATACTATAATAATAATTTTAAAAAATATTAAATCTGAACATTTATTATTTAATCTAAGGATAAAAACGAGAATCAGAACAAAAATAGAAGATTTTAAGAGAATCTGCTTTAGATATTTTGCTGATTGTTGACAACAAGGATGGCAAGTGAGCTTTATCCAAGACCTAAGTTACTTGTTAAATGTGGAAAAATGTAATCATCTATTACTTTACAAAAATTAATTTTACGATGACAGACATAGTCATTTTGGCTATGAGTGGGTAAATTACGCTAATGTAATCATCTGTTACTATACAAAAATAAATTTTACATTGATAGACATTAGTCATTTTGGCTGAGTGGATAAATTGCGCTAAGTGGATCTTCGCTCAGAAGCTGAGATACGAAAAAAGCGTCGGCACAAGGTCAACCACAGACCATGCAAGACCCACGTACTGAAGAAATCTGATTCCGGTATCAATGTCAAATGCCTGATACTGGGAAAGCAGTTTTTGCAAATAAGCCTGTTTGAGCTTATCAGACTTCTTTTCCTGGAAAGATCCTTTCAATGTTGGGATATAGCTTGTTGATTTTATTGGGATGCCCAAGGTGTTTGATACCACAGGAAGAGTCCATTTTGCAAGAGACTTGCTACAGAATTTTACGATCAGGATTGTAGGTATTCCCACAAGCATTCTTCCTACAAATCCCGGTATTGTGATTGCGAGTTCTGGCGAGAACACACGTGGTACAGAGTCGTGGTGAAATTGATGGTATGTCTGCTGCACTCCTGCGACCTGCACAACATATTGAGATTTCTGCCGTCAATTAAAAAAAAAAAACTTCTAAACGACAAGAAGTAACTTTATCTCCAGGCCGACTACATAGATTATATTGTCATTAAGCTCATTTAATAGCTAACTTTTTAAATATATTATTCATTAAGAGATCCCATCCAAAATAAGAAGGAAATGACACAAGGGAAATATGACTCTGAAGAAGTAATTTGGATTCTCAAGGGCGCTAAAGATGTGTAAAAGGCTGCCTTGTGAATGCAGACTACTATGTACACCATATACCGAATACTTCTGCCTTTCGCAGTCAATTCTTTCACCTGGCTGATTCATGCATAGCACGAGCCTACTCGTGTATGTAAAATGCTAAAATCGGAGCACCGGGGTAATAAAACAATATTCAGATAAGTATACATTACAAAATCTGAATGCTGTAGAATCAATTCTAAAGCAGTAAATGATTCATTTCTTTTTATTTCAGTCCTACGTGGAGATTTTCAACATTCTCGCCTTCTATATCAATTTTAATGTTTTAATTTCTGCAGTTTGATAAGCCATCGCTCTTAAGCATCAACTAGAGCACCCATATGTTGTTGCTGATAACAAGGTTCTTCACTGTGTTTTCTTCGTATTATATAAGAAGCTGTGTTATTCATAATCATATATCCTAAACAGGGTGGCTCGTTTTGAACCCTGTGTAAATGCAAAAAGGCCACTTAAGTTATATCTAAAATTGATAAATTTTATGTAATTATGTGTTATGTCAAGCAAACGGGACTCAGTACTCTTTGAACAAGGTTTTAAATTTGAATTTTATAGATGGAAAAAATCATGTTGGCAAAGTTACCTCTATTAGGACAGACAAATCTAACTCAGTAAGGATATTAGATTACCAAACGAGAAGGATGATGAAATGAGATGCTCAGATAATGCCAAAGGATGAATAAGTACTCACAATTCCCAATGCAGCACCGTTGAATGCAGTGTGATACTCGAAGCTTGGAGTTGGAAGTTCGGGAGTTGGGTAAGCAAAGAGAAAGAGTATGCTCAAGGCAACCCAAAATGATGTGACTGCAACAAAAAGGGATGATCAATCATAAGATAGAATATCAAAAATGGCTTCCCAAAAAAGAAAAACTATAATTTTCAGTTAAAATGAGCTCTTCAAGGATTAAGACTAGATATTTTAATATGATAATTACATAAAATAATTTGATTTCCACAATTTGACTGTCAGCATATGTTGCAACAGTTAAAGCTCCATTATGCTCAACATATTATCACTTAGCATACCATTTTGTCCGGAGGTCAAAAAACTGTCTAGATATTCATCAATGTAAAGCCAAAATGCAAGGATTCCGAGTCCCATAAAAAAGCCACCAATGACATCGACCAAACTGTGCATGCCAAGATAAATTCTTCCTACAAAGGAGACCAGATATTTGTCACACTTCTGCGGTTCTGCTATCCATTAAGCCAACAGAAGGAAGCTGCTCATTATTCATGACGTAAAAGTAAGATATACTTACCCAAACCAATGAAAGCCACGAGTAAGCTGGCAAAAACAACTCCAAGAACACAAGCATAAGGACCTTGAATTTGAGAATGAGTCAGGATATAGTGCACAATGTAGCTGTAAAGCATCGATTCAGGGAGAAACATCCATTAATGACAAGAGCAAATGCCGGGCAAAATTCTGAAACTGCTCGAGAGAATTATAAGCCTTCTTGCCAACCATAGTATTGACTTTAAGTCCTAAATGAAGGAATATTCAATAATTTGTGCAATGTACAAGCAACTATATTTTCGGGCTTTTTTCTTTTCTTTTGTTTTTCTTTTTGAAGTTTAAACCCTGGACATTACAGACAATGGATAGAAAATATAATGCAAAAAATTTCACTTTCTCATGAGTCAAACCTGTGTGAAATGTAATTACGTATATTTGGTCTCAACAGCACCTATTATAAAGTTGCCATAAAAGCAGATGAGCGAAAATACCCAGAGAAGCAGACTGTATTAAGAGTATGGGATGAAGGCAACCCATATTCTAACGCATTGTCTTCTTCATCTTTCGTGGCTGTTAGTCTCCGAACAGGCGGAGAAGCAGGTCTTGGAGCTGATACCGCATCCTATTGAACGGCAGGTAGGTAAACATCTTGACAATATGAAAAAAGTCACAGACGAATTATGGTCTGATTTAGTTGATTGTACGTGCATACATACCTTTACACAGTTACCAACATAATCAGAGAACGCGATCAACAAAATTAGCTGCCTTGCCAATTTGCTATGACCACTCTACACAGGCATCAAAAACTATCACATGAATTCTCAAAACTCATTTAGCCAAAAAAAAAAAAAAAACTCACATTCACCAGTTAAATCAATGAAAATCAGACCAGAAGTTCACCGAAGCCACAGAAAAAACACCCTTACCCAGAATACCAGAGGAATAAAAGCGGTGTAAAAGGGAACAGAAACAATGCAAGACAATCCAGAGAAAACAGCGTCCAGAATTCCATGCCTGTAACTCTGCAAAATCCCACCAAATAACAATCGCAAAAAATTACCGAAGAAATTCGTCATTCACCACATTAAGAAAACATAAAATGTAGCCAGAATAAGAATCCGAGTTTATATTTGTTCATTTAAGTTAACTTTTTATCATAACTTGTTGCCTACCTGGATCTGAAGGATAATAGAGGTTCCAGACTCGACATGGTGAATTACCCAGGGCTGAAGGAAAGATCTAAGCCTGCGAGTCATATTGAGGTATGAAGATGACACAATCCAGAAGAATAATCCACCGAGAGCGGCTCCTTGCCAGACTGCCGCCGAATACTCCGTCATTCTCTCTCCCTCTCCCTCTCTCTCTCCCCTCTTTAGAATGTTGGAAACGAACAAAAGAGCATTGAGTCAAAAGAAAGGGGGAAGAATTAAACTACAACCAGAAAGCTCAGAGAAGATTGGCAGGACTTCGATCCTGGTCTCGATGTCAAAAGAGGGAGGTTTAAATTTAAGCACAGATATTTCACTATTCTAAACACAATTTTTTTTATAATAATTTGGATTTTGGTGTGGGCCCTCGGATTCGTTGGATCTAGCTGGCAGAGATTGTGGTGGCAGAAAGCTGAGGAGAACTTTTTTTGGGAATTACACGTAGCTTCTAATAAAAAAATAATCGAACAAATGTTCCTTTAAAATTATAAAATAAAAAAATGGTTCTATTAATAATTTTAGGGGTAGGTCATTGATAACTCTAAAAATAAATTATTAACAATTCAAGAAGTTTGTATTGACAATTTTATGGAACCATTTTTTTATTTTATAATTTTAAAAAATCATTTCTTTATTTTTCTTTTTTTCTTGGTACATAAGTTTAATTCTCCCAACTTTTTTTCTTCGCCTCTTGAATGCTTGATGGATTCCACATGAAAGCCTCTTGAATGCTTGATGGATTCCACATGAAAACGAAAGATAACAATGCTATGCTTATAGATAGAGCCGGGAAAACGGGTTAAGCCCGTCGGGCCGGCCCTTTTAGGCCCTGGCCCTTCAAGGGCCGGGCTTGTAAATTGTAGCCTCAAAAGGAAGTCGGGCTTAAAAGGGTCGGCCCTGGAGGGCCTCGGGCCGGCCCTTTAAGCCCGTATATTTTTTATTTGTTTTGCTTGTAAAGGAATCAAGGTACATTTTTGAATTGCCTTATTGAATCTATATGTCACTCTGTCCTCATATTGTATAGAGTATGATTTTTGAGTATATTGTTTTGTCTAATTGAATCATATTGTGATTTTTGAGTATATTATTTTGCTTATTTATAATAAAATCATATTATATACTATTCTGTCTGATAGAGTATGATTTTTGATGGAGGTTGTGATTATTTGACTACTTGAACCTACTACTCAAAGTGAAACACAATCAAATATCCTTGAAATTGAAGATAGTGGCGAAGAAGGTGAAAATGATAGTCGTCATACTCATTTGTTAGAGGTTAGAGTATTTAGCTTCTTGTCTTCTTATATTTTGGCCTTTGTGTGAGTTATTTATGGACATAATTTTATCTTTGATTATACATTAGTAATTGTGTTTGTTTGTTGCAAGAGACGTGTTATTTAAACCTTAATATTGACAACATTTATGTATTAAATTAGAACTTTAATTGTTGTTATTTACTAATTATATCTCTCTAGGGAAAATACGCAGGAAAAATAGTTAAATATTGTGAAAAAGACCTCTAGGCCCTGCGGGCCAGGCCTTGAAAAACTACAATTTTTCTGACCCCGAGCCCTTTAGGGCCAGCCCTGTTAGGCCCTGGCCTGTCAAGGGCCGGCCCTGTAGGGCCGGGCTGGCCCTGATTCCCAGCTCTACTTATAGACACATGGTAATTTATGGAAGTTGTAATTAATGTACTTTTTTCAGATTTTAAATATAAAATAAAGTTAATTTTTTTATAGAGATTAAAGAAGCTAGTTAGATTATTTTATAGTATTTATATTTTTATTTTATTTTTCTACAAACTAATTAGTTTAACTTATAAACTGATATATAATTTAAAAATACATAGTATATGATATGATTAAGTAATTTATTTAGTTTTCTTAATCTCTCTAAAACAAATCAACTCTGTTTTATATTTAATATTAGAAGGAGTACCAGTCTTTCATTTTTAAGTTTAGATGACGAATTTTGAAGGTATTTTACTATATATAATTGATAATTTTAACTTTCAATTGAGGCAACATTCTCTTAAATGGTTTTAAAAATATGGCAACGCCGCATTGTATGCAAGATTGTTTGATTAACATTGATTGTTAATTGAACAAAATTTCAAAATATAACATTGTGTCAATTGAAAGCTAGAGATACCAATGGCAAATGAGAAAGAATTTACCTTTTAACCTAACTTTTAACAGTATATATTTAGAAAGTGCAACAACATTTTTCCATTCTTAATGAACCAACTACTATTTTTTTAACCATGTACACCTAATCTAAATTTATGCCAATATTGTGGACCAGAGTGGCATTTAATATAAAATTCAAGTTTTCATTTTTTTTTTCCTTCTTTTTTGCTAACGTGTCTTAAATGCATTGTACGTTTGGTGACAAATATTCAAAAATAAAAAATATTCTAGACAAATGTTCTTTCACTAAATTATTGTGTGGATATGTAAGAATATTTTTTTTTTGAAATTTATTTGAAAAAAGCAGTGTAGAAATAAAAGATTTTTTTTTAACAAACGCAGCGGCGAACCATAAATTAAACACCCACATGATTAATCAGATTTTTTGTTCGTGTATTTCATTTGACTTCATTCTTTTAGCATGAGATGTAAGTGCTTCGTAAATATCCATAAACATCTAATTTTGATAACCGAACATTGATCGTGGAAAAAACAGCTTAGGCGTGAATTATTTTGCATTAGAGCTCAGCTGAATATCAGAGTACGAGAGACAGGCAGGAAGGCTTTGTACACTTGGCGGTAGATGGATCGGCTATGGACTCAGGTCAATGCAGCTGTGGGGGAGTTTTACGTGATATGGAAGGAGCTTGGCTTGGTGGTTTCATGTGTAAGCTGTTGACAGTTCCTCCTGCAATCACAGAGATTTTAGCAATTATCCAAGGATTACAGATTTGCTGGAACAGAGGATACAGAAACATTCTGATCCACACTGATTGTATTGAGGCTATCAATTTGTTAACGAGAGGTGGAGAGCAAAACCACCCTTTCAGTGTTATTATTGTAGAAGCTAGACTATGATTGTCTAGAGATTGGCATGTTTTGTTGAATTACATTCCTAGAGAACAGAATAGGAATGCTGATCATCTTGCTAGATTAGCGCATACTTATGCAGAGGTTTTTGTTTTCTTTAATCAACCACCACCTTCGTTGGAGGAGACGGTCGTTGATGATTACTTTGGTGTTTCCCCTTTTACTTTGTATTAAGTTCTAAATTGTAACTTAATGAATTCCAGTTATCAATCAAAAAAAAAAAAGAGCTCAGCTCGCACATTATAGTCCAGTCTTAAATTCGTACGTTAACGCCATAGAAGGTCCTGTCTTAAATTCTGGGCCCACACACATGCACGTCTTCCCCTGCCATCATGATTCTGTCTGTATTATTTTTATTGTAGGGTCAGTATAATTATTAGTTCAGGTAGTTTTTCTGAATTTTAATTTTAATCCTGATAGTTTGAAATCCATGGTTTTTGAGCTTCCCTTCGTTTGAAGTGTTAGGTCATATTTGATATGATGGAATTAGGGGTGATGAAAATGGAATTGAAAATCAATTCCATCATGATGCTTGTTTGGTATGATAATGGAATTGAAAAATTTTCTAATTCAATGTGGAAACCAAATAGGCTCAATTTCACCCAATCAATTCCATCAAAATACCTAAGATTTACAATTCCATGTAATCATTTCCATATATTATCCTCCACTACTTTAAAAAAAATAAAAAATAAAAAATTGAAGGACATTTTGGTATTTTTATACAAAAATTAGATCTCATTTCCATAACATACCAAACATACTTTTAGTCCACATTTCCTTTTCCATTTCCATTTCCATTTCCATATCCATATCCATATCCATTTCCATCAAAATCAATTCCAACGTATCAAACCGGCCCATTATGCTCAATTAATGGTGTTAATTTTGCCTATATGACACTAACTCCGTTAAATTTGTTTGTGTGGCATGCTGACTGGATAATATGAAGTGAAAAAAAGCTGACTTGTATTTATGAAATTAAAAAAAAAAAAAAGAAGTTCCTAAACATCCTAACATGTAAACGAAATGGCGGGTTTTGGGGGGGTAAGAAAGTCAGGCATTGCTTGCCGGTTAAGGGAGATTTGGCGAAGGGCAGGGGAGTTCCGGTGAAGATCATAGGAGATCGGGTGAAGGTGAATGTGGTCCGGCGGAGGTGGAATCAAATTTCTATCATCTAAAGATACCTATAATTTTATTGTCCGGCATTTTCCCATTCTAGACCTTTTTGTGTTTTTTTAAAAAAAAAATGAAAAGGATGGAATTCAAGAAGGATGAAGTGCCATGTTTATCACTATTAGCTGGTTACGGTGGCGTAGACGAAATGAAAGGGTGTTGATGGCAAGTTTTAGAGTAATGAGAGTCTAAAATTCCAAGCCATATCTATTCTGTCTTGTACAACAATTACAAGAGGAATCCATTCCATTGCTAATAGAAGGTGGCAAATCAATTTTTGATGAAATATTTTTTAATTTTTAATTTCAAAATGTCACGTGGCATCCTAAGAAGAATGTCATGTGTCATGTTACATCTCCTCTTGGTCCCAAGAGGATTTGAACCCGCGCCCTCACCTGCATGTGCTCAAGACCTTATCAGTTGTGTTAGAGTATTTATATTTATATATATTTTTTAAATTAATTAGTTTGACTAATAAATTAATATATAATCTAAGAATACATAATATATAATATGATTAAATAACTTATTTAACTTCCTTAATTTCTTTAAAAAAATTAACTTTATCTTACAATTAGGGCGGAGGTAGGAATTAAAAAAAAACGTATTCTGTGTTATTTTGATTTTTTGATGGATAAAGGGAAAGCTGTGCCGACTTTAACATCCTCCTTGCAAAAGATCGATTTGAATCCCGGTCCTCCTGAATCCAATATCAAGTCTAATTCCTAATATCTTTGCCGACCCTCAATTTCCGGTGCCTTTCTATTCCTTCTGGGTATGAATTTAGAAAGTTTATCATAACAACAACGATAAACTTTCATAACTCCCACCTTTGTCGGACGACATTTACCTTCACCGGACCTCCCCTGACCTTCACAGGATCTCACGCAATGCCTTCGCTTTCTCTTTCCCTCCAAACCCACCAGTTTGTTTACATGTTAGGATGTTTTGGACTTCTGTTTCTTTTCTTTTTTTTAATTTCACATATACAGGTAAGCTTTTTTTTTTTAATTGCAATTCCTTTTCAAAGCATAAGGACTAACGTTTTTTTTTATAAGAAATTTTTAGGAAAGGGGTTGGGTTTACCCACAATCCAAGGGCAGGGTGAAATCTCCATTTCTCCTAGGTCATACCAATGTTGGGTAGGGTGAGTCCCCAATTACCCTCAGGTGTTTACCTAGAGACCCAGGAGTTAGGATGCCTTCCTAAGCGCCGCGGTGGAGACACTTTGTGCCACTCCCAGGGATCAAACCTGTGCCAAAGTGGACAACTACGCACAAAGTCCAACCCCCTCGCCACTCAACCCACGGACGATGGGACTAACGTTTTAAATGGAGGAAAACTTGAGGAATTAAAATCATATGTTTTAAATTATAGGGATTAAAACCAAAATTCTTTTATATTTTTGCCATGCTAGAACCGAAAATTCAGTGAAACTATGAGGGTTAATAATTGTATCAACCCGTTATTTTATTATTCTATATGTATTAATTGACATTGTAGTTTTTTATTACTATTTGAATAGAAAAGTGATTTATCCCTATTTTATAATTTATCATGTGTTTTTAAGGATTAAATTAATTTTTTATTCAATTTTTCCGGTTTCCATGTAAAAACTTAAACAAAAAAATATTGCAATTCCACACTGACGCGGTATAAACCTTTTTTTGAGAATAGATATACTAGAAGATAAGGTGCAATTGGCAAGTGAGATATCCGAAGACTGCAAACATGAATAGCAAAAATACCGTGAATATTGGCAAATTAGGGGGAAATAGGAAAAAGATAAATAAATATCATTTAAACTTATAAAATATCAAAAATTTTGCTGAGAAAAAAAAAGGACAAATAGATTCATAGACAAGAATTTGAGATTTTGAAATGTTGTGCTTTTTATCAAAATGCCCCTCTATTTTTTTTCCTAAAAAACGGAAGTTCCCCTTACTGGCCGGAATTCCTTGTGTTGGAGCTCCGGCCGGTTTTTTTTTTTTTTTTTTGGTTAAATTGTGTTCAAGGTGCTCCAGGGGTGAACCCAGACACTTTGGAGTCACAAAAAGTATATAAATTAGTTATTTTTTATTTTTATAATTATCATTGTTGTCAAACATATTACAGAGATAGTAAATATTGTAGTATTCTAGTGTTGTCAAATTAATGCTTTATATTGTGGATATCATCCTACTATTCAGCATATGCTTCCAGAAATTCAGGTTTTGCATTAAGAACTGAAGATTTGTCTATTTTCCCCCTTTCCAGATTCTTAACAATTACATAATTAATGGTTTTGTAATTTTTTTCAAGCTCATATGCACATAGCTGACCAATTTTTACTTTAATTTTAAAATATTGAGAGATATCACATGGATCTGTTTTAATATTTGCATTGTAGCCAAAATTGTGTTTTCATATTTGAATCTTATATATTATATTTTTCCTGGAGGGTGGAGTTAGCTTTGGAGATTAATAGGCTGAATGTGGGCAATTAGTTTTCTTTGACCTTTGCTTCCTCAGTGGTTCTCTCTTTTTAGCGTTTCCAGTCTTTGTGATTGAGGAGCCTAAATCCTGATATGATGTCCTAGGCTTCATTGTTTTTGTGCGGCTATTCATTTGGTGATGATACATATTTGTATTTTTATGTCAACTAGAGTATCATTACATTAGAACAGGATGGTTGTGCTTTTTGATATTTGTTTAGAGGTATCCTTTTCCTTCTAGGACGTTAGCTCTTAACATCAGGATGTGTGTGTCTACCTATTATGCATGATGTTATTGTGAAATATGAAGTGATACTTTTCACAATTAATATGATGGGCCATCACCATTGTGAAATCAGGAAAAAATTTTTGTATGCATAAAATATTTCTATTCTCTTGTACCATATCCTTTCCGTAGCTGCATAAAGGAATCTGGAGTGTTAATTTAATCATTATC
This sequence comes from Inga oerstediana, assembly GCA_963210345.1. NCBI lineage: Eukaryota > Viridiplantae > Streptophyta > Magnoliopsida > Fabales > Fabaceae > Inga > Inga oerstediana. The sequence continues at coordinate 11,039,438 of OY723401.1, forward strand.
ATGTCAATAAAAATGAACTCACCCAAGAACTGGCCTCTCAGTGCATGAGTATTGTGTATGAACTTGGTAATGCATCTATGAAAAAGAATTTAGTGAATGCACATGTGAATACTTTGACTGGCTTAGGGAAGCAGAAGAGAGCTATCAAGGTGGGTTGTTAATTACTTTCATATTTCTTTGTCTCTTCCTTTCATTTATGTTTGCTTTGATACTAGGATCCTTGGAGTTTTGTTTGCAGCTTGTAGAAGGCGCAGAAGTATTTCAGGATGGAGCTCTTGGTGAAAGCATTAGTGAAGGGAAACTGAACACTTACAAAGAATTGTGTGGTTTAGCAAATGAGATGCGTCCACCAGACTTAATTTATAAGTTCATGGATTTAGCTACTCATCAATCTCCCCTAAATTCCAAGAGAGGTGCTGCTTTTGGTTTCTCTAAGATATCGAAACAAGCGGGGGATGCCCTTAAGCCACGTTTACGTTTATTGATTCCAAGGCTCTGCCAACATGATCCTGATAAAAATATGCAGGTATCCTCATCTGAGCCATCGTGCCTTGCCCTTGCAGATGACATCCCAGGATGAGAATTTCTTGAGCTCATTAAGATTATGTTCAATTTTTTTTATCTGATATAAATATCTTGAGATTTGAGTGTTAATTCTTTTGTTTGTTATAAAGCTCTTAAGTAAACAATTACTTGTGAATCACTTGGGTGAGCATGGTGCCCGATCACCCAGTATGCCCATCTAAACCTGGTTAAAAATTATCAAGCCCAGCTTAAAAAAGTGGCCTGAAAATTTTTTTGGCATATTTGGATGAGGCTACTTATCAAGCAGGGGCATTGCCCTTAAATTGACCATGAGATTAAATAATGTGGAATTAGAGTTTAATCTAATTTGTATCTAGGATAGACATATATCTAAAAGCTCCGCATAGTCAAATTAGAGTGAGTTTGATCTAAATTGCATCTTATTTAATTGTGCGAAACATTGCATAATTAATTGAGGTAGGTGGATAAATAGACAGACATATATAGACATTAATACTTTAGATTAGCTTATTAAGTTAAGTTTAAATTAATTTAGTGAGGATAAAAATATAAGAAACAAATAAGGGATCAGTGATTCTGTGTTGTCCTTTTTAACATTGGAAATTGTTCTTTGTGAAAAGTCTTTATTTTTTTTAGCTTTTAGTTTTATTTCTCTTCACTCATTGAAATCAATTTTGATATGTTCAACTTAAATGAAACAAGGAAATTTAATGTTTAATCACTAATTCGATTAAGTCTTTGTAGGATGGCCTTGATTTGTTATTATACTATTTTCACGGTTCGTACACTTACAATGCCTACTTAAAATTTAGCAGCATCAACTTGTCATTGGGGCAAAATTGTATTTTCACATTTGAAATCAATAGCATTCAGGTTCCTTAGGACTTCACTGCAATTTGATTATTTTAAGGAATTTGATTGTAATTAATTCTGTTAATTGGAATTTGGTTGCAATTTTCCCTTATGACGGATCTGTTAAGATTCTATTTGAATTGGTGATTTAATAATTCTTTTAATCTTTGAAAAGTTAAAATTATTTTTTTATTTGTCGCGACAACTAGCACGAGTCCTATATAGAACACCAAGATTAGAATTATTTTTTTTATACCAACGGGGTTGGGTCTAGTAGAAGGGTATAGTCCCTTATAACATAGCAAATCAAGAATTGAATTCCTATTAGGAGAGGTACCCATATTTAATACCCGTCAATGTCTCAAAAAGGATTACCTCCCATAGAAAAATATATGTGCCTAGAAAAAAATTGCTTTTTATGATGTAAAGCTATGAATATAAAATGTTCTTGCAATGACTAGGTAGACGAATCTCATACCTTGTCGTATTTGTTTGTGCCACGTTTTCTAAATATATAAATGTACAGATTTATTTATCTCATTTGGCGGTTGAGTGATTTTTTTTTTTTGGATAAATCCCTCCGGTGTCCCACACCCTTTGGATGCAGACTAATCCGAAGTCGCCCCGTTGAGAGACTTGGCAGGGATCGAGTTAATTCTAAAAAAGAATCACTGATAACTTTTTTAAAAAAATGATAAATTCAATTATTTTGAAAGACTCGAACAGGAAAAAGGATCATCCTTCCCTCCTCATTTACTGGGGGGCGAGATATATGATACAAAATTTTTAAGATGCAATGGCAATATACAAATCTATAGGTTATCCAGACTTATTCTTAACTTTCACATGTAATCCAGCATGGCCAGAGGTGAAAAGATATTGCAAAAAACATATATTAAGTCCAGCTGATCGACCAGACATATTATGTAGAGTATTCAAGTTAAAGCTTGACGCGTTGATGAAAATCATAAAGGAACGCAAAATCTTTGGGAAAGTCAAAGCAGGTAATGTCTAATCCCATTTACTATAAGGTATAAATATAGTCTAACTATTCATTAGTGGTAAACTATGATCCTTATATTATTTCCAGGATTACTATTCATTACTGTTAATTGTCAACATATTAAGTTATTATATTAACCGCTAACTAACATAACAACCATATTTTACTTAGAGTTACTGATATGTTTTTCATGGACTCTTATGAATTTTCTACCTATATCCAAGGTAGTTTAGAAGATAAAAAAATAGCAAGTAATACCATTTTCTACTCATGCAGAAATTTACACAATTGAGTTCCAAAAAAGGGGCCTACCACATGCCCACATTATTTTGTTCCTGGATCCATCAGATAAACCAACTTCTCCTGATGATGTAGATAGAATCATTTGTGCAGAAATTCCAGACAAAGAGAAAGACCCCTTACTTTATGATCTTGTCAGCAACTACATGATACATGGACCATGTGGAACCTCCAACAAGAGATCTCCCTGCATGAAAGATGGGAAATGTTCCAAGTACTTCCCTAAGAAATTTTTCAACCACACCATGGTAGACGAAGATGGCTATCCTACTTATCGGCGACGAAATGATGGCAAGACTGTCATCAAAAAGGGTGTACCGCTTGATAATAGATATGTCGTTCCTTACAATGCGACATTGTTGAAGCTGCTTCATGCCCATATTAATGTTGAGAAAACAAATCAATCAAATGCCATAAAATATTTGTTCAAGTATGTGAGCAAAGGAAGTGATCGGGTTATTGCTGGCATCTACAATAGTGATCGGTCTGAAAATGGAGACAGTGACTTTGATGAAATCTCACATTATTTGAATTGTAGATATGTTTCTTCTTGTGAGGGTGCATGGCGTATTTTTTCATTTGATATCCACCATAGATATCCCCTTGTCGAGCGCTTGAGTTTCCACTTACCAGACCAACAAGCAGTTTTCTATTCGAGGAAAGATTCTGTTTCCTCAATAGTTCACAAACCCAGAGTTAAGGAATCAATGTTTCTTGCATAGATGGTGCAAAATAAAGATGACACATTTGCTAGGAGTTTGACGTACATTGAGTTTCCACATTATTATACATTTAACAAACAAAAAAATATTTGGAAGACTAGAGAAAGAGGCTTTGCTGTTGGAAGATTAGCACATGCATCTCCCTCTCAAGGCGAAATATATTATCTCAGAATACTCTTAACAAAAGTGAGGGGACCTTGCAGTTATGAACAGATAAGAACTGTAGATAATGTTGTCCATCCAACTTTTAAGTTTGCTTGCTATGCTCTAGGGTTAATAGATGATGGCCAGGAATTCATTGATGCTATAAAGGAAGCATCTTTTTGGGCTACAGGAAGTTATCTTAGAAGATTCTTTGTATCCATGTTGTTAAGTCATTGCATCTCACAACCACACATGGTATGGGAACAAACTAAACAACTCTTTTGTAAGGACATGTTGTATGTGCCTCGTAATAATCCTCAATATGCCGGTAAGTACTTCCATCCAATTATTGTTTTGTAATTGCCATTAGTATGATATCTGTTTTGTCTTTTTCAATTTATCAAATTATTGTTTGTTTTAATCAAAACAGATTTGAATCTTAGTGATGATGACAAGCAACAAGCTGGTTTAATTGACATTGAGAAGCTTCTACAATTGAATGGGAGATCTCTTCGTGATTACCCATTAATGCAAATGGCAACATCTACTGAGTATTTTAGTACTAGGAATCATTTAGTACTACAAGAACTAAATTTTGACAAAGAAACATGTCAACAAGAAGCAGATAGATTGGTGGCATCATTGATAGATGAGCAAAAAAATATATTCCAACATGTCATGCATGCAATGATTCAACCAAGTAATGGGTTCTTTTTTGTCTACGGCTTTGGTGGTACTGGGAAAACTTTCTTATGGAATGCACTTACAGCATCAGTTACATCCCAAGGAGGAGTAGTGATTAATGTGGCATCAAGTGGAATAGCAGCAACTTTGCTACCTTCAGGTAGGACTGCGCATTCAAGATTTACGATTCCAATAAATGTCGATGAAGACTCTATGTGCAGTATACCACAAAGTTCACCATTATTTGAGCTCATCAGGTGTGCCAAATTGATTATTTGGGATGAAGCCCCAATGGTTCAACGATTTTGTGCAGAAGCTGTTGATCGGACATTTAGAGATATAATGAAGTGTAATTGTCTCTTTGGAGGTAAACGTATTGTCATGGGAGGGGACTTTAGACAAATATTGCCTGTGGTCCTAAGAGGTAACCGTGCATATATTGTCAACTTGAACATAAACTCTTCTCATTTATGGGGTCATTGTAAGTTGTTCCAACTTATCAAGAACATGCGGTTATCTTCAAGTTCAGCTGGAGATAATTCAAAGCTGAAGCAATTTTCAGACTGGCTTCTAGATGTTGGTGATGGCCGGATTGGTTTGCCCCATGATGGAATATCAGAGATAGAAATACCAGAACATTTCTCAATTATAGACTGTCATGATCCTCTGCAATCGATCATCGAAGCTACATATCCTGATCTGCTCTATCATTTGTCTGATTCTGAATATCTTACTAATAGGGCTATTTTGTCACCAACAGTAGAAGTTGTAGAGCAAATCAATGACCGCATGTGCGCTTTATTACCTAATGTTGTTGTTGAATATTTTAGCTCTGATTTTGTGAGTTCAACAAATCGAGGCTATGCATCATTTCAAGAGTTGTACACTATAGAATTCTTGAACACAATAAAACGCTCTGGCTTACCTCCACATAGGCTTGCATTGAAAGTTGGCGTTCCCATAATGCTCGTGTGAAATATAGATCAAGTTGTGGGACTCTGCAATGGAACCAGGTTGAAGGTCACATTTCTGGGGAAACACTTTATTAAAGCAATCGCGCTCAATGGTACAAGTACAGGTCAAGAGGTTCTAATTCATCGTATGGATATGAATCAATCGGAGTCTAAACTCCCATTCACATTGACACGTAGGCAATTTCCCATCATACTATCGTTTGCTATGACAATAAATAAGAGTAAAGGACAATCAATGGCTAATGTCGGACTATATTTACCCAGACCTGTCTTCACACATGGTCAGTTATATGTTGCTTTGTCAAGGGTTAAATCAATGGACGACATCAAGATTTTAATACTTGATTTGGACAAGAAACCCACCAACAAGACAACCAATGTGGTTTATAGAGAAATTTTTCAAAATATCATGTAAGATTCATTTTTTTGTTGAAAGATTCTTTTGGTAATATATTTAGTAAAAAACCGAAATTGTAGGCATTTTACCTTTGCTGTATCAAATTTTGTCCCCCACATAGCCTTCCATTTATTAATTTATTGATACTCTGTTGATACACTAGGCATAATAAATTCTCCAAAAAAATATTCCCTCAAAATATGATATATAAGCATAATTATAATCACCCTTTATGCATTTTTGAATTGAAAATTTAGTTTTATAAATGTACAAATAAATGTATTATAGTCATAAAAAATTAATCCTGCAATATACTATTAATCAGAATTCACATTCTCATGCAACACACAGGCGTTAACACTAGTTATTTTGAAAGACTGAACTTGAAATAAATTGTTGCTTTGTATTTTTTTTTTAAGTGAAACTTTATTTATTTTATAATTAAATTAACTGTTGTACATTTTTTTAAAATAAAAACTAGTTCCTTTTTTAAAGTTTTTTTTTTTAAAGAAATGGGTATTGTCATAAAATATTAGTTTTTTTTAACAGTCTTAAAATTGAAATTCATCATGCTTAATATCTTTAATTATCACATAAGAATTAAAAAATGCTAAGATTTAAGCTCCTCTAGGTTGTGCTCGCACTTTTGGGGGGGGGGGGGGCAGCGCTGAGACATGCATAAATAGGCGAAAATGATCAATTCAATATAGTTAGAATTATTGATAAATTACAATATGGATAATACATATAAACTATACTCGTGGCAGGGCCATATTCCTTAGGTTGAAAAGAGCAATATAGCAGAACGTAGTTTATTACAGATGGTTGGAGGAAACTTGGTGGCATTTTAGACTTCACAATATTCAGGGAGCCACACGAGCTAGCTAGCTACCCATTCCTCTTCCCTTCATCACATGTCTCCTTAGACCTGGTATATGCACATTCGTTATGTAATCTTCCCAATCTATCCCCTTTACATCAAACCCAAAGTTTCTCTTTTCTTCTTCTGACGTCATCTCCCTTAATCTCTCTGTATTACTGTTATCAAACCTGCATTACAATCACGATTACAATCACAATCACAATTACATTCATTTAAATACTTCTCAGTTAATAATAACTTATTCCTCAAGAAATCTCAATATCTGTGTTACCTTCCACCATAGAATGTGTAGGGCTTATATATGTTGGCCAAATACTTTGCTTGCTCCACTGATTTTCTGCATAAAGTTTGAAGATTGTGGGGTAGTTTGTCCATGGCTGTGAGGCCAGTTTTCTGAATAGCATCTGTCCAGAGGTGAGCAGAGAAATCTTCTATGGAGCTGAACAGCTTCATGAATGGGACTTGAATTGGCCTTCCCTTTGAGTCAATACTAGGTGAGGAAGTGTAGTGTTTATAGAGCAATCTTGCCAGCTCTTGGAAAACCAGAGGGTTCACTACAGATGAGGCAATATGGTACACTTTTATCTCCGGCTTTCGAGCCGTTCCATGCTTTGCCATCGCCGCCATGGTTGCATTAACAACCATGTCAGCTGGTACCTATAAATTTACTCAGTTTAAAGAGAGCAAGTGTTAGTGTCAGATCCTTCTACCAAACCGTGGTATGTTAAAGTTGATAATAATAAGACTTGGACTGTTTTGAAAGAATCTGAATGGTGAACTGTATGTCACTTACCACATCCAATACTCCATTTGGGTCTACTAAGAAACCTGTGAGCTGCCCTTTTCCATAGCACAGAATTATTGGATCCATCATCCTGGAAGTTAAACAGGAAGGCTTGTTATTGTTAGTTCTGTCATATGATCTCAGATTGGTCATAAAAAGCTATTTTTTTTGTAGTGATATAGGTGTTGAGATACCTTTTTCCTTCCATCCAACCAGGGAATGGCTCTCTGAAAGTGCTCTCTATAACACTAGGTCTAATTATAACAACTGGAAGATCCTCTCTCAGTTTATCAATCATCATCTCTCCCATAGCTTTAGTGAACACATAAGTATCTTGCCACCCATATAGTCTAGCCCTGTTTCAAACAAATTAACTTAACATCAAATAAGATCATGAAATTTGACCCTGCAAAACTGAAAAACTTAACAGAGCTAGCTACTCAATAATACCTCTCAAGACCCAACTCCTTCATCTTTTGAGCTAATAAGTTGCCTTCATATTTTCCCTTGTAATATGAAACCAGCTTCATTTCCCCTTCTATGTCCAATGAGGGTAAGGCTTCTGTTTGTTCTTCAGATACAAACTTTTCTCTTGCTATACTATCTCCAATGATGAATGGCCTCTCTGTGATTTTACCTTGCCTTTGTCCATTAACATATGCTGCACATTACGCACAAGGAAACTCAAAAATCTTAAGCTTCTTTTACCCTGAGTAGATTTCTAGGAATTTTTCACTCAAGTCATTTTTATCTCTGATCTTGTTGCTTTCTTCTCTTTTTACCTGTTGAGACATGCAGAAAGAGCTCAAGTTTCTTGCACTTTTTCGCAAAGCCTATAAGGCGGCGGGGTCCTTTGGTGTTTATGTCGATAGCAGTGTCATATCTAAGATTTCAAAAAACTCAAATTATTACACTGCAAAACTCAAACAAGAAAATGTATGAACTTTTATAAATGTAGAGGCTAACCTCTCATCAAATGTTGTATTAGCAGCAGAATTTACAATTACATCTACTTCGTCTGCAATAATATCAGATAAATCTTCATCTAATCCAAGACGGGTCACACAAATATCGCCCACAACAGGAACCAGCTTGCTCAACATGAAGGCTTGGTAGGATTTTCCATGGGTTTGTCGAAGGCATTTGAAAAGCTCTGTATTTATAATCTAAAATCACAAAAAAAAAAAGGTAAAATTATGACCAAGAAATGAAACGCGAAGGCATATTGAAGGAGGAGTGTCACTGAATGAATACTTCATTCTGCAGTCTCTCCATTGCAGCTTGCTTATTCTTTGCCTTGATCAAAAGGTACATTTTGCCCACTTCAGGCTCAGTCCTTAAAATCTTCTCAATAAGAACTGGATGAACCATAAATACATGTTAATTACTCACCATTTTCATGCACGAACCATCTAAGAAACCTAAAAGATGCACGAAAAGTAAAAAGGAGAAACAAAAAAAAAACCTTTTGCTAGAAACCCAGTAGCACCAGTAATGAAAAACTTCTTTCCTTTGAGAAACTTGACGATGCCTATTCCATCTTCCAATCCCATGGAAGTGGTGGGTAAAGAAGACCCATTATTATAAGGCATCAAATCATTTACAACAATCTCTGACTGGCTTTTCCCATTTGGAGACAAGACCAAGCTTCCAGAATCCATCACAGTTGCAGTATGATCTGTGCTCATTAATGGTGCTGATCTCTCTGTCAAAACATAAGAAATCCCACTGGATTTCATCACATTTCCACCACCTCCTTGGCAACACAAAATAATTGCCTTCCTTCTTGTAGGACACAAGTCATTATTTTCAGGCACTCTAACGAGCCCACCTGGTAATACAGAGGAAGATGAACTTAGGGAAAAGACCCCCATGATTGGCTGGCAAGAATAATGAGAGTCAAGTTCAAGAGACAAGTGTGGTAACTAGAGGGGTGTGTAGTTAAGAATATTGTTGACTTAAAAGCCTAGCTAATTTCTTACTGAACAAAAAAGAAAAGCAAGTAAACAAACCCAGTTCTATAAGAGAAAGGGTTTGGTTTGATTATTTTTAAGAAGAGAATGAGAGGAGTATGAAAGGCAAAGAAAAGTGGGGAGGATTTAAGGAAGAAGGAGATAAGTGTTGGGTAGTTTTAATATTGGTTTAATTTAAGAAATGTGAGAATTTCTCTCAAAACAAGCTCTCTTTATGCCGCAGAGTCACACCTCCCACAAATGAACCTATAGCTGAGATGGCGGGAGCTTTCTTTATTTCACGTCGTATCATCTTTGTTAGTTAATTTTTTTTCTCTGTGATTTTCTTTCGCAGAGAACTATTGGGGAAGAAAGGGTGTGAGAAAGAAATTAGTTGTCTAAGGAACAAGCCACCACAACCAACGGTCCTGAAGATTAAACTTTGAAACTTTAATAGCAAATTGAATATGACGAAAGAATTTATCAAAAAGAAAAGTCACATAAAATGCTTTTTTAACCACATTAAAATGCTTAATTGCACAACATGCCCAACGAATTTATAAGGATTGACAGTGTTTATAAAGGCATACCGCGTAATGTATCCGAATTTAGATGTTCCATAGGCTCGTTGATGGAAGTTGATTGCATTTTTCATTTAGACGATCAGTTGAGTTTCAGGTAAGGTCTAATTAGTCGTCGACAAGTCAACCTACTTGTGTGGAAAAAAAAAATTATAACAGTAATAATTAGATTACTTTTCAATCCGCTTGTTGGATGCTAATGCATTTGAATTTATTCAAAATAATACACTGATAATAATTATAAATTTATAAATATAAAAAAAACATTTTAGCCAAAAATAAATATAATTGTAAGTGCGTAACATCTGTGAAAGGAATTTAGTCGCCTTGTAAGCATCTATTGCAATTGCAGTGAAAACCAAAACCTTGAAGCAAAAGTTCTTGCCGAGCATCACGGTCCAGACTGGCATCAATGTAGCAGATTCTTAGTTCTTCGCCTAACATGTGCCACAAAAAAAAAAAAAAAAAGAGCATTCTTCATAACATAGCCATTAACTACTCACGGAAACGAAAGGGTGCAGGGATAATTTTAGCAAAACAAGATTATCAGAATTGCTTGCGTTTTCAAAACAGATCCTTAACTCTTTTTCTTTTTGTTTCTTCATGCCATTGTCAGATTATTACCAAAGGAGTCATATGAGTACATTACTTATTGGAAAGTCAACCTAAAACTACCAAAAGAGAAACAAACAATTAGTTAAATAAATTGCAATAAGAGACAAACCTTCCTCAACGTTACTGAGGGCCTTCAATTTTGCATCCGCATTATCTATCCATATAATGTGTGCATTAGGATCTACAATAACAAAAAGTATAGGTTCTTCAGTTCTCAACGCAAATCCAACCGTGTTTGATGTCCATTGAGGACAGAACGAAGGAGAGTAAAAAGAAATAATGCAATTACCACAGTCATGATTGTAGAATGATGGAAGTATGTAGACAGCATTTCCAACAGCAGCTTCGGCTTCTACAGATGCAACTGCAGATGATAGCAGATCATCGTACAAGCCTCCAGCCAGGTCAACCCGAAATGCATTAATACGAATTCGGGCCAGAACACTAATGTACCATTCCTTGCTTAGAACTTAAAAATGCCAGGATAAGGAGTCTCTCAACAAATATTGATTTGTCTTAGTGTTTACATATGTGCTTGTCTGCACAAAAGAATTCTAGGTTCTAACACATGGAGGATACAGCCAATATCTTCATCTGCGACAAGTGTCTTGAAGGCATTCCTTAACAAGGCAAAACCCTCTTCCAACTGAAAATGAAACATGGATAGACAGATTATATCCATGGCAGCCACGTCTTGATGTCAAAGCTGTGTGATTAATTCTAATCAAATTTTAACCTACACATCACTGAATGTTTTATTAAAAGAAGCTTTCACAGCAATTAAGTAGCGTATAGGATTTTGCATTAGGATGATTTCATGCCAATTTATATGGGAAAGTCAAATTCATCTCTTGAAGAAATCTGCTGACCACGATTCAAGTTTATATCCTTATCATAAGCAAATAACAAATCTCTCACCTTTAATATCATCTCAGGAGTCAAACTGGCAGGTTGAAGTATGTCAAGACTGTCTATATTGGCAACTCCTGATATGATCATGCAAGCCAACCGTTTCACCAGAAATGGATATTTCAAACCATGGGTCCTTAGTAAAGAGATCAAATAATTTTTACATATCAATTAAGCTTAATAAATAAATAAATAATAATCTAAGATGTTAAGAATCAATAAACCTATCAATAATTTAACAAGGGGGTTCTTAACATTTACAAGGATTGAAGTTCTAGAATTTCCACTATTCTAATAGACACGCTGATTTTCCCCCCTCTCCTTTCCATGTTTATGCTGTCAGCTATTAATATGTCCCTCACTACAGGTCTTGAACACTTTGTTGTGGAATGTTGTGAACTTAGATCATATATGTGTGAGTATGATTCTTCCGATGAAATTGCAAGCGTGCCTATGAGTAGGACTGATACTTCGTTTGAGAACTAAATCATGCTTGGCTAAAGTTCTCAAGCCAACTGGGATGAAAAAATAGCTCCTTTTATCATTCTCCCACTTCAACCGTGCAGTCAGAGTCGTAATTTTCTGATAAACTGATAACAGAAATTATGGAAATTTACATTACCGATGATTTTTTTTTTTTCCACTTCCATTTTGAGCAGAATTACAAAGCATCTGAAACCAACTTAATAAAAGAACAGGCTAGACCCATCAACATAGAATTAAGGAAATGAAATAGTATATTGATCTTCATTCCTATGAGGAATTTAAAAAAGATGTTAGAAGTCTATACCCACTGAAACAATAAAAGGCAATCTTTTAGTGCTTGAAAACAAAACTACCATACCGGCAATAATCATCAAAAGCCATCCAATTCGCTTTCATCTCGACATCATAAAACTCCTACAAAAAAAAATCCTTAGAAAAGTTTGTTTCAGTGGAAATAATATGATGCAAAACCAACTTGATGCAATTATTTAAAACACAAGACACAAGACTGAACTGAAAATAAGACATGTAATAATAACCTCCAATCGAATGTCAAACATGTTAATAGTAATCATAGTATTTCTTTAGGATAAAATTTGATATCCTAAGCAATAAAACCTCAGGATTAACAGATTGAACCCACACTAGAAGCTGCATCTCCTTATTCATTTAGTGCAGTTTCATCCCAAGTCACTTTTCTAATAATATATTATGAGCTGCTATATTCGTCACAAACATATTGCGTTAGAATGTATAATATTAATCATGTGATGCTACAAAGCAACAGTGAATCCCGTCAATACTAAACAAACTATGACAATACTAAATTTCAACTGATCAATCCCTGTAATGTCATTTTGCAGAGGAATAACTACGACTCGCAAAGCACACTTCTATATGCTTTCTTTAACTTGCTAGCTTCTAAACAGTACATTCTGCAAATCATGAGTGTGAAGTGGCCAGAATTTTCCAAATACACTTCTCACAGTCTAAACCTCAAACAAGTGGTGAGCATTACTTAAAATAACTTGAAATCATGTAAAGTAGGTGGAATAAGTAACATTAATGCACCTTAGAACGTTCTTTGCATTCGTCACTGCAAAATGATACACCGGCATATTCCGGTTTAGTCGAATTTCGGAGCTTTCTGAGGCAAAAATAACAGACAGAGTGGATAGCGGAGGGAGAAGGGTAGCTCAGAAAGGGTTTGACGGCATGGATGAGATCTCCGGCTCCGATTGCTCGAGTGGCAAATACACCACGCCCAGCGGACTCGGTAAAACCCACTTGAATCGGAGGCGGACTGGGTCGACTCGGATTGTCATGCCCCGCAGAGGTAGTGGAGAAGGCGAATGCTGAGAGTTGAAGTCTCTTCCCACAACAATTTGCTGTTCTGAATGATGTAACCAATCTGCTCCAACGCTTACACAGTAACTGTGACATTTACTTCAAGTTCTGATTGACCGCCTTCCGCTGATACTTCAAACTCCCTAAATCTTGATCATCAGAAAAGAAGCGTAATTTAAAAGTACCGTATTAGAACTAGGGTAGATATCTATACGGAATATTTTTATATTCTTTTTTGAAGTTATACGGATTCTAAGATAAGCATCAATTGAATTATCCTCTTCCCAATCTCAATTGGAGGTTGACTGATCCGCTGAATTAGTGCCCGTTTGGATTAGCGGTGGAGAAGTGGTTTTTTTTTTCATCTGACTTTTAAAAAAGTAAGGTAGGATTAAAAGTGAAAATGTAAATGTGATTTGTGTTTGGATTAGCGGTGGCAGAAGTGACTTTTTTTTCTAACCTTAAACCTGTTTGGATTAGAGTTTGAAAAGCCCGTTTAGATGTAAAATGACTGAAAAGGGCATGAATCTTGTGTAATACTACATATATATATATTATTTGTATATATTGTGATAATTGAAATGAAAAAATATAAATAAAATTTGATAATAAGCTACTTAATTATATCATATATTATATATCCTCAGATTATATGTTAGTTTATTAGTCAAAATAATTAGTTTGGAGAAAAAATAAAAATAAAAATAATCTATAATAATTTAATTAGCTTTCTTAATTTCTCCAAAAAAAATCAACTTTATCTTATAATTAAGGCTGGAGGGAGTAATATATTTCCAGCCTTTCGTATATTTCCAGCCTTTCTCTCTCTTCGGCACAGCCTTGAGGACTAGAGAAAATTATAGAAAATATCCCATGATTTATGAAAATTACAAGTGATAGAAGAAAATGGATTGGGTAAATCACAGAAAGTGACCCAAATTTTTCATAAATTACAGTTAATCCTACAAATATTTCAACAATTTTCAATTTACTCCCTCCTTATAAACTTTTAAATTTTACACAGAAGTCCGTGGTCAAATCTAATTTGACCAAAAAGCATCCTCTTCCTCCGTGGAACCAGCGAAACAGAGCATCACAAAGGAGCAAAACAGAGCATCTTCTCTGAAGCTCTGATTCGAAGCTCAGGACCCTTTGGACATGCACGAAGCAACCACTGATTCGAAATAATGAGGTGGTTCAGACAAAATAATTAAATGAAGAGAGAGAGCAGAAGCACTGGAGGTAGGGAAAAAAGCTACGAAGCACAGCTTTTTTTTAAAGCCACGGTGTTAAAAAAATCCCATTCATCTCCACCGCTTTGCCAAACTGAATAAATGAAGCAATCGTGGTTTTGTAATTGCAAACGCATGGTGGATAGGGTCTGCCGCTTTGCCAAACAGACCCTTATCTTTTTCAATTAAAAGTGATTTTGGGAATTTTAATAGAAAATTGAAATAAGCACCGACAGCACATGGCCTCTCGCCCAAAGGAAAAAGCACAGTAACATCGATTTTCATGTTCACCACCTCAACTCCGCTCCATTTGTTTTTTTAACTTTTTCTGGGGACCTCTCTTAAAATTTGGAGATTTCCCCAGGAACATTAACCAATCCAAGCATACATCAAGAAGCAAATCAAACCAAATTACAGTATACATATACACATTACGCAATAAGTTACTCGCATCTATTTTGTTAAAAATAAATTTAGCATTTTAAGATTAATTAGCGTCAAAACAAGGGAGGGGGCCGGAGGGGAAGAAGCATCTCATCCATGCAAGGGCGATCTCCAATCCAGATCTTCCTCCACTGTAAAATCTGTCTGCAACTCCTTGGGTGGTATGAAACAGTCCACAGATAATCCAGGCACGTTGAACGCAACATCATCTATGGTCCAGGATTCTTCCAATCGCGTGATGGCTGGGCCCGCCTTGAGACTGTCCCCAAACCTAGTAATCACCGCCGCTGATTCCCCCTCGTGGGCTATCATCACACCGTCCACAGGCCGATAATCCTCGATCTTAGTCGACATGGTGATCTCCCAGTACGTGGGGTACGTCCCAGGGGATTGAATCCTCGTGAGGTACGAGTCCTCGAGGTTGACCAGGAGGCCGCTTCGTTGGCTGAAGTAACCGTACGTAACGTGCTTGATCATCTCTGCAGTACTATCGCTGCGGTCCGTGAGGTTCTTCTGATCAGTTGAGAGTTTTAACGCGAAGCAATCGTCGCCTGAGATTTGCTTCTCTCCCATGTACTGCGCAGCAGAGAATACGGCAGACACCGCCAAAGGGTCTAGTCCCTACAAGGTACAGACCGGCACCGCAATGTCGTTTAATCAGAGAGCAAAAATCACAGTCTCTTTAATATCATTCTATGCAGCGACAACTACCAGAGATGCTGATCAAGTCCGTCCACTGATTTTCAGAGTGGACCCTTGACCATGAGACCTCAAGTCCGAACCAATAACCATCATTTTCCCTCAGAAACATATTCCATAATTTCAGAGGTAACTTTTTTTGTTCTTAAGTGATGTTGTATTAGAAGTTTAATTTGGCAAATATAATCATACAAATGACAACACACATTGATTATACACGAGCAGCAGACTGCTAGAGAAAAAGGTCAATGTTTATTACTGGAGAAACAAAGATACAATATAATGGCAGGTAGCATATGGAATTTGGCCAATGTCATTTTTATTTTTGAACATGAGCAGTCAGCAAATCATTATTATGAATAAAAATAAATAAGTTGGAGTCTACAACTCTGCATCAATATACGTGTGTAAGATTTGAACATCTTTATAAATACTACCTCCGGTCCTAAATATAGGACAAAATTTGTAGTACAATTTACACTATAAACTTTATCCTATATTTAGGACCGGAGGGAGTAATACTTCTTTTGCTTCTATTTATTTGTCTTCATAAAAAATATACAAATTACAAACAAAATGTATGCATTATATAGTAATTTTTTCAGTTTTACCCTAATGCTACACTATTTTAACTTTTGCCTAACTCTGTTTGTTGTTTAATGTCATCTGTCTAACAGAAATATTATTAAAAATGCATGCAAATTATATATTAAAATTTAGAAATTACATATATTTAAAATTAAATAAACACTTAAATTAGTAGTACTATTGATGGGAAGGGTTGAAATAATTCTTCTGACTTTCTGACACCATTAGCATGGGCTCATTACTGCATACCTGATTTCTATCCGTCAATAAGATTGAATTAGTAACTCGAAGTTATTTATAAGATAAAGTTGATTTTTTTAGAGAAATTAAGGAAGTTAAATAAGTTACTTTATCATATTATATGTTACATATCATTACATTATATATTAATTTATTAGTCAAACTAATTAGTTTAAAAAAAATAAATATAAATATTCTAAAATAATTTAATTAGCTTCCTTAATTTCTTCAAAAAATTCAATTTTATCTTATAATTAGAACCGTGGGAATAATTTACAAATGGCTGCGTAAAGAAAAAACTAGTTATAAATGTAGAGCCAAGGGTTATGCAGAAAACTTAATCCAATATCCTCGCACGTTCCATTGTTTGATACAGGTAAGGTCATTATTTAGATTTTAGTAACCCAATTTAGCTGTCTTGCACGATAGTGATTTGACACGGACATTAGAAAACGAAAGAGAACGGGTAATGTAAGCAAAAATTACAAAATTAGAATCGTGCGAGTCTTAACTCTTAATACTTCTTCTTAAATGCTGGTCAAAAAAAAAAATACATCTTCTTAAATATAAAATATAATTAATTTTTTTTAAATAGATTAAAAAAACTAAATATTTTATTTAATCTATTATATATTATGTATCCTTATATTATATATCAATTTATAAATTAAGTAATATAATTTAAAAAAATAATAAATATAAATATTTTAAGATAATTTAATTAATTTTATTAATTAAAAAAATCTATTTTATCTCACAAGTGGCTAACACTTAGCGGTATGACTGATTGACTCTATCCCAAGCGAATTAAGACGAATTATAAAATAGAGTATTATTAGTAAGGTTCGAATAAAGGAGCGATGACTTGCCTGGAGAGCACGACGGAGAGGGCGGACGCCACCTTTAGCAGCGTGAGCGCCGAGCCACGGCGTATGGCGCCAAGCGACGGAGCCGTCACTTCCTGCAACGACCTTGTGAGCGCCGACGACGAGCTCTATGAGCCACATATCAGGAACCATTTGCCACATGACAAAGCATCCCCTCTCTGACACTCCGTTAGATCCCATTCCCGCATCATCCACCACACCCATCCCCAACTTCCCCGTCACAAACACATTTTTCACTCTCCCCTCCAACTTCCGGCAGCCCGTCGCCGCCGTAAAGTGCTGTATTATATACTCAGCCGGCGACGACACCTGTTACACATCACAACACACCACATTATTATATTTACGTACGTCTGTCTTTTCCTTCTCATTCTCCTTTCGCCCCCACTTTTTTTATGTTTTTACAATTATACCGGTGGTTAGAGTAATTAAATCAGATCATGCACATGGTAGCACAGAGGGATGAGTTCCTTTAGCTAGGCCCAAACGAGAAAAGAAAAGCCTTTAAGAGTGGGGTATGAATGACAACTTAGCCTATTGAATAATTAAAGTTTCAAAAGAGAACCCATAACAATACTTTTTGCTCAACTTTAAGCCGGTGACTCTCTGATCTAAGAAAACAGAGTGTAGTATATACTTCACCACACACCAAACTTAAACCTTTATTAACCAACAAAAGAAGGTATAACAGCACATACGCTAGTAGAAGTAAAGAGAAAAATATACCAATTCCAAGAATAGAGAAACAGAACATGGCTTGCCTGATTGAGGGATCGGTTTGGTGGCTGTGGGAGAAGAGGGAGAGGAAAGAGAGGGCAACCCAGAACACTGAGGAGGACGTTGAGGTGGTGAGATTTCTTAGAGAAGAGAAGTGGAAAGTGGGTCTTGATCCAGTGACGCCATGCCTGAAGATGGCGACTTCTTCTCTTGCTGCTGGCGAAGTCTTCGTCGTTGATGGGTTCTTCCGATAAGGGAGCAAGTTGACCCATCTCGCACTGAGAGAGACTTGAAAGTTGCGACACGCACAAGAAAATGAGAATTGGGACGTACTAGTTGCAAAGGGGAATGAGTGGAATGCACGCACAGCTCTCTAAAGATAGACTCTTTAGTCTTTATAGATAGATACATATAGAGCGGTAGTGAAGTGTGATCGCTGACGTGGCTTTAGTTAACTTTAAGAACACGCAGGCGATGTGCGAGCGTGCCTCAGTTTCATAGGAGCAAAAGTAAGATGTAAATCTCTAATACAACTTGTAAATTTTTAACTTTGCCTCACATGTTGACTGATCATTGCTCACCTTACTAGCTACTATTGAGTGATGACCCAGCCTTACAAAAAAAAAAAAAAATTATTATTTTTAATACACTTTTTATATTGATTCATGTTTCATATATTAATGAATATTAAAATGGCCACCCCAACTTTTTTTTTATTTGATAAATAATAAAATCCATTTTGAGGCTTAGATTGTAAAATGTTTTCGTCTTCCTCAATAAGTATGTTTTTTAAAATTCAAACTTATGTAAGGTTTTTACCTCTTTGGATAAATTTACTTTTCAATATTCAAATTTATATTTCCCTGTTTAATGGGAGGGGTCACTTACTACTTTGACCTACAACTTATTGGTGATTACTCAATTATTTAGGGAAAATCACTCTCAGGTCCCAAGGAAACAAAATATTGTCAGAAAAGTCCCTAGAAAATCTGAAATATCTGAAAAGTCCCTAGGGACTTTTCTGATATTATTTCCCAAAGTCAAATGACTCACATGGCCTTCTTCTATTATTTTTCTCTCTCATTTGTTCTGCGTTTTCGCTCTCAGATATGATCTTTTTTTTTTAGCTCCCTGCGTTCTCTCTCTACAGAAATGGTGGTGATGGTGAATGCCAAAGTTTTGAGGTGGTGAAAGATTTGTGGAATGGGATGTAAGATAGAAGGAATAAGAAGATGGAAGGAAGGTGGTGGGATTTTTTTTATCTCAAGTTTCCGCCATTTTTAAAGAAGGAAGGGATGAAGGTGATGATGATGATGAATAGTCCAACCCATCCCCCTTTTCCAATCTCATTGTGATGTGAAAATGCTAATATGAAAAAAAATAAATTGTTGTTAATTCGTACAGTAGTAGTTGTTAATACGGAAAATGACGTTGGGTGTCATAGTGCTCTGTTTTTGGGAAAGAAAACAGAGAAAGTGGTGTGTTTGAAGTGGTTGGGTGCTATGAAAACGCTGATATGGAAAAAAAATAAATTGTTGTTAATTCGCACAGTAGTAGTTGTTAATACGAAAAATGACGTTAGGTGCAATGGTGCTCTGTTTTTGGGAAAGGAAATAGAGAAAGTGGTGTGTTTGAAGTGGTTAGGTGCTATGAAAACGCTGATATGGAAAAAAATAAATTGTTGTTAATTCGCACAGTAGTAGTTGTTAATAAGGAAACAGAGGAAGTGGTGTGTTTGACAAGTCGTAAAACGTTTATTAACACCATGTTGAATGCGTTTGACAACCGGCCACACTTTTCTGATTCAAACGAAGTTTTGTAACGTTACGTATGGAAAATGTTGTATTTACAATGCTGAAAGCGTTTATTAACAACCTGTTGCGTTCGGTTTACAACTTGACGGTGTGGCCAGTTGCTTTTGCTTTGCCATAGTGAAACAAAAGCAAAATGATGTAAAAAAGTGCCTCTTCTGACCGTGTTTGATTTCGGTATGGCACAGCGAAACAAAACCGAGATCACCTCATATTCATTTTACAACGCATAAGCCGTGTATTTACAACTCATAAAGCGTGTATTAACAACCTTTTAACTTCGTTTCACAACGTCCCACACGCTTTACGAGTTGTAAATTGCTCGATTGGTCATACTTAACGTAAGGAAACATAGTGTCAGCGAGAAACGTGTGGGACGTTGTGAAACGAACTCAAAAGGTTGTTAATACACGCTATACGAGTTGTAAATAGTTCAATTTGTCATACTTAACGTGAGGAAACATAGTGTCAGTGAGAAACGTGTGGGATGTTGTGAAACGAAGTCAAAATGTTGTTAATACACGCTTTACGAGTTGTAAATACACGGCTTATGCGTTGTAAAACGGATATGAGGTGATCTCGGTGTTGTTTCGTTGTGGCATACAGAAAGCAAACATGATCAGAAGAGGCCATTTTTTAAATCATTTTGATTTGTTTCGCTATGGCAAAGCAAAAGCAACTAGCCACACTGTCAAGTTGTAAACTGAACGCAACAGGTTGTTAATAAACGCTTTCAGCATTGTAAACACAACATTTTCCATACGTAACATTACAAAACTTCGTTCCAATCAGAAACGTGTGGCCGGTCATTAAACGCATTCAACATGGTGTTAATAAACACTTTACGACTTGTCAAATACACCACTTCCTCTGTTTCCTTATTAACAACTACTACTGTTATATTAACAACTACTACTGTGCGAATTAACAACAATTTATTTTTTTTCCATATCAGCATTTTTATAGCACCCCACCACTTCAAACACACCACTTCCTCTATTTTCTTTCCCAAAAACAGAGCACTATGGCACGTCATTTTTCATATTAACAATTACTACTGTGCGAATTAACAACAATTTATTTTTTTTCCATATCAGCGTTTTCATAGCACCCAACCACTTTAAACACACCACTTCCTCTGTTTCCTTTCCCAAAAATATAGCACTGTGACACCCAACGTCATTTTCTGTATTAACAACTACTACTGTTATATTAACAACTACTACTGTACGAATTAACAACAATTTTTTTTCTTTCCATATCAACGTTTTCATAGTTCTCAACCACTTCAAACACACCACTTCCTCTGTTTTCTTTCCCAAAAACAGAGCACTATGACACCCAACATCATTTTCCGTATTAACAACTACTACTGTTATATTAACAATTACTACTGTACGAATTAACAACAATTTATTTTTTTTTCATATCAGCGTTTTCATAGCACCCAACCGCTTCAAACACACCACTTCCTCTGTTTCCTTTCCCAAAAACAGAGCACTATGACACCCAACGTCATTTTCCGTATTAACAACTACTACTGTTATATTAACAACTACTACTATACGAATTAACAACAATTTAATTTTTTCTATATTAGCATTTTCACAGCACAATGAGGTTAGAAAAGTGGATGTGTTGGACTATTCATCATCATCATCACCTTCATCCCTTCCTTCTTTAAAAATGGCGGAAACTTGAGATAAAAAAAAATCCCACCACCTTCCTTCCATCTTCTTCTTCCTTCTATTTTACATCTCATTCCACACATCTTTTACCACCTTAAAGCTTTGGCCTTCACCATCACCACCATTTCTGTAGAGAGAGAACGCAGGGAGCTGGAAAAAAAAGATCACATCTGAGAGCGAAAACGTAGAACAAATGAGAGAGAGAAATAATAGAAGAGGGGCATGTGGGTTATTTGACTTTGGGAAATAATATCAGAAAAGTCCCTAGGGACGTTTCAGATATTTCAGATTTTTTAGGGACTTTTCTGACAATATTTTACTTCCTTGAGACCTGAGAGTGATTTTCCCAATTATTTATCAATAAATTATCAATTCGTTTTTTGTTAATTTTTGCAGGGGTTCTTTTTCATATATTATGATAATCAAAATTTCAAAATATTTGACTAGAGATATGCACAAATATTTTGGTTACATATTATTTGAGTTTAAATTTAGAATTAGTAAATGGATTCAGTTTTAATTCAAGAATAGATTGATTCGGCATGCTTAAAAATTTATTTTAAAATGTTGTTGATGAGTAACGCCTTTTTTTAATCTTTCAAGTTACAACATATTGGAAAATTCATAATTTAATGTAGAAAATTTATTCCGATATGAATATTTAATTATGACGTAGAAAGAACACTATTAAAGACATCATCCGTTGTTAGATCGTCATATGGAAAAACTTTAATATATTTGAGTAATCTGAGCTTTCCAAAAGTAAACATGGTGTATGTTTGAGAATACTTATTTTTTTGAATATAAGTGCTTATTATACAAGTCGAGATAAAACTCCTCTCACATACTTACCTTATTTACCGTGAATCATGATTTATAAACACTTATTATCCAAAAATAAACTATTCCAAACCCATTAACAAAATTAGACAATAAAGGAAGAGTAGAATCAGGGTTCTGAAAACCGGACCGGACCGGCCGGTCCGGCCCGGTAACCGGCGAACCGGCCGGTTGGCCGGTCCGGTTCCCGGTCCGGTTTCCTTTTTTTAAAAAAAAAAATTTTTTTTTTTTTTTTACTTTTTCCTTTAGAATTTCATACTATAAGTCTAAAATTTTCAATTTCTCACCGGTTTGGTCCCGGTTTAGCTCCGGTTTGGTCCCGGTCTGACCCACTGACCCTTAACCCAGTACCCTGACCGGTTCACTACCCGGTCCGGGTTTTAATACCTTGAGTAGAATAAATTAATTAAAAGCAATAATGGAAAGGCATGAGAATCTTTTGGGGTTTGAGATCCTTTTGGTGTTGGGATAACAGCTTTTTAGGGGTTGTGTCCAAAGTTGGTCCATGCTTTGTTAGCGCTTTTTTATTTTTTTAAATATGGGAGTTGGGAGTGAGATTGGATAATGGATACCTTAGTCCTTACATATTCTCAAAACAGGGAAGAACATTACCATGAAGAGCAAAGTCCTCTTGACTTTTATTATCATTCTTTTGGAAAAAAATGGGAAACCACATGCACTACACTTTGCCACCCCACACACAACTTTGCATGTCACGTGCTCTGCATCTTTTCCTAAAGCATTCGTGCCATGAATCACAATGTGAAAAAACAGTTCAGAAATATGAAAAGATAGAGCAGTACATTTCTGTTTCAATTGGTAGTTGGTGAAGTTGTTAATTAGATTACAAATTTTAGAGTAGATCGTCAATTATAACTTGTTTAAAATACATAGATACAAATAAGACAATTATTAGTTCATTGTTAAAAAGTTGACTCAAGATACACAAGATTTGTGAATTCAAATCTTGTTGTCAATATAAAAATCTTGTTAATGAATATTTTATAGGTATTTTCGTAACCATTCTTTAAATCTGGAGGCATGATCTAACTTTAATAAAACTTGAAACCTAACTCACTTAAATTTTTGAACACTAAAATATATACATGAAAAAAATACTCTTGCTTCACATTAGTCCTCTCTAAAACTATTTTAAACCAAAAGAAAATTCCACAAAATCCATGAATCCAGTGACAAATACACGCACGGTTTAACAAGCCGACCGTGAACTAGTGATGTATAGGAACCTGAAACCGATGTGTTGATGGTGAACTAGCAGTGATCATATATGATGGTAGACAGACACTGGGGCCTAAATCATCAGTGAGTGTTCCGTAAAATTATGAAACAAGATCGAGAAAATATATGGAAGATAAGTTAGCGGAACTTACAAGATATCAGAAAGTAGAACGATCATAACTTTTTAAGTAAAAAAAGGCGAAGAGGTAAAAGAGAGAGTAAAAGTTGGAATCATACGACATTGGAGGTCCTAAAAGAGACAGTAGTGAAGATAATAATGATGGCGATGAAGTGTGAGTGACGCTTGACCCTGGTAACACTAATAGTGATACTTATCAACGAAATTATATATGCATATTGCCTACTAAGGAAGAAGTACAGCGTTACTATGAAACATATGACCCCAAATTTCTCTGTTTCTTTTGGAGGGTTGGGGTTTTCATACGAAGAAATTGATGCAGCTATATCAGGTCATGAGCATAATCATGAAAAAAGGGCTACACAAGCCTAATAGCTTGTTGCCACTTGCAACTACTTGGTCATCTGTATACTAAATTATTTTCATGGAGGGCTCTGCTTTTCTTTGTTTTTTTTTTTTTTTCAATTCTAATAAATATGGAACAGGACATAATATGAATTATGAGGCTAGCTAGGTTCTATGTGAGAGGTGGGAGGAGAAAATAAAACGACGTGACTCATAAAGGCGTGTAATTATTCAGTGGCGCTTGGGACCATAAATCCCAGTGTGGAACAAGTCACCGCAAGGTAAAAATCAAGTAACGTAGCAATTGTACAGGATCAAGAGGAAGATTGTCTTTATATAGGGAGATCTACTTACGAATATATGGCAATAATCTCAACATTTATGGATCACTAGGTACAAGATGCTTTCCAAGATATGCGATCCATGAATGCTTGCTTTGGTGGGGTCGTCTAATAAACGAATGACATCAATTGCAGGCTATAACGATCCACCAGAATTTAATTGGCAGTATCAAATGTGTTATGACTTATGAGGGGAGTCAAAGAAATAAGTTATACTCCCATTCATCTTTAATATTAAACATATTTAAGAAGTTGGGTTTGAATATAAATATAAGATATAGTTTTTATTTTTGTCAATCTTTTCCTAACTTATCCCTATTTATGCTTCATTAACAATAATCAAAAGAGGAGGGGAAATTAATGAATAAAAGAAGATGACTAGAGTGTTTTAAGAAATACATATTATATTAACTAGCTTAATTAACTTTTTGAATATAATCAAATTAGATAAATATGTCTTATATTAAGAATTGGAGAAGTAGTTTATGATTAAGTTCTTTGCTGAATTGCCCACTTTAGTCTCTTTCGGGCAAGTTGGGATATGGATTTAAACGCTCATTGTAAATTTTATACTCAGCCCGTTAATGGAAGTGGAGGTCAACTACTTAGAAGGCCAGGTTTTTATACACTAGAAGCAGATGGATCGGTTCTTGACTCAGGTCAAAGTGGAAGTGCGGGTGTTATTAGAAGGGAAGATAGAAGCTGGTTATATGGCTACATGTGTAAGCTTACGCAAGTTCCACTTGTGGTAGCATAAATTATCGCGATCATCCGGGGTTTCCAAATTTGCTGAAATAGAAATTTAACGAATAAAAGGGTTGTGATGATAAGCACCCCTTTTAAGGAGATCATTGAAGATGCCAGATTATAGTTGTCTAGAGATTGATATTTTCTTATTAGGCATATCTCTAGAGATCAGAATGTTTATGCGGATCATTTAATTAAGTTAGCACATAGTAGTACAAAGAATTTTGTCATCTTTGATCACCCATCACCTTCTCTTTCGGTAGGCGGTGGTTGATGAAGGAACTTAGAATGTGCCTCTATTAGAGGCGATTTTGTATTAATCTTCTGATAGATTATTGAACTCCAGTATTTTAGTCAAAAAACAAAACAAAAAAAACAAAAAAAAAGTTCTTTTGTTGAAACAATCCATTGAGGAAGCCATTAATACATCATCTACGGTCGTCCAATGAGACAATATAAAAGCCACTAGAACGAAAGTTGGTGTGTGTAATGGGCCGAGTTTATGGAAAGTCGGGCATAGGACCAAAGCCAGTCCATCAATATGTAACTAATTGAGCCACTTATGTAATATTATAAAATAAAAAAAAAAACTGTCGGTAGGGGAAAAGAAAGAAAGAAAAAAAAAAACATGTGGGACCCGCTTGATAAAATAAATAAATAATAAAAAAAATACATGGGGCCCACTGGAAGGAAAAAAACGTGAGGGAGGGTATTATTAATACCCTTTCCCTTCATCATTTTCGTTACCCTTCACGAGCAGGCGAGCGGAGCGAACGAAATTTTAGCAGGTAAGGTTCTGATTTTAACAGTTAATTTTGGTACTTAAAATTACGTTTTCTTAATAAACTTCCTTCATAAAAGTTGTTCTACGTATTTTGATCTTCGTATTGATAGTAATATTATATTGATTAACGAGAAATTTGGGATTAGGATTTTGGGAGAATTTGAGTTTTTACAAAAGATGGTTATAGATATGTAGAGAATAAATAATAGCTGATTTTAATCGGTTTAGATTTACCATTTGATTATTGTATGATTTTATAATTAATTTCTTCTTAAATAAATAATAAATTGTGCTTTAAAAACGTTTTTGACCGATTAAATTTGGAATAAACAATTTATTTGAGTTATTGAAAGTATTATTGAAATTTTAATCGGTTTAGTTTTGCAGATTTTGAATTATGTGAAATTATAAAATATGATTTGATATTATAGTTAGAGAATTATGGTTATTAAATATTTTATTGTGAAATAGAGTTAAGAAATTTTGATTTAAAAAGGAATTTGAGGAATAGATAAATTGTTGTTATTTTTAAGAAATTTGAGTTAATTATGGGGATTATTATTTGCTATTTTGTAATAGTTAACAATTATTATAAATTATATTAACATGTAAATATATATATTTATTGTAGAGTGAATTTGATTTTGGCTTGTTGGAGTTAAATTCTCAAGTTTAGTTGTGTCAAGAATTTGAGGTAACCACTTTCCAATTTATCATGTATGCTTGTTGAAATGATTATATACGTATGTTGGTATTTTTAACTGCTATAAATATGTTATAGTAATTTATATATGAAAAATGTACAATGATAGTATTAATCATGTTTTTAGTAATTTTTAGTTAAGTGGGCATGAATAATTTATTTGAATGTGATGAGGTATAGCATTAAATATGAAATATATGAATAATTATTGATATTGAAGATTGTGATGTTGAGATGTTGGATGTGGTGTTGTGATTGAGGAGGTTTGATTCTTTTATACCACGTGGTATAGCCACCACCGTGTGCACAGTGGATGGCTTTGGCATTCAGGACCCTTGGTATCACCCTTTCCTTTGGCCGGGTTAAAGGTCAGCTCAAGGGTAGGTGACACCTTTCCATTTTGACGGAAAGGGAACCCATGATCCGATATGAGTTCTGTTGCCTTTGGCCGGGTTACACCTCATTATTGGAGAGCTTGGTGCAGTCTTGTTAAAGAGACTAATCCTATTATATGTTATAGCTCATGGGTTCTGTCAGCGGTTAAGGAGGTTATAAGGATGGTTGAGGGAGTTTTATGCATATTGAATGATTTTCTTGAAATAATAATGTTTTTGGAAGATTGAACCTTATGTTATATGGATATATAATTTTGCCCGCTTAATTATATTATAATCATTCCCTGCATATTTGTTAAAGTGGAATTGTGGTTACGGAGTCCGTATGACTCACCCTATCAATATTTTAAATTTTTCAGGCGAGGGTTCAGGTGGTGTTACCAAGGGGAAGGCAAACGAGACTTGATTTGATATCAATCGTATGTTTCGTTTGGTTATATGAGTATAATGTATATTGCCAAACTTAAGGGTCTTTTTGGTTTTACGCTGCATATTGGGATTTGTACTGTGGACGGAACCCCCTAATATGTAATATTTAATATCTTACTTGGTTTGGAAATAAATTATATGGTAATTAAGAGGGGTCGTTACAACTTACATGTGGATAGGTTCACTTATTGAGTCAGGTAAAGTCTAATGGAAGTTGTTAGTCTCTTACAACATGATAAATTAAGGTTTAAATCCCTGTAAAGAGAGGTGCCTACATTTAGTGTCTGACAGTGCCTCTAATAAGATTGCCTCCAATAAAAAGATACCTGCGCTTAAAAAAAAGAAAAGAAAAAAAGTGAACCAACATAAGTTTGATAAAAAATTGTGCCAAAAAAAAGTGAACCACTATAAGAAAGAAAATGGTCTTGGCACTTTTACACTTTGGAGGGTGTTTTCTTGGCTAGGTTATTTTGTTTTTTCTTTTCTTATGCATATAGAGTACGATTCTAATTTATTAAGTGGATTAAGGTAAAAAAAAGTTATTGTTGAGAGCACATCCTCAACAATTTTCTGACATACTCTCTCATCTATAGGTATTCAAAGTGTCCTGGCCCGATCCCGGACATTTTATCCTAGGAATTTCCCATCCCGGTGGGACCGGGACCACACCTTGTGATCCCGAGAATTTCCGATCCCGATTTTTTTTCCTTAAAAAATGAGTTATTCTTTTATATTTTGTATTTTTTACCCCATAAATTAAGTTATCATTTAATAAAATGTATATAACATATTTAGTTAGAGTTAAATCGTATATATCGTGATACTAATCCTAACTATATAATATATAAAGATAATAACAAAAATGGTGAATGTGATAATAATAATAATATATTATTCTTCAATTCTAGCTCAATTTGTATGATTTTTATGACCTTATTAGATATTAAATAATCACTTCAAACACTAGATTATAAAAAATATAACTAATATAATTATATTATTGAAACCGGGAATTCCCGATCCCGGTTATACCAGGAATTTCCCGCGACTGGGACCTGGACCGGGAATGACTTCCCATTCCTGGCTACCCCTCGGAACAGGAACCGGGAATGGGTGATCCTAGTCCCGTCCCGGGATCTGAACACCCCTACCCTCGTCCATTCCTACTTAAATATAAGACAGTTAACTGTTTGAAGTTATTGAAAAAACTAATTTAATTATTTTAAAATATTTATATTTATCATTTTTTTTCCAAACTATTTTATCTAACTTATAAATTAATATATAATCTAAAGGCACATAACATATGAAATGATTAAACAACTCATTTAATTTCTTTAATCTCTTAAAAAAAACTATATCTAATGTTTAAGATCAGAGAAAGTAGCATTTTAGATATTGCCTCGGAGGTGAACTAATGTGACTTCAAAATCCAAACACAATATTGTCAAAATAGACCTGACATTCGTATTTATACAAGTAAATTGACATTGAGGTAAATTCTACAGTGGGCTGAAAAACTTTACTCTCAACAATTTTCCGATGATATTTAAGGCAATGTCTCTGTGAATACAATCCAATATGTTTCAAACTCTTTTTTTTTTGGATAACAAGGACAAGCTTAAGCTTGAATACAAGAACTAAGGGTTATTTAAACCCCGGATCAAAGGCTAAAATACAAATGTCAGCCTATATCTTCTACCATTTGATTAAGACAAAACTGGAGGAAATTGTACCATTCTCAGATCATTGTTTGCATCTTGAGCAGCTTTAGCTAACATATCAGCACACCGCAATGCTTCCCTGTGTGAATGAGATATCTGGATATCCCAATTTGAATATATCAGTGCTTTAATCTCTACAACATCATCAGCTAGTGGATGATATTGACCATAGCCCATTAACAATAATTGTATGGCTTCCAATGTGTCTGAAAACATTCTTATCTTACCAAAACCTTGGTTCTTACATACCAATAGCCCTGCTTTGATGGCATGTAGTTCGGCCTCCGTTGATGAAAGCCCAGCTCCTAGCTTCTGTTGAAACCCGCATATCCAATTCCCATGACTGTCACGGATTATGCCTCCACAAGCAGCTCCTTGAAGCTAATTGACTGAGCCATCCACATCTACTCGCACATACTGTTTAGGAGGTGGAAACCATTGGGTGTTCTCTCTGTCTAACACCTAGAAGATCAAATGTCTAAACTTCCCCTCTTTGACACCTTCATGAAGTAGATGCCTACATTGATGGATAATGTTCCCGTAGGCATCACTGCGGCCTTCAAAAGCTTGCTTGCATTTGTTCTTCCATATCGACCAGCATAGTAAACTGAAAAGTCATAGACATGGCCATCTGCTGAAGTATTGGTTTCCTGGAGCGATCTTGACTTTCCTCCTAAGCCAGTCCTACAAATTTCCATTAAAGAAAATAGAGTAATGTAAAGGGTTAATGATAGAAAACCACACACTATTTGCAATCTCACAGTCTCTCAAAATATGAAGCACGGATTCCTCACAAGGACACTCAAAAGGACACACAGGAGATGCAGTAAGCCCATGTTTTGCTCTGACTAAATTGTAGGCAATTTCTCATGAAACACTTACCAGAGGAAAAACTTCACTTTTTCTGGAATCAACCACCTCCAAAGATCTTTCCATATTTGTTCCCTACTTGGTTGATCCTGGTTCACAATTAGCTTATATGCTGATTTCACACTGAAGTTTCCATCGGACAATTTTCTCCACCAGAAGTGGTCTTCCCTTGACTCAACGGGGGTTTCACTTGTTCACTTTTCCTGATCACCCAATTTGGCAAGAAAATTTGCCATTTGGCTATATCCTAGGCTCCACTTGGTGTCAAGAAATGATCAACTGTAGCGTTTGGATCTTTTAAATGCTGATTCCATACCACATAATTTATAAGGGGGTAGTCTAATTGGAGCCACAACTCCTACCAAGCATTTATTGCCTGGCCACTGCCCAACTTACTCCCCACACCCTTCTGGAAAGTGTCTCATACCCTCACTATTGCCTTTCATACCTCTAACTGATTCCTCTTCTTCTGCACCTTTGGAAATTTTCCCTCAATGCAGCCATACTTGGTATGTAAGCATTTAACCCATATAACCTGTGGTTTAGTAAGCAACCCCCAGTACAACTTCATGATAAAAGCTTCGTTCTGACAAGCTAGGTCCTTAAAACCCAATCCTCCCAGGGACTTCTCTTTTTGAATTGTTTCCCATGCTATCATATGTACTTCTTACCCTCCGAATATTGGTTCTAAAAGAAACTCTTACAACTCTTCTCGATAGCATTAAGAACCCCTTTTGGAATGAGTAAGGATTGCATTTGATAATATAGGATTGTAGACAAAACAGATTTAATTAGAACAACTTTCTTAGCCATGCTTAGCAATCACCCTTTCCAGTTGGACAATCTCTTACCTACCTTTAACAACAAGGGGCAAATATAACTTTGACAGCCCGTTTGTGTAATAGCAGCACACCCAGGTATTTCCCCAAATCTGAAGTAAGTCCTACACCCAGAATCTGACTATATTCACTAGCTCTATTAAATTGCACATTTTTGGAAGTATATACCTTTGACTTCAGAAGATTGATTTTGTGTCCTGAAACTCTACAAAAGTGCTGCATAATATCCCTGAGTCTCGTCACCTGATCCACTGACGCTTCACAAAATAAAATAAGATCATCTGTGAAGAACATATGAGACGGATTTGGACCTTTAGGACTGAACCTGAGCGGTTTCCATCTACCTTCATCAACTTCAAGTTTAATTAATTGACTGAGGCGCTCCATACATAAGATAAACAAATACAGTTTAATAGGATCATCTTGTCGAACACCTCTAGTCGGAAGGAAAGAATCTGTAATGCTACCATTCCAACAAACTCTCATGGACGTCATGGATACACATTGCATTATTAGGTGAGTAAAGCCTCCATTTAGACCAAGACTCTGAAGGTTAAACTGAATGAAGTCCCAATCCAGTCTGTCATAGGTTTTCTCCATATCCACTTTTATAGCAATATACCCCTTGCCTCCTCTTTTCAATCTCATGGTTTGTATCGGTTCTTGTGCAAGAATAATGTTATCACAACTCTGCCTGTCTGAGATGAAACTGCACTGGTTCGAGAGTATCAATTGATCCATCACACTCTTCAATCTGTTAGCTATCACCTTGCTCAGTATTTTGAAGCTTACATTACACAACGAGATAGGGCGAAAATCCTTTAGTGATGAAGGATTCTCCATCTTTGGAATCAAGCATATGTTTGTTTGATTAATGCTTTCAATCCTTTCCGGGTCCGCTACCATATCCCTTATTAAAGCACAAACTTTGTCCCCTACTATCTCCCATCGTGTCTGAAAGAAATGAGGTTGAAGTCCATATGGGCCTGGAGCTTTAAATACCCTCATTTCAAACACCGCATTTTTTATTTCAATGATTGAGATATCCTTTTGTATTGCTATAAGTTGCACATTAGATAATCTTGGGAAATTAGTCAGCCAATCTTGGATAGATAATACTCCAGGTTCCTTCGAGTATAACTTTCTAAAGTGCTCAAAAGCCATGTGCTTGAGAATCTCTTGGTCGGTAATCCACTTACCATGATCATTCTTTAGACTATCCACATTGTTTCTCTTCTTCTTCATAATTGCCGAAGAGTGAAAGAACCTTGTGTTTTTGTCTCCATATTGAATCCACTTGCATCTCGATTTCTGAAAACCATAGTAGCTCTTCTTGGTTGACTACTCTCACATATTCTTGTCAAAGCTTCTGTTCCAGCTTATTTAAACCAGCATGATTTTGAATTTGTAAGGCTCGATCAATTTCTTCTAGCCTCTTCATCAAGATACGCTTCTTTTTTGGAATACTCCCCACAACTTGTTGAATCCATTCAGAAGCCAAGTTCTCAAAATTTTTGCAGCCTTCTTCCCATGATTCATTTTGCCATGCCATGTAGACCACTTCCTCAAAGCTCTCTTCCAGACACCAAGCAGCCTGGTATTTGAATTTTGGGCTATCATGATTCCTGTGATTCGGTTCCTCACGAGGAACCACTATCACCCTGTGATTAGATTTAAAATGAAGACCATAGATAGCTTTATAATCAACATGATTCGGTTCCTCACGAGCAACCACTATCACCTGTGATCAGATTTAAAATGAAGACCATAGACAACTTTATAATCAACGGTACCGTGGGCTTTGCAGGTGGCGGTTGAATACCAGAGGGCTCGCTGCTACTGGATTTCCAAGGGCAACTCTCTTTTTTATGTCCATACCGTCCACAACTGAAGCAAATTTTATCCAGCCTTTCATATTCAACGTTGAAGATGGCCTGAGCTATGATCACTCTAGGAATTAGCCTCTTCTGTAAGTCAATCTCTACACAAATTTGGGCATACCTTCCCAGCTCTACCTTGGCTTTCTCCCCTTCTTCTCCTGATAGCGTAAATAGATCCACTTTCAGAGTTTTCCCTATCATATCTCCTACCCTCTATATATACTTTTTAGAATACCATTGAAGAGGAATATTTGGAGTTCTCACCCAAGTAGCTATATGTCCCAGTGAGTCATGGAAGGGATCAAAATGGGGAGACCATCTTTGTACTAGCACAGTGGTAAGCCACCACCCAAGGTCCTTTAAAGAGGATCCTTTTATATTGTGCGCCCCAGTGTTCAGTATTTGTGAATCCCTATAGGACCATATAAAACTCCATTAAAATCATCACCCTTAAACCCCATGAGCGAATCCCTATAGGAGAACGCCTTTGACTTTGGCACATGTAACTCCTCTTCGAGTTCAGTTTCAGTATTCTCTGCATCCAGCATCAAATCGGACATTATTTCATCCTCTTTGATTTCTTTCCTGGATTTTTTGGATGCTTTACTCACTGCCTGGTCCTCCTTTGGCCTATCTGGGGGCACTTTGCGAACAGCCGATTCTTCCATTGTGAAATTTGCTGTGGCACAAGTTTCAAGAGAGAGAAAATTTACTCAGAGCAAAAACTTTGCTTTCAAACAATTTCCCATCGTGCTGTATATATGTTTCAAACTCTGACCAGTAGACAGGAAGTTGTAGGCCGAAACAAAAGTAAAATCTATGCTATTTTGGATGTTCTCCATAAAAAAATTAGCATGGGAAATCCATCCCTAATATGTTAAAATTGGAATATCTATATTTAATTTTGCTCCATTTTCATCTTTTAACATTTATGATTTTAATGTACACATATCTAAAATAAAAATAATCTTGTAACTCTAAAATTATCATTTAAACAAGTAAAAATAAAAAATTGTGAATTTTAATATGAAGATTTCACTAAAAAAAACAAATGGGCCGGAGTCTAATCCAAGTCCGATTTCCTAATATAAAACCCCGAAAAAAAAAAAGGTCATGTTGTGAGCTTAAAAAGCTTACAATGTCTCGACGAGATTTTAGGTCGACAATTGAAGTGTCCGGAGATCCTGTCAAAGCAAAAATGGGACCGTTGGAACAGTTGGCTATAGAACAAAGGAATGGATCTTCGTCTTCGCACCTAGAAATTAGCTATATCTGATGTTACTATCTTTCTCCTGCATCGTCTTTCATCGACAGGGAGATACGACACAATTTTTCATCTAAAACTTGCAAGAGAGCCTCTGCCCGTTTTGCGTCTGCATTTTCTCACTCTTCGTGGGATTTACTTCTATCTATTTTAACGTTGAAGCGATTGATTTGTTAAATCTCAAAAGCGATGGCAGTGAGTTATTTACTTATTATCAGTAATTCTGTTTGTTAAGAAATTGAATGCAGCATTGGTTTCGATTGTTTTCACCTTCATAATGGCATAGTTGGTTTTAGATCTCAGCACGTTTAGCTGTAGACTTTTTGAACATCTATCACAAATGGATAAAAAAGTCAACCATATTTGATACAAATATAATCTAATCATAAAAAAAAAACAAATTCTAATCCTGATCCTTGAACTCAAGGAGGGTCATGAATTCTTTCAATTTTTTAGCAGATGATAATGGATCCTCAATTGCGAAATCTGTCTTATCTCTCATACAGAACCAGGAATGTTGCCAGGTGGAAGGTGTAAACCAATTTCCATGGATATGAGAAAGCATATAATGACGTTTCCCTCATCACCTCTGACGGCTTGACCTTATAGAAGAATATTAGACGAATTGCAATCACCCTCAACTAATCACTTAGGAATAATCTTTTATTACAATCTGTGTCTGCAATTTGCAGGAGCTGTCAAGCATGGAAGCTCCTACAACAGAGGTGGACCTTGGGCCTGCGAAGATTGAAGAAGAGAAAGTAGGAGGCCCCGTGTTTCACTGTGATCTTTATGATACAGAGTTAGTTCACAAGGTGGCTGAAGCACTCCTTCCTGGGTTAGCCACATCATGTGTTGATAATACAGCAGGAGGTCTCTTCAACACACCTGGTTCAGTGGCTGCAGATTTGAGAAATGAAATGATAGAGTACCTTAACCAGAGAAGCGAGTCCTTTGTAGCAGAGTTAGTTGTGTTAGAAGGAGGGCCAGATAGTGAACTTCTGGATAACCCCTTTGAGATCATTTCAGTTTTTGTGGATGACTTTGCGATTGAAAAGAGGAATCTGTTCAGTCGCTTTTCTGGTTGGCTGCTAAGTGAAAAAAGAGAAGACAGAATAGATGATTTTGTTCAGGAGATGGAGAAGAATGGTTTTTGGACTCTAGAGCGAAGACAAGCGGTTGCTGGAGTTTTAGTTAAGAATGTTGACTACAAGAACTCGTATCATTGTGACATGAAGTTCAACTCCTTGGAAGAACTTTCCAACCATGCACATAATTGCGGCTTCAGGCCTATCATTTGTCATAACCAAGGGTGTGAGGCTAGATTCTGTGCAAGTCATTCGGTGAAGCATGATTCAGAATGTCCTTTCAAGATAATTCCGTGTGAGCAGAAGTGTTCAGAGCTCATTATGAGACGCGAGATGGACAGACACTGCATAACTAAATGTCCCATGAAGCTTGTGAACTGCCCTTTCTATGCTGTGGGGTGTCGGACCCCTATTGCGCAATGCTTCGTCGAGAAACATTGTTCTGATGAACTTCATTCTCATGTCTTCTACGTTCTTAAAGGCATCTACAAAGAAGCATCTGAAGAGGATCTTAAACCACGAGTGGAGCAACTTATGCAGGTTAGTGTCTGTTCAATATTTGTGGCTAGTGTTTGATATGCTTTGAAACCTTTGGTAATGAAATTTAGTTAGTTCTGGAGGTGATCATTAGAAAATGCCTTATAGGCAGAGAAAAATGGCATTGCTGAGAGTAGGAAAGAATGAATTTGATATCCTCATGCAGTTAATATGCTTAAATTGAGGCTTCAGAGTTCAGTTACTTATCTATAAGGATATCAAATTGTAAGCTCTTAATATTGGTTTCTTTACAGTTATTATTTGAGGATTGTGATGTGCCAATTTCCCTGTCATTTTTTATATTCAGACCTTTAATCTCTTGCTATAGGCATCATCAAACAGCAGATTGGCAGATGCTCGAGATGTGAGATTTTTAACTTCCGTTGTAAAGGATCTCGATTCCAAGCTAGAGCCTCTGGTGATCACTGTGAAGACAGAAAATGATGTGGAGAATATTGCAGGGAATGGAGATACTGACATAAAAGAAGAGGACAGTCAACAAAGCATACAAACATCAAGTAAGGAAAATTCATTGGATAAAACCGAAGTCACTGTAGAGACGAACAATCATTCAGTGAATAAAGATAGTCACATCAAGGAAACAGACAATAAAACGGATACACAGATGTCAAGTGAGGAAAATTCATCAAATAAAACTGAAGTCACTGTGGAGATAAAAAAAGATGCAGTGATTGAAGATAGTAACGACAAGGAAACGGAAAATGAAAAGAATACACAGATGTCAGAGGAAAGTTTATCAAAAAAAGTTGAAGTCACTGTTGAGATGAAAAATGATTCACAGAATGATCAAAACAAAGAAGATAGTACCAGCAAAGAAAAGGACAGTGAACAGGGTACACAGATGTCAGTTATGAAAAATTCATCGGATAAAGTTGAAGTCACCGCCGTTGTGAATAAGGATAGTGTTGATGATTATACCAATAAGGAAGACAGTGACATCAACAAGGGCATCAACAAGGGCAGTGAAAAAAGTATAGAGACTTCAAAGGAAGCAAATTCATCAAATGAAGCAGAAGTCAACAATGTGAGTACTACACAGGTGGATAAGGATGTTGCAGATGGTAATTTAAAACCTGAGGGCAATGAAGACAGCACAAAAACCGCATGAAAAGTGCGGTACAAAAAGTTGAAGTCACTACTGCAAATGAAGATGTTACTGTGAGAAACATCAAGGACACAAATACTAAATATTAAAAGAATCAGAATAAGGGTAGTTCCTAGAATGCTGTAAAGAAGAGAGATGTTGGAGATGATGCCTCGGAAAATAAGGGTAGTAGTGAAGGAAGCATTCAGGCATCCATAGTGAAAAACTAGGGAAAGGAAGAGATATAGTTCTACCTACTTAAGAAGTTTTGCACTTTGCAGGTAACTCGTTCACATGCCGATTCCGCTTGTTCAGTATGCCCTACCATCATTCAGATATATATCTTCTTGTCTCTTGTGTGTGTGTGTGTCCTTTCTGTTAACTATCCTTTTATCATTTGTTACTTTGCTTTGCCACATCTTTTTCCTTTTTCTTATTTTTGTTTGATTTATTAATCTTAATGTTGACATGCTTACAAACATAAAAGGAGTGTTGAAGTGTTACAAATAGCTACGTTTAGTTCTCGGGAATTTGTGTATGACACCTGGAATCGAAGAAGTATAAACCTTCTACGTGGGCTTTAGGATACGTTTCTCTGACTGTATTTTAATTAAAATTGAGGAATGAGCTGTGGTATGACAAAACACCGCCAATTCAGCGACAAAACACCACCAATTCAGTGAAGCTGCAAAATTGTCTTCTCTGTCCAAAATCCTAGCATGGTATAGTATAAGAAATACGTACTTCAAATAATAGTATCAAAGTAAAATTCTCAAATTTGATGAAAAATCCCAACATTCTTGCCTGCAATAAAGGTGCAGTTTGATGCCATCTAAATGACTATTGCATCGTAACATTGATAAAGGTTTCACATGTTAACAAATGCGGATTTTGTGCAAGCGATTTTCACAGAATAGCTAAAGGATTGACAAGAATTTATATGTTTTAGAATAAGAACACAAACCTAAATCCTCATAATTCTGGTCACAGAAATTTTAAAAAAGGAAATAATTCCTCTGTAATTTGCTTTTGGATACAATAAAAGGTTGGGGTCGGCTGCATCTTGCCCAAACATCCAATAAACCATACAATATTTTTTGACCTTTATAGAAGGGTCCAATGAGCCATGGGGCAATATTTCTTCCAATACGTCCCACCATTAACCTCTGGCCTAAATTGCCATGACAATAACGTAGCAAAAACAAAATTATTTTACCGACGAACAATATTAAAATTACCTGGAAAAAAAGAGTGCTTGACAAATCAAGGAAAGACAACCAATAAGTTGTTGGTTGAGGTGGTAAGTGGTCTCACCTCGTAAGAGAAAACATAAGTTTGAATACCAGAAAGCGTTTCTGACAAAAAAGAATACCAGAAAGCGCACTTATTGGGAGAGGTAAAAATCCTTTTACACTTGAATTTAATTATATGATAATTATTTTACCTAACTTTCAACACACAATTTTTTGCCCAACTAGTTTCAACTTTATGCAATTCCATGCAGATTCATAACCCTAATTCGGTTAACCAAAAACAAGACGAATAAGCAAAGTAACAACCATATCAATATCAATATTATATTCTAGTATAGCTTTATGTTTGGAGCCATATAAAAACAACCAAATGTATTATTATTATTAGCTCTCAACAACTATTTTTAAATTAATTATTAATTATTTATATTTATTTATAATTATAATTCATATTTTCCTCTCTGTAAGTTACACTCGAATGGGAAAACATTTTTTTCCTCCATGTGATATTCACCTCCCAATAATAGAATAGAGGCCAACCAACGTAATGCTGCATCGAACACTGCACATCATAAAAGCATGAAGGAGCCACCCTGTAATTAACCTTCAGATCCTCAGAAAACCAGAGATCGATCAATCTTTTCCTCTTCCTCATTGTTCGCTTTCTCTTGCATTTCTTCTACTTCTCTTCGTTCTTTCTCTCTCAACGACTTTAGTTGGCTCTTCCTGCCTCTACTCAACCTCGCCTTGAAGCCTTTCTTCTTGTCGGCCGGCGCCACAATCGCAGGCTAAAGGTAGGCTTGTGGATCCTAAACCCTTCATTTTGTTTCATTCCTCTACCAGAAAAAACTCAATGTTTGTTTCCTGATCATTAATTTTTGAGACGTGCTAAAATTTCAGGAACGTGTTAAACTAATTTATGATGTTTGAATTTGACATGTGACAAATTGATAACTGATTCAAGATGACGTAGACAAACATCTCAAAGGAAAATATCAATTAATTGCTCCCCTCCCATCATGGCATTGTTTCGTAACCCTGGTTCTCTTGAAATGCTAATAACATGCGCGCGCGCGCAGGATTCTTTTAGGTTTTTTATCGTTTACTTGCTTCCAGTACATGATTGAATTATATAGAATCTGTTACTATGCTGGTTTTGACTCTCCACCTGCCTAAAGTAACCGAGAAGTTTCTTTATCAGTTTTTGAAATTAAATTTTACGTCATTATGGTAATGGCAATTAAAACTAGTTTCCTTTCAATGCACGAGCTTAAATGTGATATTTTCTTATTAGGTTTTCTGAAATGTAAAATCTTTAATATATATAGTTATAGTATGTTGTGTCTAAATCAGAACACTTCTTGAACTTCAGAAAAATAACTTCACTGGTTCCTTGTTAGGATTGGAAGCATTAAAAACAATTATGAGTGCTTCAATATCTGCTCCATTACTTCCGAGAAATGGTAATTTGAGACGTCGATATCCATATTTTGAACGAGAAAAATCTTGCAAGCACTTCATATCTCCCCAGTAGTCTTGTTTAACCGTGTCTTCCATGCACTATATGTTTTGGTCTTAGTGCAGATTTATTTTAACGGTAAAAGCTGTTTTTCCAACGTATTTATGGTG
Organism: Inga oerstediana; assembly: GCA_963210345.1. Taxonomy (NCBI): domain Eukaryota; kingdom Viridiplantae; phylum Streptophyta; class Magnoliopsida; order Fabales; family Fabaceae; genus Inga; species Inga oerstediana. The sequence continues at coordinate 11,079,074 of OY723401.1, forward strand.
TAGAGATAAGTATGTAAAAAGATTTTTATCTTAATTTGCTTGACCGTGCTTCTTAAACACTAACTCAAACTAACCCTTAAATTGTCTGAAGGAAAATACATTCTTTTTGTTTTTTTAATTTGGTTTTATTTGTGGAGCAATTACCTATTTTTTCTGCAAAGAATAATGTTACCTTGAGATCCAGCATAGGCTTTTGTTGGTGAAGGTGCCATGTTGATGTAATATTAGCCATAGCGCCAAAGTTTGGTGCGTGTTTCGACCTTTTTATGTACATTTCTTTCAGACATTTTGGTCATAAACCTTGTTGATTGAGATCTTGAGTATTTTAATATATAATTGATGGGAAATTAGACCTTTTCCTGACCATTTGCTGATATAAATATTTAATAGTCCCTCCTTGAAAACTGCTCTCAAAAAATCAATTTCTGGGCAGGGAGATATCAGTTAGAGTCAGAGGCCGTGTCTCAATAACAATCATTCAGAAATCATATAGTTCTGAGAAGATGATACTTGAAGGCTCACTTAACTTAAAGGGGCGGGAGTTGGAGGCTGTTTTCTCTTTCAAAACTCCTAAAGGAGATGTGGAGAATGACTTCTCATGTAAGTCAACAAGCATAAAGAATAAAGACAATTTTGATAATTTGTCAATATCAACTAGTAACTTCTCCGAGAGGAACCTCCAGTCACCTTTGCCACAGACACCTTATGCTACTCCAAGAGACGATGCTGCAACCAAATTGCAGAAGGTTTACAAAAGTTTCAGAACAAGGAGGCAACTAGCAGATTGCGCAGTTCTTGCAGAGCAGAGATGGTTAGTATTTATCACATTTGTTCTGTCCTCTCAAATTAAACATCAATGTGTGTGTGTGTCTATATATACACATTATTTAAACAACACCCGCTGTAGCTTTCTTATTCTCCTGGATTTGAGCGTGTTGCTTTAAAATTTTATCTCCATCTATACGAGTGGTTGTAGAATCTAATATCAGAAAGGAATTAAATTTTTTACTTTTGCGGATATTATAGTTTTCACTTAAGAGTGGCCTCACATGCCATTACCATCAAGTTATGTTCATTATATGAAATTTCCAAAACTTCTTGTCATACGTATATAACTTCTTTAATCTTTGAAATTTTACAACAGACTTCTATGAACTTTTACATTTATACAGATAATTTCCATACTACTAGTTATGTTCATTATTTATCTGCAAATGACTTAAAATTTCGGTGGTTTATCTTTATAGATTTGAAAGTTTAGAAAATTTATCATTAAGTTTTAAAGGTTAAGAAAAATTATTTGCAGATGATTCTAAATTAACAATCGTAAGAAAATACAGATATCTCTCATTTTTCATTTACAAATCGTGTAAAACACTTGCAGGTGGAGGGTGTTGGATTTTGCTGAGCTAAAGCGGAGTTCCATATCATTTTTTGACATCGAGAAGCCAGTGACTGCTCTTTCCCGTTGGTCAAGGGCAAGAACTAGAGCTGCCAAAGTAAGTTTTTAAAATCATGTTGTAACATGTTAATGTTGTCGTTTGCGTTTTAATAGCAGCTGAGAGCCTCCTTTTATTTTCTGGCAGGTCGGAAAGGGGCTATCAAAGGATGCGAAGGCTCGTAAACTCGCTTTACAGCACTGGCTGGAAGCAGTAAGTCTCGCAGCTAAAGTAGTGCAATAAAATAATTAAAATACTTATAGTTTTTCTAACTATTTGCCACTCATTCAATAACAGATTGATCCTCGGCATCGTTATGGCCATAATCTTCAATTTTACTACGCCAGATGGCTCCATTGCGACAGCGATCAACCTTTCTTTTATTGGTAAGCTTGCATCGGTCCCGAGAGGAGCGTAAACGATCATACTAAATGATTGACGTGTAATAAACAACCTTCAAAATGTAGGCTTGACATTGGACAAGGCAAGGAAATCAACCATGAAAGATGTCCAAGGTCAAAGCTTCAACAGCAGTGCATCAAATATCTGGGTCCAGTAAGTTTTCTTGCCCTTTTGACATTTCTAATTTCTTTAACCGGTTCACTGAGAATAGCAATCTCATATAGCCCAGCTAGAGGGAGAGGAATTGGTCATATACTATTTTGTAAAATCCCAGAACTTGTGGGTAGCTCAACCGTCAAGCAACATGGTAACACTACTTTTGATGTTTTTCTTGTCCAGGAGGAAAGAAAAGCTTATGAGGTAGCAATAGAGAATGGGCGACTCTACTACAAGCAGAGTAGGAAACTTGTTGAAACTTACGGAGATGCTAAGTGGATTTTTGTGCTCAGCACTACCAACACTTTATATGTTGGACAGAAGATTAAGGGCAAATTTCAACATTCAAGCTTCCTGGCAGGGGGAGCCACATTGTCTGCCGGAAGATTGGCGGTGGAAGGTGGTGTCATTAAGGTATCTGGTATAGATTGATTTCCTGAATTCCGTTGCTCCCTGTTTGACTGTTTGTTATACTGACATTAATCTTTCTTCACTTCAAAGGCTGTTTGGGCTCACAGTGGTCATTATCTCCCAACAGCAGAAAATTTTCAGGCATTCTTGTCATTCCTCATAAAACACGGCGTGGATCTTACAGATGTAGAGGTAAAAGATGCGAGACCTTGTTTCTTTTCAAGATATCTTCTGCCAAACCAAACAATGCAGGGACTTTATATATGGCTGCTGACCACTGGCCATACTATTCTGCATAGGAAATTGACAAACAATTTAAGGCAAGTTTCTTACTTCCTTCTATCATGTTAAACCCAGGAAAACCCTAGAGAAGACGAAGAAGAAGAAATAACCCGAGAGGAAAAGGATCTCATCTCCCGCAATTCTTCACTAGCTGAGTTACCTCATGACGGTGGTCTGGGAAGTTCTGGCACATCAGCTAAGATGATATCTGACTTGAGAAATGAGGATTCCAACGCCAAGTCTAATTCTCATCTGCCCTCTTCAAGATTGTCTAGAGGACTAAGGTCAAAATTGTCCACACTCGAAATACCAAGACGAGACAATGTGTCAGACATTTTTGGGAGGCAATCATATCCGTTAAGTGTTTATTTTTTGGCCCCAGACTCTTTATCAGATGGTTATGAGACAGCAGAAGATGAGCCGGCAGAAGAGTCGTATATTGATGAGTCAGAATTCATGGTCTCCAAATCCAACTTGTTTGTTGAAGATCAAGGGGAAGGCCATGATGATCCTATTCCGAGAGAAAAAATAATGAAGAGGATAGATTCACACAAATCCATGAAGTCATATCAGTTGGCGCATCAATTATCAACCAAATGGACAACAGGTGCTGGCCCAAGGATTGGTTGCATGCGAGACTACCCTTCAGAAGTACAGTTTCGAATTCTGGAACGTCAAAACTTGTCTCCATCTCCATCTCCCAGAATCCCTTCAATCTCTCGTGTCACCCAAAACCCATAATTTTATTCACTCCAGCCGATCGTTTTCTTCCGATAGGGGCAGTGTTTCGTACAGTTAAAGGTCAAACAGAGTGGTCCTGTGCTTCTGTTAAGAGTCCAGAAAACCATACTGATGTTGGTCCGCACCCCGGAATGCTTCTGATGGCCGTTCTCTTGCCCAAAATGTTTTTGTAGGTCGTGTAGTGTACAAGAAGCAGAAGAATTTTGCAAGCTCTGATTCCAAATGGAAAAAAGAAAGAAGGCATCTTGTAAATCAATGAACTAACAAGATAGACCAAAACTTTCTAAGAGGGTGGTTACCCAGGTAACTAGGTGGAAATTAGAAGCACGAAAGTCTTCTGTAAGGAAGCCACACCGAATATGGAATGTTTCGGCTATAATGACGAGTGATGCCTTCTTTAGATGACCGTTAAGTCTCTGAAAGTGTTCAATATACTAGAACTAGCTTCCCAATGAGCAAGAGCGCTCGGTCCATCTAGACCGTCCAGATGAAATTTGGACGGACCAGATTTATTTATTTTTACTTTTTGTTTTTTTAAAAAAATATTTTAACTTAAAGAGAATCTAAAATAAAAATAATTTTCGAACTAACATTTTTTTTAAAAGATGATTTTTTCATTTAAAAATCACCAGTTAAAAAAAATTAAATTTAGATCGTCTAGATCTCATTTGGACGGTCCAAATGAACCGAGCACTCCTTTCTTGTCTAAAGGATGAGCAAGGAAACATGTTCCTCAATATATCAGGTCAAGGAATTCCTGATCTGTCCAATCAATATATTTGGGCATGCATCAGCATAAAATCTAAGCTTAGGGTAGAGTTCCCATGCTATTACGTCTTGTTACAAGATGTCGTCATACATTATATCTACCCAACAAAAAAAAGAAAGAAAGGAAAATTTGAGTTTACTTGATACAACAAATCATCTACCAAGGCCAGCATGCTTCTCTCCCAGATTATCTAACAATGAACGGCATTCGCTAGATGAACGGAAATAAGGCATATTCAGCATAAAACAGATTCCAGATAAAACGATAGAACCCTGAAATTGCCTCCTGCAGCATAGAATCGGACATTTTAAGAGAGAGAGGAATTACTTTAACGTATCAGCAAAACTGATCTTCAAATCTACCAAAAAGAAGATGCAAAACAAAAGTTGGGTTGCATGCTCAGGTTTGAATCAATAAGGTCGAGCCAAAAAAGATCTCACAGGCCAGAGTAATAAATTTTTTTATTGACCCAATCTAGGGTTTTATATTATAGACCCATAAAAGATGAAAAACCAGAACTAATAATGCAAGTAAAATCAAACTAATCCGAATCCACATAATAATATCCTTTGTTCAAAATATATGAAGTTGACTTGCATGATGTGCCAATCAACCTCTCCTTTTGGTCCCAAATGGTGCTTGAAAACTTAAACAGGCAATAAGTTAATATGGAATTGTAAAATTAACAACTTTGAAGAGAGGTTAAGGATACACAGTCAATGCAGTGAACCTGAATTCATGGTGCTGCAAAAGATGAAGAAAAAAGATCCAAATTCTGAAACTTTTACAGCTTCATGCTCGAAGTGTGTTGGAATAACATAATGAAAATATTGAAAAAGCTACTACAATTATTTTCAAGGCAAACGAAGAAGAGTGTTACCTTGGTATAATTAGCTTGTTCTAATACCCGAGTCTGAAATATAAGAACAAAAAATCTGTTATGGCAATTAAATAATTTCATATGTTTGCGTGTGCCTGATTTTTATAGAAAAAGTGAGTATGAGAAAACATCAGACAAGAAGCTTCCACAGACATTTAGGTTCTAATAAGCATACATTTGTAAGAACTACCAAATGTCAATGCATTACAATCAGTGTCATTTTCACCAGACTAGAAGCTTTCACAGACATTTAGCTTCCAATTATTTAACAGAGGGGAAAAAAGAAGCAGAAGCAGCAGCAGCATATTTTGTTTGGATGAACTATAAAATAAAGGAGAAGAGCAAAATCAAGAATATAAAATAAAAAGAAACAACATGAAGCATGCAAGAAAATCCACCTAGACAACAATGACAGCCACAAAAGTTATGACCCAAAGAAACAAACCTGAAAAATCAAGCTTGATGCAAAAAATATATGAGCTGGTATCAGCAACCAGCGCCTGAAAGCCTGTAAAGATGTGCCAGAATTTACATATGGTTCTGTTTTTGTGGAAGATAATATAAAGCACTTAATGTAACTGACCAGCAAATAACATGAATTTGTATTCACCTGTGGTAGATAAATTGCTGCCAGTATTGAAACGATATAGTTCGTCAGCAAAATTCCAGAACCAAGGAAAGCAATATTTCGAACTCCTAGTTTAGTAGCGAAGGTTGAGATCCGATACCTAAAATAGTTATTACATTCAATTCATCATTAGATGAAGGATGAAATCACTTACAGAGGGTGAATATGCATTAAATACACAATCACACATCCACACCTAACAGAATCTATATATAAATATAGAAGTTCTAACAAGTCAAACTACTTATGAGTCATGAACAATGTGACTCATGTTTCAAACCTATGCAATGCACAAGACCTACCCTAGTTAAAAGAAAATACCGTTTCACAAAAAGGGGAAAAAATGCACTGCATCTACAACTCAGCTAATCAAGATAAATAGATTCCAGATCTGCAGCATTAATCCAGCTTTATCTGAAAACTTACTTGCGATCCCCCTCAACATCTGGAAGATCTTTTGTTATAGCAATTACCAGTGCAAACAATGTTACAAAGGTTGTGATGAAAACCACAGGAGAGCTGCAGGGAGTGATACATGAATAAACACATGATAAGTTATCAAAATATAAGTTGTAATAATGAATACAAAATTGCATGGATTAATGAAAAGCTAATGTCATCCTGAACTTTATTGGCATAATAAGGAAGCATAGCTTTACTGGGAGGACACAATAGACTGACCCAACCATTTCAAGGTGGAAAGCCTTTCATTGTTGGTGTCACTCATTAAGGGAATCTAACTTTCATAGTTTCTTCTTTTAAATTTTAACCTTTTTAATTGGAATACCATATTCATAACTATTGTAGTCTTCAGGGATCCCTATGTTTGAACATCAGGCACCTACAACCTAATATTGTTCACATCACCCAGTTACAACAATGCAGTTACAAATGCTAAACTCTTACGAACCTCCACTGAAAGGTAAGTCCAAGAGCAGCTCTAGTAGCATAATACACACCAAAGTTAAGAAGAAAACCCCGAACCTGCACATGCTGCTTCTGTCAATCTTTGTACGGTAGTATGAGCTTGTGAACATACAAATCATATACAAAAATTGAATTCAACTAAAAGAATTGCAAATAAATCAATGTAGAATCCAATTTATTTTTGAAGAAAAATCAATAAATCAACACTTAGTACAAGCAAAGAATGAGGGGAAAGGAGAATATTTCTTACCGTGGCAATAATAAGAAATGCTGCCACAGGAAACCTTTTCATTCTAAAAGGTGGAACAGAATAAATGGTGCCAAGAAGAAGGCCAAGAGTGTAAAGAGAAAAAATAAAAAGCCCAAAGTTCAATCCAACTATCAACAAGCCCGCTGCAGCAAAAAATATCACCAAGAACCATGCAGATTGAACTGAAAGATCTCCCGCAGCTATAGGTAAATAGGGTTTGTTTACCCTGAAAACAGACATAAAGCTAACTTAGATTCATTTGGCAAGGAGCGAAGTCAGCTAGCAACATGAAAAAGTTTAAATCCTAGAAATGGAATCTCAAAATGAACTGTTCTGGAGTTGATGCAACTTTAAAAGATATATTGCAACTTAGCAAGAAATAAGCAATGATTAGGTTAAAAAAGATAGGAAGAGGACAAACTGTATACATCTGCGTCATACTTGTCAATACTAATGTCATAAATTTGATTGATGCCAACTATATAACCATTCCCACATATTAAGGCAAAAAGACCCGAGAATGCCTTGAGCAAAAGTGACCACTTTATCAGATTTGAATTCTCGATCAATGCTCTTGCCACCAAAGCACTGTAGGTACAAAAAAGTGCAAATGAAAATAAATATACCTGGCATGAAGTAGCAAAAAATCAAAACGGAAAAAAACATTATCATCAAAGTTTGATGTTACTCACACAGAACCTAATGCTGTACCACGTATAGTGTGGGGTCGTAAAAATCTCCAACATGCATCTTTGAAAGCTGAAACTCTGTCTGCAATTGGATGGTCAGGTCCAGCAGCTCCAGCTTGACTGCAGGCCTGGGAGCATTTGGTTCAATTAAAGTGATTCAACAGATTCACTAGAGAATGGTGATAAAACAGACTCAAGTCATGTATATCAAAATCAAAGTTCATGAAAAATCAGTTCTTTGAAACTGATACAAACATTTACATCATAAGGGCAAGTTGAACAACATAAATACGTGCTCAAATGAACACTCATGTGCTTAATTAGTTTAAATGCATCTGCAATTTCTTCAAAATGTGTTAGAAAAACCATAGGTAATCTACAGATACGCTTATTGATAGCACTCAGGATAAGTGTGCAAGTGACAATCCTAAATTCACTAAAAATATAGCCCTCCCCTCTTTATTTTCAGTTCATCCTAGTTGCCTCTTTATTGCCACCTCACTGTATCATGCTATCAGCCTGCACCACCGCTGCAAGTACCATACTGCCACCGTGACCAACTTGGCAAATTAGAGTCATCTATGGTCATTGATATTATCATTGAGTAACCTCACTATTGCAATGTCATAACGACAATCACCAGGCGGTCCAGGCACATCATCAGATGTTTCACTCATAGGTATTAATCTTCCATCCATTTTGAAAGTTCTACGACACTGCGGCAGTGAGCATCAATGCTCATCACCTTGCCATGCCATAGGTTCTTAAGTTCTTATCCTGCACCGCCGCTAAACACTTTCATTTGTCGCATTACCCGCTCAACAACCATACAACAACTGTCAACATTATCTTCGTCGATGTGTCCTTCATCGCATGTCCATAATACCACGGTTAGTCTATTAAAAGTTGGTTCCATAAGAAACATGTGTGTCCAATTTATATCACTTCCTAATCAAAGCATCGCAAGACTAAATAGCGTGTCTGAACGAGAACTACTGATAAGCAAAACTAATGGCGCCCAGAATGCCAACTCAATTTGACTACTTAGCAACGTCGGCCCAATGATATTGTGTTTCTAGTCACCCTTAGCTTGGACCTCACTTAATAACGGAATGCCTAACAAAACCCAAGTATATCCACCAACTCACAGATAGTTGAAACAAAATTCTAATAGGATACGGAAAGAAATACAAACCCTGATGGCATTGGGTCTCTGTTGTCTCTTCGAAACAGGCTTAGAGCAGCTTTTGTAATCGAATAGGCCAACTGAATGCGAGTTTCTGGAAAATCCTAAGAACAAATTGGAGGCTATAGGTGTTGCCTGGCACGGTATTTTTATGCAATACGAGGAACTCCGTCTGGGAACTATAGCAGAAACACGAATTGAAGAAGAAGATGAAAGCTCCATGCGGAACAGGGGATAGCAACACTCACTTTTTTTTGCCAAATAGGGATAGCAACACTTACTGTTACTGGTACAGAGGATCGAGAGAGAGAACGAAGATGAAAATGAGAGAATTTATTCAACGAATTCAATTGATTACACGTGTGAATTTATATATTGACCGAACTTCTGATCTAACTAGCTAACCACGTATGGTTAAGTACACGTGAAAGACTAGCCACGTGGCAATTAATATTTTCCCGTGTAACAACTAGTCTCCCCCTAAAAAATATCCTTGTCCACAAGGATGGAATGAGCAGGTGGTGCCGTGGTAGAAAATTCAGGAAACTGCTGCTGAATATAACTCAAATCTTCCCAGGAAGCATCCTCAGGCTTAGAGTGTTTCTACTGAATCAGAACCTGCGTGACAGGTAAATTAACCCGTTTCACAATCTTCCTGCCGTGAATAGCCAAAGGTTCTAACATAAACCGGCCATCGGAATCCGAGAGAGGGAGCGAAGGACTAAGAGGAACCCCAGCCCCCACATGGCGCTTAAGAAGAGAGACATAAAAAAACAGGGTGCATATGTGTGTTCTCAGACACTTGCAGCTCATACGCAACCTTGCCCACCCTCCGTAACACCTGAAAGGGCCAAAAACAACGTACAGCCAACTTGTGGAGGGCACAATTATTCAGCAGATTCTTTCGGAAAGGATGAAGCTTTAGATAAACCATATCACTGACAGAAAATTCACAATTAGTCTTATGCTTATTGGCATGTTGAACCATCCTATTCTGAGTTCGAGAAAAGTGGTACTTACGAAGTTGAGAAGTTAATTCCCGGGAAAGACAAGTTCTGTCAACAATATCATTAGCAGAATCACCAGCAACACAAGGTAAATGAACAGGTGGGGAAACTCCATAGACGGCCTCAAAAGGAGTCATCCCAATGGTGGAATGAAAAGTAGTATTATACCACAATTCAGCTAAAGGCAGCCACTGTTTAAGGAAATCCCCAGTCATACAACATAAGTAACATTCAAGACAAACGATTAAGGACCTTGGTTTGGCCATCAGTTTGAGGGTGATAGGACAATGAGTACTTGAGGATAGGTAGAAGAGCTCCTTCCAGAAATTCCCACAAAAATAGGATCCCTATCGGTAACAATGGTCTTAGGAAAATCATGGAGCTTAACAACAGAATTCATGAAAATAGAAGCAACAGTAGAAGCAGTAAACAAATGCTTAAGCGCCATGAAATGAGCGACCTTACTCAACCAGTCCACCACTACTCAGATAGTGGTTTTGGAATAAGAAGGAGGCAACCCATTAATGAAATCCATCGAAAGATCAATCCAGAAATGCTCAAGAATCGGCAAAGGTTGTAAAAGACCAAGGGAAGCAACCAATTCAAGTTTAAAACGTTGCCAAGTGGAACAAGACCACATAAATCCACAAACATCCAATTCCATGCCCTTCCAATAGAAAACAGAAGAAAGTCTGCGGTATGTAGGGGTCATACCTGAATGGCCTCCAACAGTATCATTATGAAAATGTTGCAACAATTCATTGTGCAACGTCCTATCAGCACCAACAACTAAGCGGCTAGCACGCTTCAATAATTGTTGATGCCAAGTGAACTTAGGGTGGGAGAAAGGATCAGCCACCAAATCCCTAATAATCTACTGAAGGTGAGCATCAGAATCTTAAAAGTAACACACCATCAAAGTTAAATCAGATATGACTTGTGAAATAGCTGAAACATATGATTTAAACTGCCTAGACAAAGCATCCGCAGCCAAATTATCGTGACCCTTTGTATAAAGAATATGATAAGACAGACCCCACAACTTGTTAAGCCATTTCAATTGCTTAGGAGAGACAATCTTCTGCTCCAATAAATGCTTAAGATTGAGGAAGATGATATGTATGGATAGTAAACTGCTGACCAACAAGATAACAACACCACAATTTAACAGTAAAGATAATGGCCATCAACTCCCGTTCATATGCGGAGAAGGTCCACTACCAAGGACTTAAGGGTTTATTAGCGAAGGTGATAGGATGACCACCTTGAGAAAGAACAACACCCATTTTGGTACCTGAAGCATCAGCCTCCACCACAAAGGTCTCCTAAAAATTATGAAGAGCTAAAATAGGGGTAGAGGTCATAACATGTTTCAAAGCAAGAAAAGCATCATTAGCATCTGGAGACCAAGTAAATTTGACATTCTTAACTAACAGATCGGTCAAAGGTTTACACAATGAACCATAGCCACGAACAAAACCATAGTAGTAACCCATGTGGCCTAAAAAACCTTTTCAAGACCGCAAAGATGTAGGAACAAGCTAAGAAGAGACTGCAACAATTTTCTTTGGATCAACCCCCCCACCCCTGGCTAAATGAGATGGCCCAAAATACTTAACCTGCGGGATAGCAAATAAGCATTTACTCTGCTTAGCAAATAGTTGGTGATCATGTAAAAGCTGTAAGGTTTAAGAGAGATGTGTTAAATGCAAATCCCAAGAGGTGCTATACATCAAAATATCGTCCAAAAAAACTAGGATAAACTTCTTGAAAAAAGCTTTAAAAACGCCATTCATCAAAGCTTGGAAGGTAGCTGGAGCATTAATAAGGCCGAAAGGTATCACCAAAAACTTATACAAACCCTTATAGGTACGAAATGTTGTCTTGTGAATGTCGGGAGGGTATACATGGACTTGATGATAACCAGCATGTTAATCTAACTTTAAAAAGTAATGGGCACCATGCAGCTCATTAAGAAGCTCTTCAATTAGAGGAATAGGGAATTTGTTTTTGATTGTGTGGTCATTAAGCTTCCTGTAATCGACACAAAACCGCCAAGAGCCATTTTTCTTCTGAACCAAGACAATTGGGGCTGCAAATGGACTGTGGCTTTCCTAAATAATCCCATTAGAGAGCATTAGCTAGACTTGTTTTTCAATCTCATTTTTCTGGACAAGCCCATAATGATAGGGCTTACAACTAATAGGGAGGATAGATTGAAGATGAATACGATGATCAAAACCATGTGAAGGAGGCAGGGAAGTGGGCTCAACAAAAACATCAGCATAAGAAGTGTGGACTTCCTGTAACTGCAGTTGTTAAAGCGAGGTCAAAGAATTAGTATCGAAAACATGTAACACTTTACCTTCGGGATCCGAGGAAGGACAAATAAGGAAGACATGTTGTGCAATAGCTAATTCAGATTCAATCAATAACATTTTGGATAACCCAAATTGCACCGAATCAACACCATGGAACTCAAAAAATTCAGCACCAAGGGAGAAAGCCATGTAATTGTGACTCGTATCCAAAATGATCCTACCTAACTTTTTCAACCACTAGACCCCCAAAATAATATCAAATCCAGCTAAATCCATAACTAAATCATTATCAGAAAATTCACGATTACCCAACGACCATGTAAGATTCTTATAGTATGTAGCGATATCCAACCGCTGACCACCAGCCACTGCTACTCGCAACCTAGGGCCTTCTTAAGTAGCAAGACATAAGCGCTTAGTCAAAGCAGTATCAACCACATTATGAGTACTACTAGTGTCAATAAGGACAAGAATGATACGTTTCTTGATAAGACTACGAAACTTATGGATTATTGTTGAGTTATACTAATGGCTTGTAGATTTATATTTATTTTAATATGTGTGAATTTGTGATGAATTTTTAATTTGTAGTGTATTTTTAATTTTGTTATGGTTTAAGTGTGCAGAAAAAAAATCTTAGTATATTGTTAAAAAAAATATGGGTTGTCCCGCCCAACCTGCCAACCCAGCGATTATGGGTTGGGTTGGCATTTTCGCCAACCTATATTGATGCGGTCCTTTTGAACCCGAACCCATATGGTCCCAACCTGTGACGAGTTAGCCCGAACCCACCGGGTCGGACCATATTACCACCTTTAGAGGCAATGTGCAATTTCTTGAGGCCATTTAAAAAGATTACAAGGCTGATTTCTGAGTTGTCTTATCTGACTTCAAATTCTTATTTTATGCAAATTTCAAAAATTCAGATGTTGCTTGAAGCAAATATGACAAGCCTTGACCCTGAGATTCGAGAGATGTGTATACCAATGAAAGAGAAGTTTGACAAATACTGTCATAGTTATAATGTCCTTATTGCACTTGCAATTGTGTTTGATCCATGATGGAAGCTCAACATAATAAAATATTGCTATGAAAGGATTGATCCTATCACTTCATATGAGAATGTTGCCAATGTAAGGAGTAAGCTGGATTTCATTTTTGACGAGTATTTTGAGAGATCTCTTCCAACTTATAAAGCTGTAAGTGCATCAATTGGTAGATCATCAACGATTGCAGCTCATTCTTCTTACACTTCTAGGGTCTGTTTGGTGTGAGGGATTTGGAGAAGAAGGGAGTGGAGGAAAAATTTTTATGAGTTGAATTTTAAAAGATTGAAAAAGTAGGGTAACAAAATTTTAATAAAGAGAATATATAAGATAAAAGAGTAAGAAAAATTAATTAGAAATTTTTAACCCCACTTCTCTAATTTTTTTAAATTCAACTTAAAAAAAATTTCCCTCCGCCCACTTTCCCTCCCCTCCCCTCAGACCAAACAAGCCCCTAATGTTTCCACAGTTTCCTTTGATGATGCATTTAATGTAAGTTTTAAATTTATTTGTCAATAATTACAACTTATTCTTATTACCCTGTTATTTACTTGGATATTTTATAATGGCATAGGATTATTAAGATATCTATGCAAATATGGATCATTCTTCTTTGAACAAGTCTGAATTGGAAACATATTTGGAGGAACCAATATTAAAGTCTGATAATTGGAAAGATTTGGATGTCTTGAATTGGTGGAAGAACAATCAACAATGATTCCCAATTCTTTCAAGGATGGCAGCTGATATACTTAGCATTCCAATCACTACAGTGGCTAGTGAATCAACTTTTAGTATTGGTTCGTGTGTTTTAACAAAGTATAGGAGTTACATTCTTCCAACTAATGTTCAGGCTCTTATTTGTACTCGCAACTGGTTGCATGGATTCAAATATAATGGTGATTTAGTAATTTATATGTATTTTGTTATAATTATTTCATTAATGGAGATTTATTATTTGTTGCAGATAATGGAGGTGATAATGCATATGATAGTGGAGAAGAAATGAAGAGGCTAGATATTTTTGCCCCTGAAACTGAGGAGGAACTTACTTATAGTGAAGCACAATAAAATCTCGTTGATAATGATGGAGAAGAAAATGATAATATTATTCATATTGTTTGATTGTGGCTGTGAATTTCTTTAGTTGTGGTCTGTGAACTTATTTGATTGTGGTCTTGTTCTTGTGGACTTATTTGATTATGTCTATTGACTGTGGTTTGTGGACTTGTAACTTGTTTGAGTTGAGTGTTTGACTGGTTGTGGAATGTGGACGTTAATTATAGTTTGTTTGTTAGGTTTTAGTGTTTATGTTTTATTGAACATGGATGATATTTATATTTTAAAGTAGTTTTGATAATATTTATGTGTTAGATTAAATATTTTAGTCATTAGGGACATAAAGGAGGGGTAAACATTAAACGGGTCTAAAGCTCACGGGCTTTAGTTAAACGGGCCGGGCCGTCAATTATGAGATGCTTTTAGGATTTGGATCTAAACGGGCCAGTCAGTTTAGGCTCAAGCCCGTCACGGGCCGGGTCGGCCTGTTTTTCCAACTCTAAATGGGACCTATAAGTGATTTGCCCTTTTTTATTTTTCTAAAAGTTCCCCGCAACATCCGCCAAGATATTTATAATCTACACCGTTAGATCCCAAACGTATGCGGTATCCAACATGGATAGCCCAGGGCGTTTATTATTTCGTCTCCGACATAATTTACCGGGGTAAATCCAAAACGTGTTCGGCCCATTTAAAAAGAGAACCCTGACTCGAGGGCAAAATCGTAATTCAAGAACAACTGGTCCCTATAAAAGGCAGCTAGGGTTTAGCTTCATATTCTTGTTATTGGTGAGGTCAGAGTTGCGCCGCTTGCACTTTTCTGCATCGTGTATTCGTCGCCCATAGTCGCATCAGGTGTGTTAAAGGCTCCGATTACCGCTGCTTGTATCATCTTTTTATTCGAAACTCTAATGTTCATCGGGCTCCTCCCATTTAGTATTTGAATTTTTATAGCATGCCGCGTTGCATATTTTTTCACTCTGATTTTGGTTACTATTGAGTCGATTTGAAATCTCTTGAGAGTTTGTGGGTCGTTCTCTGTGGAAAATACTTGCTGTTTGAGTGGCTTCAATATTTTTGTGGACTGGGGTAATGTCAATGTGCTCGCTTTCGACCTGGGTTATGCAGGTGTAGGTGAAAGTAAATAAATCAAGAGAACATCTTTTAACCTTCGTAACACATAATAGAATAAATTGAATGCTTGGATGGATTATGACATGTTTTGTTGAGTTGTGGATATCTGAGTTGTGCTTGAGTGAAATTCAGAGTCAACTAACACTGGCAGAATAAAGGAGAAATTTTTTTTGATAAATAAACCTCTGCGGTTGATCATGTCTGCTTTTTTTATTGTGCTTGCCGTCTCATTGATGATAAATATTTAATGTGAGGTTTTGTATTCTTAAGATAGCTGTTGAATTGTTGATGGAAGTTTGCTTTAATGCTAGACTTTGAGAACTATATGATTTCTGCTATTATAGTATAACAACCTTTTATGTTTGTGCTGACTCTCAACGCACTGCTGACATCTGTTCAGTCCTCTTGTGATGACTCCCGTTGGTTTTCACATTAACTGTTAATCATGGGTAACTATAGGTCTTTTTGGTGGAAATTGATTTTTATTCCCCCGTCCTTTGGATGTCTTAGTCAGCTGCTGAATGTATTGTTCTGAATTTTGATCTTGAAAGAGCCATGATTTTGTAGTTTAGGGTTGTCACATGTCCTTACACTTTTTATTTACTCACACGTCCAATGTGTTGGGCAGGATGGAGTCTCAGGTGAAGCATGCCGTGGTTGTTAAGGTTATGGGTCGTACTGGTTCCAGAGGGCAGGTGACTCAGGTTAGAGTCAAGTTTTTGGATGATCACAACAGGTATATCATGAGGAATGTGAAAGGACCAGTGAGGGAAGGAGATATTCTCACCCTTCTCGAGTCTGAGAGAGAAGCAAGGAGATTGCGCTAGAGAGAGTCCTTCTCTGGGTTTTTTCCATGCTATGGATATTATAGCGATAAGTACTGTTTTTTTTTTTTTTGTGGTAGTGGACACCAATTATAATTGGTTGTTATTGCTGTCGTAAAATGTCTTTCCTATGATGACTGCAGTTTTGTTACCTCGTCTTTAAGCTTTTAATATCGAAATGAAACATTCGAGTTTTGCTTAGTTCGTGGATTGATATAATGGATTTCTCACTGTTATCTTGAAGCGCTAAGTTTAACCTGTGTTTTTATCTTGGTTTGTGGCTTGAGTTGTATCGTAAATGCCACCTTAAATCTTGGTTTTTGATCTCATCTTCGGACTGACGACGGAGATGGGTCGACTCTCTTGCTGAGAGTTTTTGGAGTGTGAAATTTTATGATCTTTCTCTATTGTGAGATCTATTTGCTGTTGGAAAGTTTGGTCAAACACCAATAAATGCAAACGTAACAGGCGCTGTACTACACTCCTCGGAACAGAATTGACAACCTCAAGCTAATTCATCCGCAGGTCTTCATTTGAATAGATGGTGAAGCCTATTGGATGATTGCATAAATACATGGAAGAATGAAAGTGATTCATAACCAGATCAACTTTAGTCAATTAAAATTGGTTCTCCTATGATGAAATCGGCATAATTCGTAGTTCGACGAATATAAAGAATTATGCTACGTATTTTAATTCTATATCAATACTCGGGTGTTGGCATTGATTTTGATAATATGATGCATTAATAATTTCCATTAATTTTAAATTAAACCTTATTACGCTTAAGTTCCGAAGTCCCTCCTCCCTGTTCTTTCCACAATTGTTGCAATTAGAGGATACACGAGGAGATGAGTCTTTCATGTTGCACTAAGGATAAAAATCAAGTGGCAGGCACAGACCATATTTGAGTTATGTTTGACATCACTTTTTTTAATATATAAATGTTTATTACGACTGTTCAGATAAAACTTTTATCATAAATTATGATTTATAAATATTTATAAATTAAAAATAATGAACACTTAATCAATGAAAATAAATAAAGTTAAACTTAACAATGAAATACTTTCAAAACACGGCTGTATTAAGGGGCCGGCACTTAAACCTGTCCCAAACAAACATGATCTACAAAGGTCCTCAAAGAATCAGGACACCAATCAATAATATTTGAAGATCCCAATTAACTTCATAAAATCTTGAATCTCCAAGAAACTTTTAAGAGTGACATTGAATAAAAAGAAATTATACTTTTGTGAAACTTTTCGAGAAAATTTGCGTCTTAACTGGAAAAATAAACAAGAAATTATTTTTATTCCATTTCTTCCCTCTCCTCTCGCCAAAAGCAGACCTTCTGCCAGTGGCTCCTAAAAATAGTAGAATACAACTTTTCTCGTTTCGAAGGTTACAGTGATGGAGCAACCTGAACTGAACCCTAATTCCGTCAATAAACTCTGCGAGTCCTCTTCCTCATTGGTCGATGACGATGACCCACCAGTTTTAAGCTCTCAAGCCCTAGCCGCCCTCAAAGAATTTCTCGCCGAGCAGAACCACTCCGTCCCCGACTCCGATGTGGCAACTACTGGAGGAGACTCGGAGGTTGCTTTGGTGTCCGAGGATTGGAGGTTGAGCCAGTTCTGGTACAGTGCAGAAACCGCAAAGACGTTAGCTGAGGAGGTCATTACTCTCTGCCAAGGCGCCGACCATTCTCGAGTTGCTTGCATCGCTTGTCCTACTCTTTATGCCTATCTTGAGGTAATTCTTGACTTGAATTTCTTTTCCTTCCGGCTGCGAGAGTGTTCCTGTTCTGTTGCTACTTCGCCAATAACATTGGAGATTAGTGACCGTTTATTTGCTTTAGCTAATCAGATTACATACTTTCGGCTACTTGTCGCTTTCTTCTCAAAATGTTTCCCCTTCAGGGCCGTGTCCAAAGATCACAACACCAGGCTATAGGCGAAGTCACTAAAGCGTATTAATTATCATGGTTTTATTCTTCTAACTTACCAGCAAAATCAGTTATCAAAGTTCTGTAATCAAGTTCAACATTGCACTTTCGATTGATAATAAAACTAATTCATTCATCCTACCTTGTAATATAATTTATCTTAAATACGATTTAAGCAATTTTAATTCTAAAACACTTGAGCAACTATTACAGAATCGTCAATAATATCCTATAAGTAATGGTTGTATTTAGAAGAGAATCTCATCTTTTGTTATTGTTTAATTCTTGTATAGGAGACTCAAAAAATAAATCAAGACTATCAGCATAAAATAATCTTCACTGAACCTTCAAGACTTTTCAAGGTTGGACAGATTTTTTTCCCCAGTTCATTTGAAGTTTTAATTTTTTTTACTGAAACCAAAAGGCAAAAATAGTTTCATATTCTAGAAATTGTTTAAATCAATTATCAATAGAAGAAACAAGTTGATCTAATATTAATATGAAATATTCATTACAAAAAGAATCTTTAATTCAGCTGAATGTATGATTTCATCACTTGCATTTTTATCAAAATGTCTGTTTTTTTCCCTATGGATCATTTGATTTTCACAAAATTTAGGCTCTATATCCATTTCAATAGCCACTTTTAGTGGATTCTAAAGCATCTGCAAAGCCATTTTCTTTGTAACTTTTCAGATAAGCGATAAGACATCTTAAATGATCCCTAGCAACAACTAATATCTTTAGATTAGGATATTACTACTCTTCCATATATTTCTTTTGCCAGCTACTACTCTACCATATTTGTTTTAACGAGGCTTACCACATATTGATTACTTGTATGCCGTGGGCTATACACACACACCAGGGGCCTGACTGGCTGACTTGCATGTTGGATATTCTACAGTTTAACAATTACCATACAAACGCAAGCTTCATTTTTAACGATATTAAATTTTATAATGAAAAGTGGTTCATTGTCCAATGACCAATATATGCTGACTCATCAGATTTTTCCTTTATGCTCAGAAAATGCATTCAAATATACCCCTGCAACTTCTTGAGTATGACAAACGTTTTGAGCAATATGGCGGTGATTACACATATTATGATTACAACAAACCTGAAGAGTTACCTTCGGCATTGAAGAATGCCTTCAAAGTTGTAGTAGCGGATCCTCCTTACTTGGTGAGAATTTTCTGATGAAAGTTTATTTACAGTAAACTGCGCTGCCTCTTAACCTTTTCTTGTTATTAGCTTGTTCTGGTTCCATTATTTTCAGTTGTCTCTCAACTCTATGAAAAACTAGAAATGATTTAAGCAACAGGTGATTCATTGATCGTTTGTATTTTTTTAATTTTAAATTCTGCAGCTGATATGTGGGTATTGTAGGTTTCATAATTATAATCAGTATTTATTTTTTGATTGAGGCTGTTGTTTTACATCACAGAAAATTTTTTTTTGCCCAGCTCAAGATCTCATGGGCTAGACAAATTGACAAAACAGGGGCTTTGCCATATTCTAGATCTGTTCACTGTGTTGAGCTGCATATGCTGTATAAACTTACTTTTCCATAGCAGATGCATCTAAAGCTGTGATATGTCTTGATGCTTTGCTGCGTGTCATTGTGAGCCATGTGAAGCTTTTTGCATATCCCCTCATAATTACTGCTGTAGACGCGCCTTCAGTAAATGATTGAAGTTTATTATTATGACTTGTGAATATTCTTGTGGTGATAGAGCAAAGAGTGCTTGGAGAAAGTTGCTGAAACGATTTCTTTCCTCAAACAACCAGGAGAGCCATATTTGCTTCTACTCACTGGTAAAAATGAAAATTCTCCTTCACACCTATCTAATGTTTGATTATGATTATATATTGGTAAAAGAAATGCATAATGAGACCTGTCGATGTAGTGTATTACTTTGACTAAGACACTAAGACAATATCTGGGCTTTTTTAATTGCTGTATTCCATTTGATTGTAGGTGAAGTGCAGAAAGAAAGGGCGGCTGAGGTCCTGGGTTTGTATCCTTGTGGTTTTAGACCTCAGCACTCGAGCAAACTTGGAAATGAGTTTCGACTGTTCACAAACTATGACCCTGGGACGAGATTAGGGGGGTGGGAAAAATAGGTACTTTATTTTTTCATTGATTTTGAATCTACAATACGGTATTAGTACAATGTCTTGGATAATTTAGGTGTTGTCAAAATTCGATTGCAGCTATGATGGTGCAGTGATTGGACTAGCTTGTCTGTCAGTTAACGGCCCTTTGTAGCGACCTCGGTTGCCTCTGATTATGTCTCAAACTCTCAATGATAAAAGACAGTGAAAAGTTTTGTGGTTTGATTAATTGAGTTTAGGCCCAACGAGATATTTTAGCTTCTGTCCCCAGTTTTCCAGTTCCCGTGATGGAATAAGTTATTTTTGTATTATTTTATTAGTTGATTTATTAGAAGTGTTTTTTAGATTTGATTTAAATTAGGTTTTAGCTTATTTGATTAATATGTTCATACCTTTACATGAATAGAGCACCTTGCGAATTGCAAGCATTCCGGAGTCTATCGAGTAATGGGAAATCTTTTTCTTTTAGACAATAATTTTATGGTTACTTCGGGTGAACCTTGCAACTGGCAGGGCAGAGCCTGCAAGAGTTTCCAATTGATTCTTGATAACGCAAGTTTTCACAACGATAAAAAGTTGAGACCTGTAATTTGCAAGAGAAGGAAAGTTTAATTCTTTTCCCCTCAAAAAAAGAAAGCTTATCATAGTACATCATCTAATCAGAAAAAGAGAGAGAAGAAGAAGCTGGTCATGGTAATCGATCATCTAATTACATAATCAGGTCGCATAATAAAGTGCATAGAATACAGAAAACGCAAATAGGGCGTTCATTCTCTTGGTGGTGCACAAGGGACTCAACAGTACACTCCTTTCATTTGCCACCTTCCATAAAAATCAGAAGCGCAGCATCATTGCTTGTCGTTATCGTCCGTATGTTGTTTCACGATAAGGACTGGAGTTTTTGCATGATTACCACAGCAGTAGCTTACACTTCCCAGAAACGCCCTGCAACACATAGTACAATTGATTAGCCCATTATAAAAACTACCTCCTTCTATTCGAAATATAAGATTTAGTTGATTTTTTTAAAAAGATAAATAAATTAACTTAAAGTAGTTATGGTTATTATTTATATATTATGATTAAGTAATTTATTTAGCTTCATTAATCTTTCAAAAAAAAAAATCAATTAAATCTTATATTTAAGATCATAAAGAATAACAAAGAGTATTCATCATCGATCAGTTCATCCCAACTAGTGATGAATTTAAATATGGATAGTACGAACTATACAAGCATTGACATGTGCGTTAATAGGATTAGATTTAGAGATGTCGTAAAGAGAGTAATAAATAATTAATTACCTAGAAACAGGGCCAAGGCCACGGCTTCCCACAACGAGGAGATCAGCATGCCCTTGCTCCGCAGCTTCACATATCATTTCCCTGGCGTCTCCTCTCAGAATTATAGTTTGGAATAACTTATTTTTAGATAATAAATATTTATAAATCGTGATTAACGGTATATGAAGAAAATATGTAAGAGGAGTTTTATCTCGGCTTACGTAATAAACACTTATTATTAAAAAATAGGTGATACCAAATACATGCATAGTATCTACTTCCCCTGCACCGTGTTCTTCTTAGTTAACATCCCTCAAATTATTGAAAGGGCCCAACGATATATATATACACACACACGCACCTCAATTGTATGTGGCCATTAATATTCACTTAATTCAGCCTCACTTACCAGTTTATCCTTGCACATCTGTAACGCCCGGCACAGTATGGCTGCAGAAGCTTCTTCCCTTGCTTTTTTCACAGAATCCAACGTTGCTGCCGTCCTATCAAATGCTGTGCACACCAAAATTCTGCTATTTTAACCGTTAATTAACAGTAACCGTCCGAACGAGGGAAGGGTAAGAGGATTGTACGAACCGATTCCACTGGCTTCCACCAGATATCCATATTCGAACAAGTTGGGTTGCACGTGAACCAGAAACACCATACCCCGACTCGCAAAGGTGGCGGCTTCAGGAGTGGCCATGGGGATTAAGAGGTTATCCAGGGCCCACTTTAGCCCATTGAAGCTTCCCTCACTGTCGTCGATACCCACCACCACTTTCATCTGCGTCCTCCTCTCTGTACCTGCACTCACCTGATCACCGCCGTCCACAACTTCAGTCGCGTCCATTTCTCTGTGAAACCCCAAGCCTCAAGTAGTGAAGCTGCTCCGAATGATCGCTTTGCCACAATCAAAGTTAAGAATATAATACTAGTAGGATCGAAGAAGCTTGCGGAAGCTAAGCCTGTATGTATTATTCAAGACATTGAGCTACACACACACAAACACACACAAGAAAGACGCAATCATAGCCATAGGACGCGTCTCTATCCCTACAATATGGGCTTATTATTGTATTGCATCTTAAAAATTAGGCCGGGTTGATTTTTTCGAAATTACTCATGATACACACATTAGATATTAGATAACTTATTTATCTTTTTTGACTTCTCGAAAAAAAAAAAATCAAATGGATTTTATATTTAAAACTGGGTAATAACTATTAAGTATTAATGATAGCAACCATATATGATATGGAGACTTGACCATCTATAGTAATAATAATCAAATTAATATCATGGATATCAATTATAAGCACAGCAAATCATAAATCACCGCTGACGGTTATATTCCTAATAGCCACTAACTCGTTCAGGTTCACCGCCGGGACCCATGAATTGCATTCTTTGCTCTACAACATGTTGGACACGTGGCAGCATGTGGGCTAAGCAAATATATCAATGGCGAATACGTGTAAACCCTGCAGGACTCCCGGGGATGGAGCAGGACTCCAAGAGATAATCTTAGAAGCTTATAAATTATCTATATCAATGTAATATATTAGTATATTTAACATTACTATAAAAATGGAAAATTTATACTACTAAGCCTTTGTTTGGGATGGCTTAAGTGTTTTTTATGTAAATTGAGATAAAACTTATCTCAGATACCTACCTCATGTGTATATCATAAATCACAATTAAAAAACACTTATAAACTAAAATTAAGCTATCTCAAACAAGTACCGAGTAATGTGCATTGTGAGGAAGTGGATTCTGGGCTTATTGTTTAAATACGCGCGTGTCAGAATTCAACAAAATTTCTGTCACTTGATTATCTTCTTTTCATCAGTTGCACGACCATTGCTTAAACATGATGCGCAGTTGTTAAGACCAGCTTGTTTCAGATTGAAAAATAATTTTTTAGTTAGGTTATATAAGAAGTAATTGGGAGAAATAATAAGTTAAGCATATGAGGGATGTGTTGAAAAAAATTCATTAATTAATTTCCTTTGCATAAAAAAAAATCAGTAACCCATAAACTGCTGATTCTCACGGCCGGTTGCCTGACAATCAATGATAATTTTCGATATTGTTTACATATATAATATAATGGCAGAAATATAGTTTACAAAGTCATTATTAAGCATAAACATGAGGAATTAATTAACTTGATTATGAAGTTAGCTTTTCCAAAAAAATTATGACACTTCCGACTTCGTTGCTGTTTCAATATGAGTATATGTTGGTAGTGCTTCATGTTATCATTATTGCAGCAGCAACACCAAATGAAACATAAGATCTACCCCCCAAACCTGGTTTAGTGAATCTCTTAATTAACTACCTAACTTAATCCAGACAAGCTTGGTACATACATATAGATATATATATTCGGCAGTATTTTACTATTTACAGACACGCAAAAACTAGCTTACGTTTTGAATTCATATTGGGCTTGTTTGTTTTCACGGCAGCTTAAAAAATAAGCCCGAATCACGCAAGCCGAGAAAAAACTCCTCTCACATACTTACCTCGTATACCGTGAATCACGAATTATAAGCACGTTTTGGACAAAAATAAACCATTCCAAACACGCACTTTATGTTCTGTCTTTTTTTTTTTTTTTGAAGTCTCTGAAAGAAAAGGGTAAACATCCACCATTGATTCAAGGAACAAGAGCATGATGAGATGAGATCAGTGCTTGCGGTGAAGCTCCATGTGAGGTTTCACTATGAGGACTGGAGTCTTTGCATGATGTGCACAATAGTCGCTCACACTTCCCAGGATTGCCCTGCCACCCATCATGTGATCCAATCAAACTCATTATAACTATATTTATTTATCTGTCATCTGTTTTTTTTTTTGTAATTACGTTATATTGCTTAATTACAAATCAATCATATATATGTTAAAGAGAGAGATAATTAACCTCTTGAAGGTGCCGAGGCCGCGGCTACCCATGATGAGCAGATCAACTTGCATTTTCTCTGCAGCTTCACAGATCACTTCTCTTGGGTCTCCATTCATAATTATGCTTTCTGCTCTCACCTGCTCATTAATTCCACACACACACACACATCATTAATTATTCTTCTTCATCTAACATTTAATTTCTAATTATGAAACTATCAGTTTGAGTGGTTAAAGTAGTAAGTTACTAGTTTGTCTTTGCACATTTGCAATGCCTTAGACACTACCCTGGCAGATATTTCTTCCTGAGCTTTCTTCACTGCATCCATCACTGCAGGCCCCGCGTACGCTGCTGTTGTATACGTTCCCTTCAATTTAAGCCCATTAATAAACTCCCACCACAATAATCACTCTCAAATCTACCTCATAATTAATTAATAAGCCTCCCTAATTACTTAATTTAATAGCAATTCAAATTCAAATAACAGAGTGAGAAACGAACCGGGTCCAACGGGGTAGATTTGGGGGTAAAGAGTGGGCTGAACATGAACCAGGAACAGCAAGCCCTCGTTCCCCGGGGGGCCAGGATCTGGTGCGAGCTGCCCCACGGCAGCAATGGGGGCATAGAGGTTATCAAGGGCCCACTTGAGGGCGTAGAAGCTGCCCTCACTCTCGTCAACGGCCACCATCGCCCTCATCTTCATCCCCCGCCACACCTGATCACCACCCCTCGTCTCCATCATCGATCGTCTCCCTCTCGCCCACTTTACCACTCTCTCACAAGCTCAAGCTGCTTCCTTCCTATGACACTTTGATTAGTTTCATCGTTTTTGTGTCTCTTTTTTCTGACGCGTGGCACCACCACAGGTATCCTGTGTTTTTTGGGAATTACACGTGTTAGCCTTCCACCTATATGTTAGCAAAGGTTTCATGCACTAAGCATGCCCAGATATGGATTCTCTCAGTGTTAATTATGAATTTATGTTCTCATAAATAAAGTATTATTTACTTTACCCTTTTTCGTTTTTTGGTATGTGCCCAACTCTCAGACACTACTTTAAGTATGTATTTGGATTAATGTTTAGAAAGTAGATTTTACAATTTATAAGATAAGTATTAAAAGGAATTTCATCTCTATTTACAGAAATAGAAAAAGATTTTTAAAATTATAATTTAGGGTTTACCCCAACACATACTAATACCCAATAAAATACGGTTGAGAAGTCCTTTTTCTTTTTCAGTGGAGACTAGAGAGACTAAAAGCTTTAAGTTTTTTCAGTGAGAGAACCATTCTAATTTTAGTTTACTCAGCTACCGAACTCCAAGTTCTGGTCAGTTGTCACCTACGCAATTCTACACGCCACCCTTCCACCAATGCTCAGAATTAGCAAAAATTGAATTTTTTCATGTATTTAATTTTTAACAAATACAAATTGAGACTGAAAATTCGTATCCTATAAAAATATAAGTAATAAATACGATTTCATTTTTTCTATACAAATTATTAGGGCTCTGCGCATTTTTTATTTATTTGATAAAAAATACACATTTTAAATATTAGGAAAAATCAACCCAAACTCTTAAACATTAAAAAATTTTAAGTTATTATATATTTTATGTGGGGAGAAAAGGTATCTCGTTTTACCTTTATATCTATTTTTTATTCTGAACATTAATTTGTACGCATTCATTTTTATTAAGGCTAAAAAATCTGAGTGGGTAATATGACTCTCCCGCTCTCTCTCTCTCTCTCTCTAGTCTCTTTCTCCCGTTATAATTAACATTTAGCGGCCTTTTATAATTAGCATCCTTTTACACTGTTTTTTCAAACATAAAATTCCAATCACGCCTCGTTTGCCAAAGAAGAGAGACCAGCGATAAAATTCTTCTAGCTAGAGCCTTCTTTCTTTGAATGTCAATTTTCAGCCTTTATACGGCTCCCATATATATAGAAGGTTTCTGCAATGCATTATCCCAAAACTAGAAACATCAATATCAACATTTGTTCCCAAAAGTTGCCTCTAATTTTCCCACTCTACTACATATACAGCTTTTTCCTGTCAGTATATATATAGCAGGTAGTTTTTTTTGGTCCCAAAGTATCTGGTGTTGGTACATTAAATCTGACCTATATGACGACAGTAATTTGAGTATATTGACACAGCGCTTTTCATCATTGTAACTTGTAAGTTTCAACGTGTCAATTCTCAAACATTTAAATTTTGCTTTCAGCGTCAACATTCAAATATCGTTTTTCGTCTCTTCTAATGCATACAACTCAGTCTTCTCAATCATCAACAATTGCTTTTATTACGATCTAAGGTTCTCCCACACAATCGAGTCTTACACGCGTTCTAGTGGGTCCCACCTTTTGCGAATTAGGAACCTAACAGTGTCTGGCTAGTTACTTAATGGTCAATTTTATTGTTGTCTATTTTGTCCATGTATTAAATGAAAAGAGATAACTGTGGAGGTTTCGTGTGTGTGTGGGTATATGTGAAAACTCCCTAGACATCATGGACCATAATTAATTAATTACTAATACTCTCAGAAGTTACACTACAGACACGAGTTTGAATTTTCTTGAGAGGACAAAAGTTGTTGACTTGACTTGGGGATATTACCTTGCTTGAGCGTACTAGTTCATCTTCTTCGACATTTCTTTGGTTTTGCTTTCATTTCATCAGATTCTTGGATTCAAAGATCTTCACAAGAGTAAGCCTCTCTTCATCGCCTGGCAACCTCGGCCGGCCACCAATATAATAAGTACAACTTGCAAGTCTCCTAATTAAATATCTTCATTCCCCATCTCCCACTTACAACAATCTCTCTAGTACATGTAAGTGACTGTCATATTTGGTTCTTTCAATATAATATCGGAGGAAGAATCTGGGAGTTTGTCTTGGATCCAATATCGCTCTGTATTCACTTGCTCTTCTTCATTCTAGATTCCTTTGCCTTTCTTATGATATGTATGTTTTGAAGTGTGTGTGAGTGTAAATTCCCTTCAACAAGCTGATTTCTTGATATACAGACACATTAGATAATTATCGCAAACACTCTAAATGTTCGCTTAGAAAAATCTAAAATTGAGAGCTTGATTTTTCTCAGATTCATGCCACCAGTTGCTAGTTGGTAGTACGAATAGCATCAATGGAGAATCAGCAAGGGAACAAGGGTGATGCTGTTAATTTCGACAAATACACATGGAAGATTGAGAACTTCTCCAAACAAAACACCACCAATCTGCGCTCCAAGCCCTTCAAAATCTACGGTTTTAAATGGTACATACGTACGTACATATATACGTTCCAAATCTTGAGTCTAATTGAGGTTGGTGATATATAAGTATATACTGTAAATATAAAAATCAAAAACAGGAAGATGCATGTGCAGCCGTTGAGGAGGGACGTGGACCATTTTTCTGTGTATTTGACGGTGGCGGATTCGTTGCCGCCGTATGGATGGAGCAGAAACACCTATTTCAAGTTGGTCCTCATTAATCAGATCGACCCCAACAAGTCTATTATCAAAGGTAATTGCTACCCTCTCTCCATTAATTAATTAATTAATTATTCTCTCTCTGTCCTTTTCCTAGCTAGTCAACCTCGTTGATTATTCTTGTTCTTGTGATAGTAATATTTACCCTCTTATGATGACTATATAATACTGTAAATATTGGATTAGTTCAATAAATAATACTTCCTTTAATTAATAAGTTTTATAGGGACAGACATTTTTAAAAAAATTATAAAAACTCCAAACTAACAATTATTTTGGTAAAAATGAAACAGTAAATTATGGTCCTCAAAATAGTATTAGAGAAGAAGTATTCTCAAATTTCGTGGAAATATACCATTTATTCTTTGTTTTTCATTTCAAAGTTGAATCATCTTGGTGGGGTCCGCTTAACTGCCATGCATGCATCTCGCATTTTCTTACTTTTTTGGTCTCCCCAATATTCAATTCGTTTATATATTGTCCACTTCCTTAATGACTTTGTTTATAAAGTTGCTTAGATGGGCAAATTAAAGAGGAGATGGGTCTCTTCATTTTTTTTATTGTCTACTTCTCTTCATTTTTTTATTCTCACAGTTAGATTAACTCTGAAAGATTGAGATTCAATATCCTATAAAAATATTATTATAATATAAAATAAGAAAAAATGTATATGAATAAATTTAAATCATTAAAATTTGATATAACTAATTCATATCTTTATATTTTTATTAAAGTATTCCTTATATGTATTTTTATTTTTTATTAGATATTGAATCTCAACCGTTCAAAGTTAATCTAACGATGAGAATAAAGAAGTGAAGAGAAGTGGATAGTAAGGAAAATGGAGAGACCCTTCTCCCATATTAAAGGGTACTGACCTAAGTAAATACTAGATTAATTTAAGTACTGGCAGCTGATCTCCAGCGGTAAGGTACAATCTTGGGATATTTGCCAGCACAGTACTTAAATAAATTGATTTAAAAATTAATACTAAGAAAAATTGATTATAAGTTTCGGATAAGAAAATTAAATATTGAGAGGTCCCCAAAAAATTTATGTTTACAGGTTAAGATCACATATTTATAAGTTGAGTTGTGGTATTTATAAGTCAAAATCATAAAACTAAAAAATAAACTAAATTTTTTATGTCATAATATCCTCAATTCTTTATTTAATTCTTTTACTCTAGTTAATTTCTTTTTTCTTAACACCGTGTCAAAATTGTTTTTAAATTCTTAATTAAAATAAGAATCTTCCTTACTATCTTCTTTAAGATAATAATATAATCAGAACAATAGTAAACCATGTTGATATTGCTTGAGCTTTAATTTAAACTGATAAATACAAAAAACTTACCCCAAAAGTCAGTTAGAATTTTGGTATATTTGCAATCATGTTTCAGCTGATACATAAATATATACCTTTTAATTGCCAGAAACACAACAGAAATTCAACGGAGGACATCGTAGCTGGGGCTCATTCTTCGTGAATCTCAAAGATTTCTGCGACCCCAAACAAGGATACCTCCTCAAGAACACTTGCATCATCGAAGCCCACATTCGTGTCCCCGACGTTGTCCCCAAAATTCCACCCTCCACCAATAATGTCCTGCCAACAATCCCAGAATCTAACCATCAAGTTGAACAACAACAACAACAAAGTACACAACCCACCCCACACAACGAAGATCATCAAACAACACCAGAATATTCCGAAGAAATTACCGACACACCTACTTCATCCCTAACCAGCATGTCAAGTCATAATAATGCAGAACTTGACGAAGTCCATTGCTCAGATTTAACCCTAAGAGACCTCATAGATGTGACCAGTTTTGAAGCAGACGAAGCAGCTTTGGTCCCTCTATTGGAAGAAGCATGCACGTGGCATCCTCAATTGATTTCCTCTCAAAGGGACAGAACTCGCTGGTTCAAACTGTGGGCATTTACATCTTTAGGCCAAGTTCTGTACTTTCTCAAGACCAAAAGAGTTAAGGACATGGACGAAGATGGGTGTAAGTACCTTGAAGGTTTATGGGACGAGCTTGTGAAGTCGTCTGGGTTTGACTTGAGCTGGTTGGAGCCTTATGTTCAATCGGCATTGAGTGCCAAGAATAATGTGGCAAAAGCCGATAATGTGGAGAAAGCTACGCAGAAAATGGTTGATTTGGAGATTAAAGTGAAGAAGCTGAAGCAAGAGTTGGCTGTTGCAGAAATGGAGCATGAATTGGCAAGAAGAGAGTTGGTCGAAATCAAACAATGTTTCCACGAGCTGGATTTGAACGCTGCATTAGATTATGCCATGTTTTAAATATATCCTGTATGTTTATAATTAATATATACGTATGTATAAAAGCTCGTAAAAACATGTCTCCGATAAAAAAAATTCAAGAGCTCTGCATAAAGATGTTGCTGTCTCTTATTAAAAATGTAATCAATATGTATATACACACAAACACAGAGCCGCGAAAAAGTGTGAGAATGTATATAAGTTATTAGGCTTCTTTAAAATGGTCAAAAAACAATTGGGCTTCTTTGAAAGAATGAATACATATCCAAGTGCCTATGCAGCCTTCGTGATTCAACTCTTTGAGTTTTTTATTTTTTAATGTCAGAAATATAATTAAATATATAAGATACCGTTCTTTAATGTATATTTTTATGCTAGAAGATTTATTTATTATGTTACAAGAGGTTCTAAACAATTCGGCTGAAATCATCAGTCCCGTTAGATAGGAGGGAGAATTTCAATATTATTTTCGATAAATATAAAAAAGCAAAGACGACTTGGTCGGGCTATTCAAATTAAACTAATTGTTTTTCAGAAATTCTTCTGTTCGCATTAGGGATGAGCATGGACTGCACTGGACTGGCTTTGATATCAACTTGAGGTCTGATCTTGAAAAGATCTCGGGTTGCATAAGACAGTCTGGGATCTAGTTTGGTCTAGCACCAACCAAGGTCGGGCTGGACCAGACTGGGTCTGATGAACTATCTAGATTGGTCCAGGTAGTTCAGGACCTAAATTTACTATTTTTTTATTTTTATTTTTTCTTCTTTGGAAGGTAAAATTTGAACATATTAAACACAATTAGAACCACAAAAATACCTATAATAATATAAAATATGTCACCAAAAATTAAAACATCATAAATCTATAAGAATATCCAACAAAAATAAAAAAAAAATATGTTGAGAAAAAAGATTTAAAGATAATAAACATAATTAAGATAATAAACGCCTATAATCATATAAAAATCATCATAAAAAAGTAAAACTTAATTATAAATCCTTAAAAAAACTCTAACAACATTAAATAAAAAATAACATCTAAATTATAAAAATATTTTTTAAGAAATCTACCTGGATCAAACTAGACCAGTCTAGGCGGTTTGGTCCCCTGATCTGGAACCCGATCCAACCCCACCAGTCAGTTTAGTCCGATTTCATTATATTGCTCATTTGGACCGGACTAACTCAAATCGGACCAAACTAGACTGGACCACTGGGTTTTGCTCATCCCTAGTTCGCATATAGCAACCACGTATCCAAAATGATTAATCCTATACCCTAAACCCTATCTGAAATTCAACTGAAGTTTTAATAATATTAAAGAACAGTTGCAGTATACAGGCCACAGAGAGTTTGGTTTTAATAATATTAAAGAACAGTTGCAGTATACAGGCCACAGAGAGTTAGAGGTCAAGGTATTCTTACAATAAAACAGATTAAAGCTAGTTTTATTCCTTGGAACTTTGCTTCTAGTAGTATTTTATATATAGATCTACTTAATTAACATGTCCCGATGACGTTGAAATTTCTGAGTAGTTTCATTACAATTTACAGATACGTATCCAGCCGATGAGTTTGAGTTGACTTGTGAACTTTCGCACGTATTGCTGTGTCTCTCGGATTCAGTTCCGCTGTCCTTTTTTCCCATTTATAATTTCAGGATGACTTTTGAGATTCAACGACCTTCCTCTCCGTTACGTGTTTCTCCACGCCTTCTCTTTTGCCAAATGCCAGGCAAAAGTATCAATTAATCCTCAACTCATTTGTGTTCTTCAGCTTCCTTCATCCATTAACTCTTCCGAATTAATTCCACTGAGTCTAAACATAGGTAAATTTCTGTGGCATTCAATCACAATATTCCTAGTTATACTGTACATACATATACATAATATATATAGGTGTTTCAAGCTTTTGATGCTGTCAATTCTCAAACATTCTATCCTTTTTCTTTGTTTGTAGGTGTTAGGATGGAGAATCAGCAAGGAAAGGACATCGTTTTCAAGAAATTCACGTGGATAATTCAAGATTTCTCAAAAAACAAAACCAAGAAACAACGTTCCAAGTCTTTTGAAGCTGGTGGATGTAAATGGTAGGTAGTACTTGTTGAATTTCCTGTCTCCTAGCTAGCTAGTTAGTTTCCTGCTTTTAAGGTGGTTAATAATTTCTGTATTAGACCAAATGATTGAATTACCAGACATGTATTAAAACTACATGTGTCTCAACCTCAGGCGAATCCTTGTGAATCCAATTGGGAAGGGTGTGGAGTATTATTTGTCCTTGTTTCTGAAGGTTGCAAATTCTTTACCATCATTTGGTTGGACCAGATATGTCTATTTCAAGCTGACTCTAATCAATCAGATCGACAACGAGAAGTCCATTACAAAAGGTATATATTTGTCACCTAAATTCATTTTTTTAATCATGTATTTTGTAACCCCCTACTTTTAAACATGTAATTATAATTTGAAATTCTGAATTTTAAATGAAATAGAGACCAATAATCATCAAAAGTAATTTCCAATCCCTTCTTGCGGAAGGGTTTTTAATAAAACTTTCAAAATTCTTTCCTTGTTCTGGTCTCAATTGTATGTATCGCATATAATTACCTGTACAGTTAAATTCACATTTATACATATCAGAGTGTGAGACAAAAATCCCGGCAACCCTCGGGTCATGTATATACTAATTGTCAAGTTTACAATTCCCAACTAGGGGATTACATACCATAATCAAAATATTATATACATCCCAAAAATAATTTACAGTAATCCCAAACACAGATTGATAGCTAACTATCAAAACCAAAATATCCCTGAAGGCCCTAACCACTCCAGGTTGTCCGCTTCTCCTTAGAGCCACTTGCCTTGACTGAAATGTTAGTCATAGAAAAGAATGAGATTCAAAAGAATCCCAATAGTAACAAATCACTTATACAGTATACAAACACAGAGCATGTAAGATCATGTTAAGCAGCATCACAATGTCACATGGCTCACACCACATACGACAGCACACATGGCTGTAACCACTATGTGTCAGCTTTCGCTGCGATCTCAATGTATCACAAGGTATCACAAAGTATTTTCAATGCATGACAAACATATATACAATGTTTCACACACGGTACAAGAGAAAGAGTCACTGCCTTATTCTTTCCTGACATCCTTTGGCACCGTTAGAGCCGGGAAAACGGGCCGAGCCCGTCGGGCCGGCCCTTTTAGGCCCTGGCCCTTCAAGGGCCGGGCTTGCAAATTGTAGCCTCAAAAGGAAGTCGGGCCTAAAAGGGCCGGCCCTGTAGGGCCTCGGGCTTAAAAGGGTCGGCCCTGGAGGGCCTCGGGCCAGCCCTTTAAGCCCGTTTATTTTTTATTTTTCCTGCTTGGACAGGAACCATGTTACATTTTTGAATTGCCTTATTGAATCTATATGTCACTCTATCCTCATATTGTATAAAGTATGATTTTTGAGTATATTGTTTTGTCTAATTGAATCATATTGTGATTTTTGAGTATGATTTTTGAGTATATTGTTCTGCCTATTTAGAATAAAATCATATTATATACTATTCTGCCTGATAGAGTATGATTTTTGATGGAGGTTGTGATTATTTGACTACTTGAACCTACTGCTCAAAGTGAAACACAATCAAATGTCCTTGAAATTGATGATAGTGGCGAAGAAGGTGAAAATGATAGTCGTCATACTCATGTTATTTAGAGCTTAGAGTATTGAGCTTTTTGCCTTCTTATACTTTGGCCTTTGTGTGAGTTATTTATGGACATGCTTTTACCTTTGATTATACATTAGTAACTGTGTTTGTTTGTTGCAAGAGATGTGTTATTTAAACCTTAATGTTGACAACATTTATCTATTAAATTAGAACTTTAATCGTTGTTATTTATTAATTATATCTCTCTGGGGAAAATATGTAGGAAAAATAGTTAAATATTGTGAAAAGAACTTCCCGGCCCTGGCCCTGATACTCTCAGGCCGGGCTTTGAAAAATTATAATTTTCCTGACCCCGAGCCCTTTAGGGCCGGCCCTGTTAGGCCCTGGCCCGTCAAGGGCCAGCCCTGATTCCCAGCTCTAGGCACCGTTGGCTCACGAGGATAGCAAATATCAAATCCTAAATACCAAAATCAAGATGGCAGATTACTTCTCTACTCCCAATTCTCACTTCCAAACGCTTAAAATAGGTTACCACCTAAGTCCCTTAAGTGATTATAATAGGCTCAATGAAAACCTAGAGGAATTGGGAAGTACTAGGTTGAAAATCACTTTTCAAAATCACAAAATGCTGAAAGTAGGGGTTGGCTGCAGCCAAAATGTGTAAAGAAGGTTTTTGGCTGCAGCCAAGAATTTCTAGCTGCGGCCAAAATGCTCACAGAAACTTTTGCACTGCAACCAAGATTTTTTGCTGCAGCCAAGGCAACTTCAAAAAATCATAATTAATTTTAGAAAAATTAAAATGAGGTGATCCCAAAGCCAAATAAAATCTATTTAAGTCCTCTTCCTAGGAAAAATATTGGCCATTACTTGAAATCACCACAAAAATACAGAATCACACAAATTTTAGTACTGCCCCAAAACCGAGTCCATTTTCGACGTCAAACTTTGGGTAGTCATATCTCCCAGTTCCCAAAACGAAATGACACAAATTATATGTCCATTTTAAAGCTTGGAATGTGAAATTTAAGATTGCAAAGTTTCATAATTTTCTGATATCATTTGCCTCGTCAAAACGTTCACACAACCTGACTGCCCAAAATAGACTTTTAATGGACAACATTTCAATTTTGCACCAATGCTTCCAATGGTTCCCAAATTCATATCAAATACCATTTCCACATAAATTTGTACAAGGAATCCATTGAAATCATCAAAACAACCCAATTCAACCTCCATTGACATGTTACACAATGACCACCACAAGTCTTACCAAGAACTCAATCAAACCACCATATTGCAAACCAATCCAAACCAACATTCCAAATCAATTTCAAATGCTCAAAGACACACTATGACACCAATTTCACACTAAACACTAACCAATTCACACATTTCGAAATTAAGCCAAAATCAGGGCAAAAATCCAAAATCCTCAAAGCTAAACCAATGACCACAATAAATATGTTAAAAGGTTCCAAAGGCTTACCTTCTTCCCAAGACTAATTCTTGATTTCCACCACTTCCAAATTTTCTCAAGCTTCCAATCACCACTAATAAAAAATCTGAAACCATAAGAATAATACTCTTGACACTATGATCAATATTAATGAAAAACACTTGAGCATTTAGAGACAAATACTCACCAAAAACTCAAGCTTTTCCTTTCTCTTTCCTACCAAGCTTGGACGAAAATGGAGTGGAGAGGAGAGAGATGAGAGAATGAAGATGGGATCAGATTTTCCTTGTGCATGAGACTTTTTGGCCGACCTAAGTGGAGGAGAGAGGGAGAAAAAGAGATTGAAACATTGACTTGATCTAAGGGCTCATAAATGGACATTTGGCAACATCTTGGCCCTCCTTTTCTAACCTCACATAACACATGCACACACACAACTCCTCTCCTACTCATGAATCCTAACCATTGATCTCAAGTTACCTATGAGTTTCCTCTTCGGTAACTGACCAATCGGTCGGTAACTTTCCAGTTTTACCATTTTACCCCTGATTATGGCAATTATACTCAAATCACTTCTAACTAATCCCTATTACTCTAATTATCTAATCATGCGCCCTTTCCCTATATTTAACCCAATTAGACCTTATTCCAAACTTAATCATGAATATAGGGTTTAGGCATTGATCAGAACACGTTTGAATCAAAATTCATATTGTATTCTTCAAAAGTGCTTAATTACAATAATTACAATCACTTTTGAAGTCATTAGCTCTTAATTGAAATTTGGGGCGTTACATATTTTCTCTTTGTTCTGTTGTGTCTATCATTGGCCGAGTTCCCCAGCAAAATGCAGTCAATTCAGCTTCTATGTAGATTTGGATTTAATCAATGTGGTTCAGGTACAACTAATGAGCTTACGTTGCCTTTATTAGAACTATCAGATATTCAATGCATGCAACAATTTGATCTTACTTTCTAAGTTTCTCCATATATGCTCACTGTATCAATTAGATATGGCCTGACTCTGATGAGTTTCGTGACCCAACTTACCAAATCTTTTTTCCAATAAGAAAAGCATATCAATTTATATATTATAAAAAGCATATCAATTTAGATATTCTTACAGGCATAGTAAAGTTCTAGTTACTTACTAATATATGTGTGTATTTCTTTTTCAGAGACTCGGCAAAAGTTCAATGCAGGACATAGTAGCTGGGGGGCATCAATATTGCTTCTCAATGACTTCTATAATACCACAAAAGGTTATCTAGTGAACGACTCATGCATTATAGAAGCTCAAGTATCAGTCTCAGAAGTTGCTTTTAGGATTCAAGACAACCCCACCAACATCACTAACCAAACACAAGAGGAAAAAGCAAAAACAGAGGAATTCACAGAACAGCTTGAAGATCATCAAAGCATTTATTCCTCGGATGGGACACCTAGTTTCAAATCGTCTGATGATTACGCATGGAATCAGACAAGTCAAACAGAATCAGAAAAACAAGATATTCTAGGGGCTCCAGATATGACACCAAGTCCTAAACCATCACTTTATGAACCAAGTGCACCACTTTTATATCCTTGCGTAGATGAATCACCTGTGGAAATACCCTTAACCCCTCTGAGTGATCTAATAGATTATAAGAGTTTAAAGCCAGAAGAAGTGGGTTTTGTTCTCTTACTAGAGGATGTTTGTTCAAGGTATCCTTCACTGATAGAGAGCCAAAAGAAGAGAAGTCCTAAGTTCATACACTGGGCATTCATAGCTTTAGGTCAAGTTCTGTATTTTCTGGAGACAACCAAGGCTAAAAATGTGGATGAATCTGCTTGTAACTCTCTACAAGGTCTATGGGAAGAAGTTCAGTTATTTGGATTTGACTTGACTTGGTTGGAGCCTCATGTGCAATATGCATTGGGAATGAAAGATTATTTGGAAAGAGCTGAGAAAGTGAGAAAACTGAAGGAGGAAGTGGTTGCTTTAGAGAATGAAATGAAGAAGCTGAGGGCAAGTTTGGCTGTTACAGAAGTTGACCTTAATATAGAAAGGAGACACTTGAGAGAGGAAGAAAAAGGATTTGAGGAGAAAGACATGGATGCTGTTTTGGGCTGTGGCATATTTTAGTTTTAGATGTATTGAAAATTTTATTGAACTTGTTTCTGTGAAATGCTCTTGGTGCGTGTAGACAAGACTACGAGACAGAAATGTAATCATCTGTGAGACTGTGAATCGTATGAATAACGATTAACAAATCATATAAAAGTAAGTTATTATTGATGTGGGGACGCCATTGGTAAATATATTGTGAAATTTTATAAGCACTCTGTTAAGGGTTTTATGGCAAAAAAGAGAGGCTCGTTTTGGTATGGTTGATTTCGCGTACTCGGGCTCATCTAAATGTATTTAAAAAGGAGAAGGAAAAAAAAGTCAAATGAAGCATGGATCTATAAGCTCTCTCTTACAATTTTTTCCCGAAACAGTAGTGCCACAATGAGTAAAAAAATAAAAATTCATCTTTTTGAGGCAATTTACAGTGAGGGAGAGCACACAATTTTGTTTAATAATAATCAATTTATTTCCACTAATTTTCTTAGACACAAGATTAATCAAATATTTTTTGAGAAAATATATCAATAAAAACTTTATGATAAACAATACTATCCCTGGTTTTAAATATAAGAATCAATTGACTTTTTTTGAAAAATTAATTAAGATAATTAAATTACTTTAAAATATTTATATTTACTATTTTTTCTCCAAGCTAATTTGTCTAACTTATAAAATGATATATAATTTAATCATACATAACATATGATATGATCAAGCAACCTATTTAACTTTCTTAATTTCTTTAAAAAAAAAAGTCAACTAAGTCTTATATGTAGAACC
Organism: Inga oerstediana; assembly: GCA_963210345.1. Lineage (NCBI taxonomy): Eukaryota > Viridiplantae > Streptophyta > Magnoliopsida > Fabales > Fabaceae > Inga > Inga oerstediana. The sequence goes on from OY723401.1 coordinate 11,117,295, forward strand.
AGAAGTAGTATATGACATTTAGGTAATACTCCTTTAGTCCTTAGTATAAGACATATTTGTGGAGTTAATCTTAATTCTAAACATAAGACATGATTTTTATATTTATCAAAATTTTTCTAATTTACCTATATTGATGCTCCCTAAACAATAATCAAGGAGAAGAGGGAATGAGAGATTTAGGAAGATGACTAGGATGTTTTAGATAATACATGTCATATTAATTAATTAATATAACTAACATCTTTAATACAATCAAATTAAATAAATATATCTTGATGGGGTAACTAATAACTAAAGAACGTTAAAATTCATTCTCTCATTTCTCATCAACCAAGCCAAACAAATATTGAAATATTAGAATATCTCCTCCTTGTTGTCGTAGTTGTTCTGAATGGGAAAACATTTTGATCTACATCCATAAGTTCTCCGATCACATGTGATATGTCTTATTTTTAAAATATTAATTATATCATTTAGTCATAAAATCACATTAAAGAAAATGAATTTGATGTAATTGGTAATCCTTCTGAATATTCAATACTGTGCGTGTATTTTTCCGGGAAAAAAACTGTGCGTAACTGCGTATAGGGCTGAGGGTGTCAACTGCACCCCTTAGTTGCGCACTCTACTGCCCCTTTATTTTGAGGGCTTTTTTAAATATATTTTTTATGATTTTTTAGATTATTAAATTCTATACAAAATGAATGAAATTTTAACATATTATGGACAAATAATGGAATTGTTTTCAATTTTTTATGATTTTTCAAAAATATTTTAAAAAAATGGTGTATTTTTCTTTTTTCACTTTAAACATTATTTTCTGAAAAATTATAAAAAATTAAATACAGATTCATTTTTTATGCATGATATGTCAAAATTTTATCTATTTTATATAAAATCAAATAATCTAAAAAATCATAAAAAATATATTTAAAAAGACTCCGAAAAAAAGACAAAACAGAGAGAACCAGGAAGAAGTGGCAGACGCCAGATCCCTGCGTATATTACACACACACGAAAACAAACAATTGACACAGTTGAGTTAAGGTCTTGTCATCCCGATCATAAGGGAGTGTGTTCGAATCCTTTGACCAATGGGGAGACCTCATTGATAGGCGATCTTGTAAGTCCCTTGTAAACGCTCGAAGAGCCTTGGGGCCGTACCCTGACCTTGGTAGGGGACTGGTGCCGAACCTATCTAAACTTTTTACTATAAAAAAAAAGAAAACAAACAATTGACTTTTCGGGGGGACAGTTGACTTCGTTTTATTTTTAGGAGTCAGCTTGAGTTTCCGTACTCTTCAGCCTCTTAACTCGTCTCTTTACTCTTTTGTTAGCCTCCTGACCTTCTCCGCCCTCTGAGATTCACGCTCGCGTAGAAACTCCCAAGGTATGTCTCTTTCTGGTAACTTTGTTGTCTTACTTATTCTTGCTGTTTCGTATCGTGACACCCATAATTTAGTATTCTCATTCTAACTCAGAGCTCCCGAGTTTGAAGCTCTCATTGTGTGTGAATGCAGTTGTTTACTGTTAAGGTTCTGCTTGGTCGATGAAGCTCTGATCTGGGAGGTCGAGTGTCGTATACGTATTCTGATCTTTAAACCACTTTATTGTGTTTCCGTTGCGTCCGAGTTCTTGTCTTTCTTAATTTATTAGGACTAAATAGGGCTGAGAGTTGCTTGACCACAAATTATTCTGTTTAGGGCTGTAAATCTTCAGTTTAACTTTTTTTTTTTCTTTCCTTTTTTGGTTTCTTTTCGGAATATGGAAGTTTAAGGGGTTTACCTTTTTCAGTTTTAGTGTTGAAATTGGTGGGCTGCGCAAAACTACAAATGAATAATCAAAAAACAATTCCTTTATCCCATGGGAAATTCACATGGAGAATTGAAAACTTCTCTAAGTTGACGTCCAAGAACGTGTACTCCGAGACTTTCACTATGGGCGGTTATCCATGGTATTTGCTTGAATTTCCTTTGGTTTGAATTTTCTGAATATTGATTTCCTGTGGGACATAATTTGCATTTGTGCTCTGAATATGATTTTCTTTGGGCTTGCCTTTAGGAGGATTCTTATGTATCCTAAAGGGAACAACGTGGACTACTTGTCTTTATATTTGGATGCTGCGGCGGATGCCCAGAGTTTACCTGCTGGTTGGTCCAGAGGTGCATGTTTCAGCTTGGCCGTAATTAATCAAATGCACTGGAAGTATTCGGTTAAGAAAGGTACATTTAGTTTGGGAACTTCTTTTCTCGTTTGCTATTATCCATTTTGGTTTTGTTTAACATGTTTATATAGAAGTATTGCATTGAATCTGTTTGCACTTCCAGTTTATGATGCCAAAGTTAACGCCTGATAGCCTTCTTTGCCATTTCTATAGTAAATAATATGCTATTAAAATTTTTTTCTGCACCCTTAAATTCCTATTGGCCTTATTGATAGCGTTGTCCTCTGTGGTCTACAGTCCGTGATGGTTGCAATTAGGGAATGCTGTAAAATGTAATGCTACTACATGTTTTAGGAAAAATGGAAAATTGAATTTGTGTGATGCATTAATTAAGCATATGGGATTGAGACTCCACAGACTGAATGTATGTTATTGACCATATCTGGTGTTAGGGAGCTGAAATATTTCACACTAATGCTGATTGATATGATTAAGACAACTAAAACTTAGGCTCTCCAATTATAATTTTCTATTTCATTTTTGACACTACCACAGTGACCTAGAGTTGGGACGCTCATGTGTAATAATATGACACCAATTTAGCAATCGAAAAATATCAACATTTTTTCTTACACAAATGACGACGCTTGAATCTCGTATGAATTTTCCAGATACTCAACATTGGTTTAAATCAAGTGAGAGTGACTGGGGCTTCACATCATTTATGCCTCTAGGTGAACTTAATGACCCTACGAGGGGTTATGTTATAGGAGATACATGTATGATTAATGCTGAGGTTTCTATTCTCAAGTCTGAAAAGGAGAATCAAGTAGATAAAGCATCTGGCCCAACATCCTTGGAATCTGGATATCAAGCCGGACAAATGGAAGTGGAAATTCCACAGCAAGATCAAAAGCAAGGAGTGAAAACTTCAAGTTCTGCATGTGTTTCCATGGAGCCTGCTGAGCTTACTGGTACTCCTTCACTGCCTGCAGGACTGAGTTCAAACCCAATGGACGAGCTTTTGGATTTCAGGGGTCTTGGGAAAATAGAAAGTGCTTTTGTCCCACTCCTGGAGGAAGTATGTTCCAAGCACCCATCACTCCTTGAATGTCAGCGGAAGAGAAGTGGACGATTTGTAGAATGGGCATTCACAGCTCTGGGCAGAGTTCTGCACTTCCTGAAGACTAAAAGGGGGAAAGACATGAATGATGAGACTTGTGAACATCTTCAAATTTTGTGGGAGGAACTTGAGACATTTAGATTTGATTTGACTTGGCTGGAGCCTCATGTTCAATCAGCCTTAGGCATGAAAAACTACGTGGAGAAGGCAATGCAGGTGAAGAAGTTGAGGGATAATGCGAGCGCTCTGGAGATGGAAATGAAGAGGCTTAAAGCAAAGCTTGCTGCTGCAGAGATAGATCTTGAAATAGCGAAAAGAGACTTGGTGCTAGCAGAGGAAGCGTTCGAAGAGAGGGATTTGGATACTGAACTTGGATATGGGAGACCATAGACTGTAAGATAATTCTCTCTTTTTTTTATCTTTGATCAGAGGTATCCGGCGCTAGATCTGGACCCCGGAACCGGGCCGTCCGAGCAACCGACTAATCCCCCCGCTGATTTGTAGGTACCTCGATTTGTAGGAGATTTAACGCTGCTCCATACCCAAGGCTAGAGATCGAACCCCCGACCAAGGTTAAGGGTGGAAAAGCCCTTACCGCTCTACCACACGCTCCTGGTTTGTAAGATAATTCTCTCTTGGTTGTGCATCTTCGTGGAGAAACGCGTCAGAGTTTTAATGTGTATTGTTATTAATGTATTTAGTGTTGGATGTAACGACTCAAATCTTTCCCTGTATGTATTTGAAAATTCCGGTGTTGTAATGACCTAATGACCCAGCTAGATACCATATCGGAGTTTCGTTTATGGCATATGTATGATTGTGAAAGAGTGCAACGGGCATTAACATCTAAATTCTCAAATTTGGAAAATTGTATTAGGGATCTGAACGCGGTCTCTCTTGCTGGTGAAATTCCTAGATGCGCTTGATGGGGTAGATATTTATGATAAACCAATTATTGTGTTAGATTTCCCTGTTTTACTTTAAGAGGAAAGTGATCAAATTAATCTATACGATGTGATGCAAAAATTATTTGTGGCGTCTCATCTTCATCTTTTAAGTTCCTAATGTTTGTGTGCGAGACTTTGATTAGGCTGCAAGGTTATGACTGGAGGGAAATTCATCATAGATGTTAGTTCGAGGAAGAATTTCAAAATATTTTGATAAAAAAAATAAGCAAATGGTTGAATAACACAAGTCTTTGTCACTGATGGAAAGCAACCTACAGTTGACATTCTACTATTATATTCATTATCTTTGTTATGTTTTGTGCACATAGAGATGGAAACATTCTAACTATTCTAACTAATCATATAAAACTCAACTTCCTTTGAAGACTTGAGATCACAAATACTAATTAGGACAAATAAAGTAATGAAGCAGAAAGAGGAAGGCAATTTCCAATGCATTTAGCAAGTTATTCATTTAAACGGTCATTATGACCAATTTGGAATTTCTTACGAAGATATCCAACCTTTTAGGTGTGATGACATTTACTCGCCACACTTGCCCTAGTTCTCCCCGTTTCTCGATAAGAAGTTTTGTCATTTGTTTGCCTTCTCTTGATGCCATTTCAGTTATTCTATCGGTTATAAATATAAAATATAGTTAATTTTTGTTTGTAAAGATTAAGGAAACTAAATAAATTACTTTAGAGTATTTATATTTATTATTTTCTTTCAAACTAATTTATATGACTTATAAATTAATATATAATTCAATGATACACAATATATATTATGATTAAATAATTTATTTAACTTCCTTAATCTTTCCAAAAAAAAAATCAACTGTGTTTCATATTAAAGACCATAAGGAGTATTATCTTTTCCATTCTTCTCTCATTCTCATTAACTTGAAGTGATCTTATTGACCCGATGCTTTAATATAATTAAAGGACATTTAATTAATTGTTTTATTTTTCATTTGGCATTGTTAATGATCAAGTAACTTCATTTAATATTTTTAAAACAACCACTTAATTTTCTTCCTAGTATTCCAAAAGGATTTTATAGTAAAAAAACCCAAAGAAACAGCTATCATAAGAGGGCTAGGCTAACTACTCGCATTTACCATTTAACAAAAAAGAAAAGGAAAACCAAAACTTTAGGGTCAACCAGTAAAGAAAGGGTCAACCCATACATAACTTTAGGGTTAACCATCTTCATGAGTAATCCTATTAGATTTTACATGAGTTCTCCCCTTAGTGCTGAAGCAGCTCTTTTGATGGCTCTGGCAACCTTCCAGATCTCATGTCGTATTGCCGCCTGCCCTTCTTTTTCACTACTTCTGGCTGACCAAGCAATGGAATCAGCAACTCCAGGGAAGAAATCCATCTTACTTTCATGGTCGCTTGGGGGTCCAAACACCTTTGTAGCAAGAAAGACACATCCTCAAGTTTATCGATAAGAAGCTTCGAAAATGATGTCTAATGTAAATAATGATCATGGTTAAGGGAATATAATCCCCGTCCCTGAACTTGTAAAAGATATATTTTCCTCATTTTCACTTTCCAGAGCTATATCCTACAGCTTCAACAAGTTTAGTTGTTAAACATAATCCCTTTTCAATACCTAGTTATGCGTCTAACTATTTTAGATTGTGAGCATGTACACATCTAAAACTTGAGATACAGTCAGGGTTAAAGGATAATAACTAATTATCCAGTAGACTGCCACTATGAACCAAAATTATGATGGAAACGAATGAAAGGCCGGGGGCCTGCCCTTTCATTTTTAAATTTGCTTCAAGAGTTTTGGTTTGCATTAAGTTGGTTTGACATGTGTCTATACCAGTCAAGCCTTCAGGGAAAGTCATGTTTTTCAAAGCAATCCATCCAACTATTATAGTTGAAACAGTGATGAATACAAATAAAAGCTTTAGAAGGCAACACACTCACCAGATGCTTGAACCAGTTCCTTTCTCTAAGTCCATCTGGATCCAGGAAGCCTTTTTCAGCAAGCATTAGTCTATCATTTAATGCTCGCTTTTTTGAATGCACGAAACAATCAGCGGCTTCTTTCAATCTCAGTGCCTGCAATTAATTCAAAACAAAGATATATAAATTGATGGCGACAAGGGAAAAAAGGAGCAACTATCGCAGCTTTATATAGTAATCATATCAACAGGGTACTTTCGTTTTACATTTAATTCATCGTCAAATTCTTTGATGGCTGATGCAAAGTCTTTTATTGAGGTAGCTAATGGTTGCAGAGAGATTGATTGGTCTAAAATGTTGCTCAGTCTGTTCCTGTACGCCTGGCCAAAACAAATGAAAGTTACACAATCCACTAGAAACCTTGTGCACCAATTTGAGAGCATCTCATCCCACTAGGAACGATGATTTCAAGCTTTTCTTTCGTCATCTGTTCAAGATTTCCAGATGACTGATCATATATATGTGTGCACGCGCATTTAATTCACAAAATCATTGTTTCATTGTTTAAGGTTGGTTGATATCTAAGTTCCAGAAAGCTCACACACACCTTCAAAAGGTCATGGCCTCATAACGAGCACCCGTTAAATTTTCTAATGCAATCAACTTTGGGAGTAAAATTCCCTTAATTGGTTCAACGACATGATTTACTTTCCTGAAAGAAGTATTAACTCATGGAAGACTTAGAACACATACCTGTAACTGATCTACATAAGAATGGTAATTAAAGGGAAGAATAGGATCATCAGCCAGGTGAAGTGCTAGAAGTCCCCAAACTCCAGCAACTAATGTAAAATGGAACAGAAAAGAAAAATCATCTTATGTTTATTGATGGAAAAAATTTATATCAAATAAACAGAAAGCATTAAAAGAATCAGTCTAACCAGCCACATGTCGCTGAAATAACGGATCTCCATATTGTGTCATCCAGTTGTAGGAGTCAAAAGCAGTGTGGTAGAGAGGAAAATCTGCAGAAAAAGTCAATAATCTAAATTCATTTAACACCCAAGACTACCAGACAGATTATTGTCATTAGCATAAATAGCATGTTTGAGACAGAAGTTTTTTCTAGTTATCATATTACAATTCTTGCTTAAAAGGACCAGGGACTGATCATTACACTTCTGGCTCCCAGATCAACTTAAGTTAGATACAAATCATAAAATAGTATCCAACTATAACCACAAACACAAGGCTTACAATAATTTAAAGCATACAGAAATGGAAGAATCAATTTATTATATCAAACCAAAATTAATTGCTACTAATACTATTACTTTTGAAAAAATGTTAATGTCCTGTGCATTAGCACGGGGGAGGACTTCTCTAGTGAACTAACGTAACAGAATTTCGTGACCCTGGGTCAGTTTGGTCCCATCCACATAACAGAAAAGAAACAAACCCCAATCAACCTCGCCAGACACTTAAGTGCCTTTTAAATCCCAAACTAACCTCTTACATGTACAAAAAAAGCCAATAAGATAATATTACAAAGCATAACCAAAGTAAGTGCCTTCATATGTCATATTTCTCATTGGCTTGGCTTTCAATTATTTCACTTACGACTTGCTTTTTGAAACATCATTGTTCGTATGAAGTAATGTACCTTTTCCATAATACAAATCAATAGAGGGAACACCGGCATGTTGCACAAATGGTGCAAAATCGGAGTCAAGTCCACTGAGCCTCAAAATCTGCAATCAACCAGGACAAACACTGGTAAGCAACAAAAACATTGCGCCAACTGTCTCACAGACTATTAATTGGTATTATTAACAGCGCAACAGAGATAGCATAATATACTGAATCGAGAATAGTTAAATTCTATGCAGACTTTGGTGAACTACTATATGCTTGAAATGTTTTAAAAATATATAAATAAAAGATTACTTTATATTTCTGTCAATAGATAGAGGCAAAGGAAGCCGTACATTAGAATTTCCATCATCTGCTGCCCAATTTTCATTGAGTGTAGCACCCTTGGCGTCAGGATCCCTGACCTGAATTTGACACACATTGTAATTGATTTTCAGCATTAGTAAGAAACCCAGAGTAAACACAACGTATTGTGCAATATTGACCTTGCACCATAAAAAAAGAAAATAATGTAAAAATATAAATCTCTCACACCCTTCAGAATAGCGCTTGAATGTTACAATACAATTTTTTTTCCCTTTTGAATTTCATTAAATTTAAGAAGGAATAGTCAAAGCAGTGAATTACAAAGGAACAAAGGACGCTAAAGGGATGCTCATCTCCAATTAATTTTAAAAAATAAACACACACACACACACATTTATAAGCGCAAGTTACCTTTTCAGTGACGTCAAGGAAGCAGTGAATTACAAAGGAACAAAGGACGCTAAAGGGATGCTCATCTCCAATTAATTCTAAAACACACACACGCATTAATATGCACAAGTTACCTTTTCAGTGACCTCAAGGATGAGATCATCTAGCTGAGGAGTAGCGCTAGCAAAGAAACCAGAACCTTGGACAGCACAATCAACATTGAGGTATGCAACTGCTTTGGAGCCCAGATTGACAAGGTTTTGCTCTACCCACTCGGTGGATCCAATCTACATAATGAAATAAACTTGATTAGAGAGCATATTTCAAGAATTTTTACCATAATTGCAGTTGAGCATATTCATCTATCTTGGAAATATATGGATCTCTCGTCAGCAGGAGCAACTGACTGTGCTAGGAAAAACGGAAAATATATAAGCAAAAAGCCAGTCAAAATGAAATGTCTCCGAAATAAAAATTCATCAAGGCTAACCCGAATCCCATTGAAGAAAGCATAGACTTTTAAGCCTTTGCCTTCATAAGTCCATAATAATCTCTTTTTACCAGATTATTACAACAAAAGTAGAAGACAGGAAAATTAAAAGGAAGGAAAAATACTAAATCTGCAGTCTGTCCGTTTTCTACACAATCCCTGGAACCCCAAAAATAAGCTGAAAAGTGAAGAGGAAATTACTGCCTACCATTCCAAATTCCTCTGCATCCCAACTGCAAAGGATAACTGTCCTCCGAGGACTCCACCCAATGTGTAATAGAAGAGAAAACCGCCGAGCAATGTCAAGTAGGGCTGCCGTCCCACTGCTGGGATCTACAGCACCATATGTCCAAGCATCACGATGGTTCCCAAGCAGCACAAAACGATCAGGTTCTTCTGATCCCTTTATGACTGCAAAAACATTTTCAATGGTACCCACCTTCTTTTCCCCCTAAGGATCAGAAAAGTAAGACATAATGAAACAATGCATATTAAACAATGACCTAAGCATCAGCTTCATGACTCTTCTCCTATAAGCTTCACAACTATCTTTTCATTCTAAGTCAGACATACTAAAATATGCTTATCTTAAATATATGCATGTTATAAATGATAAGAATTTGTATCCTTAGGTTCAGCATCATTGATATTAGAATGACAAGACTAATGGACAAAAAAATCATGTCATTTATACCTTCACATATGTCATTACCTCACTCAATACTTTCAATCATCAAAGGAGCACTTCCTAGTATCTACAATTTTTCACATTTAAAAAGAAGCAAAGACATGAAGGAAAGTAGGCAGCTTTCAGACCAGTCAAGACCCTTCACCCCCTTCTCTTGTATATTTTTCCCTCTGAAGTATAAATTTCGGATTTTGAACCGTTCCCATTATCTTTCAAAGTGCCAAATACACAGCAAAAGGTCACTAACATGCATATATGCACGTAGCCTGCCCATATTCGGCCATATTTAGTGAACATTTTAACAGGTTGTCCACAAAATAAAACAACAAAAGACAGCGTCAAAAGTCAAAGACGCCAAAATAGGCTCCGAAATAATAATAATTCGTCCACTAAAATGAGGCAAAATTATACCCACGCTCAGATTAAAGTCACAAAACTTAGATTCCAATATGGCTCAATTGATCCCATGACCAACCTGGTACGTGAAATTGAGCATTGTAGGGCCAGGACCAGCATGCGTGAGTCTAACCTTGGACCCTAGAGAACTCTTCCATTCCTGTGGCACCTCAGTGCCTACTAGCGAGTGCAAAATCGTCTCAGCGATCTCAGCGGAAAGGGGCATGGATGGAATTTTGGGAAACCTTTTCAAAACCTCACTATCTTCCAAATCCAAGCTCTCGCCGCCATCAACCCCAGCCCACCCGGGGGTTAGTGGGTCCCCTATGCCTCTCATGACGTTTCCTCTCTCAAACCCTTTACCAAACCCGTCCCCATCGGCATATATTAGCACCGCCACCGCACCGTACGCCTCCGCCTTCTCCACCACCGCGCCTCTGGGCAAACCGCCACCTTTCCGCGCTATCACTATGCATCCGCTAACGTTCACTCGTAGCTTCTCTAGCGCACGGTAGTCCTCGTCCCTCCCATAATTAACGAAAACCGCCTTCGCATACGCCGAACCAGATGGCGAGTAAGCATGGTAAGGCGATACCACGTCCTGGTCAACCTGATTGGACCGAACCATTTCACCTAAGGGAAACTCCAACCAGGACCCGTCGCTAAAATGCGCGGATATGGAGGAGTGCAGGGGATAGGAGAGGAGGGCTTTGTAGTTCACAGTGTGGGTCTGAAGGCCCAGGTCTCTGAAATGGTTGAGAACATACCGGGCGGTGTCGGAGCCGAGTTTTGTTCCCGCAAGGTGCGGGTGGACAGTAAGATCACGAAGGTAGGAGGCGATGGTGGAGTTAGAGGAAGATGAGAGGAAAATATGGCGGAAGTGAGACGCATTATGGGAAGTGAGAGATGGCGAAAAAGAGTGAGGGTGATTCACGGTATAGAAGCCCATAATGCAGAGAATAAGAACCAGAACGAAGGCACCCAGAGGAGATGGTTTTGCAGTGAACATGGTCTTTGGTTTTGGCAGACACAGAACCATTTTCTAAATGATTTGAGCAGTGATGATTGGAGGAGAAGAGAGAAAGGGATTGAGTGGTGAGAGGAAGAAACGAAGAAGCAGGGCAGGTTTTGTGCAGAAGAAGAGGAACTGAATACTGAAATTCTGCGGCAGTTACTACTACTTTCTAAGTGAGTGCAATGATGATGATGCATTTTGGTTTTTTCCTCAAAAAATATGAGCGAAGGCTTTTTCCGAGTCTGCTTCATCCCACTTAAAAAAACGATGCTGCTTTTTGGACGTGATCGCGTCACAACAAGGCCCAAAAGAGTGACGATCCTCCTCTCACTCTCAGTGCATAAGCCACTTGAGCCTCCTCCTTCCCCTTCCTCCATTTGGAGCAGCCTCTGATAATTGTGTCCAATCAGGATATTATAATTAGAGTATGGATGCTGATTATTAATCACGCCTCTCACTAAAAAACAAAACAAAAAAATTAATCATTTAAATTTATACCCTTTAATCATTTTTATAAACAAATACCCAAATCATGCAAAAAAAAAAAAAAATAGTGGTTAAAATTAATTAAAACCAACAAATTTGCAGGAAAAATATTTTTTTCCTAACAAACCTTTATTTATGAAGATTTTGAGTGAGAGAGAAAAAGAATAGGAAAAAAGATGGGGTGAAAGAGTGCGAAGAAATGATGAGAGAGACATTTCATTAATAAGGGATAAAAAATGCATTAATGTTTTAGATAAATCAAAATTGTTGTTTATATATAGGACCAGGTTCATGAAAGAAAAAATTACTTATAATTATAAAATGGAGTAGCTTCAAATCACAGCAAGCACCTCCTTATCTTTTACTTAAACATGAGGATACACTATTTTATGGGAAATTTGAGCTTAAAGGATTGGTTTCATTGTCGGTTATAATTTTTAGCTCTGAAATTATATGTTCGTTGGGTAAAAGGCATTCTGATAGCCCTTTGCCGCTTTAAGGACTCCACACATTTTGTCCTTAAAACTGTGTTGATGTTGTCGTACTGAACAAGTGAACATAAAGCTACATTTGAAATAGCGTTTTTTTAAAAATAAATATTTATTACGTAAATCGAGATCTTACATATTTATTTCGTATACTGTAAATCGTGAATTATAAATACTTATAAATAAAAAATAAACTATCTCAAACAAGCACATAATATTTCATTATTTCATTAAAATAGTAGATCCCTGTTGAGCTACAGCAAACTGTGAAACGTGAATAATACTATAATAGTCCCAATTTTCAAGGTCAAAAAATATGATACATGAGCCAATTTTTTAACCCAGTTTTCAAAACTGCTAAAGAATTAAATTTCCTGGTAGTAACAGTCCTTTCCTAGTCAAAGAAGAAAATTCCAGATGTCCGAAGTCCACATGCAATCAAGCATAATAGAAATGACGGCCTGACTCGAAAAATAACATATGAGTATGACACGTACGCGGATGAAGAAACGAACTTCAAGGAAACTTCCTCCAAAAAACGAGTCCGGTTTCTCTTCTTAGCTCTAAAAGCAAGGACCTCATCTACTTTTCTTTGGATCGTTAGATCAAAATCTCAACGGTCCATATTTAATATATTATAAAAATATTATTATAATAATAATATTTTATTATTATTATATTAATAATAAAATATTATTATAATATTATTTTATATTAATAATAATATTTTATTATTATAATAATAATATTTTTATAATATATTAAATCTGAACCGTTGAAATCTTGATCCAACGGTCCAGAATAAAGCAAAAGAGGTCCTTTGCTTTTGAAGCAAAGGAGAGAAACCACTCGCCCAAAAAACATGCACATTTGGTAACCTTCCCTCGCTTTTTAAAATGTTAAATAGTGTTTGTTTGGAATAACTTATTTTTAGATAATAAGTGTTTATAAATCGTGATTCACGGTATATAAGGTAAATATGTGAGAGGAGTTTTATCTCGACTTACGTAAGAACTTATTATCCAAATATAAACCTAACTAAACACACACATAAACGAGAAAGGTACGTACGCGTATAAATGAGAAAAGAACAGTAAATAGAATGAGATTCAAAGTTCAATCAATTACCTAGCCACTTTACATTAAATGAAATGATAGAGAGCGCACATTCTATAAGGGTCATATTAAATTACATCAGATGCTGCGAATAAGAGGAAACAATGGAGAAGCTTGTAATGGAAGAAAGTTGACTGACCCCAGATCCTGCCAATAAGAGGAAATTATAGAGAAAGTTTCAACGGGACAAAGTGGATTAGATCAGATACTGGGAATAAGAGGAAATTATAGAGAGAGTTTCAATGGAAGAAAATTGATTAGATCACGATATTGCGAATAAGAGGAAATTATAGAGAAATTGCTAATGGAAGAAACTTGTGTGAAAGTGTTTCATTATGGACAAGGAGAAGCATTCATTATTAAAATGTGAAGAGGTGGATGACAGCAGGAGGTTTGTCTTGTGTTCATGAACGGTGGAGATTCTAAGTTCCACTAAAATTATAAATCTAAACCAGCAACTCCTGTCACTACTGACATGAAAATCTTGGTTTTTTTTCAGGAACATCATCTTTTTATAGATACTAAGAATAACCCAAATTTGTGGCCATAAACCACACTAAAGCAGCCTCCTTGCTAGCTTGGCTCAAGAAGCAGACGTGATAACTTTTGCCTTTTGATTGATTTCTTTATTCATCTCTGTCCGCTATAAGAAAAAGGAATGAGAACCCATGTCTTGCTTGTGTCATCCCTTTCTCTGTCACTCCCTCATGTCCAAGCCAAAAGTAGAGTGAGTGGAGAGAGCATTAGGCCCTTGAGCATCCAAATATGTTACTACCCATCAAGAGATAAATGACAGCATAAATGTGTAATCATTATAATATGCTTTCATGGAGCAGAGAACCTTAAGGTCGACCCAGCCGTTCCCATAAGATCCTCAAAGTCCAAACACATGTCTCCACCTGGACATCGAGGATTTACCCTTTTCTAGACTATTTGCTACTTGCCATCTTGTTATTGGGCAGCGTCTTGTCAACTGCACATCAATCACAGCCCGGTCTGCATTATTGATTCTTTATCCAAGTCCCTGTTATGAACATGTACGATAATAAAATGGTTTGAAGAAAGTATCCAGGGGACTTTATGCAAGGTCCACATAAGCAGATAAGCTCGAGTTTGGACTAGGTCGGCGGGCGTGGCGATCATTGTGCACTCGCACGAGTTTGAATTCTTTATGGAATTTCAATTCACCACATAATTTATAGCTTACATTTACAAAAGAAATGAAAAAAAAAGGTCCAAAATCCACACGATTTTAACATGATAGTGACATCCTCAATAGCATAACACTATTCAAGAACCAAGTGGTGCTACGGTCTCCCCAAGGATGCAGACAAGACAAAGCAAGGTGGCGGCGATAAACATGAAGGTATTGATTGTTACCTTTCACCGTATCAGCCCAAGTCAGTTCTGTAGCTAGATATGCTGTGCAGGCCAAGGCCCCAAGGTTAAAAGATTCAATTGTCCAGCTTGTCAGGCCCTGGACCACAGTGGGGGGAAGTACTCTTTCTGATCAAATCTGTAACTGATATAAAGACCAAGTTCTCAGAAATCAATGTTTAACGATCTGACAAAAAACAAAGAAGCAGTAGAAAGGGTAGAAAGGTTTTGGGGCTCATGACTGACAAGAGAAAGCTGATGTAGTCCAAATTTGAGGTTATAGAAAATTTCGGTTCTGTATAACTACATAAACCAAATTGTGAAGGTTTGAGCAACAATAAAGAAAAAATTAGTATTCCAGCATCTTGTGCAGCCTTGAAGAACATATAACAGTAAACCTTTGTTGTATTACATGAGAAATACATATTTGTGTTCCAGAAAGGCTTTTACTGAGTAGGATGCAGGTCCAGAAGCATTTAAACTCCAACTATGGTATTGTATGTGCCATAAACAGCAAAAAATAATCCACAGAACAGTACAATAGAATCCAAAGCTTTCTGCCAGAGATGTAGAGAAGAACCGAATAGCTTTAGGTGAAATGTAGCTGGCAAAACAAATGAGATTAATGCACACACGGTACTCCCCACAAATGAGGCAAACAAGCCAAAAGCTGGCACGCATGAAGCCAAGGTTGCCAACACAATCACCACAACAGCACGACTTATGTAGATCCCAATCTTTCCCAATCTAGTTAGTGAATCATTATTGTCCCCGTGGAAAGGCCTGTAAAAACATTTTATCCTTTTGAGCTCTCCCTCCACAATTTCATTAACAGGGTGTAACATGATAGGGAATGTGAACACAAGCCCCAGGCAAAACCCGACCTGTCATCATGGCAATTGTGAGATCTCACCATGAATAATCAGGAAAAAAAAACAATGTTCTGAAGATAAAGCCTCAATGTTGATGGCAAAAGAACTGCTAATTGGCTTTCTCATCTGCTTTTTGTAATGCTTAAAATTTGAAACATTTATCTGAAAAGTGGATTTAATAAGGCATGTCTAAGCTCATAGTGATCATGTGCATGAATATAATTTGAATCACACACACGTACACAGGTTAAGAGAAACACATGCTGGCATACACATGCAAATACGCAGATTAAACAGATTACATGTAGAAGTCTACAACAATCTAGGTGACAAGAGTTATAAATATAGAATACCAAAAAATCTTCAAGAGTCAGATGCTTCCAGTAATGTCTTCAAAAGGTACGACAAATAGAACAATAATAGCAGAAAATGCATTTCAATCGTTATAAATATCGAATACTAAAACATCTTCAAGAGTCGGGTGCTTCCAGTAATGTCTTCAAAAGGTAAAACAAATAGAACAATAATAGCAGAAAATGCATTTCAATCGTATCCAACCAATTATATGAAACGATATCTAGGCTGATCTTAGAATATTCTAATGTTGGAGTCAATAAGCCATGTCTGGTAAGGTCTGCATTCCTGGAAAGTGCAAGACTGCAGGTCACTAAAATGTTCTCAAGATCTGAGTCATGCAACGGTACATTTGCTTAATGATTTTTGCTCGTCTTTTGACTTTTATCAAATAGTATAATTTCAATGCTTGTGCATGTCCTAGATATGCTGGGAGCAAGATAACAAGGTATATATCCCTATAAATCCCGAACCAGCTAGCTGAGAAAAAGAAAGGGGCAAAAAGCAGGATATTGATAAACTAAGCGTGAGAAAAATACGAGAGAGTAACATGTCAAGCCAAATAGTCAATGCAACATTTCATAATTTCTTGTCTTAACCATATTACCTGCACTGCTAGAGATGACCAATTCCTGGGGAGATTGAGGGTCACAATATCTCTAGTTTCATCACCATAAGCCATGTAACCAGAAAACCCAAAAAGCATGTACACAAGTGTTATCCCACCAAAGGTCTGAGCCAGCAATCTTGGGAATTTAGCCCTGTCCTGCATAGAATTCTCCAAGGCCAATGTCATTCCAAACCCTTCAAAACAAAAGACTGCCATGCCTCCTGCAAAAGGCAGTCCCCCTAAGTTGGATGTGAATGCGGTCCTCTGTTCAAATGAGAATTCACCCTTTATTGCTTGCTGTATGTCTTCCTTCACCACAATTCCCATCGCTAGGATATTGCAAATATCAGCAAAAATGCTAAATGGTGCTAAAGCAGATAAGCTCCCTATCCATGATAATCCAATTTCAACTGGCACTAACAAAAGTATATAGGATGTGAGTGCGAGACTGTGCGTTTGGAAAATAGATTGTAAGTTTTGAACAATGAATACCAAATATGCAACGGAACCTCCACTCTGTGCTATCAAAATAAGAAATTCTGACAGATATCGGCCAAAGGTTCCATAACTCTTATAACCCAAATCTCCATATGTTTTTGCTTCGACTGGTGATCCATCTGCTGCCAACTTCTCTCTGCACAAAACCTGTATCAAGGAAATATCAGCTGAATTCTAACGGCAGAAAATATAAATAAAAGAAAATGCTCAGTCGATTTTAATTCAGGTTCTAGGAACATCTTTTCTTTCTCCTAGCGAACGAATTTAATGTCCCGGGGGGAGGTCATGTCATCACAATAGAGGGAAATAAAACAACTGTTAGTCACGATCATCTTTAATCTGAAAAAGAAAACGAACTGTTCTGACTTTGCGGCTCAGAGTTTATATTTCGTAATTCCGAAGGAAAGGATGAATGAAAAGGTTCTCTAAGTGAATAGCATTGTCATAAATTCCTCAAGGACCAGAGTCACAAAAATAGGTCAACGTGTTCCCCCAAGAAATCAACCATTCCCCAATCTATACCTCGGTGAATCAAACGCATACGAACTTATGCGCTAAGCTAATTAGAGAAGAACAACAAAGAGAAGGGATGCTCACTCACAAGGAGGAGCATGCAATAGTAGGAGGCTACGCCAACGATGGCAACTCCAAGTGAGCCAGCAAGCCAACCAGCGATCCGAAAAGCAAAAGGCAATCCCAGTACACCGGTACCAACTACAGAGACGATGATATTTCCCAGAGTTTGAAGCCTAGAAGCTGTTCCAGAAGGAGACGATTCCAGCAGAGGGGTTGCGTAGCTTTTTGTGTCTTGCTCCATCGACTCCTTGATCACCAATCACAAGCCCACGGCCACTCGCCGATCTGCTATAAATGCCAGACTCTGTTCAAGATTCGAATATTATTGGGGTTCTGGATTCAATAATATGAGATAAGAATTTTCCATATCAACCAGATCATGATGAAAGGTCCTCTCGAAATGGCAAGTGAAACAGTTTATTACTCATTTCGTACCAGTTGACTTCTTGTTTTTTGTTGGCAGTAGGCACGGAAATTACGATTACCACTCGCTGCTTGAAACTTGACGTTCATGATATGATAGAGTTAATGATACAAAATGAAGGAGATAAGATTTTTTGTCCCGGTTTCCACTGATGGCTCTTGAAAGGAAGGATGAGCGCTTGGCAACCCACAATTATTGCTCGTTTGGCAGCAACCGCGGTGATTTCTCAGGAGAATTTTACGTGCGGTCGAGAGATTCATTGACGTTTACTCGGGAGAGGAGCCAGACAACTCCATCTTAGGTGGTTAACAAAATAGTCCCTCCGATTCTAATTATAAGATAAAATTGATTTTTTTGGAGAAATTAAAGAAGTCAATTAAATTACTTTAGAGTGTTTATATTTTTAGTATTCTTAGATTATATATTAGTTTATTAGTCAAATTAATTAGTTTAAAGAAAAAAATAAAAATGTAAATATTCTAAAGTAATTTAATTAGCTTCCTTAATTTCTCAAAAAAAAAATCAACTTTATCTTATAATTAGGATCGGAGGGAGTAGCTTTATTTTCTTCTTTTCTCTTAGTTAGTCAACAAAAATCTTCTAATAAAATCAGGTTGGTCTTCGGTCAAAAAAATTCAGGGCGGTAAAGATTTTTTCAAACTTCAATTGAGATCAGTTAAAAAAATAAAAAAAGTTTCTAATTTAAAATCAGGTTGGTCTTCCTTGGCAAAAAAAAAAAGGTTGGTCTTCGGTCAAAAAAAATCAGGGCGGTAAAGATTTTTTCATGCATTAATGAGGAATTAGAAGATTTTTTTATGCCTTATTTATTAATAATTCTAATGGAACCTCCCCTTTAGATAATTTAAATAAACTTTAAAGTCCTAAGTTTATTTATTAAATTTTTTAAAATTTTAACATCCTGATTATATTGTTTTTGAAATACTAAATGGAACTATTTAGACTCAGTCCTCAAATTAATAAGAATAAAATTAAAAGAAATCGAATTGGAACAAAAAAAAATTGAAATTCAACAAACGCCAAACAATTAAAATACAAAGACGAAGATTTTTCATCATGAAGGCGAGGAGGATCCCTATGGGAAACTCATTTATAGGCTAGAGATTTATGCATCCCATAACACTACAGAGGTTAACGACTAACCTGCGCGCAGATAAACTGGCTAAAACAAGTCACCATCACCAACCAGGACTAATTCTGCTTGATGCAGTGCCAAGTGAAAAGCAGCAGAAAACTCACAAATAAATGGCACTCGGACAGTATGCAGTTGCTTTTTGTTTTTGTGTGGCCTTTTTGCTGCGTTTGTAATTTAAAAAAAAAAATAGAGGAAAAAAAAGAAATCATCATGCTTTTTTATAGACAAAAGAAAGCACGTTTTGCATGAGTACAAATTCTCAGATTGTATACGTGTTTACTAAATCACATGAAGGTAAAAACCTCTATGAAGCCCTGAAAACGCAACCTGGTGCTCCAGAGCTGCTAGAAACCAGTTTTGCATTTGTCTAATGTATCGGATTTTGTGCATGGTCACAAAAACCCATAAACTTCTACAACGCCTCAAAGCAGTAAGGTTGGCAAACACAGTCAATGGCATGGATCAGTTTCCTGCGAGGCCCCACAGCATTGGCACCCATATCCTTGAGCTTCTTCATGGTTAGATTCACCAACTGATACTTGTTTAGACTCTTCCCCTGAAAAATTTTCACAAACTGTCCAAGTCCAAGTGATGTCAGCCACTTGCTCAACCCACCAGCTCTTTCAAGCTTTCTTTCTAGATTTGATGCCCGAAGACCTTGATTTAGAGTTATGCTCAGGTTTGGGGATCTACTCAGTCTTGGCTGCTTTATGGCTTTGGATACCTTAGAGATCCCAAGTAATTTGGGTGACCTTAAATTGCTGACTAGCGGCGGAGCTTCTAATTCTATTCTTCGATCTATCCTTACATTCTTGGCTGAAGTTGGACTAGGTAGAGGAGGAGCTTTTCTAGCTGCCTGAATCTCCTTTTGGGCAGCCAATGAGGTGGTCTTCTCTTGATCATTAACTGAAGGAAGTACTGTAGATGTCCCCATTTGAAGTTGAAAGTTGTTACTTGCTATGTTGGACGGCCCATGGGTCGCTGTTATATATGTTTTGGTGGAAAGAGGAACAGCAGGGATCAGAATGGTAACTCGCTGCTTTTTTACAATAACCCAATCATCTTTGTCATGCTGTTGATCAGACTTTGAGGTGTCAATAGGACAGGCTGGAGCACCACTTTTCCTGCCAGCAACTGTTCCTGGATGTCTTAGCTTTGTTTTCACCATGAGCTTAGGACCTGTTAGTCATCCACTTGGTTACTACAAAAAGCCACAAGATAAAAAAAAATTTCATTTGATCAAAAGCTAAAAAATCAATAAATATAATATCAGCAAGTTGTTGAAATCTCCGGTGTTGGTCCTGTTTTCTGTCAATCAGTGTGTTTGCCACATAAATCTCGTATCTCATATAATAATTCATTAAACTCTTCAAATCAAGATTCAGAGCTCCGCACTGGTTCTCTCCCAAGAGAAAACGCCATTTGATGTAGCAACCCAATCTCTTGTTGCATTCCTAAGTAGTTGAGGAACTCAAGGAGCCTACTCTTACTAACTTATGGCTTAACTGGTGAATGACAGCATCTTAAAGTTGGTGGAGTCTGAGATAAGTGCTGACGAAGAGGGCAGTAAAACATATTCTAACTTACTGTAGCAAGTAGTAGAGAATCTAATCATGCAAGAGTATTTAGTGAAAAAGCAACACTGAACTATCTACAGCAGAGAAGCATAGTCAAGCATATTACATTAGTACTTCAATTTTCTGTACGGACCATTTAATGGCATTCTTGACAGAATCTCTAAGTGGATCTTTATTTTAGCTTATCAGTGATGGTTTTCTCAATATATTATTATCATGCCTCTAGGGATCCCAGTGATTTTACCATCACCCTTTCCAGATAGAACTAAAGATTAAATTTATCCAGTGAGGCCACAGAATAAAGCACATCGCTTCAAAGCGGATGTTTTGAATGTAGGGAAATGGGTAAAAAAATCAAGTATTTAGGTAGGAAGTAGCTCAACGGATGCCCCAGTTTGTTAGTGGTTGATTGCATTAGCTTGATTAAGAAACTAGATTCTAAACCAAATTCTCTGGGTTTTAAAATTGATTATTTCCTCATAACCAAAAAAACTCCAGGCGTCTTTTAAGGTTATGATCATCCTGCAACACCCGACCTTACATGGAATCAACGATTTGGAAGAGAGACTTCACCAATCTAAACCATACATGATAATGCCACCACTTTGTATTTCAGCCTAATTATATTTTAAAACATAAACAACAGGAATGGGCATGCATTATTTTGATGCTTTCCAATATATGAATCATAATTAATCTAGAGTAAATGTAACTCAAAATAGGATCCAGGATAACACAGAAAACACTGAAACAAACAGTTCTGCACAATTTCGAGTATTGTCTACATGCGAATAAGTCTTTGATATCACAACTGACAAAGCCACTTGACCGACCAAAAGAAAAATAATTGCAGCTATTTCACTGGAACAAAGTTTACCCGAAAGTTAGAGAAAGCAAGATCACTTGCTACGTTTATCATGATTACTGCCAATGAACATTTTTAGCAGTTAAGTCAGTATGATGAATCATCTTCGAGGATATAATTTATGCAACGGCCATCAATGTAATCTCTAGTTTTTTATAACAAAGAGCGTTGATTTATAAAACGAAATCCAGATATTGAAGGAAAACCTTGGGCAATCAACAACAGAGTTGGAAATATGTTAAGCGGTAATGAAATAGAGCGGAAACCTGGAGCTCTGAGGATAAGAATAGTGTAGCGTTAATCTCGATTTCGGCTATTGACAAGGCTAACTTGGATATGCGCGCGCTCTTTCTTTCTCTCCCTCTGCATCACCGTAAACTGATTATCGCGGGATTTCCCCTTTTCCAATCGTTGTGTCGAGTTGTCCGAGAGATATAATCGTACTGTCGTCAAATAATAAAAAAGGAGAATTATATTCAGTGCCGCCCCCAACAAAAATAAGGAAATGGTTCTATTGCGAGACTAGGGGCTTTATTTGATAAGTGCAAAGATATGCGGTATATTTTTTTTGATGATTGGATAAGCGAAGAGAATTGAAGATTAGAATTGATTGTATTAAATTGAGAGGATTTACATGGTATTTATAGGAAAAAATATAGATAAAGTAAGAGTGATTAGTGGGAACAAATCAAAGAGTAGTTGAGGAATAGTCAACAAAATACACCACCGACTTACTTCTTCAACTATCTCATGCCACTGTATTAATCTGTGTTCACAACACTCCCCCTCAAGTTGGACTGTAGATATCAATCAAGTTCAACTTGCCAATCAGATAATCAAACCTATCCTTGGGCAGTCCTTTAGTGAGGATGTCTGCGGTCTGTTCTCTAGAAGGAATATACCTTAGATCAACAATTCCCTCATCAACATTTTCCCTTATAAAATGTCTGTCTATCTCGACATGTTTAGTTCTGTCATGTTGAACTGGATTATGAGCAATGTTGATTGCAGCCATGTTATCGCAATAGACCTTGATTGGTAGAATTATAGACTTCCTCAAGTCTTCAAGAACACACTTTATCCATATGCCTTCACAGATTCCCAGTGCCACGGCCCTGTATTCAGCTTCAACACTGCTTCTCGCAACTACACTTTGCTTTTTACTTCTCCATGTGACCAGGTTACCCCCACACATACGTACAATATCCAAATGTAGATTTCCTGTCATCTCGATCACCTGCCCAATCAGCATCTGTAAATAACTCTACAATCCGTTTGTCAGTTTTCTTAAAGAACAAGCCATGTCCTGGAGATCCCTTCAAGTAACGAAGGATCCTGTAGACTTTATTCAAATATTTCTGTTTAGGATCATGAGAATGCTGGCTGACCACACCTACTGCAAATGCAATGTCTAGTCTAGTATGAGACAAGTATATTAGTTTGCCTACCATCCGTTAATAATTCCCTAAGTCCACTGCTTTACCGAGATCTGCATCTTCATCTATTTTATCTACCCGTATAGGTGTGTCACTTGGCCTGCAACCTATCATCCCTGTTTCCTTTAGAAGGTCGAGTACATACTTTCTTTGGGAGATATAAATGCCTTTCTTAGATCGGGCAACTTCCATTCCGAGAAAGTACTTCATTTCTCCAAGATTTTTAATCTGGAATTCTCGTGCCAGGGCTGTCCTGATTTGATTGATTTCCACCTCGTTATCTCCTGTAAGAATTATATCATCAACGTATACAGCCAGAACAGCCATCTTACCCTTATAATGTTTGACAAACAAAGTATGGTCACTCGGCCCTTGAGTATACCATGTCTCTTCAGAACCCGGGTAAATCTGTCAAACCAAGCACGCGGAGATTGCTTTAACCCATATAACGACCTCTTTAACTTGCAGACTTGGTCACCTTTTTTTCCTGCGAACCCTGGAGGTAACTTCATGTACACTTCTTCCTTGATTCTCCGTTGAGGAAGGCATTTTTTACATCGAGTTGGTGTAAATTCCAATCTAAATTCACTGCAATAGATAATAGAATCCTGATGGTATTCAGCTTGGCTACTGGAGCAAAAGTTTCTGTGTAATCTTCCCCATATTTTTGTGTAAAACCTTGTGCAACCAGTCTAGCTTTATATTTCTTGAGTGTTCCATCTGCTCTATACTTAGGAGTGAATACCCATTTGCATCCAACAACCTTTTTTCCTTGAGGTAAATTTACTACATCCCATGTCTTATTTCGCTTGAGAGCCTCCATCTCTTCTAAAATAGCTTGTCTCCACTCAGGTATAGCCATAGCCTCATCAATCGTGTCTGGTGTCCTGATTCTATCAAGATGAGAGACAAATGCACTGTACTTAGATGAAAGCGCCTTATAAGATACAAATTTCTCTATAGGATATCTGGTGCTTGATCTGGGTTGTCTAGGTTGTTTTCGCATTGCAATGGGAAGATTAAGATCAGAACCTTCTATTTCTCTTGGATCTGCCTCTGGTACTGACTCCTGGTGAGTGCTAATAGGCTGTGGTTCATTACCTCTTTTGTGTCGTCGCATGTAGGTATTACCCCACATATTTGTGTCTCCCCCTGGAATTGGCATATTATCAGAGGTATCAAGGTTATCAGGAATCTCAAAGTTGTTATCAGGTGTATCAGAGGTATCAGGAGCAGGTTCTGTGTGGGTAGGTATATAAATTGTGAATGTCTGGTCATCCTTTGGTGTTTCATTTGTCTGAAATTCACCAGTTCTCTCCCCCTGAATTGCAGACAAGGTATAAAAAGGTGTATTCTCAAGGAAGGTGACATCACAGGTGACAAATAAACGTTTGGAGACTGGATCATAACACTTGTATCCTTTTTGAGAATGAGAATAGCCAAGGAAGACACACCTAAGGGCTCTAGGGTCAAGTTTGTTGGTGTGATGGAGATGAACGTATGATGTACACCCAAACACCCGGAGTGGCAGAGTGTTTTCAAGGTATGGGAGATTATAGTATTGGTGGAGAAGTTGAAGTGGCGTTTTGTAAGACAGTGGTCGACTTGGCATTCAGTTAATAAGAAATGTGGCAGTTAGGACAGCATCATCCCAATGATATTTAGGAACAGTACTACTGAACATAATGGCTCTGGCAATCTCAAGAATATGGCTATTCTTTCGTTCAGCAATACCATTCTGCTGAGGTGTATTGGGACAAGTACTTTTGTGAACAATGCCATTTTCAGCCATGAAGGTAGAGAGGGCCTGATTGAAATATTCAGTCCCATTATCGATGTGTAGGATCTGGATTTAGGTTTGGAATTGAGTTTGGATCATGTAGTGGAAGTTAAGGAACGTTTGATATACCTCTGTTTTATCTTTCAACAAGTAGACCCAACTGACACGTGTATGGTCATCAATAAATGTGATGAACCATTTTATTTTTGATCGGTTTGGTGTGCGGGATGGTCCCCATAAGTCACTGTGAATTGTGAAAAAAGGTTTTGAGGCTTGGTATGGGATTTTTGGGAATGAAGTACGATGATGCTTAGCCTTTTCACATGAATCACAATGAAAATCAGAGGCGCTTTTATTAGAAACGAGGGATGGAAACATTTGAGACATGTAATTTAAATTAGGATGACCTAATCGTTTGGGCCATAACTCCAGGTTACTAGTGCTAGAGAGAGACACTTTGTTACAAGTTTGAGAATGATCACTTTCATTAAGGTAATAAAGACCATCAAGCTCTTTAACACTCCCAATCGTCGTCCCCGTCAGTAGATCCTGAAAAATACAGTATGTAGCAAAGAAGTTAGCTTGACAATGTTCATCATTAGCCAATTTACTTACGGATAGTAAATTACACTTCAACTTTGGAACATGTAATACAGAGTGAAGAGTAAGTGCAGCTGAGATTTTGATGGAACCAATTCCAGTAACAATAGGTTCAGAATCATCAGCAATTCGTACGGTTATACCCTTGGTGATAGGAGTATAGGATGAGAAGAGAGCCTTATTGTCAGTCATATGATCTGAGGCACCTGAGTCAACAATCCAACAATTCCATGTACATTGTTCTTTTATCACAGCCAAAGCTTGAAAGAAATTACCTCTCTTGACTACTGTGGCAGTAGGCTTAGTCGTAGTCTGTAGTATGGCTAGCATTTCCATGATTTTGTGTAGAGGATCACTTTGGGATGATTCCTTGGAAGTTTCAGCCACGTAACCTCTTCCTTTCCCTTTCTTCGGCTTCCAGTTAGCAGGTTTACCATGGAGGTTCCAGCAAGTGTCCTTAGTATGCCCCTGTTTCTTACAATGATCACAGAATGGGCGACCTTTAGAACCTTTTGGTTCCATGGATTGAACAGCAAGTGCTGAGGCCTCAGAATTAGCAGCGGAATTATTCAAATTTTGAAGCATTGATTTTCGTCTATCCTCTTCATTTCACAAGAAAGTATAGACTTCACGTACAGATGGTAAGGGTTCTTGACTAAGAATTCTAGCCCGAACATCATCATAAATCTCATTAAGACTAGCAAGCAACTCATATACTCTCTCTGCTTCTTTTGCTTTGCGATCTTCTTGAGCATTTGCCCCACAATGATAAGTTTGATTCTGTAGGGCATCAAGCTCTTGCCAAAGTGAGGATTTTTCTAGATAATAATCACCGAGTGGTATGTGGTCCTGTTTTAGCTGCCATATCTTTTTCTTGACATCAAATATGCGGGACCTATTTACCACAGGACTGTATATTTCACGAAGAGTAGGGGTGGAAACAGGCCAGGCCGGCTGACAGGGGCCTCCGGCCTGGCCTGTTATAGGCCTGTTCAGGCCTGGCCTGACAGGCTATCAGGCCAGGCCAAGGCCTCTTTGGAGGCCTATTTTCCTTAACAGGCCAGGCCAAGGCCTAGTGACAGGCCTGTTAGGCCTGTCAGGCCGGCCTGAGCCTGTAAGGTTTATAAAAAAAAAAAAAATTAAGTAACCCCCCGCACTGTCGTCTGCCACTCGTCCACCCCTCTTCTCTATTGTCTAAACCTAATTCCTACATCGAGTGAATCAGTTCACTGTGCGCTCTCAGCTCTCAGCCTCTCACGGACTCACGGTCTCACCGGCTCACCGCTGTGCCTCGCTGGTCGCTGCCGTCGGCGCTCGCACAGTCGCACGACTCGGCGACTCCAGTCCCCTCGACCACCCTCTCACGGTCTCACCGCTCTGCCTCGCTGGTCGCTGCCCTCGGCCCTCGCACAGTCGCACGCTGATAAAGGTCTCGTATTACTTTGAAACTTCTACTGAACGCTATTTTGTTCTAATGAAGAAATAGACACCCAAACTAAAGCGATCTTCTTGGTGCCTGTAAATTCTAATCAGTGATAAAAAAAATGCCATTTACTAGGCATCTGGTATGCTGCCACAAGACTGTCAAGTAGTGAAGTGATTTTGTGATTTTGTGATTTAGTGAATATGCTGATAGTGTATGCCTCATCTCTGCTGTGTATTAATCGGATTAAGCTGCATACTTGCTATGTTTGTTTAATTATTATGAAAATTATATTAGTCTATTATAGCAATGACGTTGGCTTTTGTTTTCTCAGGTATGGTGGGATCTATCTGGACTCAGATATCATAGTTTTAAGAGCAATCTCTTCCCTTAATAATTCTGTTGGTGTGGAGGATCACGTGGCTGGAAGTGCTTTGAATGGTGCAGTGATGGCTTTTAAAAGGCACAGGTATTGATATCTTGATGCCCTAATTATATTATGTAGGGAGAAGTATCTTTATATTACCATTTTTTGTGTTAAAACTTAAAAGAATTCAATTTTATTAGAACAAAGGATAGAAAATATAACTGGCGGAAGGATCTTGTATTCTCCAAAACCAACCCAAAGGAAAATGACACCATAAAACCAAAAGGCTTGTAAGTACACTGGAATTCCAACCATGTCACTGAAACCTTTTATATTTTAGCAATTGGATATACATATATTAGTGAGAATCATTGAAGCTTCTTTCTGTGACTCCACTGCCACCAAATTGACAATGAATTAAAGGCAGAAGTTGGGATGCAGCCAATTTGCATTATCGATGAATATGCATTTTTTCCCCTGGCAATTGTGCACGGATTAGAGGGAACATGAAAATAATCTGTTCCTTGCGGCATTCAAGAGTATTTTATAGAAAGATCAGGTAGCTGAAGCTGGGAAATATTTGTTTTTCTTACATTAGCAAAAATTCGAGGTTCACACGAAATTCAAATTCTTATTAACTCTGATTGCTAAGATAATGAAACAGAAGGAACTTGCACAGACGCATTAGTTTGAAGATCAAAACAATAAATTTAACCATGTTGTGCTTGAGGCATTATTAAAAGGGGGCACTTGGAATGTTGTGTATTGGCGCATACCTTTGATGGTTGATTTGAATGGCAGAAGACTGATGCAATTGATGAGTGTTCTGATTATTGGGCATTTTTCTTGGTTTCTTATATCAAAGCAGTCTCTTCATAAAAGAGTGCTTGAGGGAGTTCTACTTAACGTATGATGATACCAGTTTGAGATGGAATGGTGCTGATCTTTTAACAGGGTTGCAACAAATTTTTTGAAAGGAAGGAATAAATATGTCAAGCAGATGGAGTTGAAAGAGGAGCCCTCATATATGTTCTTCCCAATTAGCTAGTTAGTTATGTATGCAGGCAATACTAGTATATTATTGAATTATAAAATGTAAAGCAAAGCTCTGTTTATTTGCTACTTTTGATTCTGGTTATTTGCTCCTTTTGATTCATGCAATGGTGTTCTCTATCAGGAAAAAAAAAATCTGATAGTCCTAGGCCTGTGTTAGGCCTGTTTGTGTCGGCCTGTTTTGGCCTGTTAGGTGTCGGCCTGTCGGCCTGTTGGCCTGTTAGGATCTTTTACAAATTCCAGGCCTTCTTAACAGGCCACAGGCCAGGCCAGGCCTGTGTACAGGCCAGGCTTAGGCCTAATAAAAAGCCTGCAACAGGCCACAGGCCAGGCTCAGGCCGTCTTGTGCCTTAACAGGCCAGGCCTGTTAAGGCACAAGCCTGGTCTGGCCTGGCCTGATTCCACCCCTAACGAAGAGCTTCCCAAATTTCTTGAGCTGAGGGAAGGTACATAAAACTCTTCTTAATTGAGGATGACATCGCATTGATTAACCAAGAGGATACCAATGCATTTTCGGACTTCCATTTGCGAAATTCCTTGGTTTCTGAGGTTGGAGGTCTTTTTACCTCACCAGTTATGTATTCAAGTTTGTCCCTTCCATCGAGAGCGAGAATCATGGATTGAGACCATTCTCGATAATTGTCGCTGGTAAGTTTCTCAGAAACAATAAGGACAGTGGAGATATCATTTGTGCCAGATCGAGGCACAGAGGAAGAGGCATCTGAAACTGTAGACATAATGACGGGAAAAAAAATTGACAGAGTGATTTTTCAAATTTCAGAAATACCAGTTTGGTCCTTTAAATTTCCAAAATGACAATTTGATACTTCGAATTTGAAGAATGCCAATGTAATCCTTAACCCAATTAAATAATTGAATCGGGCAGATGTCGAGATTTTCGAAAGCTGTGGAGCTAGGTCTGGTCCGTGTCTATCCCTCTCGGATCTGTGATGAGGATACCGGAGGAGGACGAAGAAGAAGGGCGCCGATGGTGATTGACAGTGGGCGGAGTAGAGGCTGTTGGAGGTCCGATGGTGCTGTGCTTCCTATCCAAGCTTCTAGTTCTCTGTCTTCGGTTCAGATCCTCTGGTGCCGTGTAGGTTCGAACTCGCCGGAACTGAAACTCGCCGGAAGTGGGGGTCGGAGCTGTAAAGGTTGGTGGAGGTGGGCTAAGGAGACTGAGAGCAACGAGTATTGAGTTTTCTCTCTGGTCCGAAGTCACGTTTCCAGCCGATGGTAATGACGGACAGCGGAGTGGTGGTGAAGAAGAACAACCTTGTGACTTCCGGCTACTGTGTTGTCGAGGGTAACTCTTCGCTGCACTCTCACTGCAACTTTGGAACCGTCAGTGGCAATCCTCCACTTCTGTCTTTTCGATTTTTGGTTTCTGGCTCCAAGGTTCACTGATCTTCTTCGTCGACTTTGAGCTCACCGATGGAGTTGGTGGCTAATGGGGACGAAGAGGTGAAAGGGTTTAGAAGGTGCAGATGCTGGTTCTGACAAGAATGGAGAACACAGAGAGCACATAGAAGGTAATTATCTCAATTATTCTCTTCGACGCTCTGATACCATGAAGGGAATTGAAGATTAGAATTGATTGTATTAAACTGAGAGGATTTACATGGTATTTATAGGAAAAAATATAGACAAAGTAAGAGTGATTAGTAGGAACAAATCAAAGAGTAGTTGAAGAATAGTCAACAAAATACACCACCGACTTGCTTCTTCAACTATCTCATGCCACTGTATTAATCTGTGTTCACAACAATAAGTAACTTATTTTTACTTAAACTTATGGGATTTTAAGATTGGAAAAAAGTTAGATTGGGTAAAATTATGAGTGTTTGGATTAGCGATTGGATAAGTAACTTATATAAAAGTTAGGATGTTTGGTTTGACTTTTGTATATGTGACTTTTGTATTAATTAAGAGAAAAAAATTAAAAAAATTATGAAAAATAAAAAAATGAAGGGATAATTGTGAAAAAAGTCATCATTAGCAACTTAATTGTCAATGGGGCCTGGGAAGATATCTACACATAGAGGGATTTTTTCACAATTTTCTCAAAAAGTAACTTTAAAAATTTGGTAATGGTACAATTTTAATAAAATTATATCAAACTCTAATTTAAATTGGTACACTCCAAAAGCCTTTTCTACTATGCATCTTAAGCTTAAATCTTATAAATTATATCAAACTCTAATTTAAATATTAAATCATAACTTATATTTTCACATAACTCAAAATCTAACGAAATAAACCGATTAAAATCTCAATAATATCTCAAATAATCCAAATAAATTATTTAAACTAAATTTAATGGGTAAAAACATTATATAGAAACTAATTTATGACATGTTTATAAAAAAAAATTGATTATAAAATCATAAAACAACTAAATAATAAATTTAAAATGATTAAAATTAATTTTAATTATTCTCTACATTTCTACAGTCATATATTAACAAAACTTAAAAATTGTTTAAACTCTTATCCCAAAGTATTCTTTAATTAGCAGAAGATTACTATCTAAAGAAAGAGAAAATTATTTAGAACATTTTTCCTAAAAGAATTTTTGTGATTAGAAGTGATTTTGAGTACCTCGTTGATCTCCAAAAATATGAAAATACTCCTATCAATATTTTTTTATACACATACAGGCACATAAGCTCCAATAAGCTTTATTTTGAGGCTTATGACTTTTTCCAACTTATGAATTTTTTCACCTTAAATCCAATCGTTGAAACAAACACTCATTTTTTATCAAAACACTGTTCAAGT
This sequence comes from Inga oerstediana, assembly GCA_963210345.1. Taxonomy (NCBI): domain Eukaryota; kingdom Viridiplantae; phylum Streptophyta; class Magnoliopsida; order Fabales; family Fabaceae; genus Inga; species Inga oerstediana. Next base: position 11,148,231 of record OY723401.1, read on the forward strand.
CCAATCTTCCCTCCAAAACGCCGAAACAAACACGCACATGGTTGATGGGTCCAAAAGACCAAAATATACAAGTATAATAATTCAATTTAAATTACTTTATTTTTTTCCGAACAGGTTAATTTATTTTTTAAATATTGTACATTATAAAAAATGTGATACAATTCTGGAAATTAAGAATTTAATCATTAAATTTAATTATTACAAGATAATTTAAAATTCAATCAAATAAATAATTGAATAAAACTATACTGATTTTTGTCATGGAAATAAAATTATGCTTAAAAAACTATATAAAATTGGAGGCAACAGCCAATCTGGCCCGGATTTCTGATTTCCATATGAAGAACTCCGATTCATCAGTTGCAACAACTAAGTGGGTGTTTGTTTTGCCGATTGGGCCCTCAATCGAGCAATTTAGTGAAGTAATCAGGCTTCAAAAGTGTTTTATCCATTTGGAGATGTTTGTTTCAGCAGTAGCGTTTGAGGAAAAAAAAGGCAAAAGCTCCGAAAATTATAAGCCTTAAAATGAAACTTATTTTTACTTATCTTGCATTGACGGTCCCAGTGTCCGGAGAAAGAAAGAAACCTCGTTCATCTTCTTCACCATCAACGCTGACTGCAATGCGGACGAAAGGAACTCCGGTTCGCTGTCTCTATCATTTGTACCTTCTTCTTCATCGGAGAACTAGCTACGGGACGACGAGTTGGTGGAGATGAAGTAGCGGCAAATCGGACTCAGGAGCTAGGAGTTTCAAAAGGAAAAGAGAAGAGAGGACGTGATTTGGCAGAGAACTGTGGGAGCGCTGTTCATCGTCTTTGTCTCAAAACCAGCGAGTTGCAATTTCACTGTTCACCTTCTTCATCATCTCTTTGAAAGTAGAAGGCGGACATTGGAGAGTTGATCATTGTAATATCCCAAATTTTGAGATTTGAGGTTAGAGAATAAGTCTAAATTAAGTGAATTGCTAAGCCCCAGTTTAGTAGATGTCCCAAATATATTCTCTAATGTTTCTTATATCTTTAGAGCATTAAAGAAAATAAAATGGTTAATTTTGAAGAAAGTGATTATGCTTACAGTGAAATTGCTTATGAGGCAGTGAGTCTGTCATATGATTTTGTATGACCAAATGATAAGCAAAAATTATGAAATTTTACAAAGTGAAAGTAGACATCCTAAGCTTTAATTTAATAGGTCATATTATTCAATTAGAGCTATATACAAAAAGATATAAATTTTTGAAGTCAGCACAAAAAAACTATGAAGTTTCTGGAACAGTATACAAAAATTGAAATTCTGGGAATTTTGTGATTCTATCTAGCAAAAGTCTATATTTTTCCTTGAAACTATACTCAATAAGGGTTCTATAGGCTTTGGAATCACTCTAATTCAATTTTTCTAGAATTAGTTATGATTTTTCAAAGTTAGGGTAAAAAATCTGCCGAAATTTCCAATTAATCCAAAATTTTTTAAAATGATTAAAATATGACATAAGCTATTATATAAGCATATTCCTTCTTCTCCCTTTAGCTCAAACTGACGCAAACAACAGCTGAACATAGAGAGTTTAGAGAGAGAAGGAGAAGAGAAAAATCACGAGATAGGTCAATTTCTTCGGTGAATTCGTACCTAACGTGTATAATCCTTCTCCTAAGCTTATCTTCTATGTTATTTGAGGTGTTTGAAGCAAGATTATGGAGTTAGGAGGATTAGGGTTTTCAGCCATATTTGGGAAAAGCCAGAATGAGCTTGAGGTAACTTTCAAATTTTTGTATATTGCTTATTCTGGCTGCTGTGGACAATTTAATCGGTGAAATTTCGCCGGATTGTCTTTGGTTTTAACTTTAGAAATTGGGATGACCTAGGGGTTATGCTACCAAAATTGGGTCTAAAAGGTAGTTGTAACCTAATCAAACAGTTGATAAAGTGATTAAGAGTATAAAAGAACATGTCTGTGAAGTCAAAACTCAAAAACCCCAATTGTCCCCGGAGTTTTTATAAGTTTTATCCAGTTCTAGAAATAGGCCTTAAAGTTGTATTTTCAATAATTTGATGATTCCATTGAGTTCAGAATGGAAAATTAGGTGGGGTTACAGTTGGTCACTTTTTCGGAAAAAGCCGAAAAAGCATCATTACGAAAATGCCCTTGAAACCCTTAAAGTGGGGCTGCCAAGGGTAATGTTGTAATTTGACATTGAATTTGATAATTCTGAGTTCAAAAATGGATTCATTGGGCAAAAATATGTCTATATAGCCCACGTTAGAATTTCAGGAAAAGTATAGCGGGACTGGGTATTGCGGGGCTGGGCTAGGTCCCCGGGGGGTATTTTAGTAAATTTTCACAATAGACTCATATAGCCCCCAGAAACATTATGGAAGTGTCTGAACGGTACCTTTGGCATTGTAGGATCAAATATGGAGCCCAAGCTGTTGGCGCGCTTTATGGGGCACACGTCTCGAGGCGAAAAAGGGTTAAGGTAGAGAACTTACTTCTCCTGCATGTATTTAATATTTGTGTTAGTGTGTTGATGCATGTTACTGCTTTGCTTGATTATGTGAAACATGTATGAATGATTTGAAGCTATGTTTCAATTTATGCTATGTCCATAAGTATATTGTTCAAAGTATTAAGTTTACAAATTTGTCATTGTGTGAGCATGAGTTATGTGATGCAGGCATGTCATGCATTAAATATTTATCGTACATGCATATTGGTATTGTTTTCCTACTGAAATTCTCTCGAATCTCACCCTCCCCTACCAACAATTTAGACAGGAGAAGACAGAAGATATGTTGAGAACAATACAGAGAACCATATGAGGGGATTGTAGTAGTGGAACGAAGACGAGAAGATGTCACTGTTTCACTGGAACGGGTTTAGATACCCAAGTAGCTCTGTGTGGCTACATTGATGGTAATGATCATGTACGAATCCCTATGAGGAACTTATGTAATCATGTACTTATTATCATTATATTCATGTTATTCATGTGTTGTCCTCCGAACCGCATATCGTTTTCCATGAATACTCTGAAAAAAAAGGTTAAAACATGGTAAGGGCGTGACAATCATTGTCCTGGGAGCGAGAAAAAACTAGACTGGAGAGAGAGAGAGAGAGAGTTCGACGGCGGCGGCGGATGTTTGGGCAAATCGTATCCCTCTTTGATAGGCCAAAAATTACAGTGGAAAGGAAGGCAAGGCTGTTGCTCTTTCAACTGAAATTGCGTCTTCCTCTTCTTTGAGTAATTGGAGCTAGAGTTGGAGGTTTCTATTCGTAGATTATTTCCACCAAAGAGTGATTTGTTTTTCCAATCCTGATTATCTGGCTTATGTCTCTAAAATTGGTTATTGTTGTTGCTGGGATGACTTGGATTAAAGCCATGTGTAGTTAGTTTTCTTGAACCTTGAGTGGTTATGATCTAATTTGAGGATTTGGGTATGTATGAATATATTAATTTTATCAGACCTAATTGTATGCCCGGAGAAAAGAAAGATTTGTAAATGAAGAGTGTGCAAAGAACTGTTATCTGGATGGGTAAGCGGTATGAAACTTTTGAGTATGTGCCTTGTGGTAATACTGTTGCCATTAGATGGTTTGGATCAATTTATCACCAAGAATGCCACTTTAACAAATGAGAAGGAGGTGAAAATGGCTGTTTTCATATGTGCCTTTTGTATTGCTTGTCATGATGGTCATAATTTTTAAGCATTTTATCTAAAATTGTACCATTGCCAAATTTTCAAAGTTAATTTTTGAAAAAATTGTGAAAAAATCCCTTCGTGTGAAGATATCTTCCCAGGTCCCATTTAGCAATTCAGTTGCTAATGAGTTCTTTTTCCATAATTAGTAATTCCCTATTTTCATTTTTCATAATTTTTACAATTTTTTCTCTTAAATAACACAAAAATCACTTATGAAAAAGTTAAACTAAACATTTTTCACTTTTACATAAGTCACTTATTCAATAACTAATCCAAAAATTTATCATTTTACCCAATCTTACTTTTTTCTAATTTTAAAATTCCATAAGTCAAAATAAAAATAAGTCATTTATCCAATTACCAATTCAAACACACCCTAATAGAAGAAGACCGCGTTAGACTTGCAGGGGATCATGAATGATGTGTTTTACTTTTGTGTTTTGAAAAGTTCTACATTGATTTTGATTTTAGAAATACTATCGTTGTATAGAAAGATATCTGTATATATCATTTTTATAAAACATTTTAACAAATAATGTGATTCAGAATAATCAAACATTTTTTTCAATATCTGCTAAATAGTTTTTTTGGTACTCTCTGTCCTTAATTATAAAATAAAATTGAATTGTTTGGAGAAATTAAGGAAACTAATTAAATTGCTTTAAAATATTTTTATTTTTATTTTTTTCTTCAAACTAATTAATTTAACTAATAAATTAATATATAATCTAATGATATATAATATATACTCCCTCTGATCATAATTATAAGACAAAGTTGACTTTTTTGGAGAAATTAAAGAAGCCAATTAAATTACTTTAGAGTGTTTATATTTTTAGTATCTTTAAATTATATATTAGTTTATTAGTTAAATTAATTAATTTGGAGAAAAAAATAAAAATAAAAATACTTTAAAGTAATTTAATTAATTTTCTTAATTTCTCAAAAAAAATCAACTTTACCATGTTATTAGGATTGGAGGGAGCAGTAATTCTAATCCTTTATCAAGTTGTTTCAGTAGTCTTGTTGATTAGTATTTTTTCTTCTGCGAAAAATAGAAAGGTAATGACTAAGCCTGTGTTTGGTATCACTTATTTTTAGATAATAAATCCATATTACACAAGCCGAAATAAAACTTCCTTCAGATACTTATCTCATCTCATATATCGTGAATCAAGACTTATAAACACTTATTTTCTAGAAATAAACTATTCCAATCCCACGCTTACCGAACTCCCAGCGAGTCAGTGGCTGAACTGTTCCCCTCTTTCTTCACGCTTTGCCCCTCTGCTGAACTGTTTTCGACAATGACGAACTTCTTCTCCTGGTTTTCCCGCCTGCGCTCTTCATCCAAGTGCTTCTACGAATATCTGAGAACCCCAAATTTCCATAACTTCAGGACCCAGAAAAATGCACCCACTACAAATGTTATGGATTTCGAGAGAGCAAAGAAGCCATGGATGACATGGTCAAGCTCTGTGCTTCCTTTGGCTCTCGCAGTTTCTGCTGGATCACTTGCTTTTCAACCCCAGTTCAATCCTTCATTATGTGACGCTCCTAATTCCAATAATCGGTGGGTTTTTCTCTCGGCTCACCAATCCGTTTCCGCACGTCAGAAAGTATCTATTTTGATCACTCAGAGGCGATGGACTCTTTAAATACGTTTATGGACCATGAAGATGAATAGATTGTGCAAATCTAGCTAGTTATCCTCTGTGGAAATTAAGCTGGGGTTACTTGAATGGGAGAGGATTGAATGTTATCTCCATATATTGTTTCTTCATTTTTTTTTATAACTCCTTATATTTTTCTACGATAAATCACAGTTTCAAGTGCTTTCTGCTAGATGTGTTAGCATACAGTCACTGTTTATTCTTTCAAACTGTCGCCATGGCGCTCTAAGTCGCTAAATAACTTATTCCATAGCTATGTTTCGTTTCATCTTTTTTGTTGCAAAATAATTGAGGATGCAAAAAAAAGTTGGTTTGTAATATGTTTTTCAATGATAATACCAGCATGCATAAGCTCTGATCCCCCCTGTACTGCTATATTGCAAATAATTCTTATGATAAATTTTGGAACTGCTAACTTTTTTTGGATCAAAATTGTCTCCACCCCTCTGTACATCAATTATAGTAACAACGAGCAAACCTGGGATTGCATGCCTCATAGAAGCAAGTGCTTGATAACGTTAGTGACATGAATTTTTCTATATGGATGATAGAGGTGCCAGCTTGGGGGTGAAAGGTAGCACCCAGTTTGTGGTCAAGGGATCACAAAAAGAAATTCTGCAGGATCTTCTCCATGAGTTGAAAGCCATCTGTCAGGTGCGGGACTCAATTTAATTGCAAGGAACTCATCATAAACTTAAGAAAAGAAATCAATACTTTAAAATACCTAGATGGCTTGTACTTTGCAAATAGATTGGGTTTAAAACTTCAATCTTATGTTTAAAGGTATGAATGTTTTATGATTCTACAGGATAACATGACACTTGATTACGATGAGAGATATTTCCATGGAAAACCTCAAAACAGCTTTCACAAAGCTGTTAACATACCTGATGTAATTGTTTATCCAAGGTGAGGCTTGCTGTTTACCTTCAGTTGAGATTCTTATGGCCACTGAAGTTTGCTTGTGGTATTGATTTATGCCTTATGAGTTATGAAACAGTTTTTCCTTTCCTTTTTCAGTTGGATGGTTGTTTGAAAATAGATAAAACTGATGAAATATAGTTGATCTCTTAGTTAAATGAGAATATATATATATAAGTTAGTACTCAAAGTATGCTTTCAGATCAATCAATTGATTCATTTACATTTGGCCTCTGAATGCCAGAGAACTTCATTTTTTCTATTTCTAATAATTTCCTCTTTATGTGCCTAATGCTTTTTGTTTAATTTTATTGAGAGGTGATGTTATGGCTTCTGTAGAATACATTAAAGTTATATAAGAGAAACATTTTAGGGTCACCTATGCTAATGTGATATTTGAATTATTATGTGTCATACTATTGATTTCCATTACGCATTTACTTTCTTTATAATTTTAACCAAAAGATAAAAAAGTCTTCATACTTTATACAACATCAAGAATGGACATGAATAAGCCCAAGCAAGTAGGGGAGATTTGTCATTCACCAGAGACGTTATTGAAGTTTATGGTAAGGTCTGTGCATTTTTTCTCTCATGTGATAATAGTTATCATATTTGCAGATCTGAAGAGGAAGTCTCCAAGATTGTTAAAGCATGTAACAATCATAAGGTTTGAGTATCTTCCCACAATTCTAACCATGTTTAGGCTTATTTGTTTGTCTTCTCGAATTCATAGCATAAATTTCGTAGGATCTGACCAAGTCTATATCCTTGATATATCTTTTGCAATCCTGCACACTAAATTGCCATTTGTTTCTTTAACCCCACAAACTTCATTTCTGTTCTTAGTTTAGCTTTGTGCTTGTTCATATTTGTGTAATGCTCATATTGATCATGTTTCCCAGAAACTGCTGACCTAGGTTTTCCTTCTATTTATAACAGGTTCCTATTGTACCCTACGGTGGAGCTACATCAATTGAGGGTCACACCTTATCCCCTGATGGAGGGGTTTGCATTGACATGTCGTTAATGAAAGTATGTACGTGTTTGTTTTCTATGATAGTGGAATATCTAAATGTAGTTATTTTAATTATTAAATCCATCCATTTTTTTTTCTATGGAATTGTTTTGACATCTTTTAGTTACGATCTTTCTCTATATATCTCAAAATCTGGCAAGTTATACTTCTAGGAGGATTAAAATTTATTTCCTTGATAGAGAGTGAAAGCATTACATGTTGAAGACATGGACGTGGTTGTTGAGCCTGGAATTGGATGGATGGAGCTTAATGAGTACTTAGAACCTTATGGTCTATTTTTTCCACTTGATCCAGGTTAGTTGAATGCCCTGGTAAGACACTTGGCTAGAATATTTATGTCCTATATTTGGGAGAAAAACTGGAAGAAAACAATATTTTCAATTGCATATTCCTTGAATAATGAAGTTTGTGCCTGTTGTGTGTAGGCCCTGGTGCAAGCATTGGAGGCATGTGTGCCACTCGCTGTTCTGGTTCATTGGCTGTCAGGTGGTCACTTTCTTCTGTGTCTATACAATTTCATTTGATGTTGATAAACACTGTTGTGTTCTGGCTTTGGATTAGTCATACATCACAGTTTCTATTAATCTTTAGTCACCAATCGGTGCATTTGCATATTAGCCTTTTGTAGGATTTGCTTAGACAGTTAGAATCTTGCCGTTTCCTTTCTACCCACGTACATGCCTGCACAAGTGCACATATATCAGTTGCATTTACATAAGCCAGTCTTCCTTTGCTTTTTTTGTCATTCTCTCTCCATTTTGTTTTTTACTTGGAACCATTATTGTGGATTTAATTACACCAATTATAAAATTTAATGCTGAAAAATGGTTATTTTTAGTAACCGCATACTTTAGCTTTCCTATGTCTTCTGAACCTAAAAGTTCATGCGTGCTATGGAATGGTTTCCTTCATTGATTCAGCTGCTCATTATAATTTAGCCCTATGCAGACTTTTCAGTTTTACTTTTGTTTTACCGATGAATTTGCACTTATCAGCTATCACCCTATTTTTTGGCTTTTAAAATTGATTTTCCATGTAGAGAATCATGGTTAGATTCCTCTTTGTAACATCATAATCTCTTTGGTATGTCTACATTCTAGCTCAAACTCCTCCTCATTGTACCCTTTCTACCTTCAATTTTTATTGATATTATATACCTCTTTAAAGGAATAGCAGTCAAAAGCACCACTGCACAAGCCCTTAAGTGAGGTAGCGTGACATTTGATCTCAAATCCATAATCATTGGTTAAATTACTGAACTGAAAGCATGGACTACATGCAAATTCAATATCGACTTGTTCTGAAATTTGATTATATTGATGGGGCTCAGCCAGGTGTCATCACTAAAACCATTTGTCCTACTATGTTAAAAATCACTGACCTAAAACCTCAAGGCTCTAGGTGGGGCAAACAATGGGCTTCGATCTCTAACACTTTGGGTTAAATTCTCTACGGATTGTAATGCTTGCCAAGTCAGTTATCAAATGTTGTACTCTAGTGAACCACATAGCACAATGAAGAACTCTCAATTTTTTAGTTTGAGTTTCATTTACTGGAATCAAATCGATGACTGCCCTCACTACTATGCCATTCTTTAGCAGTTCATGATTTTTCTCTTAAACATTCTGAACATTTGATTTCTACTTGATGTTGGTTGAGTTTTACAATGAAATGTAGATCAATGTTATCAAAGGCATACTAAGCCAAGTTGGTTCATCTGGAAAACCAGTCATCTAGTGCATGAACTGCTCTGAAATTTCCATAGAATTGATTAAAACCTGATAGAACTGCACTAAAACTGAAGAAGACTGGAAACTGGAAACTGGAAACATGGCAGATTAATGGTTCAGCTGGCTCTGCATTTCTATACTTCAGGGATTTGGTTTAAAATACTGTGTTTGGGGTTGAATTTTTTTTTCTCTTCTTATAATCTAATGTTAGAATAAGTATTATTCTTATACATATCTATTAATAATTTTTCATTGATCTACTGAAGTGATAAAGATATGGATATTGCAGACTCTCCATCTATGTTCTTACTTGTTGATCTTGGGGTTGAATCTGATGATGGTGGAGGTTTTCTTGATGTAAATGCTAATGAATTGGTATCCGATGGATCTAGTCTTAATAAATACTATGATGTTTTACTGTTAGTTACTCATCTTAAATTGTGATTATATAGATATTGACTTATTGAAACTTACTAGTATTGATTGTTATTTCTTATATAATGCTTTAATATATAAAATTAAATTTAAAATATATTAATTTAACTACGATGGGTTTGATCTCAGTTTGATAATTGTTAAACCATTAAGTCTTAAGCTAGTGCTTCCATCAATTCAGTTAGTAACATCTTTTAGTACTAGGCATAATAGTTCTCGTTACTAATTTGTAGGTATGGAACTATGCGGGACAATGTCATCAGTCTCAAGGTCTGTCAATCTCAATTTTTTGTTTCTGATGCATTGATGGCATGCTGTATTTATTATCATACATGTGTTCCAGGTAGTTCTTGCCAATGGCGATATAGTTAAGACTGCATCTCGTGCTAGGAAGAGTGCTGCTGGGTTTGTTTTATTCCATTTCTCTTTTTAATTAACTTTAGTTCTATTTTTTTTCCTTATTGTATCCTTTTGAGACATAGACTAAAGAAATAATGCGAGTAAATGAGGATACAGGAAGGGGATATGAGCTGGTAAATTTTATGCTCAATACAAAAGAATATAAACAAGAAAGGGGGCCGTGCCAGGGGATTGAAATCTGTAAAATTCAAATTTATTTGTAATTATCTAGAAAGCTCGAAGACAGTGATATGATAACCGTTAAAATAGATTAGCATGATTAGTTGTGCTTCAATGAAGAAAAGGTTGCGTGATTAGTTTTAATTTTGATTCAATTGCAATATGATATTAGTCGCTTCATGTTTTGTGACTCAAATATGCAATGAAGTAGTGTAAACAATGTTAAATCATATTTCTTAGGTATGATTTGACCCGCTTGATGATTGGAAGTGAAGGAACTCTTGGTGTAATAACAGAAGTAACACTGAGGCTTCAGAAAATTCCCCAGCATTCAGTGGTAACTTGTTATTTTCTTTCATTCATTGAATGTGTTATTTTCTCTCCAACTTTTCTCTGGTTAACTGAACTATATTTGCAATCAATTTATGCACATGTGTCTATGTCATTGTGTTAGGACCACATTTGACAGCTTAGGAAAATATATGAAAAGGGGAAAAATACTTTTTGATGGCAGAACTTTGACTCACTATTTTGAAGAAAGAACTTAAGAGTAGGGTAGCCATAGGACTGCTATAGTTCATGCCTATGAGTTGGGGGTGGAGAAAGTCACTTTTTGGGTCTATAAATCTTCCTTTGGTTCAGCATGAGGGGGAGAGCAGAATTTGAAATTGGCCTTGGCCCTTTGGGTGGAGAGTGTCATTCATCTCGAAAGATTGGCAACTTGTTGTGTTTGTGCTAGAGTATGTCTTGCAGTGAGAGTTGTATCTTTATGTGTGCTTTTGTAGCTTCGGTTCATGTGTTCAGTTTCTTTTAGTTTGTAATCATCACTTTAATTGTTGTTCATGTATCTCATTGTTGTGTTGTATTAAGTCAACTTATCCCTTGTAATCTGGTTTAGTTTTGGCAGCAATATTATTATCAGTTTCAAGCTTTATTTCTAGTTATTGTCTTTAGCCATGCTTAGGAGAGGGTCCTAACACATTGTAATGTGATAGAGATTGACCATGGATGGCATATTTAATTCTTGTGAGAGTTTATCTCCTTGTCTTCATGATCCTTGACATATTTAAGTGGAAGTTGTGTCATCCATATTTTATGCTTTGGTGGGTTGGTTACCTAGTTCTGCTCCCTTACCCGACAAGTTGTTGGTTTGAAGCAGCTCAACATAGTCTGTTCAGCTTGTACCTTTAGGACATCTCTACTCTTTTTCACTCTTATTCTTGTAAATAATTAAGTTATTCTCTTACCAACTCATGATATAATTTTTCTTCTTTTGGCCAAAAACAAAAAGATATCATTTTTCTTCTTACCTCTTATTCTTAAATTACATGTATTCATCTTCATATCTGCAATCCTTAAAATGATAAAGTACAAGTATTTATATCCATCTCAAATATGTGCTCCTACATCCTAACAAGATAAAGTATAACATAACTACCAAATTATTTGGAGGCATATTCAACTATCAATATGCGAGAATTTTATTTAAAGGATTAAGTATCATTTTTGCCCCGAAAGTTTTCACCGACGAGCATTGGGTACCGGGTAGTTTTTTTTGGAGCAGTTTTGCCCCGGAAGTCCTATAAACATAGCAATGTCACCCTGGAAATGCTAAAAACGTAGCAATGTCGACCTAACCTAACAAATCCCACTGGTCAATGTTTGTTGACCTATTTTATGCTGAGGTGGCTTTGCCACATAGGATATTAATTTTTGCCATGTAGGACATTATGCCACACCATCAAAAAACTTTTTAAGGAAAGTGAAATAACAAACATGCCCTTAACTTCACCCCTCATCTACCTATCCACCAACCTTTACCTGAAGATGAACTTCATCAATCTGATATGCCGATCTGCTGCCCACCTCGACAACACCATCCCCAACACCTTTGTCATCGATGACAACATCGATTACGTCCCATGTGAAAGTATTACCACTTCCAAGTGCTTTAATCGAACTCCTTTAACGGGGTCCGATGGTGGTTAAAGTCCTTCATTCTTGGTCTTCATGCTTCACCATCTTCTTGATCCTTCTCTTCTTTTGTTGGGGCTTCACTTCATGACCACTCCACCTTGTGATCCTTTGCCATTCATGTTTGTTTCACTGGTGATTTGTTCCTCCTTTGGATCTGAAGATGTTTGGCAGGAATAGTTGGAATAGGAAGAGTGGCGCAGTCGCTGCGGTCTTCGAATCCAAGTCCAACTTCGAAGATTTGTTAAAGAAGTCAAATAAAATTGTAGATCTAAATATTTCTGGGTTCACACTCATCCTTCACTGCTCTTGTTTTGTTTTGTAAGTATTTTTGGGTTTCTATTCGTTTTGTGGTTTGATTTTGAATTTCAATTTCAAAATCTTTCCGTTGAGAATTGAAAGTTTAATATTAAAATAGTTAATATTATTACGATTGATTATTTATTATTTATTAGGATTAGATTTGAAAATTTTATTATTATGATTTGATTTGATTAGGATAGATTTTAGGGTTAGGGTTAGTCTATTAGTTTGCCTATATAAAGGCCTCCTTGTATTCTCTTTTACTTTGAAGGATCAATAATATTAGTATTTTTCATGTGTTTCAATGTGATCCTTCAATCTCAACATAGTATCAGAGCCTTAGGGTTTCTTATTTTACCTATGGTTTTAGATTTGAGTTTGTGGGTTTTGACTTCTTCTAGTTACATTCTTTTGTTTGGTCCCTGGCAAGATCTTTGGTGTTTGTTCCTAGTGTGACATTTGGAGTGTTTGGTCCCTGGTAAGATCGTTTGCTGTTGCTTTAGTCCCTTGTGAGACTGTTCGTTGTTGCTTTGGTCCCTTGTGAGACCTATTGTTCAACTCCTAGTAAAGCTATAATTATTACTTTTAGGTGTCTTCGGTGTGACATTTGGTTGAACTCTTCTTGGATGTTCCCGAACTTGCTGCTTGATTCAAGATCTCATGAAGAAGCAAATTATTGATGATAAGTTGCTGCTCACATTCAAGCTGCTTCCAGCTTGAGGGAGAGTGTTGAGAATAGAAAGTTTAATATTAAAATAATTAATATTTTTATGATTGATTATTTAGTATTTATTAGGATTAGATTTGAAAATTTTATTATTATGATTTGATTTGATTAGGATAGATTCTAGGGTTAGGGTTAGTCTATTAGTTTGCCTATATAAAGGTCTCCTTGTATTCTCTTTTACTTTGAAAGATCAATAATATTAGTATTTTTCATGTGCCTCAATGTGATCCTTCAATCTCAATACTTTCTTTCAAGATTATATCAACATCAGGGTAGGTATGCACATTATCTTCATGCACGAACCTAACTGGTTCTGAGGCATTTGTCTTCAAGATAACCTTTCCAATCTCCAAATCTTTTTTTTTTATTTCACACATAGCTTGGTTAATTATTTGATTCAATTTCACTTTTATTGATAAGTGAGTGGGAAAGATATTCTGTTTTTTGTTGTAACTTGTTGACATTTGGGGTTTATGAATCAAAGAACCAAAAGTGGGTAGAAGAAGTGGGTTTTTCCGAGAAGAAAACGACAGTGATAGACCAAAGGGCGGAGTCGCTTGAGGAGAAGATGACATTGAAAAATCATTTTTTGTTTTTATTTTTGTGTGACGTGGCATGATATCTTATCTGTCAAAAAGTAATATCCTAAGTGGTAGAGCCACATCAGCATAAGGGGCTCAACTAACATTGACTGTTTAAGTCTGTTAGGGGCAAAAATGATACTTAACCCTTATTTAAATCATCGTGCCATCCCTTGCTAAATTGGGTGAGGAAGGGGTTATTATTTTTCCATCTTAAATGTTGATTCCTTCAAATTACCATTTTCTCATTTAATATCTTTAGTTGCTTCCTTTTGTACTGTACATAATTTTAATTATGGCTAAGTGATATGCAAAATCTGTTTTTGGCGACCAATCTATCCTTTTGAAGAGAAGATATCTAAAGGACAGTTCTTTACCTTTATTGTGAATATTATTTCCCTTAGATTTGCCTGAAGCAAATCTTTCTCCAAAGAACTTATTTATATGACATCTACGTGCTACAAGTTCGCGTTTTAAGTTGTTGCTATACCTATGGATTGCCTAAGTTGTTGAACTTTGTTGAACTACAGGTTGCAATGTGCAATTTCCCTTCTGTAAAAGATGCAGCAAATGTTGCTATAGCCACTATGATGTCTGGTATACAGGTGGGACTCTGGCTTTAAATTTGAACTGTCTCAATTCAACCATAATTTTAAAGTTATTGCTGGTTAGGTTTCAAGGGTAGAGCTATTGGATGAGGTTCAAGTGAAAGCTATCAATATTGCTAATGGGAAGAATTTGCCCGAATCTCCAACATTAATGTTTGAATTTATAGGAACAGGTGGAAGTTGAATTTCTTTTGCCCCTTTCTTTTCTTTGTTTGAATTAATCTTCCTTCATATGTAAAGCCTAATTGTGTGCTGATGATTTTGCTGATTATTCAAGATTTACACAAGAACTCAAACTAACATTAGTAATGGATAAGCAAAAATAGAACACAAAATTGAACGAGGATGTAATATGCTCGACCACAAAATTCCACTGATAGAATGAGAGAAAGAAAAGAAATCTGGTTAGATGGATCTGTTCATTATATATCATGATGAAAAAATAAAGAATATAAAACTGGTTATAAAATCACTTACATGTATTATTCACATTGCCTTATTTCTTATAAATGCTTCTCGAGTTTCAAAGCAATTGATATACCTGACTACTGACTTATTATTATATATTTTTCAGAGGCATATGCTCGTGAACAAACAGAAATTGTTCAGAGAATTGTTTATGAACACAGTGGCTCAGGTTTTGTATTTGCAGAAGAACTTGAAGCAAAAAAAGAACTCTGGAAGGTAGTATTTATTCCTTTATAACATTTTGCAATCCACTCTTCCCAATCTGAGTGTTAGCTATCGAACAGGGATGATGATTTGTAGAGAACGAAAAGGGAAATTAAAAGACTCTGTGATAAAGGGATAGCAAGTATCTCACTAATCTCTCTAAAACATCCTAGAAGAATCTCCACATTTAATTAACTCTCTGAATATTTGATGCTTTATTGAGTAGGTAATAAGCCAATTTATAGAGTACAAAGAGATAGAAATCTAATTTAAAACTCAAACTATGAAATCCAAATAATATCTGAAATCTAGTAACTAAATCCTACTTGTAGATATTCCACTTATTCTGAAATATCTAAAATAATAGATAATATTGCTGAAATATTTAAGAAAATAATCGATAATACTAATTAATTTCTAATTTGTCCTAAGATGCTTATTTTTTCTGGAATAAATCAGCCTATAGCGATTTGGGTAGCTATCATTTCTCCCCCCTTGGAAAGTTGACTTGTCCGCAAGACAAAAAGAAGGAAACTGGGCCGTAAGCATATCATATTCCTCCCAAGTAGCTTCTTCAGGAGGACACTATTCCCATTCTATGAGTAATTCCAACCGGTGATTAGGGGTCCAATGATGTCGCACGACATAGGAGGGTGTAAGAAGCTCTATATTAGCAGAAATTGGAAGTGAAGGAGGAGGTGTGGTGGTGAATTGTCCATGTGCAGGGTGGAGTAGAGAAACGTGAAAAACTGGGTGTACTTTGGCATTAGGAGGAAGTTCGAGTTCATATGCTACCTTGTCAATCCGCCGAATCACCTTAAAAGGGCTAAAGAATCTGGGGGACAATTTCTCAAACCTAGAGCAAGTCAAAGATAGTTGGCAGTAAGGCTGTAGTTTAAGCCAAACAACGTCCCCAGGAACAAATTCAAGATCCCATCGGTGTTGATCAGCATGCAACTTCATGCGGTGTTGAACCTTGAGTAAATTCCCTTTTAAAACTTGTAACATTGCGTCACGGGTTTTGAGTTGTTCTTCCAACTCAGCGACCCTAGTTTTGCCTCATACGCAAGGAAGGAGGGGTGGTGGATCCCGACTAAAGACCAATTTGTTCGGACCACTAGAAAGCATCTCCCTTGGTTAAATCAGTTAATGGGCAAATGATTTTGTAGTTTTTCACGAATCTCCTGTAATATCCGGTGAGTCCAAGAAACCCATGTAAATCCTTTACTGAGAGTGGTGTAGGCCAATGAGCAACAACCATAATCTTTTCAGGAACGATCTCAACTCCCCCACTAGTAACGATATGCCCCAAATAATCAATCCTAGTCTGTCCCAAAAAACATTTTTTAGCATTTGCATAAAAGGATTGATGTTGCAAAAGCTGGAAGATAACTCTGAGATGCGCGAGATGGTCTTGTGCCGTGGCACTGTATACCAGTATATCATCGAAAAATATGAGTACGAACCTCCGTAAGAATAGGCGGAACAAATTATTCATGATGGCTTGGAAGGTAGCCGGGGTATTAGTAAGTCCGAATGGCATGACAACGAACTCATAGTGTCCCGAGTGCGTTCTAAATGCAGTTTTATAAATATCCGAAGGCAATACACGAATTTGGTGATACCCGGACTGTAAGTCAATCTTGGATAAGTATTTAGCACCATGCAATTCATCCAACAACTCATCAATATTTGGTATGGGATACTTATCTGGGATCGTGATCTTGTTGAGGCGACGATAATCCACACATAATTGCCAAGTGCCGTCTTTTTTACTAACCAGCAACACCGGGCTTGCAAAAGGACTGGAGCTATGACGGATGAAACCTCAGTCTAATAGGGTTTGTACCTGAGATTCAATTTCATCCTTTTGAAAATGAGGATAACGGTAGGCCCTCAAGTTAGGTGGAGACGCTTCGGGTAGCAAGGCAATTGTGTGGTAGTGCCCACGAGGAGGGGGCAAGGATGTGGGTTCATCAAAGACAGCAGGGAACTCCTGCAAGACCTGCGATACATCAAGTGCAGTCTTTTTGACTGTCTCGATTTAGTGAAATTCAAGACTTTGGAGGCATATTGATGTGTCAGTGTTAGGGGTTACCCCCTGTAATTTATATCTTTTGCCTTCAACCCAGAATATCATGTACATTTCATTCCAATTTGTTTGTGCCGTGTTGAGAGATGCAAGCCATTTAATTCCAAGTACTAAATTGGATAGAGAAAATGGATAAAAGTCTTGTTTTATAGTCAAACCTGGAAGTTGAACTTCTATGTCCTTGCAAATCCGATTGCACCTAGTGACTCTGCCATCCCCAATTCGAACGCCAAAAGTTGAAATTTCACAAGAGGATAAGCCAAGTTCCCTTACCAACGAGTCTGAGATGAAATTATGGGTTGATCCACTATCAACCGGTAAAAGCACCTTTATAGAACCGAGAGTGCCACTTAATTTCATGGTGGCCGCGGAGGGTTGCCCGAGAATGGCATTAAAAGAAACCTCTGTATCTTCAGGTACCTCATAATCGACTTCTTCAATGGGTTCAAGTGAATCTGTCATTGGGTTCCCGTTCTCATCAATCTCTATTAAAGAAAAAGAACTGGTATAATGGTGCCCAAGTCTAAATGGATCCCCACGTCGATAGCATAGCCTTTTGTCACGTCTGCATTGTCATTTAGGGTCGATCACGGGGCTTCTGGCAGTGGTAGAGAATGACGCAGGTGATGACGAAGATGAGGCAATTGCGGGTGTGGAATTCCCGTTTCCGTATGGCATCACGGGACTCCCTCTTGTTTCACGTGTGGCATGATTCTGTGAATAAGTCGTACCGGGTCAGGTCCGTGGATATGCGAAACCCACTTTGGGTCCCTGAGTCGTCGCAACATTTCCTTCATATTCAAGTGCCAAACTTGTTGCTCGAAACACTATTCTGGGCTTGTGAATACGAACATCTGATCTCAACTCTTCCTTTAGTTCGTTCAGAAACACCCTAAGCAAGCAGTGGTCTAGCCAGTGTGATACACAGGCAACTTGCTTGCCCATTCTTGGCGGTATTCGTGTACAGAACCCTTCTATTTGATGCTGCAAAGGTGCTCGTCGGGATTTTAGTACTCCGGCGGGCCATAATGTTCCTGCAATATTTTCACCCACTCGTCCTAGTAAAGCGTCGACCGCTGTGCACTAACCCATGAAAACAGATCCAAGGTGTCTCCGTCAAGATACATGGATGCCACCTACACTTTATCTTTTTCAGGTGTATCGTAGAAGCGGAAGTATTTTTCTGCCTTGAGGATCCAGCCTCGGTGCTCGCCTCCACTGAATTTAGGGAATTTGATCTTTGCATATCGGCCGCCTGAATCTTGGTCTATGCCCGTCGGAATCCTCGTCGCTATCTTCGGCATAACGCCGAAATTTGTCCTTGTTTCGATTCGGGTAAGAGGCTTTAGCCTCTAATGCACTCACCTTCTCTATTAATTCGTCGAGAGCTTCGAGTCGCGCAGCAATAGCAGCCAAGGGATCAGCTGTGAATGGGTTGTCATTAGCACCAGAAGATCGCATTTTCACCATGGCTTTGATACCAATTTGTTAGTTACCGAACAGGGACGATGATTTGTAGGGAACGAAAACGGAAATTAAAAGACTATGTGATAAAGGGATAGCAAGTATCTTACTAATCTCTCTAAAACAGCCCAGGAGAATCTCCACACTTAATTAACTCTCTGAATATTCGATGTTTTATTGAGTATGCAATAAGCCAATTTATAGAGTACAGAGAGATAGAAATCTAATTCAAAACTCAAACTATGAAATCTAATTAATATCTAAAATCTAGTAACTAAATCCTACTTGTGGATATTCCACTTATTCTGAAATATCTAAAATAATAGATAATATTGCTGAAATATTTAAGAAAAAAATCGATAATACTAATTAATTTCTAATTTGTCCTAAGACGCTTATTTTTTCTAGAATAAGTCAGCCTAGCTATCACTGAGTTTGTTCTGTGAATACTCTTTTGTTGCCGGTCTTGTTCCTTGTAAGCCACCAAAGAGGCAAACTATGGGTGGTTATTGTTTTGAATGTGGTTTATGATGGATAACATGTTTCAATCTTAGAAGGATGTCACTTTTGATGCCTGTTTTACTTTTCTTTTTGAGTTTCGGAGTGTATCCCAAACCCTTTGGGTGGGGGACTGACATTGCTTGGGGTACTGAGGTCACTCTTTCTTACAAGTGTTTGCAGATGCCAGACGCAAATGCTAAACACTATGCAGGGCCTTCAACTGTTCAGTTCAAGTTTGCTTACCACTTGAACCAACCCTTGTGGGTTGAGGCCTACTTTCTTTGTGTATTTTAGGTGCAATTGTCTCTAGCTCTTTTTAACCAGAAATAAAATTAAACTTATACTTAATTTACTACATTTCTTGCCTAGCATAGAATATGATTCTCAATACTCGATATTCTTGCCCTTTTTTGGGAAATTGTAGCCTAGGCATAGACCGCTTAGTCACATGTTTTAAAAATAAAATAAATAAATAAAGTTTGTGTGGTTTTATTATCTTTCTTTTTGTCTAATTGAAATGTCGATTAGATTACCAACTCTTCCTCCTTTTTTGTCGTTAAGAAGAAAATCACAAAATGAAGTATTAGATTCTGGTTGGCTTCTTTTTTAAGTTACCTCATTGCAACCCCAATTTTTAGTTTTCTTTAGGCTTGTAACTTCTAAAAAAGGGCGGTCCAATGCACAAGGCTCCCACTAAGTGGGGCTTGGGGAGGGATAGATGTGCACAACCTTACCCTCACAATTGGAGAGGTTGTTTCCAGGATTTAAAGCTTGTAACTTCTATATTCAGGTTAATTTCTTCTTTATGTGCAGATAAGGAAGGAAGCTCTTTGGGCATGCTTCGCAATGAAGCCTGATTTGGTGGCAATGATTACGGTTAGTTTTGAAATTTTATATTTCAATCTCTCATATGTTGATTGGTTTTGTCCAGATATTCTGAGGATGGGCGATGTAATGAATTTCGAGGAAACGGCTAAAAATTGTCATCTAATCCTAAAATGCATTTGAATCCATATTTTAGAATTATCCATGTTTAACTTATTCAATTTGGATTTTATAGTGCGTATTCATGTTCATGGTAAACAAATACAATGAGAAAATGAATTTTATTTCAATATGTTTCTCTTGCCTGTGAGGGAAGTTTCCAGTCAAAACAATGTAAAGAATGTCTGCAAGGCTTGAAAAAGTAGCAAGTAAAGCAACAACTTTTACCTTACCTGCCTTTTATATGGGTATCTTGATGTGGTCAGACTTGCTGCACTTTTCCATATAATTTGAGTTCTAATTGTAATCGATTTGCCATTGGTTGGAGTATGTCTAAGGACAGTTTTCTCTGGTTTGTTATTCTTAACTTCTGCAGGATGTATGTGTGCCTCTATCTCACCTTGCAGATTTAATTTCAAAGTCCAAAAAGGAACTGGATGCTTCTTCATTGGTTTGGTATGTCTGATCAGGGTGGTTTTTGTTCTGGATATTGAACCTGGATTAAATTTTAAGATCCATGTTGTTGGATGATGATGAATGATCAAATGAACTTATGCTCATAATGCATATTTCATTTGTTGCTGTCTTATGGCCAGCACTGTAATTGCCCATGCGGGTGATGGTAATTTCCACACAACTATTCTATTTGACCCTGCCCAAGAAGACCAACGGCAGGAGGCAGAGAGACTGAACCAATTAATGGTTCATGCTGCCTTATCATTGGAAGGTACAGTTCATATTGAGTTACGCTATTAATGGAATAAATTTATTGAAATATTTTGTTGGTGTGATTAATCCGAGATCTCCTGGTTAATAGCTTATAAAAAGAGTTGGTTTTGGGCACAACACAAATGTTGTATGATCCATGTAGTTGACTATACTTAGTGAAATTAGGCTTTTGTTGCTCTAATTGTTGTTTATGCTATTGGTGTGATGTTTCTGGTTCTCTGGACCATTAAGTGGGTTGATGTATCTATGTGTTTTTTGGTTCTCTTGTGTCACTGTGCTTAGAAATCTTAAGTTTACAATGTTACTTTCTCTAATCCTTTGCTGATACATTATCCTGAAAGAAAATTGTTTTTTGCAACTTCAATCAGGAACTTGTACTGGTGAACATGGAGTTGGCACTGGGAAAATGAAGGTATTTGATTTTTTTTTTCTCCTTAATTTTTTATTTCCAGATGATCATAGTTACTCGTGCGGCTTTCCAATGATGCATTGGCAATTGAAATTATTCTTTTTCTTTTAGAAAAGTTGGCCTGTGAGGGTTGGCAAAACGTCATAATTGAATTTAAATAGTAATTCATCGTCAAGTTTGTATGATGCTTTTACTTTTTAGATAGGAGTATAAAATTTGACCCTGTTGGTAATTAAATCCCATCCCGGTTGCTTTGTCAAGTACCTGGAAGAAGAACTGGGAGTGGAAGCATTGAAGACAATGAAAAAAATCAAGGCAGTGCTGGATCCCAACAATATCATGAATCCTGGAAAGCTCATTCCTCCCCATGTTTGCTTGTAAAAAGCACCTTCGCTCCCATGTTCGTCGCCCATGAGGCTTGTCGTTGCGGTGCATATACCAGCTTCTTCAGAATCTGCTTTGTATTTATAACTAGTTCATAGAATTGGCTCAGGCCACCGCAGATTTTCTGGCCTCCTTGTCACACCTTTATCTCAATTTCAACCTTTACCAGAGTATTTGCGGAAAACGACATGCGGTTCGGTAGGCAACACAAAAATAGCATAACTATACTGATAATATGTGCATGATTACATAAATTCCCCATAGGGGTTTGTACATGATACTTACGATTAAGGTAGCCGCACAAGGCTACTAAGGTGTTTAAACTCATCCCAGTGAAACGGAGACTTCTTCCCATCTTCGTTCCACTACTGTGATCCTCTCGTATGGTACTCTGCATTGTTGTTTGCTTATCTTCTATCGTCTCCTGTCTGAATTGTTGGTAGGGGAGGGTGAGATTCGAGAGAATCTCAGTAGGAAACAGATACCGTAATGCATGCATGATTGATGCTATGTGTATAACATGTTAGCTTTATTTAGATGTATGCCCCATAATGACATTTCTGCATGCTCAATGTTTCATACAACAAGACTATGGCCACAGCGAAAACAAAAACAGAGCTTCATTTATTCAAATATGCTCTACACAATCAAGTAAAGCAATCACATACATCACTACACAAGCAAAGATATCAAATACATGCAAGTAAGGTAAGTCCCCTACCTTAACTCTTTTCGGTCTTGAAACGCGTGCCTCGATCTACGTGCAATCAGCTCAGGGCTCCATATTCGATCCTACAATGCCAAATGTACTATTTAGAAACTTCCATAGTGTTTCTGGGGATTATAGAAGTCTATTGTGAAAATTTACTAAAATACCCCCGGGGACCCGGCCCCATCATACCCGGTCCGGTTGTACTTTTCTCAAAATTCAAACCTGGGCTATCCTGACATATTTTCGCCCAAGGAATCTATTTCCAGACTCGGAATTATCAAATTCACTGCCAAAAGACGAAATTGCCCTTGGCAGCCCTTATTTTAGTGTTTTAGGGGCATTTTCGTAATTATGCTTTCTCGGCCTTTTCTGAAAAAGTGCCCAACTGTAACCCCACCTGATTTTCCCTCCTGAATCCAATGGAACTATCAAATCATTAAAAATCCAACTCTAAGGCCCATTTATAGCCCTGACCGAATTATATGGGTTTTCCAGGGAAAATTGGGGTTTTTCGGTTTCGGCTCCGTAAACACGTTCCTTTCTACTCCTAACCACTTTATTGACTATTCCATTAGGTTACAACTACCATTTAGTACCAATTTGGGCAGCATAACCCCTAGGCAACTCAATTTCCAAACTTTAAAACCAATGGCAATCCGGCGAAATTTCACCGATTAAATTGCCCACAACAGCCAGAATAAGTAATATACGAAAGTTTGGAAGTTACCTCAAGCTCCCACTAGCTTTTTCTCTTCTTGGCTGAAACCCTAACCTTTGAAATACCAAAAGATGAGCTTCCAAACCTTGAATCACATAGAAGAATAGCTTAGGAACGGAGTTATACGCATTAAGAACCGATTTACCGAAGAAATCACTTACCTTTGCAAGTTTTTTCCTCTCCTTCTCTCTCTCTAAAATTTCACACTTTCTCTCTCTTAGGGTCTGTTATGGCGTCAGTTTCATCTGAATAAAGGAGGAAGATGGTGTTTTATTTTAATATCTTATATCATATTTCATTTATTTGATAATTTCCAAATTTTCGGATTTTACAAAATTTTGGCAGATTTCTGCCCAAACTTTGAAAAATCATAACTAATTCTAGAAAAATCGAAATGAGGTGATTCCAAAGCCTATAGAACTCTTATTGAGTCTATTTTCAAGGAAAAATATAGACTTTTACTTTATGGAATCACAAAATTCCCAGAATTTCATTCTTTGCATGTTGTTTCAGAAACTTTCCAGTTTTTCTGGGCTAACTTCAAAAATTCATATCTTTTTGTGTATAGCTCTTATTGAGTCATCTGACCTATCAAATTAAAACTTAGGATGTCTACTTTCATCCTGTAAAATTTCATAATTTTTAATTATCATTTAGTCTTCCAAAACCTTATGATAAGCTCACTGCCTCATAGGCGATTTTATCGAAAACATAATTATATTCTCCAAAATTCACCATTTTACTTTCTTAATACCCCAAAGATATTAGAATCATTAGGGAATATATTTGGGACATCTACTAAATCGGGGCTTAGTAGTCCACTCAATTTAGACTTATTCCAAAGCTTCCAATCCCAAAATTCGGGATATTACACTCCTCTTGCCTGTGAACCTAAATAAAGTGACTTTCTTTTTGTTGTCTTTATGATATATTCGCCCTTTAATTGCTGAGACTACCCTCTTCTCAAGTTGAGATTACTGTCAATAGGATAGAGTGTATAGATTATACATGTTCAATTTTCTCTTCAGCAAAATAGGTGATGTTTTGCTATCCAGAGAAAAAAAAAATTTCACATCTGCAAAATAGATGTTGTTTGGCACAAGGAATTTTTAATTTTGAGAAAATTACCCCTAGGTCCCTTTCTTCCTCTGGCCTTTTCTTCTTTCCTTCTCTAATTCCGACAGCACTCTTTCTTCTATTCCCTTTTCTACATTAAGGACTAGAGGAGTGATACTTCTAATTTATTATTTCAAATATAAGACCTCTTTCACACTTTTATCCATTTTTTCCCAAATTAACCATAGTGATTTTCCCTCAATAATAATTAAGTATGCAAGAGAGGGGGTAAGGGGATTAATGATGTTTACTGTGTTTTGGATAAAAAAAATATATCATATTAATCAACATCCTTAATCTACTTAGATTAGTTAATTAGATCTAACATTAAGGACCAAATGGAGTATTTGCTAATGAAAATTAAAGGAGATAATTGTGCAACACAAGTGGTTCAAAGATGATTGGGGAAAACGCAAGGCTAAGCTTAAGAGTAGAAGACAAGGACAAAAGGGATATTTCGACTTTATTGGATTAAGTAGGGTTATCAAAAGAGTGAAGAGAACCAACGGGGTTGAGTTTAGTAGAAGGGTCTAGTTCCTTACAACATGACAAATCAATGTTCGAATCCCCGTTGGAAGATATGCTCACATTTGGTGCCCAACAGTACTTTGAATAGGGTTACCTCTAATAAGAGAATACTTATACTTAGTGGGGGAAAAAGAGTGAAAAGAAGAATGCTTTATGTTAAGTAAGAGGAGAAATAAGAGGAGAGACAGGGGAGTCTAGAACCTTGTCTTTGTCATTATATGAGATAAACATAAGACCATTGCGTTAAGTTAGGTTCTAATCCTATATGAATCAAAAGTTCTCTACCATCCATTTCTCTATTTCATTAAAAACGTTGCTTCATCTCTTCCATTATACCCTTTTGCTGACTCTTATTAATTCAGCTTCGCCCTTATTTTTCATATTTGCATATATGCCCTATTCCGTCAAATAGCTTAGCTGTGCTGCTCTTTTATATTTCTGTTCAATAAAGCAAAATATTTTTGTATAAACAAGAGATTTGATTTGCTTCTTCACTCATCCATCCGTTCATATAAACACAACTGCTTTTATCGCTGGTTTAACAAGTCATAATGCCCTAAACGACAAAATGCAATAGGCCCCTATCTTATATTATACTATTCATATAAACCGTTAGGCCATGCAATTCTCCACTCATTCTTTTAAGAATATGATTAGCCTCGTCATCAAAAAAAGCAACAAAACGACTATATATATATATATATATATATATATAGAGTTGCTGTCTGATCTCAGATCTAAATCCTAATAAGATACTAATTATACTAATTTATTCATGTGTGTGCCAAACAGCACTGCAATTAAATGTAATCCACGTGTATATATCACAGTAGTCATAATAATTTCGATTGCATTAATCCTTTCTCATTATTAAATATATGAGAGTATTTGGTATGTGTTAACATCGCTCAAAAGTTATATCAACGATAGTGTACGATATCTGTTCCTCCTTTTAATTATTATTTCTGTATGTTTAAAGCTGAAAAAGCTGTTGGATAATTTTATTTTATAAACATGCTATAGTTATTTACACACAGCATTTTTGTCAGGATATTATTTGTAACTTTTCCAAACTCATCTAACGCGATATGGCGTGAGATTGGTGGCTTAACACGTCAGCGAAAACCTAATTGATCAGTAAGCACATTGCTTATAGTCAAAAATGAAAATGCTTGGCCACTATAGCCAAACATGGCTTTAATTGTGGCACCACCAATATTACATGGGACCCCGGTTTCCCTGCTAAGTTTTTAAAAGCTTAGTAGGGAGAATTCATCATATTTGAGTCGTTTAGATTTAATTTTAGATGGTTTAGATTTAAGTTTTTTTAAAATGATCATTTTTTGAAAGAATAGTTAAAAGATTATCTTTATTTTAAATTCTATATAAATTAAAATAACTTTTTAAAAAAATATAAACTTTTAAAAACTTAGATCTAGACCATCCAAATCAAATATAACAGTCTAGATCTGATGAGCTCTAAGATTTCATTAGATCTAGACCATTCAAATATGATTTCTTATGAGACTATCTTTATTTTATTTTCTATACCCACTAAAATATATTTTTTTTTAAAAATGCACTTTTTAAAAATTTAGATCTGAATCGTCCAAATTAAATCTGATTAGCTCTTCCTACTGAAATTTTTTACTTAGTAGGAAACCAGTTCCTACATGAAACTGACATTGAACCAAAAAAAAAAAACACAAGACAAATATGCATTCACACCCAAGATACTTCCGTTCTTCTTTTTCTGTTTTTTTTTTTTTTTTCTGGCTTTGTGATTGGAATTAACATGTGCCTCACTAAATATTTCAATGGTCATAACAACACTATCTTAGAACACCATCCTAATAATTGTGGGTCTTCTCTCGATAACACGGAACAGATGATATAAACAGTAAACATTTAATTTGTATTTGGATTAGTTTTTGGAGAAAAAATGAAGAATAGATTATAAAGAGAATAGATTATGGGAAACCATGGTTTTGATCAAATGAGAGTGTTTGGATATCGTGATCAGAATAGCTTTTTTCATGGTCAAATTACTAAAAAGGATATCAACTTTTGTTATAATTACATATAAAGATTAATATTATATTTTATGTATTATTTAAAGGTTAATGTCCAAATTTAACAGTCAAGTTTTTCTTAAGGGATGTCTGGTATAAATAAATCTTGGAAGATGGAAAATAACAATGAACAACTAAAAAGGATGTAAATTTAACAAAATCGTTAAATTTAACTTAACGGCGTTAAATTATAAGAGAAGAAAACCTCTAGCAGCATTAAAATGATACATTTTAACTCATTATTTAACATTAAATTTTATAATTAATACCAAAAATGAAATAAATTTGTCTATATGTAATGTTAATTAATTTAACTAATTTTTTTTAATATAATCAAATTAGATAAATAGGTCTTATATTAAAAATAAGAGGAAGTATTAAAATTTTAAAATTCTAAAAAAAGAGAGAGAGAGAGAGAAATAGTTGAAATTCAAAAAAAAAGATGAGAGAGAGTGTGACGTGGGACCCACAAACATAAAAAATACCAACGAGAGTGAAAGGGTATGACCCACAAAATGCAAAAAGTGATAAAAAAATAGATTATACTCAAACAATGGTTTTGATGTCCAAAACCATGGTTTGGAGTCAAAATAGATTATTTAAAAAAATTGAGTGTTTGGATTTTTTTTAGAAAACCTAAACTTACATCCAAAATAGCTTTTTCTAAGTGAACATGTGGTCAACCATGCGACACTAATTCTAAGAACAAAAAAAGAAAAACATAAGTGATTCTCGTGATTCCTAGGAAAAATATCTCCAACTGGTTTTGTCTAAACGATGACTCAAGTTCATTGGATGAGTTGCATGTGGTCAACCATGCGACACTAATTCTAAGCATTCTGATCCATATGATTAGGATGGAAATCAGCAAACAAAACTATATTTTTACTTTTTTTATTTGGTGCGACGTCAATGTTAATTATTATAACTTCATAACGATTCCTAATTACTCATCTGATCATATTTATAAGTTATTTTCACCTTGTTTCATAGAGAACAAAATCTATACAATAATAAATTGAAGATAAAATTGTACATCACATAAAAATTTTTTATGAAGTAAACGATCATAAAATATCTTTTATTCTTTCTGACCCTTAATATAAAATATATTTAAAGAGTTGATATTGATTTTAAATATAAGACATAGTTTTAATATTTATCAACTTTTTTCTAATTTACTTCTTTGAAGCTTCCTCAACAATAATTAAAGATGAAAAGGAATCGGAGAATTAAGAAAAATGATTAGATATTTTAGTAAATGTATGTCATATTAACTAACTTAACAATTTTCTTAATCTAATCAAATTAGGTAAATTTATCTTATATTAAGAACACGAGAGGATATTATATTTGCCTTGTAAATATATAGGAGCAGATGAGTAATTAACACAAGTTATTTTCCTAGAGCTAAATCAAACCCCAAAAAAAATTTGCATATCATGTTTATATTATCAGCTAGACGCAGAAAATTCAAAATTAGACTGACTGGATTCGGGGGGAATAAAAAAGAAAGCAGAAGAGAAATATTGAGTAAAACGAAAAGACTAATCATGAGGAGGTAACTTCCATACACACACACACATATAGGAGAGTTTGAAGACTAAGCAGAAAAACGAAAAAATAAAATGCGAGTTTGATAAACCAAGATCCCTTACCTGTCTGTCTTTGCCAAATGACCTCGAATCGGCAGTCTTCCACCACCACCACAGACGACGGCGAATTGGCAACTTGTCTCTTCTCTCCTCCGCGTTGATGAATGAATTGAACTAGTCAGCCCTAATTTTTTAGCCGCCTGAGAGACAGAGAGAGTCATACCAGCGACATGATGAATTATTTGAATATAGTCAATAGTTCAATACATATATTGTTGACGAACTCCTGCAAATACACCGTAATCCGAGTCACGTTCAAGGACGCCGTCCTTAAGAACTATTTAGCGACCACCGGCTGACTGGAAGCGTTACTCCCCAGGATAAAACGGATTCCTCCTGCAGACACCGGGCGAACAGAACAGCAAAACGAAAACAACTATAAGGCGAGCAATTAAAATATCCGTTTGGCACAGTTGGTTAAGATCTTGCCAATGAGGTTTGGCACAGTTGGTTAAGGTCTTGCCACCCCGATCACAAGGGAGTGTGTTCGAACCCTCTGACCGATGGGGAGACCTCATTGGTAGGCGATCTCGTAAGTCCCTTGTAAGCACTCGAAGAGCCCTGGGGCCATACCCTGGCCTT
Source organism: Inga oerstediana (assembly GCA_963210345.1). Taxonomy (NCBI): domain Eukaryota; kingdom Viridiplantae; phylum Streptophyta; class Magnoliopsida; order Fabales; family Fabaceae; genus Inga; species Inga oerstediana. The sequence goes on from OY723401.1 coordinate 11,177,119, forward strand.
GGTAGGGGAATGGTGTCGAACCTACCTTTGGTTAAGGTCTTGCCAATGAGGTTTGGCACAGTTGGTTAAGGTCTTGCCACCCCGATCACAAGGGAGTGTGTTCGAACCCTCTGACCGATGGGGAGACCTCATTGGTAGGCGATCTCGTAAGTCCCTTGTAAGCACTCGAAGAGCCCTGGGGCCATACCCTGGCCTTGGTAGGGGAATGGTGTCGAACCTACCTTTGGTTAAGGTCTTGCCAATGAGGTTTGGCACAGTTGGTTAAAGTCTTGCCACCCCGATCACAAGGGAGTGTGTTCGAACCCTCTGACCGATGGGGAGACCTCATTGGTAGGCGATCTCGTAAGTCCCTTGTAAGCGCTCGAAGAGCCCTGGGGCCGTACCCTGGCCTTGGTAGGGGAATGGTGTCGAACCTACCTAAACTTTGTTATTATCAAAAAAAAAAATATCCGTTTGGCAATTTAAAATCTGACCCATGACCTCTGTAACGGAAACACTGATGCTTCAAAATTCAGGTGCCTCAAAACTGGATTTTGAAAATCGCCGGATTTTCACTACGTTTGCCTCTTGGTGGCCCTTTGTTGTGCGCGCGAGCCCACTCTTCCTCTTGGCCCATTTACTAGCTTAATTTCACAATGTGTAATATATACACTAGCATTCTCTCTTTCCCAAACAATATGGGATTTGTTCCATTTGACACACCCACATCCACATGTAGCTTGTATCTCCCACATATATATGCCTTCTTTACTTTACAATATATATAGTGAGAAACAAACCATTCACAGAATTAACGAATATGAGCTCTCATGCATTAATTGATTTTTCTAACAATATAATATTAGTGCACATAAGTTCTTCTCAAACCGTTTTTTTTTTCAGGGGTCAACGTACGCCTCAAACAAAGTAAACCATAGGATTTAATTTAAAAAATAAAATAAAAATTGATTTAAAAATTAGGAAAAACTATAACAACCTGCTCATTATTTTTTTCCCTATACATATTGACTGACTTTCTAGCTATCATCCTTATCTCTTAATTGTATAACATTACTGCAGAGGAGGACAATCACGTTGAATAGCTTTATCATGCTAAGATCTCATCCTAAGGAACAAGATCCCTTATTTAAGGGTAATCAGAGAATTTAAAATTTGCTTGGCTTGCGTTAGTTAGTTGATGAGAAAAATATTACATTTCAAGTATTGATCTGAACTTTTCAAAATCCAATATATTATCACTCACAGCCTTTATAAACATGTCAACGTACAGGGGATCGGAAAAATAAAGAAATTAATCAAATACTAGTATATTGCCAATTCTCAAAAAAAAAAAAAAAAAACTACAACATATACATACGATCGAGAGCCACCCATTCTGCCCAAAGGTCATCTGGGAAATTTCATATTCAAAGAACAAAAATAAGGGGGGGCAACAACCAATAACAAATTAGCAATTATAAAAAGGACAAACCAATAGGTCCCCATGCATGTGCCCCTCCCACCACATTTAGTAGCATCGTAAAATTACATAACCACCCTCTCCCTCAGTTTCCCTCATCACTTGATCGATTATTCTCTATATATACCCATTTATACATGAATAGTCTCTTCTCAAAGTAATCGAATTCATTCACAAATCAAACTAAAACCCATTTAGACCTATTATGGGTTCTCTTCCTCATGTAGTCGAGGACTTCGTGGGTTTTCTCCAACTCTACAGCGATGGCTCTATTTATCGCAACAATGACGTCAAATTCAAGGATTCTATCGTTGAAGATAGCTCCGTTCGCTTCAAAGACTCTCTCTTTACCCAAAGTTCCGATCTTTATCTTCGAATTTTCAAACCCCAATTACCATCCTCTGATTCTGATCTCATCACCAAAATGCCTCTGGTAATGTTCTTCCACGGTGGAGGCTTCTGCTTTGGCTCGCGTACGTGGCCCCACGTTCATAACTGCTGCGTCCGCCTCGCTTCCAGGCTCCGGGCTGTGGTGGTGGTGCCGGACTACCGGCTGTCCCCAGAGCACCGGCTTCCGGCGGCGTTGGACGACGCTGTGGAGGCGGTGAGGTGGCTTCAGAGGGTGGCGTCGACGGGGGAGGATGCATGGCTGAATGGTGGTGAAGTTGACTTTGACCGTGTGTTCATTATGGGAGACTCGTCCGGGGGTAATATTGCGCATCATTTGGCGGTTCGGTTTGGACCCAAATCAAGAGATTTGGATCCGATTCGCGTACGAGGTTATATCCTGTTGGCGCCATTTTTCGGTGGGGAGGTTAGAACCGACTCAGAGGAGGGCCCCCAAGAAGAGGTTTTGAGCCTAGAAATACTTGACAGGTAATATTTTTTGCATTTGTTTTTCTGCCCAAGACAAGTAAAATTACTATTAATTGCTACTTAAAAGTTTAATTCTCCATAGTTTTCTATTCCCATAAATTATCCTCTACTTTGTGATAATTTGCGCATCACTATTTATAGTCTTCCACTGCATGAGTCTACAGTCTATACTCTATATGGTGGTCTAGCCTGCGTTTTTTATTTTTCTGAGGGCATCTATATGTATAGATCGTGAGGCAGGTCAATGTTTTTTATATTTTTCATTCATTTTTGTTGCACTAAATGCAATCAATTGTGTGTGCTTTCGAGAGATTATTCCTTGTGTAATGTTTAATGATTGCTTAAACTATAAAAACTCCAAACTCAGGCAGAATACACACACACACACACACACGAAATTAAAGAATAATAAATAAATAAATAAACACGCTTCCAATTTCGCATGTACTGACAGTATTACAGTAAAACTAGGAAACCACTGCTCATGCTATACCTGTAAAGATGAAATAAGGATATATAAGCATGTGGTGACAAAACTTAAAATTATTTTAGTCCATGAAAATAACAATATGAAGAAGACGAGTAGTATTCCATATATTGGATCTGGTCCCACTATGAATAAATACGGGCCACTTTGAATTTACATATATGGGAGGAGCGCATGAATGAGAAATTCAAAATAAAATGATTGAAAGGAGTGGTTACGTAGGTGAGGAAAGGGATACGAAGGAGGTGGTGGGTTTGGTAGTGGAGTGACCTCCCTCTCTCTCTCTCTCTAAAATCACTATATATGTATGTATGAAAATATCTGTAGACACAATCTTGTGTCACTCATCACTTGGCTTATTTGTTTTCGTCCATATATATGCCCACATCTCACTATATAGGTGATGAATATGACACTTCCACAATTTGCCTTCCTTCATATTTGCCCTCTCTAGAAAGCGATAGAAAACATCCCTCCACTAGCTATAACCTCACTCTATAGCTCCCACAACCTGGTAAAAAGGTAATTAATTTCGTTTTAGCTTAAAAATTAACCTCCTTAACTACTCTTGACTTTTAATAAGATTACTTACTTTCTATACCGGAAAACAACTAATCATCACCTGCCCTTATTACATATTTACATTATCGATCTTTTTTTAATATTCCTCGTACATTATATATATATATAAATAACATATCCTAAATCTAGCAACCCTCTTTGAGTAATAATAAGTTGGGTAATTTTGAAATAAGCACTTCAAAGCACATATATATATGGAGAATAACAATTGTCAGTTCCATTGCTGGACCTGTGTAATATGTCACCGTCGTGGAGCCACCACAATTTCCACGTCAACAAAGCTAGACCAATTAATTAACTATGGAGACGGGTAAATGTACATGTCATTAGCTTTTTTGCCGGTTGTTTCTAAAAGGAATTTCGCATTTGAATTTGGGGATTCCTATTCCTTTCCACATCAATTGCTTTCGCAATTATTTTATTTCCCATTTTTATGGGTCAGGTCCTTCCCTTATTTACAGCAAGTGGCCTTCCTGCTATTCTGCCCATGCTTTAGCTTTTTCTCACTATACATGAACTACTACTGGATTACGGATATCTCTTAATTTAATTATATATATAATTTATTGTTGTGTCTTAAACAAAAATGATAGTGCCACTTAGCTACTTAAACCTAAATAATTCAGACTACGTGGCAGATAAACATTTGAAATAGAAGATCCTAAATTCAAATCCTAAATTCAAATCTCGTCACTTCTCATCACTGTATTAAAAAGGCAAGTGGGCATACCCTCCCACACATGCAAAAACTTAAGCATAATTGAATCTTGGAATATCAACCCACTAATTATTTCAAATTAAGAAATCATTGGTATTGTTTTCTCAAGTGAAGACACGCCTAATCCAATCCAATATAGCAAAGTGATTGTTTAATTTTCTCTTTTATGGTCGAAACCTTTTCTCTTTTCTCCATCTATTGTTTCTCCGCGAAATCCCACTAGTATATGGGAATAGATAAAATTAGACATAGTGAAACAGGACCTGTGATATTGATATAATATATATATATATACACGCACACACATGTGCAATGTTGATATTAATAGTATTATTGTTGATATTGAAGCAGATTTTGGAGGCTTTCGATACCTGTGGGAAAAAACAGAGACCATCCATTGGTTAATCCATTCGGACCAGAGAGTCCAGATGTGGGACTAGTGAAGCTGGACCCTATTTTGGTGATGGTAGGAGGAAGAGAATTATTAAAGGATAGGGCAAAACATTATGCGGAAAGGCTAAAAGAACTAGGCAAGAATATTGAGTACGTTGAGTTCGAGGGGAGACAACATGGGTTTTTCTCGCACGATTGTTACTCAGATGTTGCCCAAGAGGCCGTGCAAATCATTCAGCGATTCCTGCTTCAGAATTCTACTTAAAAAGCTTCCCAGCCTTTCCCATATCTACCACTATATATTGCTATGATAATAATGTTAAGATCGGAGTCTCTAAGATTTTCACCAGCTTAATTGGTATATAGTAGTTTGTGAGAGAGTAAGATTAATATTTGAGGGATATGCCAATAGCTTGTTTGTGGGGGTAACTGTATAAGTAAAGCTATTCACACACACATATATATATTTTGTGTGGGAAATGGGGGTGCCATTATCTTTAGACTTTTAGGAACCAGTGAGACAGAGAAAGGTAGACAAGACAGGAATCGAGGTTCTTGAGTTGGGTACAATCATATGTCGTGTATCTTTACGTTGCGGTGAATGTGAAACATTATTGCTAATTAAAATGATCATCTTGTGATAATCATCGTCATTATCTTTGTATCATTGGCTTATTTAATTAATCATAGCTCAACCACTCTTGTCAGCTTGTGACAATTATCGTCGTTGGTGTGTTGATTACATCACGCATTTATGTTACTCTTCCTTATCTTCATCCTCGATTATGATATATTTAAGCAATAAAAGTAATTACTTGTTTTCATTAAAAAACTGATTACCTTCACAAGGATAGGTTATCTATATATAGATATATTATAAATATAATCAAGCTAAGTACTTTGATTATGAAATAAAATAATAAGTGGGAAAAATTTTTGCTTGAACAAATGTAAAATTTGATTACAAAGAAAAGGGAAAATTATTCTTTTAGCTTTTCAACTATCAACTCACTTAGGCCTTAATCTATCAACTTTAACTTGATGCAACTCAGTTCCTGAAATTTTGGCTCTCCTATTGCACATTTTCTAAACTTTTCATTATTTTTTTTAATATTAATGTCCTTGTCATGTACAACTCATCATGAGCCATCCTATGTGCACTCCACGTAACAAAGAAAGAAGGGTTGACTGGAGAAGGAGAAGAGAGAAAAAGAAAGATGCAGAGACGCCGACCACATATTGCTGCTTACTCGAGTGGTCTATGATAAATTTCTATCTTCCATAATTTGATCAATAACAATCACATGTGCTGCTGTGACAAAATTTATGTAAAAATATCCAAGACAGTAAATGATATTGAAACATGCCAATATTTTAATACTTAATATAAAATGTAATAACTCTAACAAGTAACAAGTCAATTATTACAAACTACAAATTTATTTAGTAAACCTTGTGAACACACGAGATCAAATCTGGTTATAATATATATAGTTTACCTTAACAAATTAGATTACACAGTTAGTTGGTAAGAGTATCTCACTTTAATTTTTAGAAAATAAGTTTGAATTTCATCATATGTGACGCTTTTATTAAAATTATATAATTGGCCTCAAGATATAAAAACAGACAAACAACACGAACGCAGCAGTTGCAAACTATAATAATATTGTCTTAAATTCAGGTGAATAAAGCAATTTTGTCTCGCATGAAGATCCGACAATTTGGTGGGTCCGCCCGCAATCAGGATCTCCTTCTCCGCATGAATCGAATCAAATCGAATCGAATCTATAGCTGAGCTTGTTTGATTTCTAAACCACTTTTAAATTATTGTTTAATTAATATTAATGCATCAAAACCAAAACAATAAGGGTATGTTTGATTCGATCTCATTACACCCTGTAGTGGGATACAATGCAATGATAATACAATATAATATTAATTATAGGGGTAGTATTTGGTCTGATTTTTAAGCAATGTGTAATGAGTTAATATTTTAACAATTATTTAAAATTAATATATTGCACAAAGTTTGTTTTACCCTTAATATAATCTTTATAGAAAAAATAGTTAAGAGCCGGTGGCGGCGGGGATGGAGGAGGAAGAGGTAGTGGCGGCGGCAATGATAGGGGTGGCGGCGGTGAGTGATAGGCCGGCGGCAGCGGCAGGGGTAGTGGTGGGCAGTGGGGGTGGCAGGGTGGTGGTGGTGGTTGTAGGCGGGTGGCAGTGGCGGCAGCGGAGGAGGTGGTGATGGTGGCGGCGGCAGGCAGCGGTAGGGGTGGTAGTGGACGGATGGTGGGGGTGGTAGGGGCGAAGGAGGTGGTGGTGGCGGCGGCGGGCAACAGTGGGGGTGGAGGAGGAAGTAGTGGCGGTGGTAGGGGTAGAGGAATAGGTGGTGGTGACGGCGTTGGAGGAGATAGTAACGGCGGCAGAGGGTGAAGGAGGAGGAGAAGGTTGTGGTGGTAACAATTGTGGCGTGATATGGTAAGTAAAATGAAATAAATGTAACAAAGATATTGGAAACTAAAAGGTAAATTAAATTTTTTTAACCATGCAATGGGATGGTAATGAGAATTCATATGGGGGGAGATATAAATGAGGATTACCAATTTTGTTTTGGTAATCATCATTACCATGGTAAGCCCTATTATCATACTAAAAAGCAACCAAACACTCTTTTCTTGATAACGCAATCATGATTATCATTGCAGGTATGCAATGAGGATTGAACCAAACGAACTCTAAGATTTACTATAGGAAAAAGTTTAAAGGCTAGTTAGAAAACATCTATCAAGACCAGTTGACCTTAACATGGTAGAAAATAGAAGAAACTATTTATAAAAGGCATACCTTGATTCATACCTTGATTATTTAGAAAACAATCATTTTTTTAAAGCTTTTGACACACTATATATAGTAGTTTTAAACAACAATTTCAAAAGTTAATCAAAAAATTTAATAAATCATTTTCAAATACAGAGGAAGTAAGTAGTAGGGATCACTAACATAAAATTGGGCCTCAAGCATTTGAAGCCCAACATAACGATAGTCGTTCCACAAGCCCAAAAAATAATTTATTAATTAAATCCCTTAATCTAAATTCATTATCGCAATTTCATAGCAATAGAGGCTCCATCCAATGCAACAATGTTTATTTATCGAATTTCTCAATCAAATACCAAAACTAATAATAGTTTTCATAACTATAGTTCACAACATTCAAGTTATTATATAGAATTCTCAAACCATAATTAAATAATTCCTAAGTCATGGCATTACACATGTAAGCAAGAATAACAATTATTGCTGACATGTGCAAGTCGAGAGCTTACAACTAGGCTCACTTCTTACAACTTCCTTGCATCCCTACTCAGATCTATCCTGAAAAATAATAAATATAGCAATCATGAGATGCAAGGATCCTAGTAACCATTGGTTATTCAAAAATATAAATACAAACCGGGATTGAAAACATATGGTTCTAAAATCAAGTTCAACTCACAATAATTTATTTATATTATTCTTTACATAAAATCTTTCATAAACTAATCTCCATTAAACATCATAATTCAGTTTTCCAAATATCATTTACAAGAGATTTCACAAAAACATGTCTCAACCTTGTTACAAAAATAATTATGCTAAAGTTTATCATATTCAAATCATAAATAACATATATAACATGTCAAGCAAATGATTGATGTCAAACCATCCTTATTACCCCTGACCAATCTTATAACCGCTTACTGGAGCCATAGGTTAATACATAGTCCAATAGAAACTCACTCATTTAATTGAATTATCCCAAGTTCACCAATTCTTAAGATGTACCTGACCAAAGATGCAGAACTCAAGTCAAGACTATAGCTCCGCTCCTTAAAAGAATAAAACTAAGGAGGTGTCACATGTCCCACAACTCCAATGCAATCCCAGCCAAACGAAAATATAAAAGAAAGGGCCCTGACAAGTATCATCCATTATGCACCAAGTGATGGCATACCACGTGATATTTACTTACACAAAGTCTCCCATCATGACTCCACAACAATCCATATTCATCAAAGGCAATCAATCACAATCATAGCATGTATATTCAAGTTTCAAATCATGAGTATAGTTCCAAACAATATTTATTAAAAAAATACATCATTTCAATAATCATGAAAATAACAATACTATTTCAACTTAAGGAATCATAACAACCGTGTTTATCATCTAAAGCACAACATCATTTCCAAATCTTTCCATTATAACACCCAAGCATGCTTAAACAATTTCTAAAAAACATATCCATGAGTTCTAATACACATAAACATGCTTGAATGGTTTCTAAGTAAAATATTAGCTTCTATCAAACATATAATTCCAAATCAAGCCCTCCATAGGTAAAACAAATCCCAAAAAAATTTAGTATATATAAAAGAATAATCAAGATTACCTCTACTTCAAGTTTATTTTTACCAATACTTGAATGCTTTCGATTTGCTAACACCAAATAATTAAACTTTAATCTACATTATTATAATACAACTTCTCATCGATCAAATTGCTAAACAAGTAATTAGTTTAATTATATAGCTTTAAAGTCTCTAACTCTACCTCTAACTTCTAACTCTACCTCTAACTTCCAAACATCACTTTTAATTACTAAATCCTCAATCCAATATCAAATTATATTTTTTCCCAATTCTAATATCTCATTTGAACTAATAATTAACCCATAATTGCTCAAATAAATCAAAATCCCAAATTTCTCCAACTTAGGATCCAACCAAAATACTCACTTTCATTTTTCAAGTTTTAATAATATTCTAAACTGATTAAACGTCAATTATACCTTCAATAAACATAACTCAACCATTCGGTACAACTATTATATTTAATCATAACACTTCTCTAATATTCAAACCCTGACTCTAAATCTCTCAAATAATATAATATAAAAATTCAAAACCGATTAAATGTAAATATGTATTCACCTCTATATTTATATGATCTCCATTTGTTGAAACTCAACACTCGGTTCAAATTCTAACCTTCAAACTTGTTTTGCTCCCAATAAAATATATATTTTTAGAAAACTCTAGATGGATAAAAAAATATTTGCAAAATAAGTGTTGAAGTTGGAAGAATTTTTGAGAATGAAATAGAGCTCAAATCTATCTTAAATAGTCATTAATTAAGGACTTGGCGCTCAAGGAAATGAAGAAGAAGACGACGACGCGGAAGACCTAAAAAAAATGAAGGCCGCGTGGGAACTGAGCAAGGGAAAGGAGGCAATTATAAAAGTGGTGTGGGACCCAGATCTTTTTTTTTTTTCAGAAAAATTACTTATATAGTCATAGGTCCCAAACAAATAAAATATTATCAGAAAGGTCTCTATTTACAACTCTTCTACGTATATTTATCATCTATTGAGTGTGTTTTACAAACTCCAAGGACCTTTCTGATAATATGCTGCTTGGTTGGGACCTAAAAGTGATTTTCATTTTTTTTTTATAATTACTATTCTTTTTCACTTCGTTTTCTTTTTGTTATTCTCTCTCTCTCTTTCTTATGATACAGAAAAATTTCCATTTTATTTTTCTTCAGCCCAAACAAAGTCCTACTTGGGAATATATGTTCTCTTAAAAAGATTGTGAGAGCGCAACTTCTGGGGGAAGCATCCTTAATTAACTGCTGGGCCCAAGTTGTTCATTATTTTCAGTAGTACTATTATACAGGAACGAGCATGATGAAATGAAAGAATTGGCGATGCTTGACAAAATGTGACAGCAGAAGCTTTCAAAACATATATGATGCTCCTCCAAAAAGCCATGCATTTTATATCCAAAAATGGAACAAGTTTGTTCTGAGCAAGGTTTGCATATTCGAAACGTAACTGGCCCAATTTGGACGGACTTGAAAAATCTAGTCGACAACCCCTAATGTTCATTAGATTGCCCAGGATTCTGGCATCCAAAAGATTCGATACTGGGGTCAGCAAGTGAGTCAGGGTGAATGAAAGTAAATACTAAATATACATATGATCCAACATTTCATTGAATTGGTTGGTGTCTACCATTAATTAAAACGGCAAGAATCTTTAGTGAAATCATTTCGTGGTCACTCAAACGATGATGATCTCTGACGCAAATCTTGAATTCTGCTAAAACATATGATACTGAAGACCTGGGAATTGTCGTGTCTCCTCTATAGCCTACGTCAATCGGAAAGCCTAGCTAGGTGATACTAATTGATGAGCCAGAGATGACAGAGAGGTTTTAGAACTTAATTAATTAGTATGATCATGCTAGGCTAATGGTGCTCTGTGCTGATAGGAGCTGGTGTGAGGGAAAATTCAATGCCAGCATTAGCATCTTGAAAAGTGCAACGCCCTTGTCTCATAAAGTTATTGAGACCAGGCCAGATTTTGGCTTTGTTTGGATGAGGATGGCTTAGCGGGTCATGAAGGTAAGCTGCTATTATTTCATAACCGCCAAGGGAATTAGATCACAGGTTCAGTATTTATGCCTAATACTTCTCTAAATAAAAAAAACCTATGGATTCTCCAAGAGAAATTAAGATTTGCTAGGAAAACGGATTTCAAAATATCTCATTTATTTGAATTTTCGGCCTATTTGAGTTAGTATTAGAAAAATATATGTTCATACAAGTCAATATAAAACTCCTCTCATATGTTTACTTTATAACCATAAACCGCGTTGGAAAAATAATTTTCACTGCTAATCCAAATAAACACTTTATCAATAGGGAATTCTCCATCTCCCACTCTAACGTAACCGACATTATAAAGGTGATGCCATAAATTTTTATTCACGATTGGTTTATTACAGTTGATTGTGCCTTCATGAAGCAAATGAATGTACCAACTGGCAAGCTTGCAATGCTAATGACAGTGATCGCCACTTCATTAACATCAATGCTTCACCGTTGCAATGCAGAATGGGGGAATATGGGATAAGATATAATCATGCTCATTTTATATGTTTAAAATTATTTTATTAGGACTTTTTCAATAGGGGTATTTAGAATATAACATTGTTATATTTTTCTCTGTCATTGTTATCATCTTTCAATATTATATAGAGTTTGAATTATTATTATTATTATTCTGTTATTTACAGGGCTCTCCTCCTGTAGTTTCTCATTGTAGGCAGATTTAATTGATTGAATGACGTAATCTACCTCTCTTGTTCTCTTCCCCCTTCCCCTCCTTGTTTCACATCAAGAGATCCTCTGTATTCTGATAGCTAGAGGGGGAAGTTCTTAAAACTAATTTCCAAGAACGAAAAAAAGTTCTTAAACGCTCTTTAATCCCATGATTCTGGCCCCAGTTCGAGTCTCTCAACAATCAACATGCATGTTGAGGATTTGCTTAGTGATTCGTAAGCATTGTTTGACCCAAAAAAAAAAAAAAGAAAAGATCCTAACCAGGCATGGAGCTTGCAAAATGGGCTTCTTTGGTCCTGTTCGGTTTTAGACAAGCTCGGCCCATGGGCCTTTTTGCCTAAGGGAATTCAATTACCCATAAGCAAGTTCATCAATACTGATTAGTCATTACCAGAGCTAAGCTAGATATTAGTTCCCTGATACTGCTAACCAACAAAGTTAGCTTTATGAGTATGATATGCAATGCAAATGCCTCTTTTTCTTACTCTTGTTCCCTTTCCAGAAGGAAAAGACTAAATAAAGTCAGTTAGTTCAGCGGCAGGTCTTTTTCCCCACATATTCAGCCTTGTCTGCTTCAATCTGAATTAAAGCCGCTTGTATCCAATTCCTTCATGTTTGGCTTGCCTGCTTTTCATAATAAAGTGATATTTGGATTATTGTAATTTATCCAAATTCCAACTACTGTGGGATAAGGATCAATGTGACTTGCAAGTAGTGGTCAGTTAATTAATCCTCTGAAATCAAGCCACTTGTTCCCAACTCGTCATAAAGAAGTTAAGTATTGAATGACTTGTTAACCTGCACCTATCATTTAAACACTTCTGGGCCCTATCTACAAAAGCCATGACCCTAAATAAAACAAAATGGTGCCCGCGACAAATACTTGACGCCAAACTGAGGCGACATGTTCCAGTGGGATTTAAGTTTAACAAACACAGATCAACAGTGATCATGAAAGTTTATGGATTGTTGGAATTTATTGGTTCCTTCTGTACCGACAAACTAATAAGTATATGCCCTTAAAACACACACGCGCACGCACACACTAACACTATAGCATGTCACACTAAAGATCACTGACACAAATACGAATTCGAATTTTGTGAATTAGGGCTTTCTTTGCCATTCTTCCGTCAGTAGGTATGTAACCATATACTGTACTATGTATGGAAAAGGGAAAAGATTTATGTATCTTTGGTATATCGTTTAATAAAGGACGTTTCCCACTTCGCAACGGCAACTCTGCACTGCGATTCAATATCCAAGTAGCCGTTGAGTAGCTCCACGAAAATATGCTTCACCTTTTCTTTTTTTTTTCCTGGTCGACAAAGATATTCTTCACTTAAAAAATCCAGGTCTAGCGTCGTTTTGAAGCTGAACAGGAAGCCCGCTGGAGACTTGGGATTTTGGAATCATCAATGCATAAATATCTGTATATAATATCTTTTCTTTTTTTTTGTTTTTTTTTTCCAATATCTGTACATAATATCATCCTTACCTTATTCATCAATCATAAATACCGTCACCCCCTTCTTTTCAGTCTTAAATATAAGATAGAGTTGAGATATTAAATGAGCTAATTAAGTTACTTTAAAATAATTATATTTATCATTTTTCTCTAAACTATTTTGTACAACCTATAAAATGATATATGATATAAGAATACACAATATATAATATAATTAAATACCTTCTTTAACTTTTTTTAATCGTTTTAAAAAAATTCGATATTATATTTAAGATCTGCGACTATTTTTTTATTGAATACCAAGATCAAAACAGGTATTGTCAACTCGGTAAAAAAACAAGCATCGTCAATTGTCAATTCTTTAGATGCCCTAAAGTGGGCTCCTCAGTCTAATTTCTCCCGATTTATGAGCTGATTTTTAGGATGTGTTTGGATTGATGGTTAGATAAGTGACTTATTTTTATTTAAACTTATGGAATCTAAAAATTGAAAAAAAGTGAGATTGGGTAAAATGATGAGAGTTTGGATTGGCGATCGAATAAGTAACTTATGTAAAAGTGAATGATGTTTGGTTTGGCTTTTACATAAGTGGCTTTTGTATTATTTAAGAGAAAAAATTGTAAAAATTATGAAAAATGAAAAAAATGAAGGGATAATTGTGAAAAAAGACCTCATTGGCAACTTAATTATTAAATGAAACCTGGAAATATATCTACATACTGAGGGATTTTTTCACAATTTTTCCAAAAATTAACTTTGAATCCAATTAAATATTAAATCCTAACTCATATTTGCACATGATTCAAAATCTAACAAAATAAACTAATTAAAATCTCAATAATACCTTCAATAATCCAAATAAATTATTTAAACTAAATTTAATCTGTAAAAACCAATGTATTTAAAACCGGACAGGACCGGCCGATTCAGACCGGAAACCGGTGAACCGGTCGCCGGACCGGTCCGGTTGAGGTAAAAAAACCGGGGTCTAACTGACCCGGTCGACCTGGTCGGAACCGGGGTAACCTGGGTTGACCCGTGGTGAACCGGTTTGCCCCTTTTTTTATTTTTTAAAATTTTTTATATCCCAAACGTCGTTATTTTGTCTTTTTTTAAAATTATTTCTTTGAAATTTTTTGATTTGCAAGGAGTTTTAAAAGTATTATGGAATATTTTTACTGTTTTGCATTGGTTAGAGTAAAATCCTTATATACTTAATGATACTTTTGTGGGTATTAGGCTCACGAGGTCATATTTGACTATTGGTTGGAAAAAAAACTCTTATATAGTTTTTTAAATGGTATACATGAACATTTAAATTATATATATATATATATATATATTTTAATTAACCCCGGTTTGACCCCCTGGTTGACCCCGGTCTAAACCACTGACCCTTGACCCAGTGTCTCGACCGGTTCAATGTCCGGTCCGGTTTTCAGTACCTTGGTAAAAACACCATATAAAAACTAATTTATGACATGTTAATAAAAGAAATTGATTATAAAATCATAAAATATCCAAATAATAAATTTGAACTGATTAAAATTAATTATTAACTATTCTCTACATTTCAATAGTCATATATTGATAAAACTCAAAACTTACCTAAACTTTTATCCAGAATTATTCTCTAACTAGCAGAATATTACTATCTAAAGATAGATAAAATTATTTAGAACATTTTTCATAAAATAAATTTTATGATTACAAGTGATTTTGAGTACTTTATTGATCTCCAAAGATATAAAAATACTCTTATCAATATTATTATATACACACATATGAGCCAAATAAATACATAGGTAGTTGGCAAAAAAAAAAGCATAAGTAACAGTTAAAAGCTCATCGGTGGTTCTAGAAGCTATAATTGTAAGCTCATAAAAAACAGCTGCTCATAGAAATAAGCTCATTAAACGAAACGTCATACCAAACGTCTCATTTCTTCACCCAATCGTCATACCAAACAGTGAAAAAATCACTCGATTGCCTACCAAACATCAAAACAAACATGCACTTAGTCTCTCTGAATTGTTAAGAAGGTCGCTGTTTTCATGGGTTTATTCTTTACTTAATTTATACTTATTTTAATTTTGGTTCTTAAAATTTTAAACATTTGGTTTTAACCCTTAAATTGAAACAATTTTAAACCATTAATCATTAAGTTTCAAAAGGATTTGGAAACAGTATTAACCCTATTAATTAAGTTTATGTGACACTAACATCATTAAATATATTTATATATGAATTAGGGGTGGGCATGGGCAGGGCTGGGCAAGGCGAGACCCCTGCCTGATGCCCTGCCTAAAGGATGAACGGGCTGCATTTTGCAGCCCGATGGCCGGCCCTACCCGCTCAAAGCCCTAACAATTTTGGGCTGGGTAAGGGTGGGCTTCCTTGCCCAAGTGATAACGCCTTATCTTGTCCATTTATGAAAAAAAAATTCCTTATGAATTTCATAAACATTCCTGTAGTTACTAATACCATATATATCTTAACTTCACCCTAAGTAATATAAACTTCAAATACATTCGATGATTTCACATCTTGGGATATTTCAAAATAAGTCTACAACTTGAGTCTTGAAATTTAAAAAATACCATATGTCTTAACAAAAATCCATACTTTAAAAATTAAACAACATCCATAATTCATTATAAATAAGAAAATAAAATGATTGTAATTAAAGCCATGAAGTCAAAGTAGTTTGCATCAATTCAATGTCCCAAAAGTTGATCAAATGATGAAGCATCTGGAAAGAAAATAAAAAGCAACTATAATTTAATACAGCACAAAGTAAAGAAGAAACGAAGAAATCTACTTATAAATAGTGTTTAGTGGTTAGGGCAAAAAAGAGAGGATCAGAAGAGTATTATACATTAGATAATATATATTTTAAATAAAAATATACATATGAAATAATATTTAATTGATATGAAATTTTATATTTTAAATAAATAAAAATAATTTTCAGGGCAGGGCCAAATGGACAGGGCAGCACCCCTTGCCCGATGCCCGGCCCTGCCTGGTTATTAGCCCGCCCAAAGCTGCCCAAAATTTTTTCGGGTCACTTTTTTAGGACTGGGCTGAGCAATTTTTTACAGGATCAGGGTGGGCGCACCGGGCTACTGGGCACCATGCTCACCCCTAATATGAATACTGAAGAGATAAGCTGAGATGGAAAAATAAATTTTAAAATTATATATATATATATATATATATTTTGTTCAAATAATTTTAAAATTATATTTTAAAACAAAAAAAGAAAAGAAAATCGGTCTGTCGTTTGCTGCTGAGGGTAGAGAGGGGTTAGGGCATTCGAGGGAGCAGTCGGCGGCGACGATTGTGCGGCGAAAGTTGAGAAGGCGTCGGCACTTCGCTCTTGTGAAAGTTACGCTCTCTTCTTCTTGAACCCCGTATTCCATTGCTTGTCCAGTTGACCATCGAACCTCAGAGGAGAATGGAAATTTTAAAAGAAGCTGAAGTTTTTGAATGAGTCATACAAATTCCAGCTGCTTGTTGTATTAAAATTGTTGTTCTGGAAGATTGAAAGAATATAAGCAGACATGGCGTCAGAACATAAGCGTCTCTTAGAGTATTATACTACGATTTCTTTTTGTGGCATCAAAAGTGGGAAAACGTTGTTACGCAACCCAAAAGTTTACTGCTATGGAATGTCTTGGGGAGGGGGCTGTTGAAAATCCTTGCATCGGATCTACTCAGCAAAGGTGAAGACCATTTGTACCTTCTAGTGCGATCTCCAGCACAGTTTGGGTTCTTCAACAGATTTCCCTAATCAAATAGGTCCAACAAGAAACCATTTCTTTGAGGCGTACCAAGAGATAAAGCT
Source organism: Inga oerstediana (assembly GCA_963210345.1). Classification (NCBI taxonomy): domain Eukaryota; kingdom Viridiplantae; phylum Streptophyta; class Magnoliopsida; order Fabales; family Fabaceae; genus Inga; species Inga oerstediana. The sequence continues at coordinate 11,194,125 of OY723401.1, forward strand.
CCCAAAAGAAATTCTTTATACGTAGAAACTCTGCTGTTCTGTGATAAAAATAAACAAGAAGAATAATTTTGGTGGATAAATTATTCTGCAATGTGTATTTATTCAGGAAGAAGATTGCATTTATCTAATGCTCATTACTTTTGTTGAGTTTTATGATTCTGAGCTCACAACATTCTTTCTCAGAGTAAATTTTGATGCTAGCTTGTATATTCCTCTCTCGCATTATGCGCCGTTGTGGTGTTTTATCTGGGCCAAATTGTATTTTAACAATATTTGTTTTGTTTTTCTAATGTCCAGGCATGGGCTTTGAAGTTTAGAATTTGTTTTTCCACTTTAACTCGTCTGGTCGCCATCCACATAAGTATGTTTAATGATGTTAGTGCTACGTAAATTTAATTAACGATGTTAACTCTAACTTTAAATCCTTTTGAAACTTCAATGGCCAATGATTTCAAATGAAGTAAATTTGAGGGACAAAATTATCTATTTGAAAATTCATAGATCAAAATCAAAATAATAGGACCAAAGATGGTATTAATTTTTTTTCCCAAATAGAACCAAGGTTTGTAAAACCGGACCAGCCGGTTCGGCCCGTGAACCGGCAGTCCTACCAGTCCGGTCTGATATGATGGGTAAACTGTATGGATCGATTCACCCTTTTTTTAATTTTTTTTAAAATCATTTTTTATTAATTTTTCACATAATTTCATATAAATAAAACTAAAATATTTACTTCCTCACCAGTCTAATCCAGGTTTAGCTCTGATTTGACTCTGATTTAATCCACTAATCCTTAACTCAATACCCCAACCTATTCAGTGTCCGGTCCAATTTTCAGTACCTTTAATAGAACCCGTATGATCTACGTCACCACATATTCCCCACGTTTCCTGTGTTCAGAGTATTTTTGTCTGGTAACAATTTTTATTTTATAGTACTCCCTCCGGTCCTAATTATAAGACAAAGTTGACTTTTTTGGAGAAATTAAGGATGCCAATTAAATTACTTTATTGTATTTATATTTTTATTTTTTTCTCCAAACTAATTAATTTGACTAATAAACTAATATATAATCTAAATATACTAAAAATATAAACACTCTAAAGTAATTTAATTGGCTTCCTTAATTTCTCCAAAAAAATCAACCTTATCTTATAATTAGGACCGGAGGGAGTAATATTTAGTTGCAAAAATTTAAAATTGTGGCCAATCTTCAGCTTGTCCTTTGTAATAATGAATTCTCCATTATTGTAATAAATACTGGTTGTGTTTATTTTGACGATTGGATAAGTAACTTATTTTTACTTAAACTTATGAAATCTTAAGATTGTAAAAAAGTTAGATTGGGTAAAATGATTAGTGTTTGGATTAGCGATTGGATAAGTAACTTAAAATAATTTATGTAAAAGTTAGGATGTTTGGTTTGACTTTTGCATAAGTAACTTTTGTATTAATTAAGAGAAACAAATTGAAAAAATTATGAAAAATGAAAAAATGAAGGGATAATTGTGAAAAAAGTCATCATTGGCAACTTAATTGTCAATGGGACCTAGGAAAATATCTACACACGGAGGGATTTTTTCACAATCTTCTCAAAAATTAACTTTGAAAATTTGGTAATGGTACAATTTTAATAAAATTATATCAAACTCTAATTTAAATTGGTACACTCCAAAAATCTTTTCTACCATGCGCCTCAAGCTTAAATCTTATAAATTATATCAAACTCTAATTTAAATATTAAATCCTAACTTATATTTTCACATAACTCAAAATCTAACAAAATAAACCGATTAAAATCTCAATAATACCTCCAATAATCCAAATAAATTATTTTAACTAAATTTAATGGGTAAAAACACTATATAGAGAGTAATTTATGACATGTTTATAAAAAAATTGATTATAAAATCATAAAACAAATAAATAATAAATCTAAACTTATTAAAATTAATTATTAATTATTCTCTACATTTCTACAGTCATATATTAACAAAACGCAAAACTTGCTTAAACTCTTATCCCAAAGTATTATCTAATTAGCAGAAGATTACTATCTAAAGAAAGAGAAAATTATTTAGAACATTTTTTCATAAAATAATTTTTGTGATTAGAATTGATTTTGAGTACCTTATTGATCCCCAAAAATATGAAAATACTCCTATCAACATTTTGTTATACACATACAGGCACATAAGCTCCAATAAGCTTCATTTTGAGGCTTATGACTTTTTCTAACTTATGACTTTTTTTTACCTTAAATCTAATCATTGAAACAAACACTTACTTTTGATCAAAACACTGTTTAAATCCAATTGAACACTGTTGAAATCCAATTTTCCCCTCCAAATGCGAAACAAACACGCTGCTGTAGAAATGCAGTGCCGATGAGAAAGTCGCTAACTTCTAATCCATATCCAACTCTTTTTACCTGAAATACCCAATTTTTTAATACTGTTATTTTTTTGGAATAAAAAATTATTAAGAAAAAAACTTTAAAATTAGAAATTTTCAAATAAGGTATTTTTTAAAAAATGAATTATAAATTACTTATCGAGTTGCGTCATTCTCTTATCAACTCTAAATAATAAATCCGATTTAGGATTTTGTAATTTCAAAATTATTTATCTATATTTTTCCTGTTATTAACTACTGTATTAATCATGATCTAGAAACAATCAAGACCCATCATGAATTATAACTGGGTTGAAAAGGAAGCAAGAATATGCACACTTTTTCTTTAATCGACCAAGAGATTGCCCTCGAGGCTTAAGGAAGTAAGAACATGCACACTGTTTTTTTTTTTTTTTTTAATTGATCAAGAGTTTCCCTCCTAACTACGAGGTTGTTTGGTATGTATGAGGGGAGGGGAGGAAAGTGAACGGAAGGAAAATTTTTTAAATTCGGATCTTAAAAAAATTAAAGAAATAGAGTTAAAAGTTTTTAATTAATTTTTCTTAATCTTTTATCATACATTATCTCTTAATTAAAATTTTATAACCCCACATTTTTATTTTTTTAAATTCAATTCATAAATTTTTTTCCTCCCATCCCTCATACCAAACACGTTCTTAGAGAGTTAGGGATTGTTTGATTTTATTTTTAAAAACTGTTTTTTGATTTTTAAAAACACTAAAACAATACAACCTGTTGTTTGGTAAACTGTTTTTCAAAAATTGTTTTCAAAAACAAATAGTTATTTTTAAAAACTAAAAAAATAAAAACAGTTTTTAATTGTTTTTTTATTTTTATTTTTCTATTTTTTATTGTTTGAAGTTGTTACTTATCCACTATCGATACTACATTATTAATGACGTCACTTTAAAAATAGATTTTTTAAAACTTGTTTTCAAAAACTGTTTTATAAAACTGTTTGTGAAAACAAAAAATAAAGAACAGAATCAAACAAGTTCTTAATCTCTCAATTAATTTGCTTTTTGAAATTTAAATTTATATTTTTTTTTACTGGTGAATCCTTTTACCACCCAAACCAACACCTAATAACATGTCCTCTTTTTACTTGAAAAATCATTGCAAATAATTGCCTTTGCAGTTCGTTTCCTAATTTCCATTCTTTTACCGTTTCTCTCTCCATTCCCTTTCCGCGGGAGGGAAAGGATTTTTTTTTTTTTTTAATTTTCCTTCCAGCAAAGGAAAATCTGATTTGGAAGGGAGGAACGTTAATAAATAGTTGGGCCAAAAAACGTTAATAAATAATTATCTGTTTCGGATTATGTTCAAACTAGATGAACTAAGCAGACTGTTTTGAGTATTTTCACAGCCCACGTTTTAAAATGGATAATCTGTTACTTAGTACTTGTTTGAGATAACTTATTTTTTATTTATAAGTGCTTATAAATTATGATTTTACAATATACGAGATAAGTATGTGAGAAGAGTTCTATCTCGACTTATGTAATAAACATCTATTATCTAAAAATAAGCTATTCAAAACTTTCGGTAAATTAACTTTCCTTGTTTAAATGGTCAATAATATTTATCTAGACCAGATCAAAATTTGCCGTCATAGTGCAAAATTTAGCTCTGATTACCACAATTCTACGCAACTGGTGTCTAATAAATCGAATAAAAATGTTGTTATCACATAAGTTTTGAATTTAAACTCCGCAAAATTCTGATTTCTTACAATAATTTAAAACTGAAAAATGTTTATTCAACATTACTTTTTTTAATCAGGTCATGCATTGTCCCTTATCCCTTGAAAGAAATGAAAAATAATAGAAGAAATAAAACATTGTACTTCATAATTTCATATTTTTAGTTAATTAATAAGTAAATAGATAGAATAATATTGGTCCTTTATAAAATTTTAAGGGAGAATCTCTGAAAAAAAATTTAAAATTTGGAAAATGATAAATGAATCTTTTTATAAAGAGTTTATTAGAAAATATCGAAACGTAATAAAAAATTTTAAAATTTTTTTTTTTGAGAATAACTGATTTATTATTTTTTAATTTTTTGATTCTTTTTCAAAAATTCTCTAAAATTTTAATCGTATAAGATAAAAACATTCCAAATAAAAAAAAATTAAGGCGGTAAATAGCTGTGAAGTTGGAATCGGAGAAAGCAGCTGCGCCATCAAACAGGCCACTTGTGGATGATACAAAGTTGGTATGCAAGCTACGCACTGCCGACCGTCCATTTCTCTCTCTCTCTCTCTCTGCCCCCACTTCTGTGAGGAGAAAGCCATTGGAATTGAGAGAAGCTCTGTTACGATTTGCAAGAAAGTCTGAGCCCAGACGAACATATACAAACAAACCTAGCATATCTATACAGAAAACAAACAAAATCAGATTCTAGGGTTTCCAAATCATCTTTCTCTTGTCATTTTTTACCCTTCTACTTCCCCCCCTCCAAACATCGTTCCCGCTTGTGAATTCTTTCTTGACAAGAAGGCGGGGACGAATGTTTTGGCCGTTTTCTCTTTCTCTCTCCATTGGTTGTTGGTTGCTGGTGGCCTCTTCTTTATTTTGCTACGGATCTTAAATCGAGGGCGAAGTTTCCAGGAACTTGACATTCAAAATTTCTGCTTCGTACGACCTCAGCCGGCGACTCGTGATTCCTTGCTGCTAGTTCTTAAAGGTTAATTTTCTAATTAAACTTTCTATTTCTGGCTTCTCTTGTCTTTATTTCTCATGACGCTTTGCCTTAGAAATATTTAAAAACTTCGGTGAATACATTTCTCGTTAAGGTTTGAGTTTATTTTGAAGCCGGAAATGCTGACGCTGACACTTATTCGCTGGAATAATTTTGTTTCCCCCATGTTCGCGATGTTAATTTGCTGTTTCATTTAGTTTTATGTCGTTATCTTTTCTTTCTTGTAGGTTTGCCTGAGATTGTGTGGTCTGAGAGGGACAACATTGACAGATTTTGGGTTAGTGTGAGTGTAAGAGAACGCCTAATGGTAACATGAAGAGAAGATGCTATAGCTCCCATGAAATCTATTTTTCTCCGATTATTGATCCGTCAGACCTTTGGTGATTTTGTATTTGTTGAAGTTCGAATGCAATTTGTTTAATGGATTCAGAAGCAGCTCCATCTTCCACGAATTCAGTAAAATGTTGCAGCTGTGACTGTAGTTACTCGTTGGCGGCTGATTCTTCAGCAAGTTGGCTTCGTACTGTTAAGCGGAAGCTTGATGAATTTGAACAGGATGACAAATTCTCTATACCTGAGTTGGATAACTTTTCAGTTGCACGGGTCCAAATCGAAAATGAATGTGAAGCGTTACGTGAGACAGTTGCTAGACAACAGCAAGCAATAGAAGATCTATGTGCTGAATTGGAGAAGGAGAGAAATGCTTCATCAACGGCAGCAAATGAGGCTATGTCTATGATATTGAGATTGCAGAGGGAGAAAGCAGAGATTCAAATGGAAGCCCGGCAGTTCAAGTGTTTTGCAGAGGAGAAGATGTCACATGACCAGGAGGAGCTTTTAGCATTGGAGGACATGTTGTATAAGAGAGAGCAGACAATACAAGCGCTTACATGTGAAGTTCAGGCTTATAAGCACAGGATGATGAGTTATGGCCTCACGGAATTAGAGGCAGCAGGTGAAAGGAACATGAACTTGGGGGAATTGGGTGATCAATATGAACTCCCCACCTATGATTACCCTCCTTTAAAATGCATTGGACATACTGCCATGGATGCTGAGAATGATGACCCTGATATTGAGAAATATGCATTTGGTGAAACTCCTTGTGATCGATTAAGGAACTTGGAAAATAGAATCTCCCAAATGGAGAGAAGTTCTATTCATAACCAAGTGGATGGGGATTATACAGGGAAATTTAGTCTAGAGAAGGAGGTAGTTGGACAATCTCCAAGGCGGACTAGACATTCAAGAAAGATATCCAACGACTCAAGTTCATTTGTAGTGGATTCTCCCAAGAGCTTTAGGAAGATGGATTGTGTCTCACAACCAGATGACCTTTCCAATATGAGAAGGGTAGATTTTGCATCAGAAGCTGGTGATGATATGGGTGATAGGGTTTATACTATTGACTCTGTTCATACGAGGACACCATGCAAAGGTTTTTCAGAGTCCAAATGTGGAGCTGTTTATGAAGATTATTCGACCGCCCCAATGGAGTCACTGAATCATGCTGATTTTGAAGATCCTGACATAAAGAAGCTTTACACGAGACTTCAAGCTCTCGAGGCTGATAGGGAATCAATGAGGCAGGCAATCATTTCAATGCGCACTGATAAAGCACAGGTTTTGCTACTTAAGGAAATAGCTCAACATTTGTGCAGAGGGGGGATGTCACCACAAAGAAGAATGACAGTGAGGAAGCCGCTTGTTGTTAGTAGTTTTTCATTCTTATCAATTTTTAAGGTAAAAAATACTATCAACATTATGCTTGTGTTTTTACCATATTTTGGATTGGATGTGATTTTCTCATGTTTGTTCATGACATATTCATTTTATTCAATTTTTAAGTGTCACTTTTTATTTCATTCGTCACTCATCATTTGTTTGCTCTTCATTTGGGGTTTTAAAGGTTCTTTGGCTGGAGATTTACCAAAAATGAGATTTCTATTTTCCAAAATTTTGAAAATTTCTCCGAGGCAATCAACAACCAACAACCGGATACATTAATTTTCTTAGTTTGCTTTTCAAAATTGGTGGGCTAACTTATCAAGTTAGTACAGGAAACATTTTAATGAATTCCTTGATGGCAATTGTTCCCCCTAGCCCCAGAAATGTTCCACCCGGGCAAATGATTGTTGTGTTACTGTTTTAATCAGGATGGAATTCTACCATGTTACTTATGCTTTTTTTTAATCTCATTTTGTATTCAGTGGATGATATCGTTGGTTTTGTGGAGAAACAAAGCTGGTCAAAGCAAGTAAGTAGATGTCATAATAATAGCTCAAGCATACAGTTTGGTCTCGCATTAATTGATTTATAATTTTGTCTCTAATGAGTCTATTGCGGTTTGTGCCAAATCGGGAATGAATTGCAACCATGTTAGCACACGTACTTATTTTAAAGAGAACATGATTTTAGAATTTACATAGCCAATGCTCATAAAACATACAATTCGATGTAGAATGTCCTCCATTGACCTTCTGATACAATTTGTATTAGCATAGGTTTGGATATTTTGAAAATTATTGGAAATATAGCTTCATGATGGTATAGAAGCTGTTAACTAATTCTGTGCTAGAACTTTTCAGATTCTCTTTGAATTGGTGACTTCATGTTGATACAATTACCTCTGGCCACAACCTTTAATATATGTACATGATAGCAATTTGATTGAGTTGGTGTCTCCTATTTATGTAATTATTCCTGTTACTATTTCTTGGGAACAACTTGTACTAAGATTATTTTATATTGGGTTGAGAGGGTGCCCTTGTGTAATTCATTGAGCTGATTTTGTCCATCTCCCAAAATTTCTTTGACAATAGGTATATCTTTGGTCTACCAGCCAATGGTGTGGGCTTACTAATGCTTTTGGACAAGAGGCCCCGTAGGAGGCTATGGAGATGCGTCTCAGTCACCCAGTTGGGAGATTAGTTCTTGAATATCTGTACTGGCTTACAGAGGGTAAGCTCAGATGTGGGAATACCAATCGCAAATTGAATTTTAATCACTCTGCTACCACTTTGAGATTTCTCTCTCCTTCTCTCCCTGCCTGAATCATGCTCATGCTGAGAAAATGGTGTTCTGCGCAGTTTTCAATTGTTTCTTCTGTATGGAATTGAATATAATTTGTTGGGCGATCGGTAGAGCTTGCAATATGAGCTTACATGCTCATATGGTTTGTTTGAGTTGAGATCGAAGCGATTGTCTTTTGACAGTTCTCCTGTACATCACATTGTTTCAAGGTTTCTCTAGTTTTTTTGGGTACTGTGCAGTTGTTCTTCATTTCTCTAGTTCACCACTTACCACTAGTTTGATTGTGGTGGGTTCTTGCCCATCTCGCTTCTGTGTATTGATAATGTAAATTTGTACAATATTCATGTTGTATGTTATCAAGTATCAGTGACAATTTGTGGATTTTTGTCTCAATTGAATTGGTGAATGGGGTTGGGGGCAATCATGCATACAAGGGGAACGAGGAGTTGAAAAAGTCATATTTGACGAAAACGGATTTGCTGCTGCGTACTGGCCCCACTTGCTTGAAGTCAAGTATTGACAACGCGGGGGATGTTGGAGAATTACAGGCTTGCTCTGGATTTGCAGGATTGCTATGTTTATCCTCTCCACGAATCTTTTCAGGATAATTCAGGAGAGGCGTGTATGATTGTCGGCTAATTTTAAAATATGGAGGGAGAAAGGTTGGGCAATAGGTCGGTTGCATTTAAGAAGAAATAGAGAGGAAGATATTTCTTTCATTGTTCTATTAGAGTTAAATTGTAGTAGCAATGGATTCAAATCGATTGATGATTTTGAAATTTTTCTGGCCATGCAGGCTGTGTTCTTATGTTGTACATGGGCCGCTTAAAGATAGGTACGACTGGGTTAATGACATTATAATTTGCCTGAATTTGAATATATTTGGTAGCGTTTGTTCGGATTAGCGTTTGGAATTCTCAATTAGCCTTTTCAATTCTGATTTTATGGTTTATGAAATAAGTGTATAAGAGGTTTGTTTTAACATGCATAAACGTATTTCACATTCACAAATTCCCAAAAAAAAAAAAAACTTAGTAACAAATTAAAAAAAAAATCCTAGTGTGCCAAATTGCCAATATAAAGGTATTGAAAGTTGCATTGATTACAAATCATGAACTTCGTTAATGACTCCTCCGGTCCTAGGACTGGAGGTAGTAATTAATCTTTTACTTCTCTACTTGGCATATAGTAAATGGAAAAAAAAAAAAACTTTGAAATTATAAAATCTGAAATCAAATTTGTTATTAAGAATTAATGAGAGAATGATAAAATTTGATAAATAATTTATTACTCATTTTTTAGGAAATATTTGATTTGAAATTTTGTAAATTCAAAATTCTTTTTCTGTTTTTTTCGAAGTAAATAGTATTTTCTTAATCTTTTAAAGTTTAAATATTATGAATAATAATATTTTTTATCATTAATGTGCTTGCAAAAAAAAATTAATTTTTTTGTCTCATATGTCTAGTAAAAAATTATCATATTTGTTGTGTAGAAAGGCTTAAATTCAATTTATTCTTAATTTTAAAAAAATATTATATTTATATTAATTAGGTTGTTTAAAACACTATAATTTTCAGTTATAGCTTTATTAAAGAGGAGATATGTGAGAGAAACCGAGCTTGTATTTTTCATCTTAATTAAACTAAAAAAAGCAGAAAATCCAACGCGATGATTTGTTTTCAGTAGGCAGAGGGAGGGGGAGCGCTCTAGGTTTCTTGGGCCGAAATCAAGATTGATGTACTATTAGCTCTAGGTTTCTTTGATAATTGGTTTCCTGTAGGCAGAGGAATGGGGAGATTTGATTCTTAAGCTAAAATCAAAATTGACTGCACCGTTAGCTCAAGGATTCTACGATCATCTTGAGCCGAAATCAAGATTGAATGCAATGTTCTTATGTTTGAGCTCCTACTTGAGGTGATGACTTCCTTCTATCCTTTTTACTGAATTTGTGGCCTCAACTCTGTCATCATGAACTTGCGATGCTCAATTCGACGAAATACCTATTCAATTTCCATGTATACGCGTCCTTTAACTGACTTTGTGCTTTTCCTTTTGTGATTGTGAGCTTGAATTAGGCGAAATATATGTTAAATTTCCATGCATGTGCGACATTTCTTATGCTTAGGTATTGCTTCCGTCTTGCATTTATTATGGCTGATTCGAAATTTTAAGTCCAAGGTTTTTCACTCTGCCATATTCATATGACTATAAGTGCTTTTGTTGCCATTTGAGTAAGCCCTAGTCTGGATTTTTGATTGTTAATTATGTTGTGTTGAGCATAATATAATGATAAGTTCTAAGTATGAGACTGATAGACACCAAGCACATTGAAAAATTACACCCCAAAAGCTAGCTCCTGAAAAGCCGACGTCTCAACGGCTTCATTCGGCCTCCTTTGCCAGTTAGAACCCTCCGTCGGTAACCCACTCCAGTCTACCGGCCGCCAGCTCTGATACCAAATGATAGGCACTTAAGTACCTTGGAACTACACCCCAAAAGTTAGCTATTGAGGTGGAAGAGCCAAGGCACTTAAGTGCCCCATCAAGCCGCCAATACTACCTTAGTCCCTATCAATACACCCTCCCCGAAATCCGATATCTCGGCAGCTTTACTCGGTGACACTTCACTCGGCGTCCTTGCCAGTCAGAACCCTTTGGTAGTCCTCTTCGGTCCATCAGCCACTGGTTTGCCTTTGATACCAAATGATAGGCACCCAAACACCTTGGATGCCTATCATTTGGTATCAGAGCTGGTGGCCAACGAACCAGAGAAGGATACCGATAAAAGGTTCTGACTTATCATGATCGGTTAGAGAGAATTATGGAAGATCAAAACAACCATCTTGCCTATATCCTTCAAACCCTCTTGGATATTGAGCATCTCTTAGTTCAGTCACAAGGAGAGCAACAATTTAGCCCAAGCCCAACCTAACGAACCAGAGGGATCTTTAGCCCAACCTAATCAAAATGAACCCGATGAGCCTAATGTAGAAGTAGTTATAGCTGGACACAGAAACTGGAGAGATGAGGAAATCGGGTGCTTAGTTGCTGTTTGGCTCTCCATAGTTCCTGACCCAGAAAATAAGGGTAATATTTGGTCTACACTCTCAAAACATTGAATGAGAATTTTATAATTAGAAGAAATGCAAAAGCTTGCAAAGATATATGGTATTTTCTTCATAAGTATTACCTCAACAGGATCAATGGTCTTGATAGATTCATCTTTTGGATATTTCAAATTAGATAAGTGGGATACCACTTACATCTTTGTTTGATTTTAGGTTTCATTTAAATTTAGATATTTCCATTTTTTTTGCTATGTAGCGTATCCATTGAAGCGAGCCCGATGACTAATCCCTCGGATACTGTAGGGTCCAAGATGGGGGCGACCTTCCCAAGTGAATTTTTTCCATACACGTCGCCCAAGGATTGAATTAAGGATTAGAACACTTAAAGGAACACAAACCCCTTATCACTTATGGCAACCTGTGTTGGTGATATTTCCAAATTTTATTTCTCCTGCAATGTGCAGTCATAAATAGGCCCAAAGGAATAAAGGCATGATTAGTAAATTAGGAGTGAGATTCTTGCTGCAAACTTCTTTTTTTTTTTTACATCATCATGGCCAATTTCAAATTGGAGTTTACAAAAGACTTAAGCCAGCGAATTACTGTCCATATAAACAGTACAAGCCGGGTGCGGATCTAGTAACAACACCGAATCTGCTTGCAGCTGATGGGCTTCCTTGGCTAAGAAATCTACGCATCTGATAGCATCGCGGGCCACCCAATGAAGTTCAATGTCCCAATCGGAGTACAATAAATCCCTAACTGCATCAATCTCTGGCCTCAATGGATGACTGTGACCCCCCTCTCTCATAATCAGCTGATAGGCCTCAAGAGAATCCGTGTAAGCAACAACCTTAGTGAAATTCTGTTGCTTGCAGATTTGAAGACCTGATAATATAGCAACTAGTTCTGTCATTGTGGATGGAACACAACCTAACCGCTTCTGAAAGCCAAGGATCCAATTGCCCCATTCACCACGTATCACACCTGCACAAGCTGACTGTCCCTGGGCGTTGACCGATCCATCCGTATCTATACGAATGGCTCCTGCCGGAGGAGGATGCCACGCCGTGTCCACATCTCGTGGATACTGAAATATCTTATGTTTGAAGGCATCATATGAGGTGGACTCCAACATCGAAAACATAGCTCCGTGGATGATTTCATTAGAGTGGCTGCGAACACCATCTATAATCCCGCTGCATCTATTCTTCGAGAGTAACCAGCAAATGAGACTAAAAGCCTTGGGCCACAACCATTTATGGAATCGACCCATGCCTCTAGCTCTGGACAGATTCTCCTTAAGCCAAACTTGCAAATCAGACTGAAAAAAACTAAATCTAGAGTTAGTCGAAATAAAATATAGCCACACCTCTCTAGCAATCTCACAGTCACAGAGTATATGTAAGGTACTCTCTACTCTCTGACACTGAAAGGGACACTCATCAGTAGTAGCTAATCCTCTCGTCGCTCTAAGTGAGTTGGTGGGCAGTCTCTCATGAACAACTTGCTATAGGAACAGCTTTATTTTCTCTAGTACCGGTGCCTTCCATACTTGTTTCCACAAAGGCGAGCCATTACGTTCCTGCCAGGCAAACTCAAATTTATAAGCAGCACGAACACTAAAATTACCATCAGAAGAATTTCTCCAGTAGAACGTATCCTCTCTGGTCTCACATGGGGTTTCAACTTACAGATAATATCAACAACCCAATGTGGAAGGAAATCTCTCCATTTCGGAACATTCCACAGCCCGTTAGGCAAAACAAAATCACAAACCTTGCACATGGATCAAGCCTATGTAGATTCTTATTCACCATATGGATTAGAGGGTCATCAATTGGCAGCCAGGGGTCCCACCATGTATTGGATGTACTTCCGCTTTTCAATCGTCTCCCGACTCCCTTATAGAAGTCCCCCCACAGAAGTAATGCTACACCACACAGTAGATGAATTAGCCTTTCTATATACCATAGGGTAATCTCCTTTGCCACAGCCATACTTTCCTTTAAGGCATTTAACCCAAAAAGCTTCAGGTTTGGTCAGAATTCTCCAGCATAGTTTCATGATGAAAGCAGTGTTTTGGGTTTGCAAGTCTTTAATGCCTAATCCCTCATAGTCCTTAGCCTGTTTAATCTGATCCCAGGCGATGAGGTGTATTTTCCTACCTTCAGGTCCTTGATTCCATAGGAAACTTCGACTCACCTTTTCCAACTCTTTCAAGATGCCTTTCGGGAGTAGTGTAGTTTGCATTTGGTAGCTAGGTAAGGCAGAAAGAACCGAGTTAATCAACACCGTCCTGCCTGCCATATTAAGGAACCTACCCTTCCAGTTAGCCAGCCATTTTTTAGCTCTATGGATAATAGGATAATATGTGATTCTGGTAGCTCTGGAATGCAATAAGGGCACCCCCAAATACTTCCCCAGGAATGCAATAAGGGCACCCCCAAATACTTCCCCAGGTCTCCTGTCATCCCTATTCCTAACCATTGACTCAACTCTAAGGCCTTGTTGAAATTAACATTTCTAGAAAAGCAAACCTTTGATTTAGCCAAGTTAACTTTATGACCCGAGACCCCACAGAAGTCTTGCACAGTATCCCTTATTAGCTCAATTTGCGACATAGTGGCTTCCCCAAATAGTAAGAGATCATCTGCGAAGAATAGATGTGAGATAGTGGGTATATGTCTGTTGAATCGTATGCCCTTCCATCTCCCCTGTTGAACTTCTCTATTAATCAAATGCCCAAGGCGCTCCATACAAAGAATGAAAAGATATGGGCTGAGCGGGTCCCCCTGCCGGAGCCCCCCAAGTAGGTTGAAATGTGGAAGAGCCTATCCCATTCCATTTGACTTCCATAGATGCCGTAGAGATACATGACATGATAAGACTTATCATTTCCTCTTGTAGCCCAACCCTGACTAGCGTAGAACGGATAAATCCCCAGTCAAGACGATCATAAGCTTTTTTCATATCAACCTTAACCGCAACAATACCTTTTTTCCTGCGCCTATTCCGCATGGTATGAATAATCTCCTGAGCAATAATAATATTATCACTACTCTGCCTACCAGAAATGAAACTACACTGCTGCGGTTGAATTAGGTAAAGTCATCGCCCCCTTTAGCCTTTCAGCTATAACTTTCATAATGATCTTGAAAAGCACATTACAAAGAGAAATAGGTCGAAAGTCCTTCAGACTCACAGGGTGTTCATCTTTAGGGATTAAGATGAGATGGGTGTGATTCAGATCCTTAACTTTGGCCGGGTCATGCCAAATTTCCCGAATGAGCTGACAGACTTTAACCCCAACATGGCTCCATTGGGTATGGAAAAAATGCGCCTGTAACCCATCCGGTCCAGGGGCTTTGAGCGCCCCCATCATAAATGCAGCATTTTTTATTTCAATGTCAATCACCTCCCCATGAATTTTCTCAGTGTCCTGATCCTTCAGTGTAGGAAATTCAGCAATCCAGTTGATCGAATCTTGTACAATGCCATCGCTTGTATACAAGTTCTTGAAGAAATTACCAGCCATCTCTCTCAGTTCCTTTGGATCCTCTACCCAACTACCCTCTTCATCCTTCAGTGCCTCGATATTTTGCCTTTTTCTCTGGATCACCGTAGATGCATGAAAAAATCTAGTGTTCTTATCCCCCCAAGCGAGCCATCTGCACCTAGCTTTCTGGTACCAAAGGAGCTCTTCTTGAGCATTCAATTTACTATAGTCTCTCCATAGCTTACGTTCAATTTTATAGAGACCATTAGAAAGATTGTTGTGACGAGCCCTATCGATGACTTCAATCCTCCGGAGAAGCTGCCTTCTCTTTTTGGGTATGTTTCCAACTACAGTAGCATTCCATTTCTCAGCTTCAATGTCAAACCTTTCCTTACCTTCATGCCAATCCATCGAATCCTAAGCTTTGGACACAACTTCAGAGAAGCTATCTTCTAATACCCATGCTGTATTATATCTAAAATTTCATCTCTGGTGAACACGGGCATTATTTGACATGTTTGAGATGAGGATAAGCCTATGATCGGATTTATAATGGAGTTTATGAAGGACTTTATAATCAGGGTGCCTTAGCTCCCATTCTAAGTTTCCAAAGACCCAATTCAATCTTTCCTTCACCCCACTCTTCTCCCAAGTGAACCTTTCCCCCACGAAAGGAATTTCCACGAGATCCAGAGACCTAATGCAATCTACAAATTTTTTTTATAGACCGAATGGATGGGCTAGTACCTACCATTTTATCTGTTGGCTCCATGAAAGTATTAAAGTCCCCAAAGATCAACCATTGCTCATCCACATTTTGCGCAATGTCTTGCAGGGAATACCATAACTTCTCTCTTCTACTGGCCACTGGTTCACCATAAACCACAGTGACAAGAAATATATTATTTTTTTCCTTGTCAGTGACTCTACAGTGAATAAGCTGGGTCGTAGAGAGAATATATTCCACATGGGCAATCTTATCATGCCATAAAATCCAAATTCCCCCAGCAAACCCCGAAGCTTCAAGCCTAAGCCAATTACTAAAACCAAGTTTACTAATCATACTATCTGCTCTAACACCACTAATCCGGGTTTCAATAAGACACAAAATGTCAATGGCATTATCTTTAACCAATGATTTTATGGAGTTGGGAAAGCTTCTTGCCCCAGCCCCCCTACAATTCCATGATGCAATAATTATAATTGATTAATTTTATTTAGGAAATGAGGGACTAAAGACTTACCCGGCCTTGGCTCCACTAAGCGCCTCTGCAATCATAAAATCATCCCCAATGTCATCCTCCACTTCCAAATCCTCAGAGGATAAAAGAAGTGTGTTGCAGGCTAGAACTCCACTTTGCTCACATTTTTCCTTCATGAATGCGTCCGGTTCATGCTCATCCACCTTCCTTGGCCCTTCCAACAACAGAATATGATTATTTTGATTTTGAATAAAATTATTCTCATCTGCCATGGGAGGTGTTAATATTGTTGAGCCCATTTGGGTAATATTTCCACCCACCACAATGTTCTCCCTTCGGCCCAATGTATTTTTGGAAGGCCCAGCATGAAATTCGGCCTTGTCTTGCCTTCCTTTCCCATTCTCCTTCTTTTTGACCATATATTGGGCCTTCTTTATCCCTTTCGGCCCATCAGAAATTCTGATTCCCTTCCCCACTTTTCTCATCAAAATCGGATGTTTCTTCTTCCCAATGTACGCCACGTCCCCCTCCTTCTTTTGAGTTGACTTTCCTGTCTTATCATCATACCTTCTGACCTTCTGTACCTCCGCCATACCTATCTCAGACTCGAGCACCGTGCCTTCAACGTCCGCCTTCAGCTCGTCACCTTCCTCTAGCTTAGCCAGCGCCGCGAACCTCGATTCCCCTTGCCGGAAACGAGATGCTCAGACCTGTGCTGAGTTTGATCTTGCCACCTCCCCCGAGCCACCACCAGCGCTTCTTCTCAAAGGCCGAGCCCGACTGTTCTTTCCAACCAGCATCCATGCCCCAAAGCTGTCCTCAGATTTGGCTGGCTTCTCCTCCGTCGCCGGCGACATCACCACCGGGTGGGATCCGTGGCTCTGCTTCGCTGTCCCCATACTAGTCTCATTATAGACCCATTGACAACTCTCTTTCCGATGACCATACCTGCCACAAGCGAAGCATATGAGCCCCAAGCCTTCATATTTTACTTTGTACGCGGCATTGGCAGGGATGATTCTAGACACCAGCTTCTTTTGGAGGTTTAGCTTAACACAAATCCGGGCATACTTACCCCTTTCCACCTTAGCATTTGTGGATTGTTCAGCCGATGGTGCCATGAGATCGATTCTCACCGTCTTCCCAATTCTATTTCCCAGCCTAGTAATAAATTCTTTGTTATACTTGCTGCGAACTTCTAGTTATATTTTCTTTACTCATAAAAGGGGCTGATCCCCGCCATATCTTTTCCCTTTTAGTTCTTCCTTAACTAGGTTCTTGGAGCCTAGCACAACACACAGCCGAGGCCGGCTCTTCTCACTCTCTATCGGGTCTTCCCGGCGGCAGCACTCACCGTTGGTCCTGTGATTCCCTTCTCAATGAGCTGTAAGTCGCTCGCTACTCGGATTAGAAGACGCCGGATTCTAGCTGTCTCTCGCACTCTCACTGTCTCACGCTCTCGCTGTCTTCCATCAGCCGTAAGAGCCAATTATCTTCATCTCATTCTTTCGTAGATATAATATTTCTTTCGCATGAGGCTGAATGTTAAGATTGATAAACCCATTGTTCAGAGCAATGGAATTTCATGCAGTGACAGAACATGATATTTGGGGCCAGTAAAGGCATGAATTTTAATTGTGCGAATTGAGCTTGCTGGCGTGTTGAATACCCAAGTTTGATTATGCTCTAATTTTTTATCTTCTAAGAAGCAAATGCTTTATGGAATTGAAGCTAACTTGAAAATTTTAACAGTAAAATGATACAAAAAATTTACGAAACAAGTCTGTTGATATTGATGTCTATTTTGAAAGAATTAAAACGGAGTTTTATTGGTTTTTTCTTTCATCTTAGAAGTGAATGGAAATCGTTGAATCAATTTATCCAATGTCACTAAGTT
Organism: Inga oerstediana; assembly: GCA_963210345.1. Classification (NCBI taxonomy): domain Eukaryota; kingdom Viridiplantae; phylum Streptophyta; class Magnoliopsida; order Fabales; family Fabaceae; genus Inga; species Inga oerstediana. The sequence continues at coordinate 11,211,944 of OY723401.1, forward strand.
TGGGATGAATCTCTTGTGAATAAAAAGTTTTAATTTTCTTTTTCTTTCGTAACCATAAACATCCAAACTAATATTCCACAGACATAACGTAAAAACAAAATGGAGCTGTGCAAAAAATAAATTTAATAATGTTCTTAGCCAATGTTTCTGGAAGTATATGTTTAGAATCTACAGAATTAGATAATGTTACTTTGTGATATGGAATTATAATAAGATTCTGAATGGTAGTTAATCGGCTTATTAGAAGTTAGTTAGTGGAAAGGCGGTGATATGAGCCAAGTCTATAAATAAGGCGCTCTTATTGTAATTCAAACCTTATCTGATAGTAATCCAGCAGTTGTCTTCCCCTTACTCTCTCAACTTCTCTTCTTCTATCTCTTCTTTCTTCTACAATCCTTTTCGATTATTACAAGGAAGTATTACTTTGGTATTCAGAGTCTCTACTCTTATCCAATTTGATTGGAAAGTTTATAGTTAACACTTGACATGTATACATGAATCTACAAATAATTCCGATGTTGACGAAATCTTTACTCTGATTAATATAAACTTTTGATGATGAGTTGTTTTTTTGGTTCGTTGTTTGATTTTTTGTTTTGTTTGGTTTGGGCATAACTCTTAACTTCAATTATGTATTTTCTCTTTACTTTTTAGGATGGCTATAAAAAGAAAAAGGCATTCAGTAGGTTCTAACACATCGGGAGGTATTAGAAAAACAAAAGTTCATCCACTTCGGAATTCATGGGCCGATCTTCCTAGTGATATTTTTACCAACATTCTACTCAAACTTCCAATTAAGTCAATTTTGATTTGCAAGTTTACATGCAAGAGTTGGCACTCCATTATTTCAGACCCACATTTTTCTCAAATGCATTTGGAGTGTGCACCTATCAGTGCTTTGGTGCGTTTAAGTAATCCTAGACATGTTTCAAGAACTCTCCATCTACTTGACTTTGACGAGTTTAAGAGTAATGAAGCCCATAATTTGTCAAGTGATAACAATTCTGGTCATGTTCCTTCATCTAAGTATTGTCCTAGACCCGATTGTGACAATCACATGGAGCTTGCGCTTAGGTTCAAGCTTCCTCTTCATGATTCTAAAATGGTGCCTGTCGTTGAGACCAGAAAAAGGATGATAAAATGTAGTTGCAAAACATCCACGCCAAAAGATAAAAAGTTTGATGTAGTTAACTCATGTAACGGCCTACTTTGCTTGTGTGATCCTTTTGAAAGAAATCCACTTGCTGTTTGCAACCCAATCATAGGAGAGTTTATAGGACTTCCACAATCCGAGAATGATAAATTGATGAGAGTCCATGTTTATTCTGGATTTGGTTATCTCAATAGAACTAATGAATATAAGGTGATAAGAATGTATGACCAAACTTGTCTAGGTGATTTGCCCGATAGTTATGCAGCTATTGAAATACACACATTGGGGACTTCATTTTGGAGAAACATAGAATATCATGGTCCATATTGGTCAACGATTAGATCTCCCACTTGTCTGAATGGATCGCTTTACTGGCTTGTTTATAATAACACAAGAATATCAATTTTGTGTTTTGACTTAGAAAGTGAGACATTCAATTCACTCCCTTGTCCTTCAATAATACCACCCTTGACATTTACAACTATGAAAGCTAAAATAGTATCGGCTTTGGAGAATTAAAGGGAAGTCTCTACTTGTGTTGTCGAGATGCAAAGTGTCTTAGGTTTTGGACTATTAAAACGAATGGTGTTGGCCAATCTTGGACTGAAGCTTTTAAATTGAATCATGATGATTCAAATAATTGGCCACATTTATATAAGCCAATAATAGGTTCTGCTGGTGCTGGAATTTTGATTTATGATCCTCCTAGATTCTTTATCTACTATGATCCTCAAAAGCATCTATTCAGATCTTTCAAGGGATGTGGGAACTCAATCACTTTGGAACCAATTCTTTATATTCCAAGCCTCATCAGACTGAAGGATGCTGTGAAAGGTGACAATATTGAAGTGTTGAATGTCCATTCACGGTAATAATTAACACAAGGCCTATTTTACTTAAATAATGATGTTTGATTTTGATTTTTGTATAGTTTATTGTTTTTTAATATTGATATGATTTTATATGTATAGGTGTGCGACATTTAAATTGCCGGAGGATAAAGAAGTTTTGTATCTGACTAAGGCTGATCCCGGGGATATGAGCATCAAGGTTTTGAATTTCTGATCATGTTTTGTTCAATGGATTATCGTTACGATTTGTGATCTTTTGTTGGGATTTTTCAGTCTCCTTGTTGCTTTCTCAGAAAGCGTAGAAATAGACCAGGAATTAATTTTTTATATTTAGTTAAATGAAATTAAAATTAAAAATATTGCTATATCCTTAATCAAATTTTCTCCTTCCACCCTTATCTGCATCGTCTTGGCACCATCAAACACAGAATTCCCATTGCTAGTTTCATTTTATAATCCAAATTCTAAATCTATACTTCATCTTCTAGTGCTTAAACTACAGAAAAATTGGGTAAGAAAATGAAATTTTTTCTAATTTTTTGGCTAATAATTCTTAGGGGAAGGCCTAGACTCTTCCTTATGCATATACATAGCCAACTTATCTGAATATGATTCAAGCTCGGCTCCATTAGTTTTATGCTATATTTTTGTGGAAAAATTTGTGTTTATGATGATGACAAAAAAAATTAGTGAAATTCATTCCCAGGTCCCAAAAAAGGAAAACAATAACAGAAAGTCCTTGTAAAAAGTCAAATATCAGAAAAATCCATAAAAAACAATGTTAATGAACCTGGACCGACCGGTCCAATCGGAAAACTAGTCCGGTGTTTGGGTCACTATTTAAAAAACAAATTTCCTTTAAAATTTTATATTAATAAGCCTAAAATCTTCAATTGCTCATCGGTTTGGCTCCGATCTGACCCACCGACCCTTAACCCAGTACCCCGGCCGGTTCAGTACCCGGTTCGGATTTTATTACCTTGCTAAAAAGTTCCTAAGGACTTTTTTGTGATTATTTCCCAAAATCAAATGACAAAGTTGCCCTTAGTTCATCAGTCATTTTATAATTGACAATTTCATCAGTCATTTACAACTTTATTAGTCATTTTCAGACCATGTTTTTATGTAATGAGTTAATTTCAAGTTTGTCAAGGCCTTACGTTTACAACTGTCATTGCGTGTTATAACAATTACTTGAGTGATTTTTTACACGTTTGTTTTATTGCTTAAATGAAATGACCTCTTCCAAAATTCAAAATATGACAACTGCATATATACCTTGTTTAACAACTGGTTATACTTGTGTTTACAACATGTTTAGTATTTTTTACAATATAGTTTTCATGTCACAATAAAACTATCTTTTTAACAACTATTCACAATTCCAAATTGCTTAGTTTACAACTTATTAAGCGTGTTTTCATAATATGTTGAGTTATTTTAACAACTTCTTTCTCATGTATAAATGAAACTGCCTTTTTACACATCTCCAAGTTCAAGACTAAAAATTCCTCAATTTACAACTAGTTAAGCGTGTTTTAATAACATATTGAGTTATTTATACAACTTATTTCTCTTATGTGAATGAAGTTACTTTTGTTCACATCTCCAAGTTTAACACTACAAGTTGCTCAGTTTACAACTTTTAACTCGTGTTTTTACAACATCTTGAGTCATTTTTACAACTACTTTTTCATGCCTGGTTGAAATGACAAGTTTCAAAACTCCAACTTAACTACAAAATTGTTTTTTTAACAACAGGTGATTCTTGTTTTTACAACATCATGAGTCATTTTTACAACTGTTTCGTGCTTAACTGAAATGACAAATTGCACAACTCCAACTTTCAAAATTGCATAAGTTATTCCCGTAAGGTCTGTCACAACAGGTGAATTGGTTTTTAACAATTTCTTCTACCTTGTTTTATAAGTGTATGAGTTATATTTACAGCAGTATGAATCATATTATATTTCATCTTCTTCACAATTTAAAAACTTTCCCCCACATGAAAGAAATAGAATAAATTCTTCCCCAAACTAGTTTTCATCTTTCATGATAATCTGCAACATGAACTTCGTACTAACAACTGCCACAACAATATTAACAACTACAAATGCACATATTAACAACAATTTTTTTTTAATATTATATCATCATTTTGTAATCAAACAAACCACAATCACATTCAATCATTCCCTCTTAAAACAAAGTCATCCCTTGTTACCTTGCCCAAAAACATAGTACAGTTCTGTATTAACAACTACAACAGCTATATTAACAACTACAACTGCATGAATTAACATTTTTTTTTTCATATCAGCGTTTTCACAGCAAACAACCACCATCACATTCAATCATTCCCACTTAAATTAAAACACAACACTCCCTCTATAACCTTCCCCAAAAACAGAGTGATGTAACATTCACACAACCTAACCACTATAAAACCTCAACTTCAATTGTCAAGATCATATTTTTAGCAAAATCTTAGCATTACTTATCTACCTCCTACTACTTAGTCCACTATTGAGCCCAAACTCCAACCTTTGATTAACCCCTCTATCTCAATCTAGCCAATGTACACACAAAAAAAAAAAATCAGTTCGCTGTTCTACCTCTGCCACATCACAACGGAGGCTTGGGTAGAGGAGGAGTGATGAAGGCTTGGACAATGGAGGAGCGACGGACAAACGCACCAATGCTGGGACTCGAAGGAGCGACGTACGACGCAAGGAAGTTTCTTGGGGGCATATTTGTCATTTGACTTTAGGAAATAACCATAGAAAAGTCCCTACGGACTTTTCTGATATTTGACTTTTTTCAGGGATTTTTCTATTATTATCTTTATTTCTTGGGACTTGGGAGTGATTTTTCCAAAAAATTATCATATGTTGACCATGTAAAATTAACATGGCCTTAAATTTATCTTAATTAACCACAAGGCGCAATTAGCTTGATTCTTTAAACATCTAGTCAAAGGTTTTATTCCTAACGGTGGGTATGGAGAGGGTGGTACCGGTGGTAGATATCCTGAGTTTACTAAAAAAAATTTATCTCAATTAACCATATCAATAAAAACAATAAAGATCAAAACATGGACATGTTAAAGAAACAAGAGAGGAAAGAAAAACCTCACTCTAGTGTCTCTTTTGCTTCTTCAAGTTTTAGTGTGTGTTTGGATTAGCTTTTGAAAATAGCTTTTACGATTTACGAGGTAAATGTGTGAGAGGAGTTTTGTCTTGATTTGCGCAAACCTAAGTTTGAAACTTAGGTTTGGGATGTTAAATATATTTCTTTCCAATGTCTCTTGAAGTAAACCAATTTCCCAATTTTTTTATTAGAATCTGCATAAAATTATGGATTATGATTTTTTTTTCAAAATAGGAAAAATGATAGAAAAATATCATCAAAATTAGTAAAAAATAAACAAGTCTGTTGAATTTTAATAATTTAAAAATGAATGATTTGGAATTTTAAAATGTTGCAAAATTTCAGAAATTACCTAACTACCCTTAGGTTTTTTTTAAATAAAAAATTCTCAAACCCTTTGTCGGTCGACGGAGCTCCGGCACCAGTGACCCATGGCGGTGACTATCACTAGAGCTTTGGTGACCTTGCTTGCGACCTGCCACCGGAGCTTCGGTGAAGGTTATTAATAACTTAAATATCTATATTAACAATTTTAGTCTGAAAAATTCAAAAAAAAGACATTAGCAGCCGGAGCTCCAGGGAAGGTTATTAACAACTTAAATATCTATATTAACAACTTTAATATCGCTATTAACAACTCAAGTATCAATATTAACAATGTTAGTCAGAGAAATTCAAAAAAAGATATTAGTTGTCAAAGCTCCGGTGAAGGTTATCAACAACTTAAGTATCTATATTAACAACTTTAGTATCACTGTTAACAACTTTAGTTAAAAAAATTCAAAAAAAAAAAATATTAGTCGTCAGAGCTTAAATGAAGGCTATTCGGAAATATTTAGCAAATATTGTTGTTTATAACTTTAATATTACTATTAACAACTCAAATATTTATATCAACAACTTTAGTTGGAGAAATTCAAAAAGACATATTAGCCGCCGACGCTCTGGTGAAGGTTATTAATAACTCAAGTATCTATATTAACAACTTTAGTATATCACTATTAACAATTAAGTATCTGTATTAACAACTTTAGCTTGAGAAATTAAAAAAAAAGTCACGGAGCTTCGGTGAAAGTTATTAAGAAATATTCAACAAATACCACGTTTACAACTTTGGAACTTTGGTATCGTTATTAATAACTCAAGTATCTATATTAACAACTCTAACATGAGAAATTCAAACAAAAAAAAATATTAACCGTCGGAGTTCTGGAGAAAGTTATTAGGAAATATTGAACAAATATCATCTTTACAACTTTAGTATTGCTATTAACAACTCAAGTATCAATATTGACGACATTTGCATGAGAAATAAAAAAAAAAGGGGGGGATTGAGGATTTTTTTTTATTTTTTTTTAAAAAAAAACTAAGGGTCATTAAGTAAATTTTCAAATTTTGTAACATTTAAAAATTTCAAATAAATCCTTTTGAAATTATTGAAATTCAACATATTTATTTATCTTTTACCAATTTTGATAGTATTTTTCTATCTTTTTCTCTTAACAAAATTCAAAGGTATCTTTACTTAAAAATTATAAAGATTCAAAATTACATCATTTTATACCAGTAAGATATCAAAATATTATTTATTTTATATAACATTTAATGATTAAAGTAAACATTTGGGACGTTGGGGCACTAATAAGGGCATTAAAGTGAGGCATATTAGAGAACCCAAACCCTTTCCTTCCTTTACATCCCTGGGCGGTCCATGATCTCTAGCCTCTATGAAATATGATGGAAACCTAATTGTTCCTCTTAGATTCACATAATATTTTATTGTTAACCATAAAAAATTTATTTTCAAATCAAATTTAAAATAATAAGATAATAAATTTTAAAATTACAAAGTTTTAAATCAATCAATCAAATAATAAAATAAGAACACGAAAGAAATAAATAAGTAACTAGAGAGGTAACCCCGTGCGGCTGAATACACTATTGATTGACAACAAACATTTGATTCAAAAAAATAATTAGTGATTAATTATAAAATAGCAATTTTAAGATACGAGAATAAAGAGTAGGTGTTATCAACACCCCTATGTCACGCTTCAAAGAGTCAAGCTTGAGTTCACAAAATTTCCTTTTTCCCTTGTTGGCAAAATGAATAAGTGATGTAAAACAAAGAAGGAGAAAAGGGAAAGAGAGATGAAAAAGAGGGAAAAGGAAGAGGAAATGAGAGGATATGAAGGGAAGAGATGTGAGGGAACGGAGATCAAAGACAGGAAAAGCAAGAGAGAACGTTAAATGTGTGTTTGGGTTAATTTTTTTAATAGTTTTTACAACTTATGAGTTAAGTGTGTGAGAGAAGTTTTCTCTCGGGTTGTGCAAATCATGATTTTGGTGCTTGCCAAACACATACTAATATTGTGGACATGAGGCCCCTAAGACTTAAAAAAATCAAAGAAAAGTACAAGCTCAGGCAAAGACAAAGACAAAAACAAAAAAGAAAAAAAAAAGTAATAGGAAGAATATTAAAATATATAAAGAATAGTCTCACATTAATTATATAAATATTGTAATAAAGATATATAACCAAATGATTTATCTTATCAAATTGATTTGAGTCATTCTGATAAAAATAACCACCTAATATACATTCTCGCTGAAATCTAATAGTGAGGAGGGTCCTAAACTGACAAGTAAAATTGTCCTTATGTTGACCCAGATTTATCAGATCTTCAGAGAGGTGAAGTTTTGTGGCCCCCAAATTACTGTCGCTGGATTTAACAAACAGTATGGAAGCTGCATACTCGCATAGAATCACGTGTGCGCTTAAGTAGCTGTTAACATCACTTGAGCCAGGCTTGACATTTTGCGTGGCTACTGAGCTTGCATTTCTACAAGGTTAGGTGGAGGGGGGCTATTCATTGCGAACGTGAAATGAAATGCAAGTGTCTGAATCGTTTATATGCACATGTGTAACCACGAAAGCCGAGTTAAGTGAAACCTTCGGCCCTTGAGCAGTCAAAGTACGCTGGCTGTGATGTCTGTTGAAATGGGCTCGAATGTGAGAGAAGCTGAGTGGATGAGAATGGCAGTCTATTAGTCTAAATTAAAGTATACATTTGGTCCGATGTGAAGTTGGAATAGAGATGTTTCTTCTAGACAGAGAAGCTCCTCTTTCTCTCTAGAAACTAGCCTTCTAAAACGTTCACCATGATGCCCCACACACCCTTTGAGAGTAACCTGAAGAATGAACCACCTCCTCATCGAGGAAACGATCGCAACGTCAAGAAAGCGAAGCTGAGAGATAATCCTCAAATTGATGACACTATGGATGCTGACTGTTCCTTCCCTCAAGAAACACATATGTCGATGACTCCGTATACTGAGGTCGTTCCAGAAACGCAGGCAGTGGCTGCTGATGCTACTGTAGTGAACAAACACAATATGAATGTTGACAAGGATTTCCAGGAGAAACCGGCTCCCTCCTTTAAGGCCAAGTTGCCGAACGCAGATAGACCAGAGGCTGAAGAGGAAGAAATGATTCTGAGGCAAGGTGATGTTATGATTGGAATGAACGGGAACGTCCCCACCGTAGACTTTGCTTCTCATGTGCTAGATGTGTTAAACAGAAGAATGGAGTTTGCAAGTTGTCGTAAAGTTGTTAGGTCATTCGATCGTATATAAATAACTTAGGACACAACTACAGAAGATATGAAAGCCAACTGGGAAGTTTCAACTCACAGACTTGGATGAAGATTGTTTTCTTGTCAAGTTTAAAGATGATATGGATTTCCAAAACGCCCTCATTAATGGATCATGACTTGTTTTTGGCCATTATCTTACCATGCAACCTTGGTCTCCTCCTTTCAAGCCACAAGAGCACAAGATCAACCAAGTTGTTGCTTCGGTCTATTGGAAGCGTTTTTTGCAAATTAATTAAACTTGACTACAACACTGATTCAGGAGGGAGAGAGAAATTTGCTAGACTGGCGGTGATCGTTGATCTACAAAGCCACTCACTTCCAAGATTTAGGTGGATGGGGAAACCATTTACATTGAATATGCAGGCCTTCCTACCATTTGCTTTCCTTGCAGCCCGTTATGGCCATCTTCAAGAAAACTGCCCAACAAAAAATGCCCCTGTGAAGGAGGTTCTACCAGAGACATAGACGATGCAACAAGAGCGTGCACAACAAAGCATGCCTGACGTGCGTGAAACAGTTCCCTTTGGTGTATGGATGCAGGTTCAGCATAGACGACGTGAGGGTACAAAAGGGAGGAACACCATAGCCACAAAAGCTTTTTAACGGCTACGAGGTACGACATCCTTAACGAGACAAGGCACGATGCGTATGAAAATGTTAGGCTCCCCCATTATAACGACGCAATTGTGGCTAGAGGAACAAAGGGTTACTAAAAGGGTGGAGCAGAATAGCAGGCAAAAGGACAAAACTCTAGTAGCTCCAAGCATGGATTGTACCTTCCAATCTCAGCACTACAAAGCCTTACAAGGAAACACCACGTGTGGATGCTGATTATAATTCTGCCATCATCATTGATGATGATAGAATTCCTCAAAAAAAGCAAGGTAGCAGAAACCACACCGCGTCTTTGGGCCACCCCTCTCTTTCTCGGGCCCAACTCGTTAGTGTTGACCAGCTTCCACTTCCTTCAAACCACCAAACCCAACATTAAATAGCATAAGAGTCCGACTATCTTCTGGGCTTCGCATGCACTTGAGCATATTAAAGCCAAGCCAAACGAGGCTCACCTGGCCCCTCTGTCAAAGCAATGAAAGTCATAGCTCTTGAAATGCAGAGTGAATTAACGAGATATGATATCAACATGCTTGTTGAGGGAGTTGACTTTAACTCTAAAGTCTTCAATTTAATTGTTCCTTATGTTGTTCGTTACTTGGAATGTCAAGGAGCCTTTGACATTTTATGCAACTAATTATAAGCCTGAAATCTTTGTTACAGTGGAGCCTCGTATTTTGGTTCCAAAGCAAATAAAGTAATAAGAAGCTTTGGCTTCCATCACAGCTACCTATTGAGGCAACAAGATTTTCAAGAGGTATATGGATCCTTTGGTTTGAGCAAGCGGAGGTGAAAATTCTTGCCAACCCGCCTTCATTTTGTGCATATGATACAACCCGAATTTCAACCCTCCTATTATTCAAGATGTGTTCCCTGATACAACCTTAACAAAATAGGCCTAGCATCTATATATATTTAGGTCTTTAAATAGGTCTTAACTTGACCTTTTTTTAACAAACAAATCAGGCTGTAGGCCACTTGATAGGAGCTTGACTTATTCCTACCTCTAGCTCGGTGTCACCTAACCTCGGTCATTTGACTTTTTTTCTATATAGCCATGCCATGCACCATACATTTCCTTTTATGGGCAGAGAAAAAGTGACTGTTGAGCAACATAATGGTTCTGATAGAAACGCGAGTTTTAAAAATGAAGGATATGCAGAAATCATGAAATGTGAAGCCTCTCCCGAATATGTATTATTCAAATCCAAGTCGCATTTTGCAAATGGGAAAACGTCATAAAGCTCATTACCAGTAATCCGTACAAGAACACAAGCCGCCTTTAAAATGGTGGAATCGGTTTCGATCTCTGACAATTAAGTCTACTTTGAAAACCTTTGAGATTAACTTTGTAGCCGTGTGACAATCTTCACAGACCCGCAAGTTTTTCACTATGCGAATTGGAATACGAGCTTGTGTCTTCAGAATTCCAAATGCAATGGCCAATTTTTCACTATGCCTGTGAAGTGCATCTTCCTTTTCCTCTTCATCTATGTCAAACAATGCATCACCAGTACTTCCGACGTACCCTGCTAATCTAATTTTCTGGAGTATATCTTCCCACATTCTTTCAATCTGCTCTATTTCTGGGTGTGATTTATCTCCAACCGTAAATTCATGAATCTTTCCATCCATCTCAATGAGACTAAATCCTGGTGGCTTTCTAACTCCTCTGTCCTTCATCATTCGTCTCACTATACTGGCATTTTCCCACTTGTTAGTGCGTGCATATATGTTCGAAAGCAGCACATAATATCCACTGTGTTCTGGTTGCAGCTGGATCAAAATTTTTCCCACCCTTTCTGCAAGTTCTACATTTTTGTGAATCCGACAAGCTCCCAGCAATGCCCCCCATACGGCAGCATTCGGCTTCACTGGCATTTCAAGAACAAATTTCTCTGCCTCCTCCAGTTTCCCTGCCCGGCTGAGAAGGTCAACCATGCACCCATAGTGTTCCAACCTTGGTTCGATACAGTAAACCCTCTTCATACTCCGAAATATTTCCAAACCTCTTTCTACCAATCCCCCATGGCTGCAAGCTGCTAATACTGCTGTAAATGTGATATCTCTTGGCTTAAACCCTGCTTTCACCATTTCAGAAAAATATTGAAGGGCTTTCTGGCCATAACCTTGCATGGCTAGTCCAGCAATCAAAGATGTCCAACAAAGTGTGTCCTTTTCTGGGAGTTGCTCAAAAACCTGAATAGCTTTCTCGATATTCCCACATTTTCCATACATGTCAACAAAAGATGTTCCAAGGATCACATTCATAGTCAAGTTGTTTCTTATAACATACTCATGAGCTTTCACCCCCGTTTCAAGAGCACCTAAGTGGGCACATGAAGATATCACACTCACCATCACTACTTCATTAGCCACCACTCCTTCTTCCTGAAGAACTTGAAATAGTGCAACTGCTTCCTCAAAACGATTGTTCCGAGCATATCCACCGATCATTGTGCTCCAAGTCACCAAACTTTTCTGCGGCATTCTATCAAACAGTTCACGTGCAGATTCTACATACCCACATTTATTAAAACCTGCGATCATTGAAGTCCAGGAGATTACGTCAAATCGATGAATTCTATGGAAAATGCAGCTCGCCGCCTTGATTTCCCCAAGTGTTGAATAGACATGAACTAGAGAATTTTGCACATAGACATCGTTTTCAAACCCGTGTTTAATGATTTGACCATGAGCTTGAGTGGCCATAGCCACAGACTCCAACTGGGCACATGATTTAACTAAAAATGGGAAAGTTAAATTATCAGGAAGAATGCCAAGGCGCTGCGATTGAATGTAGTAGTGAAATGAATTTTCTGGATTCTCGCTGCTTGAGCAGCCACGGATCAACGCGTTGTATATAAAGAGATTAGGATTCTGGATTTGGGAGAAGACCCTGAAGGCATAATCCAGCAAGTTTGTTCCAATGGTTGCGTCTATACAGAACGCAATCAGACGACTGGCTACAAACACGTCGAAGAAGGCGAGGGTTCTTATCGTATGAGCATGGATGATGTTGAGATCACGAATATTAGAGCAATTTTCCAGAAGCACAAGCTTGGGATTCTTAAGCCTTAGCGTTTGTAGGATCAAACTACTGCTACTTCCAGTCATTTTCGGAGGTTCATCCTGAAGTGGGCGAAGAATCCACCGACACGAAGTCGAGCACTAGTCCGTGTTAGTATTGCTGAAATCAGAATTGAGCAATTCAAAATTAGAGAGCTTTAAAGCCATGTAGAACGGGCGAGTCAACACGAGCTAGACTCAGGTAACAAAAGTACAAGACGGAGTAAGGGTACGATGGATCACAGTCAGTCCTTCGGATTTTGTTAGCGCGAGTATTTGACTATTTGTAGATTTCTTGCATGCGGATGAATGAAGGGAAAAACACTGAAAAAATACCGTACGTAAATAGGGGTGAGCAAAACCGAACCGAAACCGAAGACCGAATCGAATCGAATCTATTTCGGTCTTTTCGGTTCGGTTTTTTCGGTTTTCGGTGCATGTTCGGTTTTTTTGTTCGGTTTTCTTCGGTTTTTCGGTTCGGTTCGGTTTTTTAAAAAAAATTCGGTTTAAACCGAAAAACCGAAATTATTAAAATATTATACCACAACTGAAAAACCGGATGCAAGACAAAGAATGATATATCATTGGATATTCATCTTTTTGAATTTTTGTTATGCTTTCTTTGGATTAAGTAATATTGAATACAATTATTCTGCATCTCTCAAAAACCTTCCTATTTTTGGTTCCATTATTGGAATATTGGGTACTCCAAACTACATTGATCATATATATAATATGTTGTTTATACTTTGTTTTATATCATTTTTCTTTAGATCTTGATGAGGTTATTCAGTTTTATAATTTGTATTAATTTTTGCTAGTTGAAAATTCAGATATTTGAAGTAAAAAATGAAGGCTAAAAAAATTTCGGTTTTTTCTTACAAAACCGAAACCGAACCGAATAATTTCGGTTATTTCGGTTCGGTTATTTCGATTGTTCGGTTTCGGTTCAGTTTCATAATTTCCTTTAGTTCGGTAGTTCGGTTTTTTCGGTTTTTATCGAAAACCGAACCGAAAAACCGATGCTCACCCCTATACGTAAAGAGATAAATAAGTATGTTAAATTATAAAGGAGCTGATTTAAAATTTTGAATTTTGGACAAATGTGTGAAATTATCTAACTACTTTCATTTTTTTTAAACAAATTCCTTACACATTTCTTGTTGGCTTCCGGAGCTCCAACGCTAGTAATCGGAGGCGACGACCATCATCGAAGCTCCGGTGACCTTGATAGCCGTTAGAGCTTCGGTAGTCTCATGTTTTTTTTAAAGTAAAAGTCGTTAATATAGATACTGAAATTGTTAATATAGATAATAAAGTTGTGAATAAGGTTCACCGGAGCTCCGACGATTTCATATATTCTTTTGAATTTCTCAAACAAAAATTGTCAATATAGATATTTAAGTTGTTAATATAAATACTAAAGTTACAAAAAAGATCAATTGGATCTCTGATAGTCTCATATATATATATTTTTTTTAATTTCTCAGGTAAAAGCCGTTAATATAGAGACTTGAGTTCTTAATATAGATACTAAAGTTATAAATAAAGTCAATCGGAGTTCCGGCTGTCTCATGTATTTTTTACAACTTCAGTATCTATATTAACATCTTAAGTATCTATATTGACGACTTTCTCTTGAGAAATTAAAAAAAAAATATGAGATCGCTTGAGCTCCGGTCGAACTTATTTATAACTTTAGTATCTATATTAACAACCCAAATATCTTATTGATGACTTTTACTTGAGAAATTCAAAAAATATATATATGAGATTGTCGGAGTTCCTATCGACCTTTACAACTTTAGTATCTATATTAACAACTCAAATATTTATATTGACAACTTTTACTTGAAAAATTCAAAAACAATATGAGACCGCCGGAGCTCCAGTGAACCTTATTTACAACTTTATTATTTATATTAACAACTCTAATACACACACACATACATACATACATATATATATATATATATATATATATATATATTAATGACTCTTGTTTGAGAAATTCAAAAAAACATATGAGATCGTCAGAGCTCCAATGACCAGTCATCGGCAAGGTCACTAGTGCTCTAGTGACAACCTCCACCTCCGGCCATCGGCTCCGGAGCTCCAGCTGCAAACAAGGGATATATGAGGGTTTTTTTATTTAAAAAAAAAAGTGAGGGTAGTTAGATAATTTCCCATATTTATCCAAAATTCAAAATCTCAAGACAGTTTCTTTAAAATTACATGTTTTTTTATTTTTTATCAATTTTGACAGTATTTTTTTACCTTTTTCCTATGAATGGAAGAAACTTACTTTTTTTTAAACGTGTGTGTATTAAAAAGAGCATCGATTTATATCAATATAAAATCAGAAAAATACAACCTACTACATATAAAATTCATACAACATTTCAAGTACTACCTCCTCTATTGTTTTTCATAAGAAATAAATACATACTTTTTCAAATATTAAATGAAGTAATTAAATTCAGTTTTAACTTTTTAATGTGTAATGAATGATACCCTTAGATAGGAAAATTTATACTTTGGTCCTATTTAAAAGAGTCCAACAATTGAATTACGTTGTTTAAGAAAGTGGTTAAAATTAATTAAAAATAATAAGTATGTCTAAACTAAACTTTTTTAGCCATGTATGCACTTATTTATGAGTGGCAAGTGAGGGAAATAAGTAAACATAAGTATCACTAACCTTTTAGTTAATACAATATATATAATTAATGAAGGGTAAAAATGAAAAAAAAAAAACTCATTAAATGTTTAAACAACCTCTGTCAAACTCTTATAAAAAGGATCAAAGTAATTTAAATTTTATTCTCTTATAAAAAGGAACGGAGGGAATAATAAATAATACCTTTAAATATGAAAATTAATAAAAGAAAAAGACACTTAAATACTATTTGAATTTACAAAACCCCAAAAAGTTTATTAATAAATGAAAATGATATAGATGGGATGAGGGAGGAATCTGGGTTTTCAAAGTATTGATGATTTTACAATAATACCTCTAATATTCCAATTTAAAAAAAAGAAAAGAAAAAATGTACTCTAGCCGAAGCACTAGAGCCGGAGTGTTTTTTTGGGGAGGGGACTATTTTTTTTTAGTGTGGAACCAAAGTGGTGGAGGTGGGATTTGAACTCACGCTACATTGGTTGGTTTCAAAAGGCTTAGCCATTGGGTCTTATTAATGAATGCTAGTTTAAAAAAAAAAAAAACACCCTGTGTTGCTTTCCATACATTTACTATATATAAAGAATTATGACATATTCCTTCAACAATTCATAATATAAGACATTTCAACTAATACATCAAAATTAAGAAATTATAGTTAAATATGCCTTAAATTAAATTTTTTTTTCAACTTTACCCATATTAAATTAGGTTTCAAATGAGAGAAAACATACAAAAAGTTATATTTAAGTATTAACTACATGGGTAAAATTGACAAATAAACATTAATTACTCTCTAATTGACTGATATTGTGGATCAAGATATTCTTCTAGAAGTGATTTGTATTGTGAACTGGAAGGAGTAAATAGAATATATTAGGCACAAAAAATAATGAAAAAGCCAATGACCTTGTAATTTAATGATATGAGAGCTCTCTTGGAAGTGTGGAAGATATTGGTTTAATCCCACTTGTAATTATATTTTATATATTCTTTTTGTATTTTCAGTTGTGTTGTCCAACTTTGATTATAATAAGAGGAGAAATAAACATAAGCAAACTGAATAGGACTGCCATAATGCTTCCACCCAAAATTAACAAAGCCCCAATAACAGCTGACATCCCACCAGCTTGCCCGTACATCTAGCCATGCATTAGAAAACAAGAGAAAACAACCCAAGACAAAAGAGACCAGAACCTTATAAATCCTTGGATCTTTCGAACAGGAAGCAACAAAGGATGCCGTAGATTGACCCCATTGTCCTTCCTTGTCCCCGAGCATTAGCATCTAAGAATGTGGCTAGTCGTTCTGTGATGAAGCTGATGGCAACGATGAGTCCTGACCAACCAAAAATGAAGCAAGCACTTTATTGCAAATTCCAGATTCTAACCCCTGGGCAGCAAGTTCATCACAAACTCTCAAATCTTCTTCCAGTTTTACACGACGCCCATGGTTCGCAACTAGAGGTGACTTTGGATCTAATAAAGATAATGGAGCTAATTATAAGAGAGAGGGAGAGTGAAGAAGAAAAGGTTGAAGAAGGAGGCCGAGAGGAGGAGAGAGGTGCCTTTTTTTTAAAAAAAAAAAAAAAATCTGATGGGCATCCTTGTCTCGAGTCTCATCATTCTGTCTTTTTTTTCTTCTACTGTTCACGTAACCTTCTGGGGTTTTGAATTTCACAAAATATTTTTGAGGGATTCCCCTTAAAAAAAAAGTGTATCAAAATAATAAAAGGAAAGAATTACCTGCATTATAACTTGTCATTGCATGTTCTTCGGTATTATTGAACTTTTTGGTGATTAAATCCCGTGATCTTATAGTAATTCCCAAAAAAAAGGAGGGAGTTACTATAAGGTCTCATGATTTAATCAACAAAAAAAGACAAATGATGAGGATAATGAGAAGAGGAAAATATACGTAGATTCAAATCAATCCTCCTATTTCAAAAAATTCACAATATTCTAGCATCATATAACAAACAGAAACCTCCCACAAGTGGTTCATCAACCACTTAACATACTTAACCGATAGTTACTTGTATCAAATAAACTATGATCAAGTGAAGTCTTTTCAGCAAGGAAGGAGCAAATGGGCAGTTTTGCTGTAGAAACAGACTTTAGTATTATGGCCAACTCCAGATCTCACTAAATGAGCAAGTGCAGGAATCAAAGCACCCGGAGATTCTGTATCAGTAACTTTTATACATGAATCCAAAATGCAGGCAAATGTGTGCGAATTGCAATTCTAGCATGCTGCAGACAATAACAAAAAAGGCTAAAAAAATCAGTTGATCATTTCAACAACAGAAGAACATGTTAGCACAGTGCCAATACAGTGGCAAGATTCATAGTAATAGCTGATTAATCTAACACAAACCACAATGAGAAGAAAGTACAAAAGGAAGCTAACAAATTTCATGATGTGGTCTTGTAGCTCAAAAGGATAATACAAGACTAATGTGCCTATCAACTTAATATACCTTCTGCAAGAAGAAAAGGTAAAACAATATCCATGGCATGGCGTGCATCTGACATATCAGATAGAGAAACATCACAAAGCCTTGTTAATTTAGTTACAACGCAGCATAATTTTTCTCCAGAAATTCTAACAGTTTCGTTTATATCATCCAATGGCAAGAAATGTTGCAAACCATTTGGCAGGTACCTATACATTCCCTCAATTTTTAATATTGAATAAAGGTGTAATAATATTCACTAAATGAGTAATGACATTAATAAAATAAATAATAATATTCATAAAATAAGTAAAGGTGTTGATTAAATGAGTAATTATATTGATTAAAGATGTAATAATATTGATTAAATGAGTGATGATATTGATTAAAACATGTAAAAGTATTAATTAAATGAGTAATGATATTGACTAAATAAATAATGGTATTGATTAAAGGTATAAAAGTATTAACTAAATGAGTAAAAGCGTAAATCAATTTTAAAGTGTTGACTAAAGGTGTAAATGTATTAATTAAATGAGTAAAGGCGTAAATCGATTTTAAAAGAAATAATGAAATTAATTGATTCAATTATTTTCTAATTCTAAAATTTGAATTATTATAATAAAAATTTTTATAAATAGAATAAAAGTATAATTAGTTATTTTTTATTTTTATAATTATTAATATTGTCAAACACATTATAAGTATAGTAAATATGTATTGTAGTGTTGCCAAATTAATATTTTATTGAAGTTGTTAATTACATGTGACCAAAAGATAGAAAGGATTTCCCTTTCCCTTGGGTCATTGTAATAAACTAGTGGCTTTAGCTTGATTGCGTAAAAACATGCGGTCTTGTTCACTTGTATCTCAATGATTAAACTGATTTTTTTTTTTTGGGAGAATTACAATGAAGTCTCAATGAAGGAAAAAAATGAAGAACTGGTCCCTATAGATTGTAAAATGAAAAAATGGTCCCATTAACAACTCCATGAGCCTATATTGACAACTCGTTAACAACTCCAGGAGCCTGTATTAACAACTCCATGGGATCATTTTTTCATTTTGCAATCTATTGGGGCTATTTTTTTATTTCTCTTTTTCCATGGACCTTAGTGTAATTCTCCCTTTTTTTTTGGTAAAAAATGATTAAACTGATTCCAACAACACAAAAAACTGAAGTCCTTTTTTTACCCTTCTCTTGCTTTTGTTACTCCGTCTCACGGTGAAGTGAATTATGATATGTAGCGTGAGAAAGTTGTGCTAGGAAGCAGCTACACTCCTAATGATTGAAGCAGTTTCAGCAACATTATAATCACAATAACTTGATTTATTAATGCTTGTACCAATATGTAAACAAAACATTTACGTGCATATATATATTCAAATTCGCAGCATAAATACCACGAATATAAAAGATGAAACTTTCTTGAGATGTCATCTTTAGATTATAATGCCTGTTCAATTGTAGAGAGAGTGAAAGCATTGCATGTTGAAGACATGGATGATGTGGTTGTTGAGCCTGGAATTGGATATGATGGATGGAGCTTAATGAGTAGTTAGAACCTTATGTTCTATTTTTTCCACCTGATCCAGGTTAGTTGAATGCCCTGGTAAGACACTTTGCTAGAATATTTATTTCATATATTTGGGGGGGAAATTAGAAGAAAGCAATGTTTTCAATTGCATATTCCTTGAATAATGAAGTTTGTGCCTGTTGTGTGTAGGCCCTGGTGCAAGCATTGGAGGCATGTGTGCCACTCGCTTTTCTGGTTCATTTATGGCTGTGTCTGGTAGTCACTTTCTTCTGTATCTAACAATTTCATTTGATGTTGATAAACACTGTTGTATTGTGGCTTTGGATTAGCCATACATCACAGTTTCTGTTAGTCTTTAGTCACCAATCTGTGCATTTGCATACTGTTGTCATTTAGCCTTTTGTAGGATTTGCTTAGAAAGTTAGAACCTTGCCGTTTCCTTTCTACCCAGTTACATAAGCCAGTTTCCTTTGCTTTTTTCATTTTCTCTTTCTTTCTTGTCCGTTCTCTCTTTTTTATGTTTACTTGGAACTGTTATTGTGGATTTAATCGCGCCAATTATAAAATTTTAATACTGAAAAAAGGCTATATTTGGCAACCGCATACTTTAGCTTTCATATGTCTTCTGAATCTAAAACTTCATGCGTGCTATGGAATGGTTTCCTTCATTGATTCGGCTGCTCATTATCATTTAGCCCTATGCCAACTTTTCAGTTTTATTTTTGTTTTACATATGCATTTGCACTTATTATCCTTATTTTTTTACTTTTTAAATTCATTTTCCATATATAGAATCATGGTTAGATTATTGTTTAGGGCGTTTAAAACTATATGCAAAATACAACCATACTGTTTAACTAAGAATAATATACATTGGCAAAAAAACTAAGGATAATATAACAATTTTCATTTTATTGCCAAGAAAAACTCTAACAATTTTTATTTGATTTAACAAATTTTTAGTATACTAAGTGCTTGTGGTATCACGTTTTATACGAGGAAAAAGAAAAAAAAAGGACTTCAAAAATAGGAAAATAGGAAAAGGTGTTTTCAATATTTATAATATTAGAGAAGTGTTAGGTTTGATTTGTAATTTTTGAAATCAAAAGAAAATGACACAAATACCTTTACATATATTTTTTTTAAAAAAAGTAATCCCTAGCCCTGTCAGCCACCGACAACCGGATAGTCGGTGCATATCCTTGCCAGTGTTAGAGCTCTGATGGCTGGACGCCAATGCTTGAGTCTGACGGAAATAATTATTGGTAAAGTAACAAAATTTGTTAAGTAATTCACTATATTTCATTATATTTTAATAACTTCGGTGGTGTCCTTTTAGAATATTTGAGTTCACATTTAGATAATTGGGTTTTTTTTTTTAAAATAGTTTTAAGTATAAGCTTATAAGTTTGATTTTTTTTAAAAAAAAAAAATTTATTTTTGTCACCGCCAATCCAAACACAAATCATATTTATAAATTACAATATAACTTTTATTCTATGTTAAGTTTTTAAGAATCAAATTAAAAAAAAATCACTTCTGCTACGACTATCCCTAAAGTGCCCTACGAGAGCACATGGCAGTCCGAAAAAAGATGGCATATGATATTTTGTGTGTGTTCGGATTAACTTTTGAAGAATAAATTTTACAGTTTATAAAGTAAATATGTGAAAAAAATTTTATCTCGATTTATGAAAAAATACTTCTGAAATCATAACTTCCAGGTAAACGAACACACACGAATCCCTCAGGACTCGAGAGCGCAAAGTCCAAATGCTTTCTATGGATTCTCTTCATTTTTTTTATTTCTTCAACTCCTTCCAATTTTATCGGATGTTCCCCGAAGAAATATACAACTCCTGATTCTGGGATAATGTCTTACCTTGATAATAATAGATAAGAAAAAATATGAAAAAGATCACGAGAATGAGTAACATCGGAGAATAAATTGTTTTCTCTTTAAACAATGCATTGATTCAAATGACATCTACTGTTTCCCAATTTGATGTTAGAGCGTCACCGCAGAACGCGCTATAAGACATAAATTTTGATGGGAAATAAGTGTGCCGGACCAAAGACTGGCGGGAATGGATTCTTCCATTTTGCTTCGGCCGCTGTTTGGCGAGACCGCCCTCCTGCCGGCGGGCTTCCTCCGCCGGATGCCACCGCCATCACCGATAAAAATCCGGCAAATGCAGGTCCTGATTCCTCCGAAGATTCCGCTGCTCCCAAAGGTTCTGATCCTTCGGGCTCCGGTCAGACTATCGCCGACGTCGAATCGAATCCACGGGAGCCTGAAAATCCTCCCGCTGATGTCGCGAAAGCTGACAAATCCACTCACGTTAAAAGGGCGTCTAGTGTTGGGCATCAAATTGAATCGGTGTTGGGAAGAAGAACTCAAAACTTGAAGGATGTATATAGCCTGGGGCGGAAGCTAGGGCAAGGACAATTTGGGACGACATTCTTTTGTATAGAGAAGGCAACTGGAAAAGAGTTCGCTTGTAAAACGATCGCCAAGAGAAAATTGACAACTCTTGAGGACGTGGAAGATGTTAGAAGGGAGATTCAGATAATGCACCATTTGGCTGGTCACCCAAATGTGATACAAATAGTTGGTGTTTATGAGGACGCCGTTGCCATCAATCTTGTTATGGAACTTTGTTCTGGTGGGGAGCTTTTTGACAGGATCATACAGAGAGGACGCTACACCGAGAGAAAGGCGGCTCAACTCGCAAGGGTAATAGTCCAAGCTGTGGAGGCCTTCTATTCTTTGGGTGTCATGCATCGGGACTTGAAGCCAGAGAATTTTCTGTTCGCTAGCCAGGAAGAAGATTCACTTCTCAAGACTATAGATTTTGGGCTTTCTGTGTTCTTCCAACCGGGTAATTTCATAACTAGAATCTGAGTGCTTTCTGTTACATCTTGCATTTGTTTATCATATCCATTGACTTCGATGATCCATGTTTCTAGACTCAACCTATGTCGATGTTCAATAGGAAGTGGTTAGCATGAACCTAAATTTTCTAGGGGAGATAGTTGAGAATAGTTGCAAATGAAACCAATTAATGTGAAGCCAAGTTGGACTAAATTTTTCAAGCAACTTTCTGTTAATTGGTTTCTAGATACATTAATATGCATTCTGTTACCAGGATGACTTGCTCACTAAGTCTTTGAATCAACGTACACAAAGAGTACCTATTTGTTTTATCAGGAGTGATTGTGTAAATTCTACAGGTAGAGAGAGAATTGATGACCTGATACCTATGTGGGTTGGATATCAAATGAGTGAACACAATGCAGGGTTCATTCGCTCTAGTTGCATACAACAATCGTAATTAATATTCTTTCAATAATCCTTTCCCTGAATCTTAAAAGCAATTGCCTGGAATGATTATGCTAGGTGACCTGAGGTCCATAGCAGATTACCCGGGTACTGCATGACAGTGTGTACCATTGTCTTTAAGCTTGTTGACACTTCAGCTCTTTCAGTTTACTGGGCTTATTAAAAACTTTGTAATTCAAATTGGGAAAAATATTTATCCTTTCAGGTCAAATATTCACTGATATAGTTGGCAGCCCATATTATGTGGCCCCTGAAGTTCTGCTGAAGCACTACGGTCAAGAATGTGATGTTTGGAGTGTTGGGGTGATCATTTATATATTACTATGTGGAGTTCCTCCATTTTGGGCTGGTAGGAAAGATATACCATCTGACTTTGTCGTGTCACTTCCTTTGCAATATCTATTTGTGTTTGAGGTGTATATGAATTACATGAAAATTTCTGAAATCTTTTGTGAGATGGATCAGAGACTCAGGAAGGAATTTTTGAGCAAATTTTGGAAGGAGAACTTGACTTTACCTCTGAACCATGGCCTAGTATATCTGAGAGTGCAAAGGACCTTGTCCGTAGAATGCTAATAAGGGACCCTAAAAAGAGGATGACGGCACATGAAGTTCTTTGTACGTATGCATGTTGTTCTTTAACATGATTTGTCATAGTTCCAGCCTTGGAAAATTTGCACTCTACCCTCGTTTAAATTTTAAAGACATTCTTATAATGCCAGATATCTTAATTTAACAACCTTATATCTTGCTAGTTAACTACTTACCACAATCTCTAAAAGTTGTGATTATGCTATTCTGCAACATATTCTGACTTTTCTTTTAGGTAAAACAGATTATAACGTCTTGTTCCAGCTGTTTGTTGGAGAAAACTATATTTCTTATTAAATGTGGCATTTAATACAATTTTCAGCTACAAAGAATGTGAAATATATGGGCCTGTTCAATTAAGTATAGAGGGTAACATAATTAACGAAACCTGAAACCTGTTTTTTTCTTGGTCTGTAACGAACCTAATGTTAACTCTAAGCTTTCATCTTAGTTATGTCAGTTGATCTGCTCATATTTGGATAAAAAAAAAACAAATTGATCTGCTCATATGATTCCTCTTAATAAATACCACACATTAAGGTCTGTTAAAATTTTCTTCAAATATTCAAGTCCATTAGGAGGAGTCCTTGATCTGCAGGCCACCCTTGGGTTCAGGTGGACGGTGTTGCTCCTGACAAACCTCTTGATTCTGCTGTCTTGTCTCGTTTGACAAAATTTTCTGCTATGAACAAGCTTAAGAAGATGGCCATTCGAGTGAGTACCCACCATCTATTTGAGATTAAAATTCCAACTTGGAAGTTATCTAACATGTTTGTTGTGGTGTTGTTTTGTGTGTGTGCACACAGAAAGATTTCTTTTTGTGTCACAAATTACAAGCACAGCAGTTAGATTAACTGCTATTTAATGTTGTCACTTGTGTCATCTGGTTTGATTCACTGTTTTATCCTTGGGAAGGTAATTGCTCAAAGTCTGTCTGAGGAGGAAATTGGAGGGCTGAAACAAATGTTCAAGATGATAGACGCAGATGATAGCGGACACATTACTCTTGAGGAACTGAAAGATGGATTGGAGAAAGCAGGTGCCAATCTCAAAGAACCTGAAATTGTTGGCTTATTGCAAGCGGTAAGTGTTGCATGTTATACACTGCAAAAGGAGGGTGTTGTTTTCTTCTTCTTACTGATATGTGCTTGGGTTGGGAGTATTATGAAAGGAGAACATATTGTTCCTCTTCCTGTTCTAATTTGGCTATCATTCTGTGGAATTATATTATCTCTGCCTT
Organism: Inga oerstediana; assembly: GCA_963210345.1. Taxonomy (NCBI): domain Eukaryota; kingdom Viridiplantae; phylum Streptophyta; class Magnoliopsida; order Fabales; family Fabaceae; genus Inga; species Inga oerstediana. The sequence continues at coordinate 11,236,282 of OY723401.1, forward strand.
GAGTTCTGGTATTATATAATCCATGCACCATTGAGTTCAATGGGATTAAATTATGCATAATTGTGTTCAACTGAAGGATTGGTCGTGTGTTCCATCTGTTTAACCTTGTGCCTTTTGTTGTTTAAAATTCAGGCAGATTTTGACAATAGTGGTACTATCGACTATTGTGAATTCATAGCAGCAATGCTTCAAATGAACAAGGTTCATAGGGAGGAGCATCTATTTGCAGCTTTCAACTACTTTGACAAAGATAGCAGTGGGTACATTACACGAGATGAACTTGAACATGCCTGCCAACAGTTTGGTCTGCAAGATGTTCAACTAGATGACATGATCAAAGAAGTTGACCGAGACAATGTAATTATTATTTGTCAAAGGAATAATTTGTTCTGCTTTACTAGTTTACATCTTTTATCATGGACGTCAATATCAATATGCTACATAAATAGAGGGTCCTCTATAGTTATTGTAGATCTCTGGTTTGCAGTTTTATCTCTCTCTCATATCATTAATTCTCTCTATATTCCTGTTCCTTTTTTCCCTTCTCTTTTTTGGGCAACACTATAACTTGTATATTATGCTCATTTCAGGATGGGCGAATTGATTACAGTGAGTTTGTTGCAATGATGGAAGACGCTGGTATTGGCAAAAAGGGACTGGAAAATACTATGAGCAAAATTGTGGGTGCTTTCAAGTCTTAGCACATAAAGGATTTGTTGCATAAGTTTGGGCTGCCATCTTATCTTGTACATGGCAGATCATATAAACGGATGCTCTTTATATAAGAACGGAGGATAGGGTTTTGTTCAAGCTTTTGGGTTTGTTTGGATTGAGAAGAACAGAGGGTAAGAAAAAGCAGAAGTTTTTTTTTTTGGTTGTGAATCTCCATTTTTGCTGATAATGCAGTCCAACTAGTATGATAAGATGCATATGATGTTGAAATGAAATGCCGGAATTTTGTGTTCACAGAAAAATGGACTGTGACGTTGTGAGGATAAGGTTACTAGTCCCCCCCGGCCCCCCCCCCCCCCCAAAAGAAAATAAAAAAAGAGATACGGTTAGTAGTCGTATTTGGAAATCTGTATTTGTTGACATTGTAATCGAGATCTGTCAATATATGAGATTTATTGCTCCGATCTGGACCTTCGCTTTGTCCCGTCAACTTCTTAGCTTCTTAACAAACAGCATCATCATTAAGTATCCTTGTCCAGCTAGGTTGCCTTAATCATGTCCTGCTTTGGCGGCCAAAAAACAATAAATGGATGTGTTTGGTTTAGCTTATTGGGTAGAAATAAGCCCGTTTTTGGGCAATAAGCCTAAATAAAAACGTGTTGCGTTTTTGCAGTGTTTGGTTCAGCTTATTTTAATTGCATCATAGGTAGAATAAGCTATTTATTAAATAAGCTCCTCACTAATGTGTGTTTGGTTAGGCTTATTTTTGGATAATAAGTCCTTATTACGCAAGCCGAGATAAAACTCATCTCACATACTTACCTCGTATACTGTGAATCACGATTTATAAGCACTTATTGTCTAAAAATAAGCTATTCCAAACAAGCACGTAGTAAGTCGAGATAAAACTCATCTCACATACTTACCTCGTATACCGTAAATCATGATTTATAAGCAATTTTTGTCTAAAAATAAGTGTGTGTTTGGGGGGCGTTCCCCCCCCCCCCAACGCTCAATTGACCCTTTAAGCTCAATAGGCAATTTAAAGAAAAAAAATGTAGTGTTTGGTTTTACCGATGATCAATCGAGCTTAATTCTATCTTAATAGTTTTTGCCATAAGCTCTATTTCTCAGCTTTTACTGATTTAGCTTTTGGGGAGAATGAGAATGGTTAAAATATTTTTTTAGTTGTGTCTAGTGTACTATCAGACTTATTACAATTTTACCCTTAATGTACTTTTTTTGCTACAAAAATTAGTTTCAACTATTATTTGGTGCTTTTAACCCTTAAAATATTTTTTCAACTGTACCCAGTGTGTTATCAGACTGATTGCAATTTTATCTTTAATGTACTTTTTCAGTTCCAAAAATTATTTTAAACTATTTTTTGGTGTTTTTAACTCTTTAAAATATTTTTTCACCCACCCTCTCTTACTATTATCACAAAATCACTTGTGCTTAAGTCAATCCAAACAAGTTTTACTTTTGCAAAATTCATTTATACAATCGCTGTTCCAAACATAAATCACATTACACAATCGGGCTTTTACCAAAAATAAAATTATCAAACGCTAAATTGAGAAACTCCATTTTTCCTATCGCTGTTCCAAACACATCTTAAATCGCTCATCCAAACATAAATCACATTACAAAAACTGATTTTTCTATTAAGTCATTTTTAATAAGTCATTTTTCCTACCGCTATCCCAAACCCACACAATATATACTGCGTTTTTTTTTTCTTTCTCTCATTCTTGGTTTGGTATATGAAATTTCTTGACATCATGTTTGGATAGGAATGCAATATTGATGCTGGCAAAAAGGAATGCAATATTGGTACGTGGACTTTCTTAGTAAACAATCAATCTATAATATCTCTCACGGCAAAAAAAAAATCAATCTATAATATCTCTGTAAACTCTCTTTTGAATTCGGAGACATTACCTGGCCTTAATGAGCTTTTGGGACTCAACTAACAAACCTTTTTGTCCCAAAAAAAAAATCTAACATAAACCTTTTGTTAAAAAAATTGCAAATTTAGAACCTTAAAAAATTATCACTGATTCACTATAACGGTAGCCAACAAGGAACGAAAACAAGTGAAAATGCTGAATGGGAATGTAAAGTTCTCGGCATTATGTTATGTAGTATAGCAACTTATTTATACAATAACTGTAAATTATGTATTTTCGCAACCTTGGCAATATTATATATTTATATATTTATATTTACAATTGTGTATTTTTCAATATATTTTATATTTTATACTGATGATAGAGATATTATGCTAGCATAAGGGAAAAGTTTGATATTTTAGGTAATCATTTTAAACAGTTATTTTCTAATTAAGCTTACGCATGATTCTTTTGCCAAATAAATAAGCTTATGTAGTTTCAATGCTTATTGTGAATTCGTGGTACATGTGGGAATGTTTTAAATGTGCCGAAGTAATGCAAAATTCAACAGCACTATGAATATGAAATTTTATTACTACATAATAACACGCGCTGCTTATATTAATTAGTAGTACCAGCGGTGTCTATTGCTAGCATCATGTTTTGTTATGTACACTTGACAACCTAAAGAAGCAATATTTTTCTTAAAGTAAAATTACTATTATCTCCGATCTAAATTATAAGATAAAGTTGATTTTTTTTTTTTTGAGAAATTAAGGAAACTAAATAAGTTACTTGATCATATCATATGTTATATATACTTAGATTATATACTAATTTATTAGTCTAACTAATTAGTTTGAAGAAAAAAATAAAAATAAAAATACTCTAAAGTAATTTAATTAATTTCTTTAAAAAAAATAATTTTATTTTATAATTAGGATCGGGAGGGTACAACGTAATAACGTTGCCCGAAATTAATATCCTGGATGTCGACCATTTGTTTGACACTACAATGTGCATCTGGCTAGTTACGTGGCTTTTTAATTAGTGGTGGGACAATATTGTAACATTTTTATAATTTCAAAGGTGATATGCCCTACGGCGCAAATAGTTGACTCTTTTTTATTATTCATTTAGAAAACTTGTTTTTAGGTAAAATCATTCAGCTGAAATAATAAGATTTAAATTCAAACCTACATTTTTTAATAAAATACTAATTAAACTAAGAGGTCTAATTAGGGATTTCTTAATGTTATTAAAAGATCCTAACATTTCTAGGTAGTTAGAACAATGACAATGATACTCACTGCTTTGGAGAAAGATCATTTTCATATGAAGCAGGAGTTTCTGAGGTCTAAATCTTTCACTCACAAACTCAGCAAGCTTAATTCCAAGTATGTTTGGATTAATTGATACTCCTTCCGGTCTTCAATATAAAACTTAGTTGATTTTTTTAGAGAGATTAAGGAAACTAAATAAGTCAAGCATTTCTACTCATCATTTTTTTACAAATTAATTTGCCTGACTTATAAATTGATATATAATCTAATAATAGACAACATATGATATGTTTAATTAACTTATTTAACTTTCTTATTCTCTCCAAAAAAATTAACTTGATCTTTTATTCTGGGGTAGCAGTTACTATATTGAGTCAATTCAAGGCTGGGTTGGTTTTGAAGATCGCTTTCTTTTTCCAAGTCGGTTTCATGATCATAACGCCCAGCAAAAAATTTGTAATATTATAATATGCCTTATTTTTTACATATTAGCCCGTATGTATATCCATTATAGTGCAGTGTGATTGTTCATATGTTCCAACTTCAAATCAACAATTCCGTAACACACTTCACTTAACCAAATTTTGGCAGTGTATTGTAAGGGTGGATGCTCGATTCAACTGGCATTCGCTGAACGAGAACTTTCATCAGAATTTCTCCATAAGATGAGAAGCAATACATGGAGAAGAGGAACTGAATTTAATCAGGATTTTCCTTTGTTTTTATACCTTAAATTTATTTATTAGCAAACCTACTTCATATAAGAAGTTTCAAAATTTTCATAAGACCAGTTATTCACGAAATTAAAACACTCTATATTTATACAACGCTTGACTAACTTCTCGCACTTTTATATACTCCTATGTTTGTGCGTGTTAGACTTGATTCAGCCCGGACTAAAACACTGATTTAAACGATAAAACTAACAGTCTATTTAGTTCTATCCCATTATATCTTATAATGCAATGAAATATTAATTATATAGCTAGTGTCTGAATTGATTTTTCACATAAGGTGTAATAGGTTATTTTTTAATAATTATTTAAAATTAATATATAATACTGAGTTTATTATACTTTTAATATAATCCTCATAAAAAAATTGTCAAGAGTCATTACGCTACTTTGCTAGGGTCATCCGGTTATGCTCGTCGCCATCCCTAATTCTATTCGGCAGTGTCATCTTACGCTATAAAGAAAAGGAAGTGACCTAACAAAACGTTTGGAAATATGGAAAGACTTGTTTGTGGTGGAGGCTCGTGGTGGTGATGCGGGCTTGTTTGAGTTAACGTTTAAGAAGCATGAACATGCATGTTAAGACAAAACTCGTCTTACATACTTATCTCGTACATCGAAAATTATATTATAAAAATTACATTGTAAAAACAATTTCTACTGTTAATTCAAAAGACACGGCAATATTGGCAGCTATTGTGGTGATAGTGGTGGGAAATGGCAGCGGGAGATGGCGGAGGAGCAGCCAGTGACTGGGTGTGATGTGTGGAATGAAACAAGTAGGGAAAAAAATAAAAGAGAGACGAAAAAAACTAAATTGGGCTTTTTTGAAAATGAAAATTAGTTGTAACAACTGTGTTTATCATGGAAGGTATAAATAGAGATTATCAAAATTTTGGTAATTAATCATTCATCATAATAAAAATTAAAGAACAACTAAACACTTTTCTTTTAATGATACAATCATGTTTATCATTATAGACATGCAACGGGATGTAAACAAAACTGGCTCTAAATTATGCTTTGGAATTTTCAATTTTTAGGAGTCATGTAAACACTGCGATCACGCTCTTGGCGATCCAAGTAAAATGATTTAAAATAATAATTAGAGTCTTTAAAAATAATTTTTTAATAATAATTTACAGAATATGAGATAAGTATATAAAAAAATTTTTATTTTAATTTACATAAATAAACATTTTTAGAGATGTTAACAAAAATATAAACTCGTGGAGGCAAAATGGAGGAGGAACGGCCAGATGATATAAACACGTGTCAGGTGATGTGTGGTGTTAGTGTCAAGCCAAAGAGAAAAGATCTTAATGGTCCACAGTGTATTCTGTATGGTACACGTGGCGAGGAAGGACGACTCGCTCAGCGTCATGTTCCCAACAAGAACAACGATTGAAAATATGATATTTTTTAATTTGATTTTTATAATCTTATTTTTGATAAAAATCAGATTATGTAATGTAATTTGTTTTTGAATTGATGATTGTATAAATAACTTTTATAAAAGTAAAACTTGTTTAAATTAACTTAAATATAAATGACTTTTGTGATAATAGTAAGAGAGAAATTAAATTTGAAATTAAAAAAAAATTATAAAAGTTAAAGTTGGAAAATTTGGGAATTAAGATTAACACAATTTGGTGAAATAATATTACATAAGTAATTAGATCATATGTCCCTTACAATTTGGTCTTTAATTGAGTAACAAATATGATCCATTTAGGAGGAAGATCGCCTATTATAATTTATGGTAGAAGATTGTTCATCTACACTATTATTATCCACATCAACTATATTCTCAGCTTCATCTTGCCGAAACACTACATTTTCAATATCAATTCTTCTAATAAAATTATGTAGGGCCATTGTTGCACAAACAATATGAACTTATGTCTAATAGTTGTACTTGCGCATTTTTTGTAACAATTCAGATCGATTCTTCCACATTCCAAAAGTTCTTTATATAGTTGACATCAAACTAGAATGATAAAAATTAGAGTAAAAACTCTAACTATCCTTGCGTTTTACCTTTATTACACGGACCTCCCCTCCATTTTAAAAATATACACTTAAGTCCAAACCGTTAACTCAGTTAAGGATTTTCATTTTTAATTAAAATTTATATTAAAATAAATTTTATTTACTAATTCAATCTTTGTCGTTACTAATTTCTAATTTTGACTAAAATTGTTTAAGTAATTTAAGAATTTTTTTTCTTCTTTTTCTTAACCTTTTTTTTTACTTTTGTAAATAGTCATCTGTTAACTTTTTTTCATATTAAGATAAATACTTGATTAATTTAATTAATGTTGACATAAAAAATTTAATTAAAAATATGATTAATCCTATTAACAGATGTATACTAAAATAAACATGTTTAGTAATGTTTGTGCAAATAATGCATTTAAAAAATTAAAAATTAAAATTAATATAAGTCATTTAATGTATCAAATTTATATTATTAATAACATATTGTGAATAAAACATATTTCTTTCTTTTTCCTTTTGCCTTTCAAATTTGTTTAGTCATTTAAAAGAATACTAAATAAATAAGTTTCAATAAATATGATAAAAATTTAAAATTTAAAATTTAATAATATAATAAAAATTAAAAATTTTATAATATATTGGAAATTTTGAACATACACATGTATTGAATTATTTTTTTGTATAAAAATTTATTTTGAGGCAAATATCAATGTTTATTCATTTGTTGGAAAGGGGGTATTTTGGTCAAAGTAAATGTTTAATAGTCATATTTTACGGTCAACTAACGGTTGGGTGAATGAAAATTAAATATCAAATATGTAAGGAAGGTTTCTGTAACTTACATTTTAATTTCAAGGAAGGTCTATATACGTTTTCAAAATAGAGGGGAGGATTGTGTAATTTGGGTAAAACAAAGGGATAGTCAATGTATTTTACTCTAAAAATTAAAGGTCTCGTTAGCATTTTTAAATCTGGATTAGCGGCTAAATTCTGGCATATGATAACACTTACATCTATAGGGATCAAGGTAACCAAGTTGTATAAGATAGTCAACATCAACCAAATAATATTTCCCTAATAAATGTCCAAAAAGCAGCTGAAAAGCTCCAAAATGGAGCTTATATATTTTGCACGTTTATCATGACAAATCCCTAAAAGCCCAAATTCTCTATCACTCAACCAAACACTCCACTTTTAAATTAGTGTTTGGGGGGAGCGTTTGAACCCCCCCAAACGCTTAATTGAGCCAAAAAGCTCAATGGGTCATTTGAAGAAAAAAAATGCAGTGTTTGGTTTCACTGGTGAGCAATCGAGCTTAATTATATCTTAATAGCTTTTGTCATAAGCTCCATTTCTCAGCTTTTACTGATTTAGCTTTCGGGAAGAGTGAGAATGGTTAAAATATTTTTTCAGTTGTGTCCAATGTACTATCAGACTTATTACAATTTTACCCTTAATGTACTTTTTTTGCTACAAAAATTAATTTCAACTATTATTTGGTACTTTTAACCCTTAAAATATTTTTTCAACTGTGCCCAGTGTGTTATCAGACTGATTGCAATTTTATTTTTAATGTACTTTTTCAGTTCCAAAAATTATTTTAAACTATTTTTTAGTGTTTTTAACCCTTTAAAATATTTTTTCACCCACTCTCTCTTACTATTATCACAAAAGTCACTTGTGCTTAAATCAATCCAAACAAGTTTTACTTTTACAAAAGTCATTTATACAATCGTTGTTCCAAACATAAATCACATTACACAATCGGGCTTTTACCAAAAATAAAATTACCAAAAGCTAAATTGAGAAACTCCATTTTTCCTATCGCTGTTCCAAACACACCCTAAAACTAATAGACAATAGCATGAAAGCCAAAATTCGTGCATTTTAGGCCTATAAAACGCATAGCGAAATACACAGTAATAATTCAAAAAAAAAGAAGAAGGAAAAGTTACACTCAAACTCCAAAAAAGAAGGGAAATAAAAAAAATAGCCACTTAAAATTGTAAAATGATAAAATGGTCCTATGAAGTTGTTAATGCTTGCTCTTAGAGTTGTCAATAACCTACTAGTGGAGTTGTTAATAAGACCATTTTTTCATTATCCTTTTTTTTGGGACTTAAGTGTAATTTTTCTAAAAAAGAATGTAATATCCCAATTTTTGCTAGCACTTAAAGTTAGTTATACTTTAGGTTTTAATTAGTCAAGAGTATATAATAAATTAATACTTTAAACAGAAGTATCAAGTTCAAAAAAAAAAATCTCTATGAAATAAAATAATACAAATAAAATACCTCCTTAAAATAATTCTTCTAAAATTATGGATATGTGTATGTAAATATATCTTAATATTGGAATAAATGATATAAACAAAAAATACTGCCAGAATATTACTAATATTATTATTTTGTTAAAAAAAAAATAATTTAATATGAGTAAAACCCTAACCCTACTCTTATAAAATTCACTTCTTCTCCCACCAAAAACACCTCTTGGCGCTGTGCATAAAAAGTGTAACAGGTGCTCCTTCTTCTCTCATTCATTTTTCTCGTTCATCTGTCTTTGCGTTTGGCCAGTATTATTGTCTTGTCAAACCTTATTTTTCTTACTCTTCTTCCACTTTCCACGATATTGTCCTGTCATATCCCACCCCCTTCTCTCAATGCGCGTGTATTATAGTTCTTGAAAAAAAAAAGAAGAAAAGAAAGAAAATCACCCTTCATACCTTGTCCCTTTTTTCTTCATTTTTGATGAGTGATGGGAATTATATAAGAGACGCACATATTATTCTACCTCAGTATATCTCAACCTCCCATTATTCTTTAATTTTCTACATCCAATATAATGTTTTATGGGGTACGGTGATTTTTTATACTTAATTTCTTTATCTTCTTTAAAACAAGTATTTATTTTTTTAGTCCTCTTTTTTCCCCCTCAGTTCACTCCACTTGTGTCAGATGTTTGATTTTTTTACTTCAAATTTCAATTCAATCAAACATTTTATCTTTCATTTCTCTTATACATCATATTTTTTTATGCCTTCTTCTCTTGGTAGCCACATATACCACCCGTGTGTCTTTATATATGACGAGATTAGGTGGTTCTTCTTGAGGGTAGTTTTAATGTCCAGAATAGTTTATAATGATTGTAGAATAGTAACGAGTTATATATTAATAGATATGTGTTTGTAAATATGTAGACTCTCATTGAGAGCTTTGGAGTAATTCTTTGATAGCTATTTGTAAGTTGAAGAGTAACAGGTAACTCTGAATATTCTTCCATATACTTGTGAATTTTGTATGATGGTGAATGACTAACTTTTATTAAAAAAATGGACTAAATTATATATATGTGTGTATGTATTATAAATTTTCAAATAACTAATGTTACAAGTAAATTTCTTTATAACTTACTTTATTCACATTGGTAATAATTTAATTATAATAATATATGGTTGAATTATTGTTTTCTTTTAAACATATTTGAATATGTGATGATATTTGATACGAATGGAAGCATTATTTATTGTACATTTCCTTTTAATGGTATTATATTTATTGATAATTGAATATAACTGTCATGGCGGTTCCATTTGTGATGGGTTGGAATAAGGAGGAATTTGTATGTTGAGATTTTTTACCACGTGGTATGTCATCACTCGGTGCACAGTAGATGACACTTGCCAGGGCGCCCTTCTTCCATGTTTTCCTTTGGTCGGGATTGCATTGGAGCTATGGGACATGTGACACCTCCTTGGTTATGTTCTTTTAAGGAGGGGAGCCATAGTCCAGACTTAAGCTTTACACCTTTGGCCTGGTGTATCTTAAGAATTGGTGAGCTTGAGACAATCCAGTCAAATGGATGGATTTCTGTTGAACTATGTGTTAGCCATGGCTTCAGTCAGCGGAATAAGGATGGACGGTGATATAAGGGAGGTTGCAACTTACATATTACATAATTGTATATTACATGCTGTGATGAAAATACAGATTGAAATAATGATGATTAAACTTGCTTTTGTCTTGTATGAGGATTATGGTATATACAAATATATACGCAATCAATTCCTTCTTTTTATCATATGTGATTTGCTTGTATACGGTAAAAACTTTCAGTAGTTACTGAGACGTGGAATCTCATCCCTATATATTAACATTTTTAGGTGATTGTTCTAATAGGGAGTAAGGGAAGACACCTATGGAGTGAGCCTTGAAGGCTCTTTTGTGCTCCTAGAGCTCAAGTTATGTCATTTTTATTGCCATGGCCCTAAGACTTCCACATTTTATTCTGTTTTGTTGAAATGTTTTGAGGATTTGATTTAACACTGAGACGTGGGCTTTATTTGAACTGATTTGTAGTTTGACGGTTTGGATGTTGAACATCCTTATTGGCTATATTTGAAATACTTTGGTTAAGTATTTGGTTATTTAGATTTGAGGTGTTACATTTTTTGTATCAGAGCCAAAACGTTTTGTGGCTATTTTTTTTATTTTCTAAATTTTTTTCTTTTAACTTTTTAGAGGTCATGGCAAAATAAATATCATAACACGTGCACTTTCCTTTATTTAGTTTTGGAATTTGTTTGGTTATTTGTTTAGCTTTCCTAGTGTCCTTGTGGTATTTATCATAGGAGGGGAGAAATGTGTTACCCTAAGATATTCAACTGATTGGTAATGAGAATTTGCATCAAGATGATGCAATCTAGGAGCAAATAGGAGATATAATGGTAAATCTTAATTAAATGATATTAAGTTTTAGAAGAAAGATATGCCAACATATAATGTTAGACCCATATCAATGCTCGGTCCAATTTTGAATTTTGACTATCTGTTGTTGGTTTTAAGCCTCTAATTTGGATGTTTGGAAAGTCCTCATTTAGCTCTACTTATAATCTTGAAGAGGCGGGAGATGGCATTTTTTCTTCATGGATCTATTCATTCTATTTACAGATCTGTTTGTCCAATGGTTGCAAATTTTGGCATACTAATGGTTGGGATTACTTTGAGAGCTTATTTTGTGTCATTTGCAAATTATGATTAAGATGCGTGTCCTAGGAAATGAGTCCGGGTAATTGAATCTTTTTTCCATAAGTTAAACATTTTCTTGTTAGCATAGGCCCAACTCTACTTTCACACTAAGCAATGTTGTGGTTAGGTTTTGCAAATTCATGACCCAGTGAAGGGTGATTGACCAGAGGTATTCAATTGATTAGTAGCAAGCAATTATATCAAGATGTTGCAACTTTGCTAGAAATAATGGATATAATGCTAAATCTCGATAGGAGAGTTAAATTTAAAGCAGTGAATGACTATAATAGAAGGTTAAAGAGCTGGCATAGGAGAAGAATTATGTAAAGTTAAAATAAAGAAGTACATGGATAAACTAAAAATGAGAAAAAGGAGAAGGAAGCCCCCAAAACAAAGTTCAGGAAGCGGTTATGCTTTTGAAGTGAGATATATATATTATATGGAAAACATGATATTTGTTTTATGTTGAGGATATAGTCACGCTTCCTGATTGTTTTGCAAGGTACAATAAAGGATTTTTTTTAATGATAGAATCACTGGATTAAGTAGACTTTTAAAATTTTCTCAACAACAGGTTATTGCCATATCAAATGTGAATGGATGTATAGATAAATTTTATGATTAAAGTATAATTGAATTTTATAATCTCAGGAGGTTTGATGATGAGGTTTATACCGGCCAGTAAATGTTCCTGTTTAATATAAATGTAGTTACACCTACAATTAGTTTCATAACGGTCGTACGGATTTATGGGAACTTTAGGCTTGAATTTGGAAGTTGCAAACGGTACTATGTGCGGGGTTTGTTGGAACTTTAGGCTTAAATTTGAAGGTTCTATGGGAATACTGATTACGCATGGTTGTTACTAAAATAAGTCGAAACTAGGCGTTTTGAAAGAAAAGTAGGAAAATATATTCTGGAGTATAATCAACCCCAAAAAAAAAAAATCATAGTTCATTACAAGAAGAGTATCTCTTACTAGATAAAGATGAGCTAGATATTTTTGTGTAGTTCTTTTCCTTAGCAAAAAGAATTAAGATTGTACTTTGACCCAGTTGAATCTCCTAAAGTGGATATGATGATGATTTTGTTACTGCTAATTAAGTTTTGACAAGGCATGGTATGAAAATTATGGTTAAATGAGAGTAGTGTCAAAGCTACGAGGAGTGAGAATTTGTGTCGATTGTTATAGACTACAAAGAGGATATAATGTTAAAAGTGGCTTAAAAAAATCAATCAAAAATCAAGAAGCTGCGTTAAGCTTGAAAAGACATGTCACATTTAAAAATATTTGTAAATATTATAGTGAGAAAACACAAAAGCTATAGGCATGATTATATGTGTCCTATCAACAACTAACTCTATATTTAAATAAAAAAATCATATGAGTATTAATTATTATTTCCATGTGTCATTATGCCTATGAGTGTTTTATGAGGATTGTGATTGTTGTTTTAAATCACAAACTTAAGTTTTAGGATTTTATCAAATTATGATAAGGATGTATTCATTATTGAAAAGTGAGGAAATATATATATAAATGATTATAAATGTCGCATGTTGCTAAAGACTTAAAGTTGTTATGTTGTGAGTGCTAGGTGGTATATTATTGTAAGTATGTTATGATACACTAGGAACAAATGTTCATCAACATAATTAAGTAAATATATTATTGACTGTATCTAAGAAAAAGGGTTTTGAAAAGGAGGTTATTGTTATTTGACGGAGGAAAACCTAGTTGATCGTTAACGTGGATTTGGAAAGGAATCCCTTGAATAATTATGTTTCTAAAGCATGAATCTAGTAATAGCAATGATAAGAATAAATACTAAAGTACAAGAGCAACAACAGAGTTGTTGTTAAAATAGAATAGTGGTTAGAAACTATGGTATGTAGTTATGATCATGTAGGTACCTAACAAATCTTAGCGAAAGAATTTGAGATTGGCTGGATTGACTGGATATCAAAACCTCATGGATGGAATAAGATGATTAGAGGTAGTAAGTGAAATATTTATTAATAGTGTTGGTATAAGAAAGAGAATTCCTAGATTGAGAATTATATTGTGAAGCAAAGTATGATGGCTATTATAATTAAGAGTTGGTGAATCAGTGTTTGAATGATTGATGACCTTGTATTGGACACAAGGGATGATACAATAGTAGTCTTCTAAGGATTTTTTTAAAGCAGATAAAGAGGTTAAGAGATGAAATGGTAAATATTTGGCTTTAATGAGTGGTTGAGATGCAATTCTAAGTATATGATATATTGTGATTTCCAAAGTTTTGTTATGAATGGAAAATTGTTGTGAATCATATTTTAATCAATGATATATACAATGAGCATATATCTTTCCTAGAGTTTTGAAATTATCACAAACCGTTTAGAACTTCACATATTATTAGGACTCTATTCACATATTGAGTTAAATAAAAAATTTTAGTCAAAGTAATCTTTTTCTTTCATAAAGGAAACTGTGAACCAAAAGCTTTCTGTGGATTCAAGAGAAAAGATTTTGAAATGAGGTTTACTAACATTTTTTTTTTGAAATGTAGTTTTCCGAAAACAATTTTTTTCCACATATACATAAGACATAACAAGTTCATGTATTCTAAATATATTTATTTTACTATCTATTGTGCATGAAATTGCTCGTTATTATCTTAGCGTGGGGATATCAAAGTTTCATTTAGAAAACTGTTGGAGAAAAAAAAAACTCACCCATAAAAAGGTTTCTTTTCAAAATATCATGAGATTTGTAAAATTTTAGGTTTTCTTAAATATATAATGAAAAAAAAAAATTTAATAATGTGTGTGTTGAGTGATTAGTCTTTAGGGTAAGATTGAAATATGTAATATCGGGATTTTGTTTAAGATTAGTAATTTGCAGTAGATACTCAATTAAATTTTGGGAAAATGTCTCTTGGATATTAGGAAGGTTACGTGGAAAAAAAAAGGGTAGTGAATTAAGATCAAGTCAAGGATGGTACCATAACATTATGTTGGGATAAATATATAGATTTTGTAAGAGTATGATTCAAAGGGATTCTAGACTAGAAGTTCATTAAGGATTCCGTATGATCTTATTTGAGTAACTAGTTTGAGAATGAGGATAGCTATTATGCAATTGTGGGCGAAATAACATCGTATGAAAAAAAAATGAAGAATTTAATTATATGCTAAATGGTGTTAACAAATTTTGTTTTAAATTGGTATGCTAAAGTAAAGGGTTCTCTTCTATGGTTTGAGATTTTATAGTTTTATATACTTATTTTATTTTATTTTGTCAACATTTTTGCCTTTACTTTGCTTGTCATTTGTTTGTTGTGGGTCTCTTTTATTTTGTTGGTTTGAGTTCAATGTTATTGGTTGGTAGATATTATGACTGAGCTCATTTCGATGGAATGAAATTATAATTATTTGGTTGGCCAAAACAAATTAAAATTTTAATGATGGTTTAGTGTTTGGAGTAGTATTTTCTAATGAAACTCATTGGATGTTGGCTCAGGTGTTGAATTTTGAAGACAAAATTTTTTTTAGGAGGGGAGAATTGTAACATCCCAATTTTTACTAGCACTTAAAGCCCGTTTGGTTCAACCGCATTGCATGCCTGCAATGGTAATCATGATTGCATTACCAAGAGAAGAGTGTTTGGTAGCTCTTCAGCATGGTAATAGGGTTTACCATGGTAATGAAGATTACCCAAAAATTGGTAATCCTCATTCATACCTCCCCCCTATGAATCCTCATTACCATCCCATTGCATAGTCTAAAAAGTCCAATTTACCCTTTAGTTTCCTTTGTCTTTGTTTCACTTATCTCATTTCACTTGCCGCATCACGTCGCAACTGCCACCGCCACAACCTCTTCCTCTTCCACCGCCGTCACCTCCACTCTCTGCCGCCACCACTATCTCCTCTACCGCCGTCACCTCCACCCGCCACCACCCCTGGCCCCGCCACCGGCCCACCGCCCGCCACCGGCCTACCACCCACTACCACCTCTTCCACCCCCCGCCACCCACCGCCGCCACCACCACCTCCTTCTCCATCACCGCCGCCACTACCACCTCCTCTTCCACCGCCACCCTCACCCCCGCCGCCCCCACCACCCATTGCCCACCGCCTACCACCACCTCCTCCTCTGCCGCCACCCTCACCCCCGCCGCCCCCACCACCCATTGCCCACCGCCTACCACCACCTCCTCCTCTGCCGCCACCCTCACCCCCGCCGCCCCCACCACCCATTGCCCACCGCCTACCACCACCTCCTCCTCTGCCGCCACCCTCACCCCCGCCGCCCCCACCACCCATTGCCCACCGCCTACCACCACCTCCTCCTCTGCCGCCACCCTCACCCCCACCGCCCCCACCGACCCACCGCTTATCGCCCACCACCACCTCCTCCACCCCCACCGCCCACTGCCACTACCACCACCTCCTCCTCCGCCGCCACCCTCGCCTACCGCCACCACCTCCTCCTCCACCCGCCGCCGCCGCCTCCACCACCTCCTCCTCCACCCCCCACCGCCCATTGCCGCCCACCACCACCTCCTCTACCCCCACCGCCCATTGCCCACCACCACCTCCTCCACCCCTACCGTCCACCGCCACTACCACCACCTCCTCTTCCACCCCTCGCCGCCGCCACCACCTCCTCCTCCACCCCCGCTCCCACCGCCCACGCCACCCCTATCATTGCCACCACCACTACCTCCTCCTCTCCATCCCCGCCGTCGCTGTCTTGTAACTATTTTTTCTACAAAGATTATATTAAGGGGTAAAATAGACTTTGTGTAATATATTAATTTTAAATAATTGTTAAAATATTAACTCATTGCACATTACTTAAAAATCAAACCAAACACTACCCTTGTAATTAATATCGCATTGCATTACCATTGCATCGCATTGCACTGCACTACAGGGTGTAATGGGATCGAACCAAACGGGCCCAAAGTTAGTTATACTTGAGGTTTTAATTAGTCAATAGTATATAATAAATTAATACTTTAAACATAAGTATCAAGTTCAAAAAAAATTTCTATGAAATAAAATAATACAAATATAATATCTCCTTAAAATAATTCTTCTAAAATTATGAGTATGTGTATGTAAATATATATTAATATTGGAATAAATAATATAAACAAAAAATACTGCCAGGATATTACTAATATTATTATTTTGTTAAAATAATAATAATTTAATATGAGTAAATCCCTGACCCTACTCCTATAAAATCCACTTCTCCTCCCACCAAAAACACCTCTCGGCGCCGCGCATAGAAACTGTAACAGGTGCTCCTTCTTCTCTCGTTCATTTTTCTTGTTCATCTGTCTTTGCGTTTGGCTAGTATTATTGTCTTGTCAAACCTTATTTTTCTTACTCTTCTTCCACTTTCCACTGTATTGTCCTTTCATATCCCACCCCCTCCTCTCAATGCCCGTGTGTTATAGTTCTTGAAAAAAAGAAAGAAAGAAAATCACTCTTCTTACCTTGTCCCTTTTTTCTTCATTTTTAATGAGTGATGGGATGTATAGATATTGATTTTTGTTTGTTTGTTTGTAGCCCCATCTCCCTCTTTCAATGTGACTGTGTGTGGGTGTTATATATATATATATATATATTATGTATTTCAAGACCCTACATCATTTTTCGTCCTTACTAGGTGTGTCTATATATTTGAGTTCTTGACAGATTCATTGTTAGGACTCAAGATTCTAATGGAAACGAAACTCCCAACACTATCCTATTTTGTCTTCATTACAGGTATTTGAGAAAAATGTAAAACTATTTTCTATATTTTTCTGGAAAAAGCAAAATAATATAAAGAGACGCGCACATTATTCTACCTTAGTATATCTCAACCTCTCATTATTCTTTAATTTTCTACATCCAATATAATGTTTTATGGGGGTACGGGGATTTTTTATACTTAATTTCTTTACCTTCTTTAAACAAAGTATTTATTTTTTTAGTCCTCTTTTTCCCATCAGTTCACTCCACTTGTGTCAGACCTTTGATTTTTTTAGTTCAAATTTCAATTCAATCAAACATTTTATCTTTAATTTCTCTTATACATCATATTTGTGTATGCCTTCTTCTCTTTGTAGCCACATATACCACCCGTGTGTCTTTATATATGAAGAGATTAGGTGGTTCTCCTTGAGGGTAGTTTTAATGTCCAGAATAGTTTATATTGATTGTAGAATAGTAACGAGTTATATATTAATAGATATGTGTTTGTGAATTTGTAGATTTTCATTGAGAGCTTTGAAATAATTCTTTGATAGCTATTTGTAAGTTGAGGAGTAACAGATAATTCTAAATATTCTTTCATATACTTGTGAATTTTGTATGATGGTGAATGACTAACTTTTATTATAAAAAAAAGGACTAAATTATATATGTGTGTATGTATTATAAATTTTTAAATAAGTAATGTTATAAATAAATTTCTTTATAACTTATTCTATTCACATTGATAATAATTTAATTATAATAATATATGGTTGAATTATTATTTCAATTTACGTGAATAAATATTTTCAGAGATCTTAACAAAAATATAAACTCGTGAAAGCAAAATGAGGAGGAACGGCCAGATGATATAAGCACGTGTCAGGTGATGTGTGGTGCTAGTATCAAGCCAAAGAGTAAAGATCTTAACGGTCCATAGTGTATTCTGTATGGTACACGTGGCGAGGAAGGACGACTCAGCTCAGCGTCATGTTCCCAACATGAAAAATGATTGAAAAAATGATTTTTTTTAATTTGATTTTTATAATCTTACTTTGAATAAAAATCAGATTATGTAATGTGATTTATTTTTGGTATAAATAACTTTTATAAAAGTAAAACTTATTTAAATTAACTTAAATATAAATGACTTTTGTGATAATAGTAAGAGAGAAATTAAATTTGAAATTAAAAAAAAATTATAAAAGTTAAAGTTGGAAAATTTGGGAATTAAGATTAACACAATTTGGTGAAATAATATTACATAAGTAATTAGATCATATGTCCCTTACAATTTGGTCTTTAATTGAGTAACAAATATGATCCATTTAGGAGGAAGATCGCCTATTATAATTTATGGTGGAAGATTGTTCATCTACACTATTATTATCTACATCAACTATATTCTCAGCTTCATCTTGCCAAAACACTACATTTTCAATATCAGTTCTTCTAATAAAATTATGTAGGGCCATTGTTGCACAAACAATGTAAACTTATGTCTAGTAGTTGTACTTGCGCATTTTTTATAACAATTAAGATCGATTCTTCCACACTCTAAAAGTTCTTTCTATAGTTGACATCAAACTAGAATGATAAAAATTAGAATAAAAACTCTAACTATCCTTGTGTTTTACCTTTATTATACAGACCTCCCCTCACCGTTAACTCGGTTAAAGATTTTTATTTTTAATTAAAATAAATTTTATTTACTAATTCAATCTTCGTCGTTACTAATTTCTAATTTTGACTAAAATTGTTTAATTAATTTAAGAGGTTTTTTTTTTCTTTTTCTTAACTTTTTTTTTACTTTTGTAAATAGTCATCTGTTAACTTTTTTTCATATTAAGATAAATACTTGATTAATTTAATTAATGTTGACATAGAAAATTTAATTAAAAATATGATTAATCCTATTAATAGATGTATACCAAAATAAACATGTTTATAAATGTTTGTGCAAATAGTGTATTTAAAAAATTAAAATTTAAAATTAATATAAGTCATATAATGTATCAAATTTACATTATTAATAACATATTGTGAATAAAACATATTTCTTTCTTTTTCCTTTTGCCTTTCAAATTTGTTTAGTCATTTAAAAGAATACTAAATAAATAAGTTTCAATAAATATGATAAAAATTTAAAATTTAAAATTTTATAATATAATAAAAATTAAAATTTTATGATATATTGGAAATTTTAAACATACATATGTATTAGAATTATTTTTTTGTATAAACATTTATTTTGAGGCAAATATCAATGTTTGTTCATTTGTTGAAAAGGGGGTATTTTGGTCAAAGTAAATGTTTAATAGTCAGATTTTACAGTCAACTAACGGTTGGGTGGATGAAAATTAAATTTTAAATATGTAAGGAAGGTTTCTGTAACTTGCATTTTAATTTCAAGGAAGGTTTATATACGTTTTCAAAATAGAGGGGATGTTTGTGTAATTTGGGTAAAATAAAAGGATAGTCAATGTATTTTACTCTAAAAATTAAAGGGCTCGTTAGCATTTCTAAATTTAGGTTGGCAGTTAAATTCTGGCATATGATAACACGTACATCTATAAGGACCAAGGTAACCAAGTTGTGTAAGATAGCCAGCATCAACCAAATAATATTTTCCTAATAAATGTCCAAAAAGAAGCTGAAAAACAGTCCAAAAAGCAGCTGAAAATCTCCAAAATGGAGCTTATATATTTTGCGCGTTTATCATGACAAATCCCTAAAAGCCCAAATTCTCTATCACTCAACCAAACACTCCACTTTTAAAACTAATAGACAATCGCATGAAAGCCAAAATTCGTGCATTTTAGGCCTATAAAACGCACAGCCAAATACACAATAATAATTAAAAAAAACAGAAGAAGGAAAAGTTACTGTAACATTCTTATTTTTAGAATATAATTATAATTTAAAAATAATTATGAATTTAGTAGTAACTTTTTAAAAATAAAATAAAAATAAAATAAAATATAAAAATAAAATAATAATAATAATAATAATAATAAAATAATATATATATATATATATATAAAAAACTGTGGGTGCCAATTTGGCCCCACAGTTGAAAAATGAGGGAGGCACTTTCGGTGCCTCCACTCATTCATAATTGGCGCCTTATGGCGCCAATTATTAGAGGTGGAGGAGGGAGGTATTATAAATACCCCCTCTTCCTTCTTACTTCACTCAGATCGTTTGGGTGAAGTGATAGTTTAGAAGCCGTATGGTGTATGGTGTGATGTTGATAGGAGTATTTTCATATATTTGGAGATCAATAAGGTACTCAAATTCTTTTCTGATCACAACTCTTCTTTTGTGAAAATGTTCTAAATAATTTTCTCTTTCTTGTGATAGTAATTTTGTGTGGATTAGAGAAAATTTTAAGATTAAGATTTTGGACAAATTTGAGTTTTGTTAATATAAAGCTATAGGAATATAGAGGAGGATTAATAGTTAATTTTAATCAGGTTACTTTTGTTATGTAGTTGGTATATAATTTTATAATGAATTTTTCTATATAATTAATCTATGAATAATTATATATTGAGCTCTTTATCCGATTAAATTTGGATTAAATAATTTATTTGGTTTGTTGGAGGTATTATAGAAATTCAAATCGGTTTAGTTTGGTAAATTTTGTTGTATAAGAAATTATAAATTATAATTTGATATTAAGAATTAGATTTTTTATATAATTTTAATTATGTGGGAGTTTCAAATATTGTTTAATAATTAGACTATATTCATATAAATTAGAAAAAGAGATTTAGTTATTTTAGAAGGTTGATATTGATGATTATATAATAATAGATATGTTAAAGGTGAAACTTTAATTTATAAAAATTAAGTGGTTGACGAGAGAAAATGATATAGAGGTTGTTTAAGGATTGTTAAGGAAGTTAGAATATTTAAGGATAATAATAGTAGAGGAAAATTGGAGATAAATTGTGTAAATTATTTATTTTAGTATTACTTGGGGTTAATTGTTACTTAAATTGATAATATAGAGTTTTCTTGGAATCGGTGATTGTTCGTATTTGGTACTTAAGTTAAAGTTAAGCTTGGAATTGAGGTAACCGGGGTTAATTTATTTTATATGCTTGTTTTGGATTGTAAGGTGTTTTCTAAACCTTACTTTCATCTATACCGCTTGTATGTGTTTTGAAAAATTATGTGTATGTTTGAATATGAACCTAGTTTAGTGAAGCAGTGTATTTTCAAAATTTTATATATGAGCATAGATATTATTAAAATTGTTACTGTTGTAATGGTTATGATTTTTGAGATGGAATGTTGTAGAAGATATGATAATTTGTATATGTTTCGAGAATTATATTGATATATTGTTTTTCTATTATGGGATATGGTGAGTTGTGTGGAAGAGATATGGTGAAACTGTGCCCATCGACTCTCTCATTCCTGGCCCGGATTTTGAGTTGAGTGTTTTAGACGGACAACTCCCTGTTACGGTATATTGGTGGTGGCATGGGAGGGGTAGTATTCTTGAAGTGACTAGCCAACCTTTGGCCAGGTATACTAGCATTGATAGGCTATACCACGTCCAGAAGCTATAAGGAGGAGCAGGATGGATGAGTGGGGATGGTTCTAATTGTTGAACATATTATATGAAGTTTAATTATTGAGAATATTATTAATATTATGTTAGTTAAAGCTGCTTCACTGACTTACAATCTTTTCCTGCATATTTTGTAAATTAATTTTTGGTTACTGAGACTTTATGTTTCACCCCGTCGTTATAAATATTTTTCAAGCGAGACCTCTAATTTGGCTAGAGTCCAAGGGAAGCAACCAGAGGCATAGACGTTGAGAATCCTGTAGGCCTCTTGTGGTATTGGTGTGGTATTATTCTCTATATTACCATTATAGGACATATTATGTTTTCGGAGATATCATATTTACTGTTTGGATAACTGTTTTAATGAATATCTTTGTAGTGGGTTTGTGGGCGAGTTTGTACCTTGAACTCTGATATGTTTTAAATGGGAAATTGTTTTCGATTATTACTGGTTAACCAGATTTTGTAAAATCATTACGGTTAATTATTGTTCGGAGAAAGGGTCGTTTCAGTTACACTCAAATCCCAAAAAAGAAGGGAAATAAAAAAATAGTCACTTAAAATTGTAAAATGATAAAATAGTCCCATGAAGTTGTTAATGCTTGCTCTTGGAGTTGTCAATGACCCACTAGTGGAGTTGTTAATAAGACCATTTTTTCATTATCCTTTTTTTTTAGAGTTAAGTGTAATTTTTCTAAAAAAGAATGTAATATCCCAATTTTTGCTAGCACTTAAAGTTAGTTATACTTTAGGTTTTAATTAGTCAAGAGTATATAATAAATTAATACTTTAAACAGAAGTATCAAGTTAAAAAAAAAATCTCAATGAAATAAAATAATACAAATAAAATACCTCCTTAAAATAATTCTTCTAAAAATATGGGTATGTGTATGTAAATATATCTTAATATTGGAATAAATAATATAAACAAAAAATACTGCCAGGATATTACTAATATTATTATTTTGTTAAAATAATAATAATTTAATATGAGTAAATCCCTGACCCTACTCCTATAAAATCCACTTCTCCTCCCACCAAAAACACCTCTCGGCGCCGCGCATAGAAACTGTAACAGGTGCTCCTTCTTCTCTCGTTCATTTTTCTTGTTCATCTGTCTTTGCGTTTGGTTAGTATTATTGTCTTGTCAAACCTTATTTTTCTTACTCTTCTTCCACTTTCCACTGTATTGTCCTTTCATATCCCACCCCCTCCTCTCAATGCGCGTGTGTTATAGTTCTTGAAAAAAAGAAAGAAAGAAAATCACTCTTCATACCTTGTCCCTTTTTTCTTCATTTTTGATGAGTGATGGGATGTATAGATATTGATTTTTGTTTGTTTGTAGCCCCATCTCCCTCCTTCAATGTGACTGTGTGTGGGTGTTATATATATATATATATATATTATGTATTTCAAGACCCTACATCATTTTTCGTCCTTACTAGGTGTGTCTATATATTTGAGTTCTTGACAGATTCATTGTTAGGACTCAAGATTCTAATGGAAACGAAACTCCCAATACTATCCTATTTTGTCTTCATTACAGGTATTTGAGAAAAATGTAAAACTATTTTCTATATTTTTCTGGAAAAAACAAAATAATATAAAGAGACGCGCACATTATTCTACCTTAGTATATCTCAACCTCTCATTATTCTTTAATTTTCTATATCCAATATAATGTTTTACGGGGGTACGGGGATTTTTTATACTTAATTTCTTTATTTTTTTTAAATCAAGTATTTATTTTTTTAGTCCTCTTTTTACCCCTTCAGTTCACTCCACTTGTGTTAGACCTTTGATTTTTTTAGTTCAAATTTCAATTCAATCAAACATTTTATCTTTCATTTCTCTTATACATCATATTTTCTTATGCCTTCTTCTCTTTGTAGCCACATATACCACCCGTGTGTCTTTATATATGAAGAGATTAGGTGGTTCTTCTTGAGGGTAGTTTTAATGTCCAAATAGTTTATAGTGATTGTAGAATAGTAACGAGTTATATATTAATAGATATGTGTTTGTGAATTTGTTGACTCCTATTGAGAGCTTTAGAGTAATTATTTGATAGCTATTTGTAAGTTGAGGAGTAACAGGTAACTTTGAATATTCTTCTATATACTTATGAATTTTGTATCACCGGTGGAAAAATGGCTTTTTAGACCGGTTAAAAATGACTTTTTAGACCGGTTTTGGATCCGGTCTTGATACAGCCGGTCTAAAAAGTCTGTTATTTTTTAGACCGGTTAAGAAACCGGTCTTAAAAATCACTTTTTTAGACCGGTTGTTTGAAGACCAGGTCTAAAAAGTCCATACTTTTTAAAAACCGGTATAAAAAAAAAAAATTTCAAGACTTTTAAGACCGGTTCTTAAAATAACCGGTCTTAAAAGTCATACTTTTTAGACCGGTTCTTATAATAACCGGTCTTAAAAGTACTTTTTAGACCGGTTATTATAAGAACCGGTCTAAAAAGTATGACTTTTAAGACCGGTTATTTTAAGAACCGGTCTTAAAAGTACTTTTAAGACCGGTTATTCTAATAACCGGTCTAAAAAATGATATTTTTTTTTAAAAAAAATAAATGTGGATTTTTTTTTTTGTAGTGCTCTACCTGTATCACCCTTTTCACTCTAGACTCTGAACAAAAGGCAATGAGAAACAGAACAAAACAAAGAGAAAAAAAAGAAAGAATCATCTTTTTATCATATTCACTCAACTTTTCTACCAATCCATATCTCTGAGATAAGAGAAACTTATCTTAGATTTATTCAATGTAATGAGTTCAAAATTTATTAGATGCTCATCACTTATTCAGCTAATTTCACTTGACATCAAGAGTATAACACACATACAGTCATTGAGTTCATTTTATCGCACATCAATAAATAATACAACTGCTTACCATCTAAATCTTCAGCAGCATCTCCACCCTCATTAGTAAAGTTACGAGTTTCAACCTTCAATAAAAAAACAAGCATCATATTGCCCCCATATAATTATATATTCCTTGCATAGCTAATCAAACGAAACACAAAGAAGAACAACGTTGTAAAATCATAAATAATTAAAGAGGGAAAGAAGAATACTAACTTCAAGAAACTCCTCCTTCTTATCATCACTTACAGTATACTAAAACTAAAAAGACGAAAAGATGCTTCCTTCGCAACAACGCAAGGTTGATGTTCTCTTCTTCAACCTTTTCTAAAATGCTGAGTCTGCAAATCACATTCATGGTATAAGTCTATGTGACCAAGCAAAGCAAGACCCATACTAGAGATAGAAAAGCAACTACAGTGAAAAGTCGCGACGAAGGAGATCAGAGCAAGCGAGGTTGTGGCGGCAACAAACTCATTTAGTGCGAGGGTGAGAGCACCGCAGCAACAAACATGAGAATGAGATCGAGAGAAGATTATCGAGCTCACAGAATAATCGCACCAAGAAGAGAGGTTTCAGATTAAGAGAGCGAAAATTAGGCGCGACAAAGAGGAGATTCAAAAATTTAGGGTCGATAGTTTAAACCGGTTATAAATAAAACCGGTCTTAAAAGGGTGAAATTTTTTTTAAAAAAAATTTCATATTTAAAAAAAATCAATATTTTTTTTTTTAAAATATCACTTTTTAGACCGGTTATTAGAATAACCGGTCTAAAAAGTACTTTTAAGACCGGTTCTTAGAATAACCGGTCTTAAAAGTCACACTTTTTAGACCGGTTCTTATAATAACCGGTCTAAAAAGTACTTTTAAGACCGGTTATTCTTAGAACCGGTCTTAAAAGTCTTGAAAAAAAAATTTTATACCGATTTTTAAAAAGTACTTTTAAGACCGGTTCTTATAATAACCGGTCTAAAAAGTACTTTTTAGACCGGTTATTCTTAGAACCGGTCTTAAAAGTCTTGAAAAAAAATTTTTATACCGATTTTTAAAAAGTCTGGACTTTTAATGTTTTGATATTTAAGACCGGTTATTATAAATAACCGGTCTTAAAAGTTTAAAATTTTTAATTTTTTAAATATTTTGATATTTTAAGACCGGTTTTATTTATAACCGGTCTAAATAATTTTTTTAAGACCGGTTTTTTTGAGAACCGGTCTTAGAAGTTCTATATAATTACAAAACTGCCACCGGTCAAATTTTTTAGACCTTATTCGCTATAACCGGTCTAAATATGGCGGTCTAAAAAGGGAATTTTGTACTAGTGTATGATGATGAATGACTAACTTTTATTAAAAAAAATGGACTAAATTATATATATGTGTGTATGTATTATAAATTTTCAAGTAAGTAATGTTACAAGTAAATATCTTTATAACTTACTTTATTCACATTGGTAATAATTTAATTATAATAATGTATGGTTGAATTATTGTTTTCTTTTAAACATGTTTGAATATGTGATGATATTTGATACAAAATAAATCAAGGGTGAACACAATAAAAGTTTTAATAAACCTAAAATGAAACTTATATTTTGAGACTCACCCATTCACAAATTTAAAACTTATATTTTAGTACGTAATATGTAAATCAGGGGTGAACATGGTGATTAATTAAACTGAAATAAATTAATGAATAATAATCGGAAGGGGAGAGGCATTATCTCATTCTCAGCATGGACGTCCACACACGCATAGTGTCTCGCAATCACGTCCTTGTCACGTGACTTTCCCTCCCACACAGGGCACCACCCACGCAGCCCATCCCTCCATGAAATGAGTTTCGGTGGCATCAAAATCTGGACAGTTGGATAGAATTTGGATGGTTTAAATTTAATTTTTAAATTTTTATTTTTTTTAAAAAAAATATTTTAATAGGTACAGAATTTAAAATAAAGATAATTTCTTAACTAACATTTTTTCAAAAAATCATTTTTTATTAAAAAAAGCACCTATTTTAAAAAATCAAATACAAACCGTACGTCCAGATCCAGATCTAAACGAGCTCGAGGATTGACACCGAAACTTCCTCCCTCCATTGTTTTTGTTGTTGCAGAGAGGGTAACTATATCATACCACTTATAATCATCATCCTTGATCTTTTCATCAAGTCCAGAGGAATTCCTATAATTTCTCTGAAAACCATACGTCTGACTGTGTGTGTGTAATCCCTGGTTTTAATATCAAATTCTGAGTTATATCTTACATTTAAAAGCTGTGATTACAAACAAGAAAAAAAACAGTCCCTTAACTTCATCTTTGAGCCATACGTCGGGGTTTTATTTATCCCAAGAAACACAATCAGAAGATTGATATGATGCCGCGACAACAGATTTGGTCATATGTTTGTTGAGATTGAGGTTTAATCTAATACTCTTTTTTAGTCATAAAGACCTAGTTAAGGGATTTGTTTTGGTTACGCTTTAGCCAAATGCAAGACTTTATGTTGTATCTCAAAGTTTTAATTGTTTTTCAAATCATTTATACTTATTGCACATATTAAATGAAGTTTTATTCATCGGAATAATAAGAAAAAGAAATATTTTAATGAAACGAAAACAATTCATATAAGGTTAAGGTGCATATAATATATTGCAAATTCACCCATAAAAGTATTTTGTCATAGGCATCTAACATCACAAACTTTTTTTTAGGTGTAAATTAAAAGTATATATATAAAGTTTTGAAAATGGTGCAAACATATTACAGTTTTTAAGTAGAGCCGGGAAAACGGGCCGTGCCCGTCGGGCCGGCCCTTTTAGACCCTGGCCCTTTAAGGGCCGGGTTTATAAATTATAGCCTCAAAAGGAAGTTTGGCCTAAAAGGGCCGGCCCTGGATGAAGGGCCTCGGACCGGCCCTTTAGGCACGTTTATTTTTTACTTGGAAAGGAACCATGTTGCACTTTTGAATTATCTTATTGAATCTATATGTCACTCTGTCCTCATATTGTATAGAGTATGATTTTTGAGTATATTGTTTTGTCTAATTGAATCATATTGTGATTTTTGAGTATATTGTTCTGCCTATTTAGACTAAAATCATATATTATATATATACTATTCTGCCTGATAGAGTATGATTTTTGATGGAGGTTGTGATTATTTGACTACTTGAACTTACTGTTCAAAGTGAAACACAATCAAATGTCCTTGAAATTGATGATAGTGGCGAAGAAGGTGAAAATGATAGTCATCATACTTATATTGTTTAGAGGTTAGAGTATTTAGCTTCTTGCCTTCTTATACTTTAGCCTTTGTGTGAGTTATTTATGAACATGATTTTACCTTTCATTATACATTAGTAACTATGTTTGTTTGTTACAAGAGACGTGTTATTTAAACCTTAATGTTGACAACATTTATGTATTAAATTATAACTTTAATTGTTGTTATTTACTAATTATATATCTCTGGGGAAAATACGGAGGAAAAATAATTAAATATTGTGAAAAGGATTTCCCGGTCCTGATGCTCTCGGGCCGGGCCTTGAAAAACTGCAATTTTCCTGACCCCAAACCTTTTAGGGCTGGCCCTATTAGGCCCTGGCCAGTCAAGAGCCGGCCCTGTAGAGCCGGGCCGGCCCTGTAGAGCCGGGCCGGCCCTGATTCCCAACTCTATTTTTAAGTCAACCAATGTTGATCATTTAGCAGGCATATAAATTAAACAATGGTGCTAAAATGTCAAAGCCGTTAGAAAATCATGTAGTATATTCTTATACCATTGTCTTAATTGACATGTTTGTTAAACAGTTAATGTTAATTAACTTATTCTCACACCATTCTAAACACTTCATGTATTCATTTACATTTAAGAAAAGTTTACGTTGTCCTTGTCCGGTATTTCGCCAAATAGTTTATGGGTAGGTTTAACACTTCATACAAATAAATAAATAAAGACGCGGCGATGGAGGTGGTGTCGAGGAAGAAGGACCAGTCATGCAGGAGCGGGAGTGAAAGATTTGACTACTGTTATTCTCACTCAGTGGTTAGTATTCAGTATCCACCAAACAGGTTCCTCTAGACCACAAAACACCTTCCTTTGTCAAAAGCACCCTTTTGTCCTTTTCTTTCCCCTCTAATTACCTTTTCCTAGTGAAAAAACAGTCTCGCCCCATTATTGCATCAGATACACTAATTGTAACGGGCCATGTGTATAATTTAAGAAAAAGTGTTAGTGATGCTTCATTTTCTTCCCCGTGGTTATACAATTACAACCTCTTGTGCTCCCAAACACAAGTTTTGTACATCATTAATTTCCCTGTTGTACTTCTTTTTCTGTGTGATGCATGACCTCGACATATAACATGTACGTAGCTGAAGTTTTTGTCCTCTTCCTCCCCCCAGAAATTAAAACTCGGTAGGTTATTATTACTAGTTCCCGGTGGCCTGGCCACCACGTATGTAGTGGGGAAAACGTCGTATTTGCACTAAAAGAAAATGGGACTAATATAGAATTAAGAATTAGTTTTTTCCATTCACGCATGCATTTCCTCGACATCTAATTAAATTCAATAGAAAAAATATTTGTAGTGGGAAAATGGGACGGAGTGGACGTTCCGTGAAAATTTAGATGGCTAGCTAATGTAAAAGCATATATATATATATATATATGCATGAGAAAGAGAGAGAAGAGAGACATGAATATACGGCGATATCATTAATGTCCTGAATTAACTTATTAATTATTACTTTCTCCCGTCTTAAATATAGGATATAGTTTATAGTACAATTTACACTACAAACTATGTCTTATATTTAGGACTAGAGATAGTATAACCCAACCTTACATGCATAGGCATGGCTTACGCAATGACTTAGTGCATCTGACCACGTGAGTTTTCTATTAACAGCCAGAGCCGTTGGTGCTTTGAGTGATTATTTAACAAGGCAATACCTATATTAGTGTCTCAAGTACGTGATACTTATTATGTAATGCTTCAATAAAATCTATTACAAAACCAACAATATATATCTCTAAGGCCATATAATACATGGATGGAAAAGTATGTCTAACTATTGGATATTTAATATTATCAGATCTTATATTAACAACCGTAGTATTAATCGTCATATATATTACAAGTTGGGAACTCACCTCTTAACACTCTGAAAATTAAAACTGACCCATCCTTAATGCAACACACCTTTCATGAAAGTCCCACTACTACAAACTAGACATTTAACGACCCTAAAGGACGTCCCTTTTTAAATTAGCTAGGGACGCCCAAAGTTCAATACTTAGCGGGAAATATTGGCGCTGGTTGAATTTTTTTAAAAAAAAAAATTTGAACCACTTTAGACGTCCCCAGTCAGACTGGGGACGTCTAAAGCTCACTTTAGACGTCCCCAGTTTGACTGGGGACGCGGAAAAGCCTGTTAGACACCCGTCCCATCAACAGCAGGCCAGCAGCTTTATTTTCCTTCCCCAAGCTTCATTCCGTCTTCCCTCGTGAGCTTTGTTCCAAGCTCTCTTCCTCTTTCCCCTTTCCCTTGCTTCCTTTCCCGTCTTCCTTCCTCTTTCTCAGTTCGTTGCTGCAACTCCCTTTCCCGTGCTTCCTTCCCTATCTGCCTTCCTCTTTCTCATAATCATATTTCTATTTTTCCCTCTCTCTTCTTTGACAAGAGCACCATCATTTGTGTCTCCCTTTCACAACTATCGTCTTCCTAGCTAGTGGCACCATGAGTCATCTCCATTTCCGTCGTCCACAGGTTTGTCTCTCACTCCCACAACTTTGGGTACAAATGATTGAACAAATGCTTGTAAATGTTAATTTAAATCAGATTATGAAACTGGAAAAACAGAGTAACTTGTATATGCATACTTTTAATCTCCTTCTAATTTGGTTGATATGGAAATGAACTGTCATTATTGCATACTTGTTTTTTTCGTTAGCAGACTTCAACACGGTGATGTATATATATAGACATGAGTTAAAAAAATGACAATGATACTTAGGAATGAATTTGGTTTGGCTTAGGTTAGTCTAGTTTAACATTATTCAAAAGTCAACTAAATTACAAAAATATGTCAGAGTTTTGCCTCAAATGCGTGTATGGTTCTTTGGGATGAATTTCCAAGGTGCGAATTAGAGTTGTGTTGTTGTACATACTATTAGATTGTTGGAAAACATGTTTATTAGATAGTGTTGAACTGCTGTTGTTTCCATTCTGATTTATGCAATATTTCTTCTATCCAATTTCTGCAGTTTAAATTTGCTGGACAGTGATGTAAATATAAAAGGCCATAAAAAAAACTTTAGAAGTCCCCAGTGCAAATTAGGGACGTCTAAAGTGTTTCTGAACCACTTTGGACGTCCCTAATTTGCACTGGGGACGTCTAAAGTGGTTCAGAAACACTTTAGACGTCCCCAGTAACGACTGGGGACGTCTAAAGTCTGACCAAAAGACGTCCCCTATTTTAGGGACGTTATTGACAGTTTTTTCTACGACGCTTAGATAGACGTCCCTCTGTTTTCAGACGTTAAAAGGCCTAAAAAAGGGACGTTAAAAGCGTTTTTTGTAGTAGTGTCCAGTAGTGCCATGAATATAACGAGGAGATATATATATATATATATATATATATAATTTAAACAGAATTATACCTTTCATGAAAGGTTCAAAGCAAATTTCTCATATGACAACACATTAAGACGAGCTTAAATGATGAAAAAGAGACTTGCAGAAAGGACAAGGAAGTCGACAGGCACGGTTGCCACGGCAAGCTCACACACACACACACACACACACACACATATATACGAGTTCAATTTGTCCTTTTGTAGAAACAGTACAATACGAACAATATAATTACATTCAAAGAACTTACACAAATGGTATAGGAAACACGATATGTCACTATGTCAGGGACCTAACTGAGAAGGGTATTAAAGATGTACACATCATTTTAGAGGCAAAAATCCAAACAAAAACCCTAATAGCTTGCCTCTTGTGCAGGGCAGTCCTGGATGAAAACGAAACCTCAAGAGGCACAACTTGCAGGCCCCTCCAACACAACACAGCAAGGTCGTCATCTTCTTCATGGTTTTTGTCTGCATCTGAGGCCGGCGAATCCACCACCCCATGCATGCAAATAAGGTTAAAAAACTAATAGTAATTAACTCATTGATTAATACCAAAAGTATGCGTTCATTATCAATACATACCAATAATACCTCCGGTTCTTAAGATAAGATCCAGGCCAATTGACTCTTTTTTTAAGAGATTATATTAAAGCTAACTAAATTATTTAATCATAATATGTATTGTATATTATTAGATTATATATATAGTTTATAAGTTAAATAAATTAGTTTGGAGAAAAATAATAAATATAAATATTTTAATGTAACTTATTTACTGCCCTTAATCTCTGTAAAAAAGTCAAATAGGCCTTATATTAACAATCATCATACATTCAATTCAAATCAGCTCGATCCTTTCCTTCCTCAACAAAGAATAATTGTATGGAAAGTGATAAATGAGGAACACGTTAAGTGTGAGACGCGTGTAGGGCAAAGATTGGAGGCGGAATGAATGAGGGTGAGGCTGATTAATGTGCATGCATCTCTACGTTGATCATAAGAGGAGTGGTACTTATCAAGAATTGAATTATATGGGGTTCGTATTTGCTTGCTGTGACATGGAACAAGGGTATTCTGGTAAGTTTGGTACGGTTTGGGCCTCTCTTAATTGCTATGTATTATATATATGAGCGGGTGTGTGTGATGGTGAGTCATGATGGAGCAACTGGTTCATTAAGTTTGTCATTAACTAGATCCCGTTATGGAGCAACGTTCCTAAAAAGCAACTATCTCGTCTTTGTCGTCCAGGCCTCGTCTTCTGCTTCTCAACTTTACTTTTCCGCCACAAACGGTATGGCTTAAGCTTAACTCACCTATATATATATATATATATATATATATCCTCTTGTACTACTTGCTAGCTGTTCTGCCATTTTTGTATATTTGAGTATTCAAAAGTCTCGCTAAAATTTGTTATCATCTTTCTCGGCCGCCAATAATATCGTCTACTGATTTTTATTTATTATGTAGCCTCAATCCTGTTCCCTCTCCTTTTTTCCCCCCTTTTTTAAGAAATTTTCTCACAATAGCCTCGGCCGGAAACAAATTATTAACATATATAGCAGTTTCCGGTATGGACTTAACTGTAATAAGTGAAACTAGGGCTCAATCAAGTCAGATAACTATACCTGTACAGTACATCTACTTCCACGTAACATGATATGATATGAGTAATTCTGAAAAATTAAAACAAACAGACATTTAATATCAATTAATTAATTAACAGTTTTTGAATCGGTCAGGTTACTTCAAAGGTGGGACTCATAATTTTTGTGTGATAGCGTGAAATCAGAAATGGAGAAGATAAATTCAAGTGGGTTGGCAAGGACTCAATCGGAGCAGCTGGTGGAGGCGCTGAGGTCGAGCGAGTCGATGAACGGGGCGATGGACAGTGGGGGAAGCGGAGGAACACTGTCGAGGAAGTCAAGTAGGAGGACGTCGCCGGGAGGGAAAAACAGCCACATAAGGAAGAGTAGGAGTGCTCAAATAAAGGTGGATTTGGATGAAGTAGGAAGCGGCGCTGCCCTCAGCCGAGCTTCCAGCGCCAGCTTGGGCCTCTCCTTCTCCTTCACCGGCTTCACTCTTACTCCTGATGAAATCACTGACTCTAATAAGCCCTTCAGGGACCAAGACATACGTAAGTTCCTTCCATTTTCCCCCTCCCTGCATTCTACCCATTATTACATGCACCTCACTTGGGTTAAGGCGGTATTTGAATTTTTTTTTAATTCAAATATTAACAGCCAACATTATTATTTAAAAAAAATTAAAATACCACTTGAACTTTAAAATTCTAATTTAATAATTTTTTAAAAATTTAAGTTGTCAATTATTATATTTTTTTTTATTAATTTCATTACTTTTATTATCAATAAAGTTAATTTAGGATTTTAAAGATCAGTATTTAAGTATTTTTTTTTCCATTATTATTTTAACCGTACGATGATGTTGCTTCGTTTTTTTAAAAAAAATCCCACGTCATATCTTTCTGGTCAATACTTGCAAAATTGGCTCTATCGTTACCTTCTTTTTCTTGTGCGGTTGTCCTCAAAACTTTAAACAACAGCAATAACAAAACTCCACTACAGAATACCCTTAAAACACACGTACCGTTTAATTTCTTTGATAGCCGTGAATGTTTTCTTAATTATTATATATGATCCAAATACCAAGTTATATTCGGGATAATTTATATTCAATTTTATTATAATATATTTATATTAACATTGATGCGGAAAAAGTACCAAGCTCCGCCAAAGGGTCCCTGCGCGTGCTGGGCAGTGCCTTTTTTTTTTCCCCTGTTTTTTTGCCAGTGGGGCAGTGCTTGGCTCTTTGCTAATATCTGGGCAAAATGCAAAAAATTTAATAAATAAATTGCATTACGGAATTATTTGTCTTCAGCACGTAATATTGGCTCCAGATTTACTGTATGTATGGTACAGGCTCTTCAATTGGTCATTATCATATACAAGTGATAATTCTTTTGTCGGCAGAATCAGGCCACATTATTTTATATATTATAAAATATAATGCGGCCTTTTTTATTTAATACAAGACTATATTAATTAATTTTAAAAAGTTAAGAAAACTAGTTAAGTTTGTCATTTTTAACAAATATATAGATTTTTTTTAAAAAAATATTATTTTTAATTTTATCTTAACTATTTTTTAATAGAATTCCCTTCATGCGTACAATTAATAAGGATATTTTTTTTTAGAAAAAATATAACTCTAGGAGAGAAATTAAAATAATTGAAGTATTATTTTTAGTACCAATCTATTCAACCCAAGTAATTCATATATTTTAGGTTAGAGCTAGTATGTATTATATGAAGTCCTGCAAATAAGTCACACTGTTAATATATTTTGAGCTGTGCAATACTTGTAAAACCATTTCGATCCAACCCATCACATATTCAACAAGAATAAATATAGAAGAGATGTGGGCTCTAAAATATATACAGCACATCCATGTCTTGTTTGTGTATTTTTCTTTAACGCGTTCTGTACTTTTATTCTGTGAATAAAGAAGATGCAAAGACAAAAAAAGATTTTTTGTTAGAACACTTTATGAGTCCAGGCAAGTCCCAAAGACCAATAGAAAAGCACGATTGGGGGGTCAAAAAGCGAGGGATCCAGGTAGTTCCCAGCACAAAAAGGCAGATCATTCGCCCATTTAATATGCATTTAATCTTGCCCTTGCTTTTAGTACGAGAGAGAGAGAGGGATTCAGAGCGAGCGCAATAGAAGCGAGGGGTGATTGTCTTTAAGTCTTTGCATTTGTGCGAAAAGTGAATTGGACTGACCTCTCTCCTGTTATCCTTGTTTCCGTCTTCGGATTGTGCTGCTCCTGTCTCTTTCAAATGGACCCTTTTCACCTTCAATCATCTTCTCTTCTTTCCTCTCATAACCAGCAACAAGTTGCAATCTGGACCAACAAAATAAAAACCGTACCCCCATCAACTTGCTCTCATTCTAGTCTGCTTCAACTACTAGGATTACTGCTTAGCTCCTTTACTTTTCAGACTGTAATTTCATCACCAAACCCTCCTGAGTGCCCCTCTTGTTACACCCTCCATCATCTACAGGATTTTACTGCATTGCGTGTAAGTAATTATTTCAATAATCTATTTGCAGATTTGACAAAATTCTAATTGTTCTAACTACTATAATTTTAAACAAACGACCTGAATCTGATTATTACTCCACTTGGTAGCAGAAAAGTTGCCTCGTTTGAAAAACCAATTAAGGGGAATGTCTGAGCTCTCTTGTTACCGTTATTGTTGGAGTTGTCCCCCTCTGTATTCCTATTTCGTGGGAAGCATTTTATCTCCCTGCTGGGCCCTTCATTAAAAATTAAAGCCGACTTTCTCCACGCCCCTGTTAGCTTGACTTGCGGTGTCTCACTGTCTTGTCTTTTGGTTTTTTTTTTTTTTTGCCAACAGTCTTGTCTTTTGGTCACTGTCTCACTTCTGACGTTTTACGAGCCCCTATATACATAATACTGGACCTTTAGGGAATCAATCACACTGCGCATTGATGTTGTATTATGAGAAATGGGAGAAACCCTTTATTTGAAACTCCTTTATGAGTCGCTTTTTTTGCGTAAAGCCCCGGTGTCCCACACCCAATTGGATGCAGACTAATCCGGAGTCGCCCCCGGGTTAAGGGACTTCCCATGGGTTCGAACTCGGCCACCTTTGGGCAAATGGTGGGAAGGCACCGTGGCTTCCCTTTCAACCATCGAGCTACGCCCCGTGGGCCTTTATGAGCCGCTTTCATTGTCTTGCTGGTATTTTTTCCCTGATAATTAAGGAGAACACCTCCACATATTTCGTTAGCCATACTTACAACATGCATCATATGGGTGCGCACAAACTGTACTGTACTGAGCAAAATTGGTAGCTGCCTGCAATAATAGAA
Source organism: Inga oerstediana (assembly GCA_963210345.1). Classification (NCBI taxonomy): domain Eukaryota; kingdom Viridiplantae; phylum Streptophyta; class Magnoliopsida; order Fabales; family Fabaceae; genus Inga; species Inga oerstediana. Next base: position 11,272,657 of record OY723401.1, read on the forward strand.
TTCAAAGGCTTTCTGCTGAAGGATATTCCTTTTCCCTCCTTTGTGTTGTTTAAAGAAGGATTGCATATGTCTATTGCAGCGGAGGATATTGAAGCTGGAACTTGCCACTTGAAGTTTCAAACGGAACCCACTCTGCCTATTTTTCTCAAGGTAAGCTTAATTCTCTCATCCTCCATTAATTTCCACGTCTGCAACCTACATGTCCCTCCCAGCCAGATGTTCAAGGCTTCCATAGCGCATAAGATTTGATGTGTTATGCCATGTATTTGGGCAGGAAATTTAGGGTGAAGCTTCATTTAGCAAATCAACAGCTTAAATAAAACATGGCTGTGGCAATAGCATGGTCAGGTTGAGTCTTGTACAGGGTCTCATTTCATATGACACTGATGTGCAAGACCATCCTTGATCTTTCCTGTTAACAGTGAATAGTTAGCATATAGCAGGACAGAGAAGCACAGGCACAGACATTAATTTCTTGCATACCTCAAAGATCTAGGTTCGGGTTTGAAATCCATCTGGTTTTGGAATTGCTAAACATGGTTTTGCTGGGAAAGAAAATTGAAGATGTCTTGGTGCATTGAGCTCAGCTTTGATGCTTAATTCAACAAACTGAATTCTTTGTTTTGTGATGTGCAGTTCAAGGATGTGAGCTACAAGGTGGTGATCAAGGGCATGACAACAAGTGAGGAGAAGGATATCTTAAATGGGATTACTGGTTCTGTGAATCCAGGTGAAGTCTTGGCACTGATGGGACCCTCAGGGAGTGGAAAGACAACCCTTTTGAATCTTCTAGGAGGCAGGTTGATTCAGACCACTGCTGGTGGTTCTATCACTTACAATGACCAGCCATACAGCAAATATCTCAAGAGCAAGATAGGATTTGTGACTCAAGATGATGTTCTGTTTCCTCACCTTACTGTGAAGGAAACACTTACTTATGCAGCCCGTCTACGTCTCCCGGATACATTCACAAAGGACCAGAAGGAAAAACGAGCCTTGGATGTCATCTACGAGCTTGGCTTAGAAAGGTAATATTTCCCATGAAATGCATAGTAAAATGTATATATCTTTATGATTAAATTATTATGGGTTGTGATGGATGATGCTCTTATTTCATGTAACTTAGGTGCAAAGACACTATGATCGGTGGTTCCTTTGTTCGCGGGGTATCTGGAGGAGAGAGGAAAAGAGTTTGCATTGGTAATGAGATTATAATCAATCCTTCGCTTCTCTTTCTGGATGAGCCAACTTCAGGTTTGGATTCTACAACAGCCTTGAAGATCGTTCAGATGCTACAGGACATAGCAGAGGTACTAGTTATTATTCTTATCATTTCCGTTAAGGATCAATGAAATTTCATGGCAACCTATCAAAAAAATACTTCAATTTTATGGCAGGCTGGTAAAACAGTAGTGACAACAATTCACCAACCATCAAGCAGACTATTTCACAAATTTGATAAGCTGATCCTACTGGGAAAAGGCAGCTTGCTATACTTTGGCAAAGCATCTGAAGCAATTCCTTATTTCCAATCTATAGGATGCTCCCCTCTTATTGCCATGAACCCAGCAGAGTTTTTGCTAGACCTCACAAATGGAAACATAAGTGATGTTTCTGTACCATCTGAGTTAGAGGATAAAGTGCAGATGGGAAATGCAGAAGTTCCAACAAAGAATGGGAAACCATCACCAACAATGGTACAAGAGGTAAGTTATCATTTTAATTATTAGAAAGGAAAACCTTGAGACTAGAGATTTTCCATTTGATTCTAAACAAATTAATTATGTGAATCAGTATCTAGTAGAAGCATACGAGACTCGAGTTTCTGAAGCGGAGAAGAGAAAGCTAACGGTGCCCATCCCACTTGATGAATCACTGAAGTCTAAGGTTTGTGCTCCTAAAAGACAGTGGGGTGCTAGTTGGTGTGAGCAGTATTCCATACTATTCTGCCGAGGAATAAAAGAACGGAGGCATGACTATTTCAGCTGGCTAAGAATCACCCAAGTCCTCTCTACTGCAGTCATCTTAGGATTACTTTGGTGGCAATCAGATGCTAACAATCCAAAAGGTCTTCAAGACCAGGTAAACAAACACATACATGAATCTTCTTACCTTACAGTACAAGATGGATCATTTTTTCCTCTAAAACCCTGACTTCTCTGCATTTCTAGGCGGGGTTACTTTTCTTCATAGCGGTGTTCTGGGGATTCTTTCCAGTGTTCACAGCAATATTCACATTTCCTCAAGAGAGAGCAATGTTGGCTAAGGAGAGAGCAGTTGACATGTACAGACTAAGTGCATATTTTGTGGCTAGGACTACAAGTGATATTCCATTGGACTTAATACTACCAGTATTGTTCCTGCTGGTTGTTTATTTCATGGCCGGTCTGAGACTAAGTGCCGACTCCTTTTTCTACAGCATCCTCACTGTCTTCCTATGCATTGTGGCAGCTCAGGTACACATTTGTACAAACACATAGAAGACAACACTATAACCAAAATAACCTCATATTCTAACCATGGCTGGTGCCAAAGCAGGGACTCGGACTAGCTATTGGGGCCACATTAATGGACTTGAAGAAAGCAACAACTCTGGCTTCAGTGACTGTGATGGCCTTCATGCTGGCCGGAGGATTTTTCGTAAAGGTAAGCAAGCTTACACTTTTCTGTTTTATTTTTCTTGGGCTGAAAAATATTCAATTCATTTGATGAACCCATTTACGAGCTCTTTAAATTTTGCAGGAAGTACCGAAATTCATATCGTGGATTCGGTACATTTCGTTTAACTACCACACATACAACCTTTTGCTGAAAGTGCAATATGGAGGCCTCTCGCGAGGCATAAATGGGATAAGAATTGACGATGGTCGGACAGAGGTTGGTGCTCTGATAGCAATGGTTTTTGGTTATCGTTTATTAGCCTACCTTTCGTTGCGGCGGATGAAGCTTCCATGCGGAGCTTAGAAGGGGCGTTATAGATTGAGTTGCTATCAAAATAGATTGAAATGCCCAGAGTTAATGAAGCTTCTGCTCTTTAACTTTATCTACGCGCGGTATATTTTTCTAGGATGCTGAAACTTGAAATCCCAAAATAGCAATTTAGATGTTAGAGGATGCGAAATTTCAGACAAGCTTCTGCTTCGTCCATGCCTCTGTCTCTGTATATATCTGTGCCCATCACTCCTAATAAACCAATGAGAGGTTGCCTTGCCACATTTAACTTCTAAGTTGAAGCTTCTCTTTTTTTGGTTGAGATTTTAAGTTGAAGCTTTACTCGGTTTATCAGCTTTTTCTTCCCGGTTTACTACATGAAATTTTTATTATTTCTAACTTTTTTTATTTTAAGAAATGATTATTAATATTAGTTTAAAATAATTTGATGGCACCATGTAGTGGCTGGTACTTGGTAGATGGTAAAATGTTTTTTAATTAATCTTGCACGCCGAATCTTTAAATTTAATCATGTACACTAGTCAAGGCAATATGGGCATTATAGCCTAATGACACCAAAAGTTTTTCTTAAATATTTCTTAAACATTCTGGCAAAAAAAAAAATTCTTAAACATGTGATTATGAGTTTTTTTTTGCCAGAACATGTGATTATGAGTTTAAATCTGCTGAAAGGGTAAATAAAACTAAGCACACCATACCTACTTAATAAGGAGGAGAAGTCACGCACCCTTCACCAAAGGGTCGAACCCATTGATTCAATTTTTTAAACAAATGTCATTTTCCCATATATCTTCTATAATAAAAGAAGGGTTAAGGGTCCAGGGGTAATTTTTTTCCAGAAATATGAAAAAAGGAGTAATTTTGTCATTGTCATTATCCCAGTTAATTTTAACCATTAATTGATCAAATATGTTGAGCTGACAGTCAACATATCACTCATGTTATTTTTGTTAAGGTGTAAATTTACCTTAGAAGTGTTAAATTGAACTTTGAAAAAAGATGAAGTAGATGATACATAGATTTTTTACGCAAATTTGCACCTTAACAAAAAATGAAGTAAATAACATGTGGAATACTAATTCAACATATTTGATCAACTAACGATCAAAATTAATTAAAATAATAGTCAGGTTAAAATTACCAAACTTTCAGAGCAAAATTACCTCTCAGTAAAAAATTTTAGGATAAACTTATCCCTTAGCCCATAAAAAAATGCAAAACATTTTTGTGGGAAAAAAAAAAAGTAGGCAGATTCCTCAGGTTGTTTTTATAAAACAAAAACTCATGTCTTTTGACCCAAAAAGACTCGTACTTCACTGTCCACGCTCCGTAGGTCTAAATCCAATTGCAAATCTTCTATTCTTCTCCTCCTTCTTCTTCCAAAGCAAATCTTCTATTCGACTCACGGCGGAAAGCTCTCATGTATACCCACTAGCCGCTGCCTCCTCTTTTATATTTTGTTGTTTTTCTTATTATTTTGGGCGGAGCCATGGAGATTGAACACTTTCAATGGTCACATATTAAAAATAAGGGAAAATCTCATATAAAGTTGTTTGAAATAGAAACATTCTAAATCAAGTTGCTAAATTCAATGAATCCTTAATTAAGTTATCAACCTGATTTAAGATTTTAAAATGTGTATCAAATGACTTTATTACCCTCCTCAGTTTCTTCTCTCATATTAAAAGAGTTTCATTGCTTTGTAATTTTTTTTCAACAAGTATATATACACACACATATATAAACATTAACATATAATAAAATAAAATATGACTCACTTGAATCAAAGAAAGTTTTTGTGTTCCAGAAGGATGATCAAGTACAATTCAAGTTAGAACAGGAAGTTTTAACCCCAATATCAATTAAACGATTTTAATTTTAATATTAAGAATTAAAAAAAATATTCTTGAATTGATTTTTTTTTTTGAGAAAAAAATCAACCTATGTTAATCCCAAGAGAAAAAAAATCCGATATATATTTGATTTATCAAAATATATATAAAAAAGTTCATTAACTATATATAATAAAAAAGAGTTTCATTAACTACAACAAAAAAAGTGTTTCATCATTGTTTAAAAAAGAAACAAATGTACTTGTGTGGATTAATTTAGTTTGATTTTCTTTTACAAAAAAAAAAGAAGAAGTTCAAGTTCTTCCAAAAATAAAATTTACTATTCACAATATTTAACTAAAAATCATTTAATTAATATTTGGGGTTATGATTTTCTTTTCACTTTTTGGCTTTAATTATTCTTAATGATTCTTCAAAAACACAAAAAATTCCTTTAATTTAAGCTAATTATATTTTTTTATTATGCATTTGTGTTGATATATATATATATATATATTGAAAAACTAAGTTATAAAGCAATAAAACTCTTTTAAGATGATAGAGGGGACTAAGAGAGAGCAATAAAGTTATTTTACCCATATTTCAAAATTCTAAATTGGGTCAATAACTTAATTAGGGAATTATTAAGTTGAACAACTTGATTTTGAATTTTCTTGTTTCAGGCAACTTTATATGAGATTTTCCCTTCAAATAAAAGGCAAAGCTTGATGTTAAAACCCCAACTCCGTCATGTAAAAATAAAAAAGTCAAATTTATGAATTGTTATAAATATAATAGTTGTGCGCTTATAATATATTAGTCCATGTCATTTTAAACTCTTCAAATAATGAGTAAATGTCACGAGTCGTGTAATTTATCCCCCATTCTCATTTATAAAATTTATATATTTTTTAAGCTTCACAGCTGTATATTTAACATGGGATGAGAATTTTGAGTGGTATGACTTGCTTATAAATAAAAAGCATGTATCATATGCTTGGTACTGTGAGCGTGCAATTCTCATATTCTTCCCACGATTGTTTCTCACTCTTGTTGAGTATAATATAATGGAGTCGATAATAGAGGTGGCCACTTGGAAGATGAGGAATTATTATCGGATGTCATCCATAAGGAGTGGGAAATGCCTGAACTCACTGAGGAAGTGCAAATGCTCATGAAAAACCATCCAGTGGTACCAATTACAGCAGAGGAGTATAGTGAGTGGTGCAAACCCTGGAATGCAGCATTGATCATCACGGTGCTTGGAAAGAGATACAATGTGTACAATCTAAAAGCTCACCTAAGTAGAATCTGGAGAACCTCAGACTTTGATTTAGTAGACTTGGCTAATAATTACTTCATAGTCAGATTCCTCCAAAAAGAAGGGTGGGCTCACCTGTACCAACGGGTGCTCTATGAAGGCCCCTGGGTGGTGCAACACCACACTGTCCTGGTTCAGAAATGGACGCCCAGCTTCGATCCTTTTAATAATCCGCTTGGCAGAATCGTTACCTGGGTCAGAATCCCAAACATTCCAATGTAATGTTATAACAAAGAATTCATCATTAGGCTAGGGAATAGAATTGGGAAGACGGTGAGAATAGATCTCATGGCACCTTCGGCTGAACAGTCCACGAGTGCTAAGGTGGAGAGGGGTAAGTATGCCCGGATTTGCGTTGAGCTAAATCTCCAAAAGAAGCTTGTGTCTAGAATTATCGTTGCAAATGCCGCGTACAAAGTGGAATATGAGGGCTTGGGGCTCATATGCTTCGCTTGCGGCAGATATGGCCATCGGAGGGAAAGTTGTCAATGGGTCTATAATAAAGCTAATATTGGGACAGTGAAGCAGAATCACAGATCTCACCAGGTGGTGACGTCGCCGGCAACGGAGGAGAAGCCAGCTAACTCCGACGACAGCTTTGGGGCATGGATGCTGGTAGGGAAGAACAATCGGACTCGGACTCTGAGGAGGAGCGCTGGTGGCGGATCGGGGGAGGCAGCACGATCGGACATGGCGCAGGTCCGACCACCTCATCTCCTGCAAGGGGAGTCACGGTTCGCGGCGCTGGCTGAGCTTGAGGAAGGCGACGTGCTGACGGTGGAGGCTGCAGGCACGGGGCTCGAGTCTGAGGAAGGGATGGTGGAAGCTCAGAAGGTCAGAAAATCTGCTGTGAAGTCTGGACGGTCAGCGCAGAAAAGGGAAGAGGACGTGGCATACACGGGGAAAAAGAAAAATTCAAAGTTGATGAAGGAAGTGGGGAAGGGGGCCAGAATTTTGGATGGGCCGAAAGGAATAGAAAAAGCCCATTATGTGGCTAAACAAAAGGAAATTGGGCAAGGAAAGCAAGCCAAGGCCGAAAATCAAGCTGGGCCTTCCAAAAATTCATTAGGCCGAAGGGAGAATATTGTGGTGGGTGGAAACATTACCCAATTGGGCTCAAAAATATTAACACCCCCATGGAAGATGGGAATAATTTTATTCAACCTCACAATAATATTTTGTTGTTGGAAGGGCCAAGGAAAGGGGATGAATACGAACCGGATGCATTTATAAAGGAAAAATGTGAGCAAAGTGGAGTTCTAGCCTGCAACACTCTTCTCTTATCCTCTGAGGATTTGAATGTGGAGGATGACATTGGGGATGATTTTATGATTGCCGAGGCGCCGGGTGGAGCCAAGGCCGGGTAAGTCTCTTCCCCCTCTTTTCATAAATAAAATTATTTTTCTTAAATATGATTATTGCATCATGGAATTGTAGGGGGGCTGGGTCTAGAAGTTTTCCCAACTCCACAAAATCATTGGTTACAGAGTATGCAGTTGACATTTTGTGTCTTCTTGAGACCCGGATTAGTGGTATTAGAGCTGATAGAATGATTAGAAAGCTTGGTTTTAGCGATTGGCTTAGGCTTGAAGCTTCGGGGTTTGCTGGGGGAATTTGGATTTTATGGCATGATAAGGTTGCCCATGTGGAATACATCCTATCTACGACCCAGCTTATTCATTGCAGAATCACTGACAAGGAAAAAAATAATATGTTTCTTGTCACCATGATTTATGGTGAACCTGTGGTTAGTAGAAGAGAGGAGTTATGGTATTCCCTGCAAAACATTGGGCAAAATGTGGATGAGCAATGGTTGATCTTTGGGGATTTTAATACTTTCATGGAGCCATCGGACAAAATGGGAGGTACTAGCCCATCCATTCGGTCCATGAAAAATTTTGGGGATTGTATTAGGTCTCTGGAGCTCGTGGAAATCCCTTTCGTGGGGGAACGGTTCACTTGGAAGAAGAGTGGGGTGAAGGAAAGATTAGATTGGGTCTTTGGAAACTTAGAATAGGAACTGGGGAATCCTGATTATAAATTTTTCCATAAACTCCATTATAAATTCGACCATAGGCTTATTCTCATCTCAAATAAGTCAAATAATGCCCGTGTTCGCCAGAGACGAAATTTTAGATATAATGCAGCATGGGCATTAGAGGATAGTTTCTCTGAAGTTGTGTCCAAAGCTTGGGATTCGTTAGATTGGCATAAAGGGAAGGAAAGGTTTGTTCTTGAAGCTGAAAAATGGAACACTACTGTGGTTGGTAATATACCCAAAAAGAGAAGCCAGCTGATCCGGAGGATTGAAGGCATCGATAGGGCTCGCCACAACAACCTTTCCAACGGTCTCTATAAGATTGAGCGCAAGCTATGGAGAGACTATAGTAAATTGAACGCCCAAGAAGAGCTCCTCTGGTACCAGAAAGCTAGGTGCAAATGGCTTGCTTGGGGTGACAAGAACACTAGATTTTTTCATGCATCTACGGCGATACAGAGAAAAAGGCAAAATATCGATGCGCTTAAAGATGAAGAGGGTAATTGGGTAGAGGATCCAAAGGAACTGAGAGAGATGGTGGGAAATTTCTTCAAGAACTTGTATACAAGTGATGGCATGGTACAAGACTCGATTGACTGGATAGCTGAATTTCCCACTCTGAGGGACCAGGACTCTGTGAGAATTCATGGGGAAGTGTCTGACATTGAAATAAAAAATGCTGCATTTATGATGGGGGCGTTCAAAGCCCCTGGACCGGATGGGCTTCAGGCACATTTCTCCATACCCAATGGAGCCATGTTGGGGTTAAAGTATGTAAGATCATTCGGGAAATTTGGCATGACCCGGCCAGAGTTAAGGATCTGAATCATACCTATCTCATCTTAATCCCTAAAGATGAACACCTTGTGAGTATGAAGGACCTCCGGCCTATTTCCCTCTGTAATGTCCTTTTCAAGGTTATTACGAAAGTTATTGCTGAAAGGCTGAAGGGGGCGATGACTTACCTGATTCAACCACAGCAGTGTAGTTTCATTTCTGGTAGGCAGAGCAGTGATAATATCATTATCGCTCAGGAGATCATTCATACCATGCGGAATAAGCGCAGGAAAAAAGGGCTTGTGGCGGTTAAGGTGGATATGGAAAAAGCCTTTGATCGTCTAAACTGAAGATTTATCCGTTCTACGCTAATCCGGGTTGGGCTACAAGAGGAGATGATAAGCCTTATCATGTCTTGTATCTCTACGGCATCTATGGAAGTCAAATGGAATGGGATAGGATCTTCCATATTTCATCCTACTCGGGGCCTCCGGCAGGGGGACCCCCTCAGCCCATATCTTTTCATCCTTTGTATGGAACGCCTTGGGCATTTGATCAATAGAGAAGTCCAACAGGGGAGATGGAAGGGAGTTCGTTTCAATAGACATTCACCCAATATCTCTCACCTTTTCTTTGCGGATGATCTCTTACTCTTTGGGGAAGCCACTGTGTCTCAAATTGAGTTAATAAGGGATACTGTGCAAAACTTTTGTGGGGTCTCTGGTCATAAAGTTAACTTAGCTAAATCAAAGGTTTGCTTTTCAAAGAATGTTAATTTCAATAGAGCCTTAGAGTTGAGTCAACGGTTAGGAGTTGGGATGACGGGAGACTTGGGAAAGTATTTGGGGGTGCCCTTATTGCATTCCAGAGCTACCAAAGTCACATACTATCCTATTGTCCATAGAGCTAAAAGCCAGCTGGCTAACTGGAAGGGTAGATTCCTTAATATGGCAGGCAGGTCAGTGTTGATCAACTCGGTTCTTTCTGCCTTACCCAGCTATAAAATCAAACAACACTTCTCCCGAAAGGAATCTTGAAAGAGTTGGAAAAGGTCAGTCGAAGTTTTCTATGGAACCAAGGTTCTGAAGGTAGGAAAATGCACCTCATCGCCTGGGATCAAATTAAACAGGCTAAGGACTATGGGGGATTAGGCATTAAAGACCTGCAATCCCAAAATATTGCTTTCATCATGAAACTATGCTGGGGAATTCTGACTAATCCTGAAGCCTTTTGGGTCAAATGTCTTAAAGGGAAGTATAGTTGTGGCGAAGGAGATTACCCTGTGGTATATAGAAAGGCTAATTCATCTACTATCTGGCGGAGCATTACTTCTGTGTGGGGGAACTTCTATAAGGGAGTCGGGAGACGGTTGAAAAGCGGAAGTACATGCAATGCTTGGTGGGACCTCTGGCTGCCAATCGATAACCCCCTTATCCATATGGTGAATAAGAATATCCATAGGCTTGATCCATGTGCGAATGTTTGTGATTTTGTCTTGCCTAACGGGCTGTGGAATGTTCCGAAATGGAGAAATTTCCTCCCTCAATGGGTGGTGGACATTATTTGTAAGTTGAAGCCACCATGTGAGACCGGAGTAGACATGTTTTGCTGGAGAAATTCATCTGATGGTAATTTCAGTGTGCGCGCTGCTTACAAATTCGTGCCCGGCAGGAGCAGAATGGCTCATCTCTGTGGAAACAAGTTTGGAAGGCACCAATACCAGAGAAAATAAAGCTATTTCTATGACAGGTAGTTCATGAGAGATTGCCAACCAACTCGCTTAGAGTGATGAGAGGGTTAGCTACTACTGATGAGTGTCCCTTTCAGTGTCAAAGAGCAGAGAGTGTCTTACATATTCTCCGTGACTGTGAGATTGCTAGAGAGGTGTGGCTATATTTTATTCCGTCTAACTCCAGATTTAGTTTCTTTTAGTCTGATTTGCAGGTTTGGCTTAAGTAGAATCTATCCAGATCTAGAGGCATGGGTCGTTTCAGTAAATGGGTGTGGCCAAGGGCGTTTAGTCTCATCTGATGGCTACTCTGGAAGAATAGATGTAGCGGGATTCTGGATGGCGTTCGAAGCCACTCTCGTGAGATCATCCACGGAGCTATGTTTTCGGTGTTGGAGTCCACCTCGTATGCCGCCTTTAAACATCAGATATTTCAACAGCCACGAGATGTGGACACGACGTGGCATCCTCCTCCGGCAGGAGCCATCCGTATTGACACGGATGGATCAGTCAACGCCCAGGGTCAGTCAGCGTGTGCAGGTGTGATACATGATGAACGGGGCAACTGGATACTTGGCTTTCAAAAGCGGTTAGGTTGTGTGCCATCAACGACAGCAGAGCTACTTGCTATACTATCAGGACTTCAAATTTGTAAGCAACAGAACTTCACTAAGGTTGTCGCTTACACGGATTCTCTTGAGGCCTATCAGTTGATTATGAGAGAGGGGGGTCATAGCCATCCATTGAGACCAGAGATTGATGCAGTTAGGGACTTATTGTATTCCGATTGGGACATTGAACTCCATTGGGTACCCCGCGATGCTATCAGATGCGCAGATTCCTTAGCCAGGGAAGCTCACTAGCTGCTAGTAGATTCGGTGTTGTTACTAGATCCGCACCCGACTTGTTCAATTTATTTGAACAATTATTCGCCGGCTTAAATCTTTTGTAAACTCCAATTTTAATTGGCCATCATGATGTAAGAAAATATATATATATATATATATATATAATATTTCTTTTGTTTTCATAGAAATCAATTTCTGAAGTAAAGTGATATTTCAGCTTTGACAATTAATTATTTTGGGCCAACCGAAGATTTTTGGTTTAGGCATGAACTCGCCCCTATAGCCTATTCACCTTATATAGTTGGCCCAAAAAATGTCAAGTGATACTTCATTCTGATAAGCAACAAAGGGATATGCTCTTGTACCTGTTGGCCGCTCTTGCCAAACTTCCAAGGAATATGCCCCTGCTACTCATGACAGTTACCTATTCTTTTTAAAGAATAGAGGCAGTATGTCCGGTTAGAACCTAATGTTTTTAATATCCCTAAATTAGTTAGCTAATTTTTATATTAAATAAGTAACTGAAAAATTAGCCTTTCATCCGACTCATGCTGTGCGACCTCCCATAGGGAAACCTTCTTAAATTGTTTTTCAGTTTTATTTAAAAAGAAGTATAGAACAAGTATTTCTAGGGGTGAGAATGGTGCCCAGTGGTCCAGTGCGTCCATCCTGACCCTACAAAAAATTGCACAGCCCAACCCCTAAAAAAATGACTCTAAAAAATTTTGGGTAGCTTTGGACGGGCTAATAACCGAGTAGGGCCGGGCATCGGGCAAGGGGTGCTGCCCTGCCCATTTGGCCTGCCTTGAAAATTATTTTTATTTATTTAAAATATAAAATTTCATGTCAATTAAATATTATTTCATATATATATATTTTTATTTAAAATATATATTATCTATTGTATAATACTCTTCTGATCCTCTCTTTTTTGTCCTAACCACTAAACACTATTTACAAGTAGATTTCTTCATTTCTTCTTTACTTTTTGATGTATTAAATTATAGTTGCTTTTTATTTTTTTTTCCATAGGCTTCATCATTTGATCAACTTTTGGAACATTGAATTGATGCAAACTATTTTAGTATTTTGACTTCGCGGCTTTAATTACAATCGTTTTGTTTCCTTATTTATAATGGATTATGGATGTTGTTTAATTTTTAAAGTATGGATATTTTTTAAGACATATGATATATTTTAAATTTCAAGACTCAAGTTGTAGACTTATTTTGAAATATTTCAAGATGTGGAATCATCGAATGTATTGAAGTTTATATTACTTAGGGCGAAGTTAAAACATATGGTATTGATAACTACAAGAATATTTATAAAATTTACAATGAATTATTTTTTTCATATGTAGATAAGATAAAACATTATCACTTGAGCAGGGAAGCCCACCCTGTCCAACCCACTCTTACCCAACCCAACATGATTAGGGCTTTTAACAGATAAGGCCGGACATCAGGCTGTAAAATACAATCCGTTTATCCTTCAAACAGGACATCAGACAGGAATCTCACCCTACCCAACCCTACCATACTAACTCCTAGCTATTTCTTACAGTTACATAGCTTATTATCTAGTTTTGGCCTGAATGACTTTAATTATTTAATAATTTTTATTTTTATGCGTGCTTGTCTTTTCTCTCAGGAAAGAAGCGCCAACGAATTTGGATCCGATTCTGCCTTCTCGCTTGATCACCACCAATTCATCTTCCGCTTCTCAATTACCTTCTCCCAATCCTTCTCGTCTTCCCAAACATCTGAACTACTTGCAGGTAATCCTATCCTAGTCCCACTTATTTGTCTGTAAACACCATCTTCTCCAGTCCCGTGATTGAATTCATTGCATTCTTGTCGATTTGCTGTAGAACTTGATCGCTTGCACTAGTTTGGAGATTTATTTCGTTTTCAGTTTCTCTTTATATGCACCTTGGTAGAATGGGAGGTCCTAGAAGTGAATTTGGCTTCCGAAAATCGATGACTTTCTCTTGCACAATTAGAAGTCTCCACTCCAAGGACAACGAATTTACTTACAAAGGTTTTACTGGAGTCGGCGCAGTATATGAGATTAATTCTCCGTGACAGAAATGAGTTCTTTGTAGCTTATTAGTGTCTTAGCAACGCTCGTATGTTTTTTTACTAGCTTCGAAAAGTTACACTGGTGATTGTACTTTTTATTTTTTGTGGAAGTTGTTAAGGGTTTTGCTTATAGAGAAAGTTCTGACAATTTTTCTAATACATATGAACATGCAATCTTCCACGCTAAATATTCAACATTCCCTTTAATCTTATCCACTTTCAGGATATAAAGATTACCTGATAAATTATCTTTTCCAAGGAAAAAATGAAGAAATAAAGAGAAACCCAGTATTCTTCCTTAATTCAAAACGGAAAACGAAGATGATTGTTACCATTTTCAGATATATGGTGCTTATACCATCCCAGATAGCTGATCATCACAAGAGTTGAAGTTACATATAAAAAGAGCCTGTACTCCCCCGTGCGTTGCACAGGGAAAGCAAAGCTTATAAATGTGTCTAGCGACGCAGCAGGCACAAAATAAGATGCCTATAAAATCTTGCATGCTGTTACTTTGTTTCTTTTTTGCAATTTTGGGTGCTTGCTTGCTTTCAGATGAATACTGAAGCGATGTGTACTTACAGGATCAAATTGGGGATTGATTGGCTAACATGGCTAGGCTAATGTCTTCTGCACATCTCATGGTTGTCTCAGATCTTGATCACACAATGGTATGTATTACATTTGTCCGTCTTTGCAGCTCTGACACTTTATTACGTTTTTAAGATGATTTCTTTGGAGAATATGATCTACTTGTAGGTTGACCACCATGATGCTGAGAACCTTTCCCTCCTCCGTTTTAACGCCCTTTGGGAAGCCTATTATCGTCGTGATTCTTTGCTTGTTTTCTCAACTGGAAGGTCACCTACGCTTTACAAACAATTGAGGATGGAAAAACCCATGATAACTCCCGATATAACCATAATGTCTGTGGGAACTGAGATAACTTTTGGTAAATCAATGGTGCCAGATGATGGATGGGAAGAATTTTTGAATCAGAAATGGGACAGGAATATTGTCATTGAGGAAGCTAGCAAATGTTCTGAACTTACTCGTCAGGTATAATATATAGTTGATCACAGTGATTGATCGGTTACTGTCTGTGGTTCAGCTGTTAATATTTGGTATGACTTGTTAGATTAGATCCCCCTACAAAACTTCTTTGCATTGTACCATTAAATGAATGGATAATTAATGGAGGTCCAAGCTGAAATAATTGGTATTGCAGGCGGAATCGGAGCAGCGACCTCACAAAGTAAGCTTTAATATCAAGAAAGATAAGGCTCAAAATGTGATAGACACTCTTTCTGAGACATTGGAGAAGCGTGGGGTAAAGATATAACTCCTTTCTTAAATTGTTTTCTTCACCAGTACATGAATCCTCATTTCTCACCAACAAATTTTTGTATGTGTACTGCACTAACAATTGGTTTCTCTGATAGTATGAATTAAATATTTTTGTAATGGTACTTCACATTCTGGCAGTTGGATGTTAAAATAATATATAGTGGAGGAATTGACTTGGACATATTACCACAAGGCGCTGGCAAAGGTCAAGCTCTCGCATATCTGCTAAAAAAATTTGAGACCGAGGGAAAGCGCCCTATGAATACACTTGTCTGTGGTGACTCTGGAAATGATGCCGAGTTATTCAGCATTCCTGGAGTCTTTGGTGTCATGGTTGGTGGTTTAATTTATTCAATTTGTTTATTGCTATAATTTTCCTAATGCTGTTAGTTTGGATTTGTCATTGACAACATCGTTTGCTAACTTAGTCCATTTTCATTCATTATGCAGGTGAGCAATGCCCAAGAAGAATTATTACAGTGGTATGCCAAAAATGTCAAAAACAACCCAAAGATTATCCATGCCACAGAGCGATGTGCATCTGGGATTATACAAGCCATTGGTCACTTCCAGTTAGGCACAAACCTGACTCCAAGAGATGTTCCAGACGTTGCAAAAGATGTTGAAAATGCATCTCCAGGACATGAAATCGTAAAATTTAATTTGTTAAGTGAAAAGTGGAGGCGTGCTGAAGTTGAGAAGTCTGAGCAGTTCCTTGCAGGTCTAGAAGCAGCTTATGTATGTCTGCTATCCCATCCCGCAAAAATTAGTACTTTCTAGTTGCTACCCAGGGATTTGTCTGTTATTATGAGTATTTGATTTTGGTTGAACAAGCGTAGCTGTTGCTCATCCATGTACTGGTATGCTGTCAAGTAACGCGTCTGTTCAATTCTATTTACTTCTCAATTTTCTTCCTTTTTATTGCTGATTGTCATTATACTCCACTAATTTACTTGGACGTGACCTTTATAATAGAACACCTTTTAGGATTTATCTTCTTGAAATATGTCTCAACCATTCTCTTTAAGCATGCAGGATCCATCTGGCACTTTCATTCATCCCTCTGGCTCTGAGCATGGCATCGGAGAGCTTGTAAAATTTCTCAGAGAATCCTACGGGGACAAGCAGGGAAAACAATATAGGATTTGGGTGGACGGGGTGTTGGCTACTCAGCTTAGTTCAGATGCTTGGCTGGTGAAGTTTGATATGTGGGAGTCAAGCGGTGAGCATTTTTTCTTCCTCTTGCGTTGCTAGATTACCAATACCATGGTCTTTGATTCCCCTTCTGCTTCTTACCTCAGAAAAGGATACAGTACATTATGTTATGATGTTGTGATTCTTTACTGTCGTATGTTTAATAATCTGTGAGATTGTTGGAAAATCTCCGCCCGTGTTAAAATTGATTTGTGCATTTTGTCTTCAACTAATAATTTGCTGTCGTTGTAGGTGAGACTCGGCAAGGATGTGTGAACACTGTCATACTGAGGAAAAAGGTGAGTTAGTGAAGTTTAATGCATCAAATAATTTTCATGAGGGCCCTTTGTTGTTTACTGAGAAGAGTGAAATATGAGTTTCAGGATTCGGGCCAGTTCACCTGGGTGCATGTGCATCAGACTAAGTTGGAACAGCCAGGGAAAGATGCTTAATCGTTTTGGCAGTTCCTCAGGCACAGTTCTGAGTTTCGGAGTGTCTTGTGATTCCTTTTGCAATAAATGTGTTTCTTATTGTCCTTTCTGAATATGAACTGAATCAAGACCCACTATGTGGAGACGCCTTACGTTGTATGTAAGTATACTACGAAGCTCCGGATTTCGGCGCTCTTTAAAGATATGATTTTGGTAACTCCATCCAACTTTATTCAATCTGTTGCAACCTTTTTTTCTGGAGGGAGGGGGATTGCGCTTTGCTTAATTCAATGAATGTAGTAAGACCCTGTTGGGCATATTGGAACTGTAAAGGGAATGTAAATATGACTAGAAACAAAAAAAGGAAAAAACAGAAGTAATCTACACTTTATTTGCCTACTCGCTTATTCCTCTACTCGATAGTGCCGTTGAAATTTATTGCATTTCACCCTTTTTTCTCGGATCAGTTAGTTATTCTGCTGTCCTGAATGCAATAGCTTCCTCTGGTTTAGTTTTCATTTTGCTACCCCCGCTTTATCAGTAATAAGGAAAGCAGCACATTCAAGCATTTAAGGATTCCACTCCTATCTTAAGCGGTATCCATTTGCCAACCCTGTGATTCAATATGAAAAGGCCAACACTCACTCTTCAGAGAATATCCATCTGCTGTCAAGGCTACAATGGTTTAACCAAGAGGTCTCGCCTCCAGAGTCAGATTGGGGAGGACTACTCCTTCAATGCTTTGACTTACATTCCGAGGCCTGCTACATAAGAAAATGCCCAATAATGTTTCGATGCATGAATCTCATTCTGCTGCCCCTCTTGGGGAAAGTAGCCCAGCCGATTACTATTATAGGATAGGGATGTCACTTTTGGTAATAAATAGCTAGTTCTGATTCACGGCCACCAGCCCTTCTCTTCTTGATTCTCGTTGCTATTAACCAAGTCATGAAAGGAATCAGAGGAAAACAAGTGAAATCACTCTTCATTCATTTTTTAGTAGGAATCAAAGGAGAACTGGTTCCCCTCTGTGGCATCATCACTTACCCAATTGAGTTAAGAGGGATCAGAGGATCTTATATGTATAACCGGGAAAGGAGCGGAACATGAAGACTTGGAAAAGCATGGATTGTGAAAAGCCTTTACTTATAGATTATATGAGATTGAACGGGAGAGAATCAAAACAAATCAAAGTCCGATCTGCGATACGATAGGGGCCCTGTCCCGAGCCTTCCATTGGGATTCATGCAAGCAAGAGCTCGATAGGACGTCAACAGCGGGAATGAGAATGCCAAATCAAAGAATGTCGACTCTAATCTTTATTTCAAAAGATCATGATTCAAAGGAGAGAGAAAGTCCGAAGATCAGGATCAGGATTTGATTTGAAATCCTCTCAGCATCCAAGACTTGACCGATGGCTACTTCAAATTCAAGTGCCACTTATCTTGACACAACTCCGGTTAATCGACTCCCAGCCTACCTAGACCTGGTTCAAGCTATCCAAGCAATCAAGCCAGCTGTTCATCGATATCTCTCAGTCACTTCCTTAGAGGAAGTATCCCCACTTTATTCATCTACAAAAAGAGCAATCACTGCTTATGAAAGAACAGACAACACTACTGGTTCTGTTTAAATGGATCCATGTCATTGAACCCCTAAAGAAGTGAATTAGTAAGTGACTTCGCTAGGCTAGCCTTGGATTAGGGCTTCAAAAAGAGTTCTTTATACGATTCCCAACCCCTTCTGGGATAAGGATAAGTTGAATATAAATGGTTTCCAATATCCCCAACTGAAAGAGATGTCGCGTCTCCTGCTGTTGGTGGTTTAGGGTGTGTGTTTGATTTAATAGCGGTTAGGGTAGGCGAGATTTATTAAAATTAGGCTAGGTGAGATTATAATTTTATTTGATTTAAAAAGAGTGAAGGAGAGGTTTGGTATTTTATTTGGTTCAGAAAGGAAGGTGAGGGGAATTAATTATAAGTGGACTAAAATAACCTTCTATATATTTCCTTTCTTCTTTTATGATGTATTTATTAATAATTATTATTTGTAAACTTATTATTTATAAAATAACTATTCTAACAATTATATACATTTTTTTCACACATGCCTCAAAGTAAATTGTTCCAAGTTCAGTTCAATTTTATAAAATCTACCCCCAACACTCATCATTGTCTTCTTCTCTTTCCCTATGTTTTGACAAATACAAAGTGGGAAAAAAAACATTTTTTTAGTACCCATGGAACATACATAAAGCAACATTTGTATATTGAAGAGATAATTATATATGTTGTACATCAACTTACATCATTACATAAAAAGTCTTATACATGAGCACTCATATGGTTAGCAAGCTACACAGGTCTTATATTACTAATTCTTTTAAAATATCCATATGGTTAACAAGTGATTATCAAAAATCATTGCTCAATAAACAAGATAGTGTAGCATCAAAAGTCTTCAAAAGGTTAGCAAACTATATTGCTAACATCAAAAGTCTACAAATGGTTAGCAAAGTAAATCACTTGAAGTCTTTCACAATATCCATAAGTAAGTCCTTAAGGGTAAGAAGAGGACATTCAACAAATGTCCTTAGTAGGTCACCATCACCCATAAGAACTCTATAAATCTTAGTGACATTAGTTATTGAGAAGCCACAATCTTGAATCAGTTTCCAGATTTCTTCCCCAAACAATTAAGGAAGATTTATTGATGTTTCTCTTGTTATTTGAATTCTTTCTCTAGCTATTTTATTTGCTTCTTTCAATGCTTGGCCTGTGGAACTTCATATATGACATCTTCAAACTCAACCAAGTCAGAATCTTTCTCTTTATTGGAATTCACTTTTTGCTTCTTTCTTGAGGAACCACTTGCAACTCCAAGTGAGTTCTCTTGAGTGGTGCTATTATCAAGAACTTCAAAATTGTCTACAGTTATATCATGCTGGGAACCAACATTATCAGTGTTGTTGGCTGCATCAAATAAGTCTGTCTCATTAAGTATGTGATGCCTCTTTCGCATCTCACTTAGTGTACGGGTGCTCTCCCCTGAAGCTCTGTCATTACCATATAAAATTACCATTTTTTCATAGTTTGGGATAAGAGCATTTCTCATATTCGCAGCTTGTGGCTTGGATTACAAAAGGCAAAATTTAAACAATGGTTAAATGCAAGTGTCATAAAAGGTTGTCACAGAACTCAAAAAATGCTAGAGAGGAGTTTCAGTGCAAGTGGAATTGCAAGTGAAATAACAAAGTGAATCATTGCGGCCTAGTGAGGAATTGGAAATAACAAAGTGAATGATTATGACAACCTGGAATTGCAAATGGAATTGCAGAATTCGACATGTACCAGAAGCCAAAAAATGGAATTAAAATTGCTTATGAAATAACAAAGTGAATTATTATGAAGCCACTAACGTTTTTTTATCAATGTTTGCTTCCATCTACAATGCTTAGAACTAACATGAAATTGTAAAACCTTGAATCTTGTTGCTTTGAATTTTGTGGTTGATGCTGGTGTTATTTTGCTTTTAAACCAAGTTACAAATAATCAAGTCATGCAATATGAAAGAGAGTATTATTTTGACAAAGTGAGTATTATTTTTATACTTTTACTTTGACTATTATCCTTAAAACAAGAAAGTGACATACACCAAAAGGATGCATTAAGGACTCAAGTTTAGTTTGCTATTCATTCTTTTTCAAAAATTTTTAACATAACGATACATTAGGGATGCATTAAGGACACATACATATCCATTTAATTTATCACACACATTAAGGATGTATTAAGGATACATCAAGCAAGTTCAACTCTAACAATTGCATGATACACACACATCCCTTTAAATCAAGAGCTTGTCAAATTGTTGGAACACAGCACAAGTGTGAAAATTTAGGAAGAACAATACAAAAACTAAACTCTGATATATTTGAACATAGCACAAGTGCGAAATTCCACTCTGGTCCTTATCAAGCAATACCAGATGCATGCCTAGGTATCATCTGAGAGTTATATATGTAGCAGAAAGCATGAATGCAACCCAAATAAGTAACTTCAAGCAAAGTAAGCGCAAATCAGTAACTGCAAGCATGAATGCAACCAAAGTCACAGCAAAATCCAGAAACTTTAAGCCCAAATTAGTAACTTTAACCATGTGCAACCCAATTCATGTTTTTCCAAGAACTTTCTTTCTATCTAGTATTAGGATTGGTTAGCAAGTAGCCTAACTGTAGCTATTAAAATCACTGGAAAGAGTTTCTTTTTCCCTCATAATGTTTTCATTAAGGGTGAACGGCAAAATTATCTTCCTCGAAATGTATCTATTTAGCAAGGTAACAAAAATGAAACTTTAAAACACAGTAAAAATCACAACAGAATCCAGAAAAGTTAGAAGGAAACAAGGAAGCTTTTTTTTTTTTTTTTGCCAGAAAAATCATCACAGAAAATAATTTTACTTGAACGAAGGAGCAACCAACAGAGAAGGCGGCGGCAGCCGTGGCGTCTGAAAGAGGGGCCCAAGACGATGTTGGAGGAGTAGCTGGAGACGATGTTCAACTACCGAGCGTGAGAACAAGATGATGGAAAAAAGAAATTTCGAGCGGGAGAAGGCAATGAAAAAAAGGACAGGCATAGGGAAAATGGTTTTTCACAAGCGAGGGCAGCGGTGGAATATTGGAAAATTGTCATGGGCAATTTAATCATAGTTAGACACAAATATTATCTTGCTTAGAAAAGAACTCCAAATTTGGAGGTTTTATAAAAGAGGGGAGGTGACCACTAAAAGACAAAAAAACCTCCCACCCCTCACCTCCCCTCCTTCCAATTAAACACCTATTTCTAATCCCCAACCTCACCTAATTTAATAAAAACCTTTAACCAAACACAATCTTAGGTTGAGTACGGGCAATAGGAATAGGAATAGAAATCAGTGTGATCTAGGAACATAAAGGCTTTGTTTGGTTCAAGAAGATAGGAGGGAAGGTTTGGTTTTTTGTTTGGTTTAGAAGATAGAACGATAGGTGAGGGAAGCTAATTATAAGTTGACAAATATACCTTTTTCTCTTTATCTATATATTTTTCTTCTTATTTTACATTTTTTTATTAAAATTGTTATTTCTTAAATTATTAATAGAATTCTAACTTAACCATCATGAAAGGCAGAAGTGGAACAAATTTAATAGACCAACTTGAATTGGGAATCATAGTTATGAATAAATTTATTGCTTCCAGTTTTTGTAAAAGAAAACTTATTGCTTCATTTTTTTTGCATTCTGAGATATTGTAAAGATATTTCATAAGAATATAACCGAGCTCAGATCTACACGTGCATGACAAGTGGCAATGAAAGAGAGGACAGAGGTGTTGATGAAGGAGTCGAGAGTGGCGGCTCCATTGGATGGTCCGACAATAACGCCGAAGGACGAGAGGAGCGAAATGGACAAGTGAGTAAAAGCATAGGCGTTATGATGGGAAAATGGGGGTTTTAGTTCAAAGGGGTAGCTATGGAATATCAAAAATTTGCCATGAGCATTTTGGTCAATATGAGATTCAAAATTTCTTTCACCTAGAAAAAATCCCAAATTTAGAGGGTTGTAAAAGGAGAAGAGGTGAGCACAAGAGGACAAAAATTTTTCTCACCCCACTTCCCCTCCTTCTAACCAAACAAGATTTTTATATCTCCAACCTTCAACTCACCGCACCTACAAAAACCTCAAACAAAACAGACCCAAAATATTCTCTAAAGTTGAGTGATCTTTCTCTTTAAAGATTACCGTTAGCGCTAGCAAGTCTGCTACTTGAAGATTTGAAGGCGTAACCACAATTATTGTTTTCATTCGCATCTGGCTTGACGACTGCTTTCCTGGGTTGATTGCTTTTCAATGCCTAGTTTCATAGCCAAGCAAAGTATGCCCTTTATTTTACTATATAGCTAAGGTCCGTACGGGTATAATAGGACCTTAGTCTTAGTCTACTTATATTCTTCTTGTTCGGATGTATCACCAAGAGAATTCTATCCTCGCAAGCAAGTCCGTGTTTTCGGGTCTAGGGATGAGGAATAAAAGACGTTCAATTAGCCCATTTGTTATTTAAGGGTTAAGATGCAAATATATCCTAGAAATTTTCATGGAGAAGTAATATTATCCTGAATGTTTTTTTTTTAAGTTCAATATTACTCTGAAAGTATTAAAATGAAGTAATATTACCCTTTTCCTTTATAAAGTTATCAATCAACGTTAATTTTTTAATAGTCAACATTAGTATTTTAATAGTATCAAGTAATATTATTACGTTTTAAAACTTCTAGAGTAACATTGAACCTGAAAAAATTTTTAAGACAACATTACACCTCAACAAAAACTTACAAAACAAATTTTCACCTTAACGCTTTATCCAATTCATTAAGAATTCTCCTATCTGGCAAAAGTAAGTTTACTTTACTCCTAAACGACTCCTCATCCAAGGTTGAAAAAGCTGCTAACAAGAATAGTTTCTCTTTTCTCTTGCGACCTTCCATACGGTTGAAGGGATCAATCCCAATAGCCTTAGTTCTGTTCTTTACCGTGAACCTGCTAGTCCTTCTTATTGATGTACAGTGACCTTTCAGACTTTGTCTCATCCCTCTAGGAAAGACAAATGCTAGTCTCAGGTCAACAAATCCTAGTCAGACTTACTTTGCGGCAAATTCCATGACATCGAGGGCATGAAGGGAGCTACTCTAGTGTAGTGCACTAGTGCCCGAGTGAGCGAGTCTTACTGTCTATCAGTGGCTAATCGCTTGGACTCTTTCCCTCCCGTTGTGTTCTTCTTTTCAATGCTTTGTGTGTTCCACGGACAAGGAGATAGCCACTTCTTTATACAATTAGTTAAGAGAGAGTGATTCAATAGTAGCCCAAGCCATAGCTATTAGGATCCCGAGGCACAGTTCTGAGTTCCGGAGTGTCTTGTGATTCCTTTTGCAATAAATGTGTTTCTTATTGTAATTTCTGAATATTAACTGAATCAAGACCCATCATGTGAAGACGCCTTACGTTGTATGTAAGTATACT
Organism: Inga oerstediana; assembly: GCA_963210345.1. Classification (NCBI taxonomy): domain Eukaryota; kingdom Viridiplantae; phylum Streptophyta; class Magnoliopsida; order Fabales; family Fabaceae; genus Inga; species Inga oerstediana. The sequence continues at coordinate 11,296,261 of OY723401.1, forward strand.
ACGAAACTCCGGATTTCGGCGCTCATTAAAGATATGATTTTGGTAACTCCATCCAAAACTTTATTCAATCTGTTGTAACCTTTTTTCCTCGAGGGACGGAGGGGAATTGCGGTTTGCTTAATTCAATGAATGTAGTAAGACCCTGTTGGGCATATTGGAACTGTAAAGGGAATGTAAATATGAATAGAAACAAAAAAAAGGAATAAAGTTGAACTTCAAAATTCGTTTGATATGTCAATAGAATAAATGCAACCCTCATAGTCATATGACTTTTGTTTTGGAAGATATATTTGAATAATGGTCAATGGAATATAGGTTTAAAAATAAACTAGGATAAAATAAACCTTCATTTTTAATTTAATGATGTATCAACTTGGGAAAAAAAAATCAATAGATGGAGAAGAAACAATTTAAGGATGCGGTGAAGGTTGAAACGACATTCGCAGTTGTGGATTTGGGAGCTAGAGTAGACTGACAATGGTAAGGTCGAGGACATTGATGTTACTTCATTTCGTCTTTGAATATTTTCTTATATATTCCTCATTTTATTAATTAAAAAAAAGAGATGTAAATAATGAAAAATAAACTAGGAGATATAGAAGATGAAAAATCAAATAGATATGTAAGGTGTGCTATTATTAATAAAGAAATATATGCACACAAAAAAAAAAGCGCACCAGGTCCATTATTCCACCCACATGAAACAAAACATTGAGCCTTTTTCTTACTTTGCTTTTCCAAAGTCTAAAATCTTTCACACCTAACAGAACAAAAGCCACTGTAATTTTTCTTGCATAAAAAGCTGGGCAATACCAATAGCAATGTGTTTTTGTGTGTTGGGACTTGGGAGGGGGTTGTGGTATAATTGCAAAAACCAGATGCTTTCAGCTCGAAGTCGATCAGCATAGCCTCTTCACGTACATGTCTGATCTGACTTGCTTTCCCACGAAAATAAGTTCAATTGAAACTATTAATATTTCCTTACAAGTATTTGCTGTATGCCTGTATCTATAAGTATGAACACCAGTCCTTGAAAAGGTTGTCCAATCAGAATAAGGTTTTATCTGACAGGTTATTCGTTTCCACAGGCAAAAGTAAAAGAAGATGCCAAAAGCATGACTTCACAAATCACGAAGGCCCCGACTGGAATCATCCAAATTAATTAAAAAAGTCAGAAATAGGGCCCAACCGGGTTCGAACCGGTGACCTCTTGATCTGCAGTCAAATGCTCTACCACTGAGCTATGGACCCTTCGATGTTGGATTCGCTCAGCATTAAACTATAATTCTCTTTTTAGCACCAAATAAACTATCCCTTTCATTTGCTCAACACTGAACTATAATTCTCTCTTTAGTCTTTATTATAAAACACAAAATAAACTATCCATTAGAATTTTTCAATATTTCTCCAATTTAAAATCTCACTAATTGCAACTTCTTTAACTTCTTGAATTTAATTCAAGTCTTTAAAAAGGATGAATTTGAAAGTTTCTTCATGTTTAGATAATGTTAATGATTTAAGTACCCCTTAATTTTGATGAGGTTGTTAAAAGTGTCTTGTATGTAATAAGGAATAGAGGAAGTATTATTGTACCGACGAAAACTGGCTCAAATGGGAAGGGCTCTGAACTCCACTCATCTGTACTTGGATTCGATCCCGAGGGGAAAGGGTGAAGAGGCTTCTCCTGTGAGGGGTGTCCCACATAATAGGTCTAACCAAATCCCCGTTTAGATTAATCGGTTATTCGGTGATCTGTGCAAAAAAAGTCAGGAATTAGAAAAAACTCCAGATACTGGAAAATCATAGATCAAAAAAAAAAAAAGAGGAGGTATTATTGTATTACCGTATTTTACAATACTTGCTAGCTGTATGGATTAAATTTAGAACCTTATCCTGGCTCTTGTTGGTTTGACATCCTGTAACCTCCTCTCTATCCGATGGATTGATGGGCACGGTCTTAAGTCTTCTAACAGGTCGAGGAAGACAACCTCAAAAATAAACAGCGAAACTGATATGTCCAATTACACCAAAAAAAAAAAAAAGCAGCGTCATAAATTTTAAGAAAAAACTTGTATTTAGTTTTGTTATTTTGGGAGAGCTAAATAAAGGCTCGAATGGTGGGGGCACATATATGGATAGGGGATTCACGACATGGGTGGGTCATAAAAGTATCAAAGACAGAGAGATATGAACGAGAGACACACAACAAAAAGGATTCACGAGACAGAAATTAATATGACACACACATATAAACCCCCACAAAAAGGAAGCTTCACTCTTTGGGCTTTCTCCAAATAATTTGTGTGAATCCGGCCCACGTTTAGAATATAATCTGGAGCGTCAAATAAAAACAACTGCTGGCCTTACAGAGAAAAAAAGGGCTAATTTCGTTTCCACATGTTCCACATCTATATAAAAACTACAAAAGACTCCAACAACCGCATTCACTTTTTCTTCTTCCTTCTTCTTCTCTCATAATTTTCTCCCCAGAAAATACAATGATCCTTCTTCCTCTTTTCCTTCCTCTTTATCTTCCCATTTCATATGCTCTTTATCTTCATAGATCACGCTAAGTATCAGCCTTATTCTTCCTCTCTAATCCAAAATTATACACACAACAACACACAAATCCAGAAGCCAAGAGCAACGAAGAAGACGACGATGGGGAGCCCTAGCAGGTATGGATTGTTGGCCGTGTTTTCGGTATCGGCGAGTGTGGCTGTTTTGCTTCATCACCTCCATAAGCGCATGGTCTCTGACTTCATCAACAAGTTAGAGTTTCAAATATATGGTACCAAAATTCTCTTTCGTCCTTTATACATATCTCTTATAACTTTGATTTTCTGGATTTTTTTGTTGATGGTGAAATTTGTGAATACAAGGTAATTGTGAGAAGGGTCAGGGAAAGAAGAAGGTGCGATTCGCAGAGAAGGTGATAGAGGTTGAAACGGAGGAAGAAGAAGGGAAGGGTTATGAGAGAAGAGAATGGAGGGAGGGTGGTCCTAAATTAGAGAACGTAATGCCTCCCAATAGGGCAGCTCTTTATAGAGGCATTATCAAGAATAGGACCCTCCATGCCCAACTCCGTTTCTAAGGTAGATCAGATTAGTATAATCCTCTGAAGTTTGAAGAATGAGTAGGGGAAAAAAATCGAAAGGAACGCTAAAAAATTATTGGATGAGTTCTTTTAATTTTGTCAATAATATCTTTAATTATTTTGTTGTTAATAGATCGCAATAACTATTGAGACAAAGTTTATTGTTATGTGGCCATGTTCTATATATCAATCACATGGGTACTTTACTTTCATCGATTTGCAATTTTGTCATCCTTTTTTTTTCAATCATGACTCGGTTATTAATTACTTACTTCATTTAAGGCGCTCTCTGTATTTTTCGCAAATGGCTTTTATTTATTAAGTGGATGGCCTGTTATAATTGTATCGGTGTATCCCGTCTGATTGAATTTAATAATTTTTTAAAAATGCAAATTGACTTGTACTAGTATTAAATTTTGATTTAATGGAGCTGGAATTGCAATAGATATAAGATAAACCAAATTAATATAATGCAAGCCTCAGCGTCATTTATATATCGATGGATTAGTGGGCTAAAGCTTAATCATGTTTTGGTTACTACTTAATTCCCTTGCCTTTTCATATATTGACAGCCTCCAGATCACTTTTGCCTGTGAACCTACGTAACAAAATAAATGATTCAGATTCGCTTTTTGCCGCCTATTCAGATTTTTTCCCCGTTTTTTTTGAACATAAGGATTTTTTCTAAGCACATGTGCCTTTTTATATAGGAGTTAATCATATTAGAGTCGTTATCAAACACTAAATGTAAGTACATAGAGCCGGGAAAACGGGCCGAGTCCGTCGGGCCGGCCCTTTTAGGCCCTGGCCCTTCAAGGGCCGGGCTTATAAATTGTAGCCTCAAAAGGAAGTCGGGCCTAAAAGGGCCGGCCCTGGAGGGCCTCGGGCCGGCCCTTTAGGCCCGCTTATTTTTTATTTTTTATACTTGGAAAGGAATTATGTTATATTTTTGAATTACCTTATTGAATCTATATGTCACTCTGTCCTTATATTGTATAGAGTATGATTTTTGAATATATTGTTTTGTCTAATTGAATCATATTATGATTTTTGAGTATGATTTTTGAGTATATTGTCATGCCTATTTAGACTAAAATCATATTATATACTATTCTGCCTGATAGAGTATGATTTTTGATGGAGGTTGTGATTATTTGACTACTTGAACCTACTGCTCAAAGTGAAACACAATCAAATATCTTTGAAATTGATGATAGTGGCGAAGAAGGTGAAAATGATAGTCGTCATACTCATGTTGTTTAGAAGTTAGAGTATTTAGCTTCTTGTCTTCTTATACTTTGGCCTTTGTGTGAGTTATTTATGGACATGATTTTACCTTTAATTATACATTAGTAACTGTGTTTGTTTGTTGCAAGAGACGTGTTATTTAAACCTTAATGTTGACAACATATATGTATTAAATTAGAACTTTAATCGTTGTTATTTACTAATTATATCTCTCTGGGGGGAAACGCAGGAAAAATAGTTAAATATTGTGAAAAGGATTTCCTGGCCCTGCGGGCCGGCCCTGGCCCTGATGCTCTCGGGCCGGACCTTGAAAAACTGCAATTTTCTTGACCCGAGCCCTTTAGGGCCGGCCTTGTTAGGCCCTGGCCCTTCAAGGGCCGGCCCTGTAGGGCCGGGCCGGCCCTGATTCCCAGCTCTATAAGTACATTCTCTAATAGGAATTCGAACATTGATTCATCACGTTATTAATATAAAATTTAAATATAAAAGTGATTCAAATATTTGGCAATCCTACATACTATAATGCTATGACTCTTAATAGAAAAAGTAATTTTAAATAATTATTGGATATTTAACTTATGTTGATTCATTAATCAACATATGATGTTCATGTATCTAACATGTAATTATGATTTTTAATTGAAGAGATGTTACTTAAAAATATCACTTCATAGTCTATAAATTAATACTTTACAATTACCCCATCACTTCATTTATTACATACAACACATACTATATACCATATGACAACAAGCTAAAACTCATTATCTTTGTCTTTAAGTGCACGTGTAAATAAAGCAAAATTATCACTCAAAAGCCATTATTGCTTTGACTTTAAGTATAGGGATTTCAATTCATATTCAATAATCTTTATTATATCCTGTAGGAAATTTGCCAGTCAACCCAACTTGTACCCCATAAAACATGAATAAGTGTGGATATATTAAACTTAAAGAGAAGTATCGTTTACGCCTTGGAGACATTGCACACTATGTCAATCTTCGTTTGTTTTCCTTGTACTCTTCAAAAATCAAGAAACCAAACCCACCAGCAATATTAATATAAAATTTTATTGGGGAAAATTTAAAAAAAATATATATTAGAAATTGGGAAAGGACGAATCAGTACGTTGTCAGAGGGGCAGAGGAATTTGGGATTTTGAAATCTCAGTGAAAAGACGAAAATGCCCTTCAACGCTCCCTCAGAATAACAGCACGGACCTCTTAACTAACAACTCCGGATTTACATTAACAACACCAAAATCCCACAAAAGAGTCCATATTTGTTAACTGTGAAAGAAGAAAGTAGTTTTCTTAATATAAAATACGGTGTTATTGATAAAGAGAAAGGAGTTGTTATTGGTCCTGAAACTTGTTAACTGTGAAAGAAGAAATTGGAGTTGTTAATATAGAATACGGTGTTATTAATAAAGAGATAGGTGTTGTTATTGATCCTGAAACTTATTAATTGTGAAAGAAGAAAATGAGGTTGTTGATGGAGAATACCGAGTTGTTAATTAAGAAGCCCGTGTTGTTATTCTGAAGTAGAGGGAGGGAGGGCTGAAGGGCATTTTCGTCTTTTCGCCGAGATTTCAAAATCTTAAATTCCTCCTCTCATCTGATAACGTACTGATTCATCCTTTCCTAATTTCAGAGTATTGAATCGTCCTTTCCTAATTTCCAATATATTTTTTTGAAATTTTCCCATTTTATTGATGGCTCGTAGATTTCATTTGAAAGAAAATCTTTAGACCAATACCTTTTATTTCTATTGCACCTCTGCTGCAATTTTAATGCATACAGATCAAAATTTAACAGTACAAATTGATTTATATTTAACATCTATTAAATCGATATTGTTAGAATCAATATGTCGTTCACTCAATCACCATGGATAGTGGTAGTTATCAATGGGTGGGATAAGGCTTTTTATTATTATTATTGTTTGAAACTCAATATGCAAAATGGGAATGAAAAATCTATACTTCTTTTATTTTTCAAACTGAACAAGCAAGATCATTGTTTTGTTTGTTTCTCTGGACTTCGTTTTTTTTGGGGGGGGGGGGGGGGTGGTTGTGCTGGCGTGTTTTCCTTTCATTTTATATTTTAAAGGATGACGTGTTGATAACTTGATATAGTCGAGGAAAAAAAACATCTGTTCGAGTAATGAATCAGTCATGATATAAATTCAAGGGTTAATAAGTTAATTGTGATCTAATTGGTAGTCGAACCGGTCATATTAAAATATTATAATTTATTAGGGGCAATATATACATTAATATATTTTTAAACTTTTATAGATAAAAATGAAGATCTTTAAAAAAAATGCATAAAATCTATTAGTATTAGTTATAATGACTATACTTATGAAATGATATCTCATTTCCCATAACTATTATATCTTTTTAGATAATTTTTTTCATCATTTTCTTCATTTTTTTAGATCATATATTTCTTTACTTATTTTTCTCTTCATCTTAGTCTTAAATCTTTCATTTTTTCTTTAGAAAAAACAAAAAAATGTAACCAATCCAACCAGTCAACCCACCAATTTTAACCAGTTTTATACCGGTTCAACCGGTTTCCACCGAGTCAACTCTCCCTCGCACTCAAGCAGTGACTCGAGACCGATTCATCAGTTTTTTGGTCGGACCAGTCGATCCGATCCCCTTTTTTTGTACCATGGATAGACTACTTATATAAGTGTTCTTTTTTTTAATTTACATCTTATTCATTCAATAATTTAGTGTGAATGCATCAACTGATTATAATTTGACTTCTATAATTGTAACCACAAAGGCAATCATTACGTACGGTTTCCCTTTCTTAAAAAATAAAAAAAGGAAAGGTTTCATTCTTTCATGCATCATCATCCTTGTCTGGAGTAGTTACGTATTTTTTTTTCTTCTTTTTCACTGTATAAATAGTAATTATCTTTGCATTTAATTAACCGGTCACACTATCAGGTCTCAGAATTTCTACAATTGAATAATATCATTCTCTTGTATTAAGGTAATAAAATGATAGTCCCCACCCAAAAAAGAAAGAAAAAAATTGTTGTCCCTCCCGTCCTAAATACAATGATGCATGAAGAATGGTTAGTTGAACCTCTCTTTCGTTTTATTTTAAAAAAATTGAACACTGTGCTCGGGAACAATGAGATAGAGAGGTGGGGATATTTGCTATAGCTACGAGATGGTTATAAATTTAACAGTTTCTTATATATTTATTATTATTATTAATAATAATAAATACACAAGAGATTTGTGGAACCCAGAAGATCGCAAATTTAGGAAAAATCACTGTCAGGTCCCATGGAAGCAAAATATTATCAAAAAAGTCCCAGGAAAAACTGAAATATCTGAAAAGTCCCTAGGGACTTTTCTGATATTATTTTCCAATGTAAAAAGACACACATGCCCCTCTTGTTAATGTAAAAGTAGAAGCTTCAGAAAGAGGAGGGAAGGCGCAAGTTTTTTTCCGGAGACACAGAAACGACGCGAAAGGGACTGGTGTGAACTCCAACATTGAAGGGATCAAGTGTAATGTTGAAGTTCTTGGTAAAGGATCAAATTTGCAAGCTCCACGTACTGGAACCGAGGTAGAACACGAAACTGAATTTTTTGATTTTGGTTCTATGTGATATTTGGATAAAGTGAAATTGAATGATGGTGAAAGGTTGGTGCTTGGTGGCAATAGTGGACAAAGTGGTAGGAGGTAGATGAGTAATGACATGATTTAGGTAAAGTTATGAGCTTGAGCGTTATAGTTGGGGTTTGAATAAGGTTGGGTAGTGTTAATGTGATAGTGCTCTGTTTTTTGGGGAGGTGACAGAGGAAATGATACCTTGAAAGTGGGAATAGCTGATTTTCAGGTTGGTGGGGTGCTGTAAAAATTGTGATATGGGAAGAAATTTAATTGTTGTTAATTCGTGCAGTTGGTGTTGTTAATATAACTGAAGTGGTTGTTAATACAGCAAATGGCTTTGGGTGTCATAATGCTCTGTTATTGTGGAACAAAACAGAGAAAGTTGGACGTTTGACGTGGGAAAAGTTGATTCTCATGGTGGTGGGTTGATGTGAAAAGGGTGATATGTAAATAGCTTAAGTAGTTGTTAATTCGTACAGTAGTAGTTGTGAATATAACAGTTTGAGTTGTAAATACAAAACTGTGCTATGTTTTTAAGTTTTAAGGCAATGTAATAGAGAGAAAGGCCTATTGTTTGGAAACCCAACAAAGGTATGCCTTTGTTTAAAGTGGGAGTCATTGAATGTGATTGTGCTTTGTTTGATTATATGATTGTAAAAGAAGTGTTGTTAATATGTGCATATACAGTTGTTAATATAGCTTTGGAAGTTGTTAATACAAACTTCATGGTGCAGATTATCATGAAAGATGGCAACTAGTTCTGGGAAGAATCTATTGTGTTTCATTCATGTGGGGGGAGTTTTTAAATGTCGGAGGAGATGAAACGTAATATGTTGGTGGTATGGTAAGAACAAGATGCATAAAAGAAAGTACAACATATGAGGAGTTGCTACAAATCATATCATCTATAACGGGAAATGAAAGTAATCAAATTCAAGTGAAATTCAAAGTTTCTATTGATACATCAACATTTGTGGATCTTGTAGACGATGAAGGGGTGGATCATTTTATGAAATATAATGAACAATATGGTCATGTGTACATTGAAGACGATGGTGATGATGAGAATACAGTCCCAACATTTAATGGTCAAATGGAAGAGCAAGAAGTGTAAGTCGAGTTATCTTAAGAAAAGTAATTTGTTGTAACTTAATCATGCAAAAGAGAAGTCTAACTTGTCATTTATTGCAGGATTGATCAAATGTTTGTAGGTGCTGGAGGATTGTGTATGTCCCCACCGCCTTTGTTAAATGAAAGTCAAGATGTCCCATCATTGGAATGTTGTACTCAATTGGTGCCAACGCCCATACCGGGAATGAATCATACCAAATGGAAGGATTTAATTATTGGAGAAGGACAGATATTTTCGAATGGTTTGAGCCTTCGTCAGACATTATATAAATACAGTATTTCACACAAGTTTTCATACCAATTTGTGAAGAATAATAAACAGAAGATAATTGTGAAGTGCAAGGTTAGTGGTTGTCCGTGGTACATGGGTGCTTATTCATCAGGAGAACATCAAGATACAGAGTTTCTAACGATTCGAACATACAAAAGTGAACACATTCACCATGCACAGGACAGCCTAATAGTCTGGCATCCACACAGGTCGAGCTTGACATCATCAATCGTAATGGATGATTTAAGGTCCAATATCGATAAGACTTCCAATGAAATTCGAGCAGACTTGTACAGAGAGTATGGGGTGCGACTGAACTACCCTCAAGCATATAGGGCAAAAGAAAGAGCGTTAAAGGAATTAAATGGACGAGTAGAAGACTCTTATCAAGCAATTCCTTGGATATGTGATAGATTGATTGAAAGTGATCCAGACACAGTTGCAAAATGGGAAGGCTCATCTAACAATAGATTTGAGCGGGTATTTATTGCTTATGGTTGCTCGGTTAAAGGTTTTATAGGTGGTTGTCGGCCCATTGTTTATATAGATGGCTGTCATCTAAGTGGCCCTTATAAGGGAACAATGTTGTCAGCTTGTGCATACGATGCAGACAACCAAATGTTTCCCTTAGCATATTCCATTGTCAGCGGTGAAACATATGATGAATGGCTTTGGTTTCTACTCAATTTGAAAGAAACAATAGGATCAATCATGATAACCATAGTGTCAGATCGCAATAATGCAATTATCGGTGCTGTTAAAGAAATATTTGGCAGCGAGCGACATGGCTATTGCTACAGGCATGTGAAGGAAAATTATAGTGCAGAGTTCTTGAAAATCAATAGAGGTCGAGCACGTACATCGGCGACTACCAAAGAGACTGCACTCAAGCTTCTTGATGCAATTGCCTATGCAAGGTTGGATGAGGACTTTATAAGTGCAATGGGAAAATTAAGATTGTTCAATCCACAATTGGCACAATGGGTGGAGACCAATGGGGATGTTGACAAATGGGCTCTGAGCAAGTTTCCTTTCAATAGGTGGGATAACATAACCACGAATATTGCGGAGTCGTTTAATGCATGGATGTTGAAAGAGAGGAAGCATAGCGTGTCAATACTAATTCATGAGCATCGGGACAAATTGGCACGGAAATTGCTTGCAAGCAAGATGGCAATGGCCAATTGGAAAAATGGAGTTGGACCCAATGTTGAAGAGAAAGTGCTGCAGCATGTTACCTATGCGGAAAATATGGATGCAGTATATTATGGAGACCATAACTTTTCGGTGCGAACTAGATGTGGTGAAGCGACAATTTATGTCAATGTAGATCTTGCTCAAAGAAAATGCACATGTTTAGCATGGCAAATGAGTGGAATACCTTGTGCCCATGCTTGTGCAGCAATTAAGGTACTCAATGGTAATGTGTACACATTTGTACATGATTGGCTGAAAGTGGAAGCACAGGAGAAAATATATGGAAACACCATGAGACCAGTTGCAACACATGATTGTCCACGAGCTGATTCTCTGACTGTCACACATTTGCTGACACAAACATTCTTGGATCCGCCAACAACTACAAGGCCGGCAGGGAGGCCGAAAAGAAAAAGAAGGGAATCTCAGTTTCAAAACAAGAAGCTTTATCATTGTGGCCGATGTCATGAGGTTGGGCACTCCGTGAGGACTTGCAAAAATCCAAATCCAACCTAAAACGATGGATTATGTACTTTCTTTTGTTAGCTACTTATTTTGGATTATGTATATATACACCATTAACTGGTGCCTTCCTGTGACCCGTATTGGTTTTTGAACGGGTCCGGATGTTGGTGTAGTTAAACACAAATAGTCTGATATTAAGTTAAATGAGTAGGCGAAAATACCCCCTTACTCATACAACTTAATATTTCAATGTAAATTGATATGTGGATCTGATATGCTACTAAGTTGTGACATGCACTGTCAGAAAGTTGGAAAATTAGGTTGCATGCGTTGTTTAAATTTGCATCAGTTGCATTAGTTGTGAACAAAACTCATTATGTTGTGAAAACATACATTAGGAGTTGTGAAAATTTTCATCAGTTGCTGTCAAATTTTTGCAGCAGGAATTTAAGTAATTAGGCATTATAAGTGGTTAAAATCATGGGTTCCTTAGGTGACAGTGGTGAGGTGTGCACTTTATAAAGTCATGGGGGACTTACTATTCACTTGTGCATGTGTCTAACTTACTTCATACAATAGGCAAACAACCAACCAACCACTTGATAAAATATGCTACAATTCAGCTGTTATGAAAATTTGCATCAGAAGTACTGCTGCAGTCACGCGATGAGGTTGTGAAAGGAACTGAAAGGGTTGTTAATGAACGCTTTACAGGTTGTAAATATCTCAACTTGTAATAGTTACGGTGAGAAAACGATGGGAGGAGGTTGTTAATTGAACTGAAAGGGTTGTAAATCAACGCTTTAAGGGTTGTAAATAGCTAATTTGCCAACACTTAACGTCAGAGAACGTTGTAAGACACAAACACGGGGGAGGTTGTTAATTGAACTCACAGGGTTGTAAATGAACGCTTTAAGGGTTGTAAATGTCTCATGTACAACCCTTAAAGCGTTCATTTACAACCCTTAACGTCAGATAACGTTGTTAGACACAAACACGGGCGAGGTTGTTAATTGAACTCAAAGGGTTGTAAATGAACGCTGTAAGGGTTGTAAATAGCTAATTTGCCAACACTTAACGTCAGAGAACGTTGTAAGACACAAACGCGGGGGAGGTTGTTAATTGAACTCACATGGTTGTAAATGAACGCTTTAAGGGTTGTAAATGTCTCATGTACAACCCTTAAAGCGTTCATTTACAACCCTTAACGTCAGATAACGTTGTTAGACACAAACGCGGGCGAGGTTGTTAATTGAACTCAAAGGGTTGTAAATGAACGCTGTAAGGGTTGTAAATAGCTAATTTGCCAACACTTAACGTCAGAGAACGTTGTAAGACACAAACGCGGGGGAGGTTGTTAATTGAACTCACAGGGTTGTAAATGAATGCTTTAAGGGTTGTAAATGTCTCATGTACAACCCTTAAAGCGTTCATTTACAACCCTTAACGTCAGATAACGTTGTTAGACACAAACGCGGGAGAGGTTGTTAATTGAACTGAAAGGGTTGTAAATGAACGCTTTAAGGGTTGTAAATAGCTACTTTGCCAACACTTAACGTCAGAGAACGTTGTAAGACACAAACGCGGGGGAGGTTGTTAATTGAACTCACAGGGTTGTAAATGAACGCTTTAAGGGTTGTAAATGTCTCATGTACAACCCTTAAAGCGTTCATTTACAACCCTTAACGTCAGATAACGTTGTTAGACACAAACGCGGGCGAGGTTGTTAATTGAACTCAAAGGGTTGTAAATGAACGCTGTAAGGGTTGTAAATAGCTAATTTGCCAACACTTAACGTCAGAGAACGTTGTAAGACACAGACGCGGGGGAGGTTGTTAATTGAACTCACATGGTTGTAAATGAACGCTTTAAGGGTTGTAAATGAGACATTTACAACCCTTGAAGCTTTCATTTACAACCCTTAACGTCAGATAACGTTGTTAGACACAAACGCGGGAGAGGTTGTTAATTGAACTCAAAGGGTTGTAAATGAACGCTTTAAGGGTTGTAAATAGATAATTTGCCAACACTTAACGTCAGAGAACGTTGTAAGACACAAACGCGGGGGAGGTTGTTAATTGAACTCACATGGTTGTAAATGAACGCTTTAAGGGTTGTAAATGAGACATTTACAACCCTTGAAGCGTTCATTTACAACCCTTAACGTCAGATAACGTTGTTAGACACAAACGCGGGCGAGGTTGTTAATTGAACTCAAAGGGTTGTAAATGAACGCTTTAAGGGTTGTAAATGTCTCATTTACAACCCTTAACGTCAGATCACGTTGTCAGACACAAACGCGGGGGAGGTTGTTAATTGAACTCACAGGGTTGTAAATGAACGCTTTAAGGGTTGTAAATCAGAAAAGGCCATTTTTCAGAAAAGGCCATTTTTCATGTCATTTTGCTTTAAGGGTTGACAATCAGAAAAGGCCATTTTTCATGTCATTTTGCAGTTGTTGCGCTGTGGCGAAGCAAAAGCAAATCGCCACACCTTGAAGTTGTAAAACGAATTCATCAGATTGTTAATACACACTTCAGGAGTTGTAAACAACACATTATTCATAACGTAAGAAAACTTCTTTAATTTGAAAAACGTGTTGGAGGTTGTTAAACCCATATAACCTGTTGTCAATAAACGCTTGAAGACCTGTAAAAATCACCATTGTAATAACGCCCTATTACTTAAATGTTATAACTTGTACAAGAAGGCATATGCAGTTGTGCAATAGCCGTAACCAGTTGAAAATATTTCCTTGTAACCTAAACATGGCAGTAAACAAAAAAGCAATTCTTCTTGCCCTTCCTATAATGACAAAATAGTCACACAAAGACATAAGGTTCTTGAAGAACCCACAAAATAGCAACATATGTACATAATAACATCACAAATGCTACTTGTCTCTATTCCCCTGCATTTGTTTCTTGTCACCTGCAATGGACAGCATCTTTTTGGCATGTATGTTCCTGTCATGTGTCACAAGCCACCATAACGAATCGACCTTAATCTGCCGAATTTGTTCAGGAGACAACTTAGGCATCGTATACCCCCCTTTGTCCTGTGCCGAGCCATCCCAACCGAATAACCATGAAAGAACATGGATGCCACACGAATCGCTGCAAACAGAAAGGAACAAACGATATGAAACACAACCAACCATTTCAAAGTATTGAGCAACAAAAAAAAAGGTAATACTAACATGTCAGCTTGGACATGCACTTTTGGCCAGTTGATGTCTTTAGGTATTTCTCTTCCTTTGCCAAATAATTCTGGTTTAACCCTGCGAAGTACACTAATGATGCAATCTCTCTGCAAGAAGCAAATAATGTTGACATTACACAACACAGCAAGAACAACATTTACAAAATAAAGCATAAACTTAAGTTGGAGTGCTTACACACTGGCTTGCCAACCGCTCCTTGCCACGCAATTCTTCTTGTTGCTTTTGGCTCAATCTCTTCTTTTTACTTGTCTTCTCATCCTCTAAAAGTGCATCTTCTTCCCTCTTTTGCAATCTTGCATATGTGAGCTGGTCAACCAGCGAGTCAAGGACAGAGAAACGCAATGTCTTGGTATCCAACACATAACAGAACCAGTGATCAAGCCGCAATGTAGGAGCAAAGATTAAGTCGCAATCCCCAATGTTGTATCGAATATGCTCAGGAAGGATCTAATATTCATGCGCTTGCCAGGACCACTTCTTTGGGTCAGACGACATTTTTTCCATCAACTCTGATGAAAAGATGTGTCTACTGACTCGACTAGAGTTCTGTAATTGATCCCCCACTAATGTCCTTGCGACCATTGACATAAACTGAGAAAAAATAGTTGAAAAGTTAGTGCATATCGTACTAAAGTAACAAAGTATCAGTTCTTGTCAATGTATATGTAACATACCCTATTATTGATCCACCCCCTTTCACGGAGACAATATAGTTCGCCTCGTGTGACGAAATAGTCATACATTTCCACAAACAGCCTATTACACAAACAAGCATTTTGCAGTCAGTTTTTGTTCTTAAACTAGAAATAGATAGTAGACATTTAATTACTTACTCTTGTGCATCCTCTTTGTTGGGTCTCGTTGTGCACAGCTGGAATAAAGCTTCCTTGTGCTTGTCATCTTTCGTTCTTTTCTTAGTCATGGTTGTCACCCAGGGAGAGACAAGAGCAGGCTTTTTGACCCTTGTCGATTTTCTCAATTGTACTTCTTCTTCCCCCTTTAGTACATCTTCAGAACACTCATCTTTCCCCTCGTTGGCTGACCTATTAGCTTCACCTTCATTATCTTCCTCTGACCCATCTTCTTCATGTATGCTCCAAACTTCATCATCTCCTTTTCGTATGGCAGCCTTTTCAGCTTCACTTCCCGAGGAGGGTTGTTCATCGTCATTTTCTGACGATGACTGTTCATCAATTTCTGCCCCTGCATCCATTTCTCCCCCCCTAACAACCTTGCCTCAAGGGAAACCAATTCCTCTTGGACAATTGACACCACCCTTGACATAATTCTTTCATATGTTCTCTTCAATTCCTACAAATTATGAGGGAAATATTAGTGACAATAATATGCAAAGTATGTAAACCTCACATCAAAGTTCATCACTTACTGGGTGTGTTATAATATTCTGCTGATGCAATTCTGAGGCCGGACCCCCCACTACTTGCCCCACGGAATGTAGCAACCCTTGGTTGCTGTGCCTCTCTATTTGCACTCTCTTCTTCACGTTTTTATCATTCCAATATCGTACTGCTTCGTCATTTTTAGAGGCTTGTAGTTCACCGAGGGGAAATTTTTGTAAGCAAAAAACCTGCATACAATGTGAATAACAACTTAACATAAGTAAATGTCAACATTTAATGCAGAACTTTAGGAATCATTATACAATGAAAACTTATGTTGCACTTACCATAAGAAAATATATACACCCTCCAACGTTGATTTTTCCTGAAGCTTTCCCTTTGCTCACTTTTTTCTTGTATTGTCCAACTGAATTTGAAAGTTCACTCAACACAAAGGTAGCCCAATCATTGTCTCCAAAAGCTGGCTTTGTAGCTACCAACACCTTTAACACTCGGTCACTAACCTTAACACCGGCTCCGGGACACAACAACGTGCCCAATGCGTACATAATAAAGAGAAATTCAAAATCTGCATCATCTTCTCTTTCAATCAGCCATTTCCCAATTGTCTTATATGGCACTGTGCCATACAATGTTTTTAATTGTTGAAAATCTTTGTCTTCATTCATCGCATTTCTTTCAATGTCCCCGCCCACACACGGTAACCCCATAAATTCTGTTACATCTTCCGAGCGAATGTGGAGTGACCTCCCTCGAATGGAAACATTGTTGGTTGGAGGGTCAAATGCACCCATAAACTGCCCACATAAGTCTCGAGGGATTTGTGAACAGCTTATGTTGACCAACTTATCAAATCCAATTCTCTTTAACCGTTCCATCCGCTCTTCTCTGTTCTTCAAACTTTTGCACACCTCTATAAATTGATTAGGGGCACACCGAGTAAGGAATGGAACAACATATTTTTTCCCTTTTTCCCCTCTCCTTAATTTCTTTGCCCTCTCCTTATATTTCTCCTTCTCATCATCTTTCAAAGCATTCCAAGCTTCTTTTACCGACTTACTCTCCTCTTTAAAAGGCCTTTTCGGCTCATTCTTTTTCTTCTTGTTCTGGTAATACTCTTGCGTGAACAATACATACGATGACACTTTTGGCTGCCTCTCTTCTTCTTTATCTTCCCTTTTTCTTTTGTTCGCCATTTTTTACTTAACCAGAAACATAATAATTAATCCAATCCTTCCAAAACTCAGTAACAAGAGCTTTAACACAGAGTACAGTCCACTGATTCAAACTATTTTCATGTGCAAATTAAAACTCAATATCAAAAACAATAATCTAAAATGACTCCAACACAACACTAGTTTGGTGCCACCAAGAGACTACTGCTTTGCATAGCTTATAACCAGTAAATTCCATTGTCACAAATCAGATTCACCTCCAACATTGCCCAAAATTTTGACATTTCAGTACATGCACCTAAAGTCACACAACTTACCATGGCAATCAATATGTATGTCAAATGCAAATTTTGACAAGTAAGCTCATATCAGAAATTTCACCAAACTCAACAAAGTGTACAGAATTTCAGCGATGGATGCAAAGCTTTGGAATATACCGTTCAGCAAACATCCACATTTTGACAACAAATTCAAGTCACTGCACCAAAACTCTAACCCAAGTCCACACAGTTCAGTTTTATCACAAAACAACTCAATATTATCAGTGGAAGTCAACAAACGGTGCACAATAAAGCTGCAGAGACTATAAACAGTAAAGCCGCAATATAAACAAGTTAACATTGAAGAGGTATAGATTAATGCCATATGAACAAGCATCTATAAAAAAACCATAACCAATTACTACCTACAATATGGAGCTAAATGTAGATCATGCCATTTTTTTTCTTTCCTAAATAAAGGGGGTAGGAAATGGGGCGGGCCCAATCTTCCTCTTCCTATCAAACTAATCATATATGCCAAGCTTCTCTTAGCCCTATAGTCTTTCTCCTTCTTAAATTTATCCAAATGATTCAAGACCTGAACTGAAAGAGACTCTACAAACAAAGCTTTCACAATCATCTCTCAAAATGCCATTTTTGTTACTAGAAAATTACACAACTTAAATCAAAGTCCTAAATCCTAAATCCAACAACAAAATTAATGAGAAACAGTGATTTCTTTCACTCACCGGCGGGAATGGCGCCTTCGACTGGAGCACCGATGGAGTCTCGAAGTGGAGGAACGCCGGACGACTCTGGGCGCCAGACACCACCGACGGAGACGCGGCCGCAGCCGACTGCAACACCAGCACCCACACACGGCCACAAGACGCCGACCAGCAACGGGACACGCACGGCGAACGAAGGGAGCACCGACGGTGAGCGAGGGCCGACGGTGAGCGAGGACCACCAGCGACGGACACGATCAGCGAATGACGGCACAACGACGGCTACGCACCGCACGCCACCGGACGACAACGGAGACGGCAGAAGTTCGTTTTTCAAATGCCTCTGGAACGCGATTTGGCCCTCTGCGATGATTTGGGGTTCTACCGCTCTGGTCTCTCTTTCGTATTGAGGAAGAAGAGTTTAAATTTTCATTAGGGCATGTGTGTCTTTTTACATTTGAAAATAATATCAGAAAAGTCCCTAGGGACTTTTCAGATATTTTAGTTTTTCCTGGGACTTTTTTAACAATATTTTGCTTCCATGGGACCTGACAGTGATTTTCCCGCAAATTTATCGCTGAGACGGTTGGCCAACAACGTGCTGTCAGACGTGCGTGGCTCACTCATTTCTTCTTCGTCCATTCAAGGTGCGGCATGCCACATTGCCTATTGACGACGCTGATATTATATATTCCCTCCTGTCCTTATAATTAATATACTACGGTGATAGTATATGATATATACAATATACTACGGCAGTGTGAGAGTATATGATATTATATATTCCCTCCGTCCTTATAATAAATAAATGGAGCTAGCTATATTTTTATTAAAGTGAATCTTTTCTTTTTTTGCCCACCCGATTCATCAGAGTTTTATCCCGACTACATCCGAATTCGACCCGCGTCACGCACCTGGCTATGGTGGGAGAGTCTCCCAATGAGAATTTTCTGTATACACAAGACTCGAATCCGAAACATTGCTTAAGCGGAATCAAGCCACTTACCACTTGGACCAACTCTCATTGGTAAAGTAAATCTTATATTAACCATAAGAAAGAGTATATGATATGGATATACACACATGCACACCTGTTTTCCCCCAATCGATTCATATTTGATGTGTTCATATGATCGATTGGAAAGGCATGTGTTGGAAGAATTGAATTTGGAGTTTTGGTGGGGTCTGTTTCATAAATCAGAATCATGATCATGATACAGAGCTTTTATATATAAGCTATAATTCTATATATAATATTATAAATGGCTCTTATTCTAAAGATTTTTTCAATTATCAATTAAGAAGTAATTAAATTATTAAATAAATTATCTCATGAGGAATGATGAAGATCATGGTGCTTTAATAATTATTAGTGTTTTTAGTAATTTATATTGAGAAACTAGTAACAACAAAATAATAAGGTAGAAGCAAGGTAATTAAACCCGGACCGGCCATTGAACCAGTTGGGGTACTGGATCAAGGGTCAATGGGTTATATCGGAGTCAAACTGAAACTAACCCAGAGCCAAAGTGGTGAGAAATTGAAGATTTTAGGCTTATTAATATGAAATTCTAAAGAAAAATAAAATTTTTTAAAAAAGTACCAAACAAGTTTGATGACTAGACCGGACCAGTCTACCAGCCGGTTCATCGGTTTTCAGGCCAGGCCGACTTGTCCGGTCCGGTTCGAGTTTGAATGCAATGGGTAGAATTGCAGTTTTTGGAAAAGATACACTAAGGGGCGGCCAATACCCATACCCATATCCATTCAAGCCCACGTGGATTTAACTCAACTGATTTTTCAAGGGCATAAATGGGATTTTGACGGGTATGGGTTAGAAAAATAAATGAACAGCCAGTACCCATACCCATGTCCATTCTAACTCACGCGGATTTAACCTAACCAATTTGTTAAGGGCATAAACGGGATTTTGACGGGTATGTGTTAGAAAAATAAATGAATATACAGATCATTAGCCGGCCCATAAAATCTATTACTTAGCCTTAAAGGGATCACAGGAAGACGTGAAAGCTTCCCGTTCCTGTTATAGAACGTGAAATCCCATACTAAGATCGTAAATAGGACTCTTTCAACTTAATTGCTTCATTTGCCATGCTAGGTATAATATTGCAGCAACTAGCAACTAGCAACCTCAGCTTTTGGCTAATTAGATTAAACGTACAAGCTGATTATCTCTATTTAAAATGATGATTAATAATATGCAAGGTCTGACTTTATTTATTATAATCTTAATATTAAACTGAATAAAGTCGGATGACATGAACCAGAATTATTTAAAATGCATTACGTGGTATAAAATGATACGATGGTCATACAAGTCCGCTTCCGTGGATTCGTATAAAATGAGCATTAACTGCTTGTTTGGAAGAGCTTATTTTTATCCAAAACGTGCTTATAATTCGTGATTCACAGTATACGAGGTAAGTATGTGAGAGGAGTTTTTTCTCGGCTTGCGTAATAAGTACGTTTTGACTGTTCAAAACGCTATCACAAACACCCCCTAATATTCAATTGGGTGGAGAGTGATGGGAGAGAACGAGAGAGATTGATCATGGATGCCGGGGCTTACTGTTTAGGATGAAGCTTTGGGTCGGGTCAATGACAGAGTTTAAGAGGCCCCACATTCTATTCGGCTCCCCCCCCCCCCCCATGGATATATGTATATAACTGTCCACGCACAAACAAACATGGTGTGTTGGGAAGAAGGAGTTCTGTTAATGAAAGGCTGTTCACTGTTGCCTTGGTTGCCGAGTTTGTAGGAGGCCAGTAGTCACAACTCACAATCCCCACATTAACCAACATTGCAGCCTTCCCAACACATCTCCTTCCTCCTTCCTCAATTTCTCAACAATTTCCATTTCAGCCCACCACACCCATTTTCACCTGCCATATCCTCATCATCTTCTCCGATTATAGGCTATTCTTCTTTCCCATGTCGAAGTCAAGGCAGCTAAAACACCAGCAGGCCGCTTCCAGCCGCCGTCAACACCTCCTCAGGTCCCATTCCGCCGCCTCCGGGAGCGCCCGGCTTGGCGAGGTCGTGGGAGGCACCTTGGCGGAGTGTGCCGTTGTGTGCTGCTGCTGCCCCTGCGGGCTAATCAATCTGCTGGTGCTCGCTCTCTACAAGGTGCCGGCGGGGTTGTGCCGGCGAGCCCTGAGGAACAAGCGCCGGCGCAAGGTGGCCAGCAAGGGGCTTCTGCCGCAGAGGCGGCGGCGCTGCAACTGCGGATGCGAAGAGATCGAGACTCCGACTCATCCAATCGGCGGCGACGACTCGTTCTCCAACCTAATAGAGTGGCGGAAATCGGAAGAATTGAACAAGGAAGCGATGGAATTGGAGAAGGAGATGTGGGATATGTTTTATAGTACTGGGTTCTGGAGGAGTTGTTCGACGAGAGAATCTCCTCAAAATCCGATTCCTTCCGTTAACTCCGCCGATTCCCTCTGCCACCTTACCTCACCCCAGCCCGATTGTCGTTGACGGCATCGCTCTCCTCTCGTGTTCACAACACCAAAGGGTTTTTTGTTTATTCTTTGGGATCTGTGTGCTTGTGATGGATTGAATTTTTGGTGGCCATGAGGGGTTATTGTCGATTGGCGTGGAGTGGGGGTTGTCGTGGAATGCAATTTGGAGTGTTTGAAGGGTCAATCTGAATATTATTATGATTTCACTGATTGAAGAGGAAGAATTATGAGGCCCCAAGATGAAATGTAACTATCGAAATTTCCTATTCAACTTAAGATACCGATCATTAGTTGGGGTTTTGAAGGGGAATACAGAAACACAGTTGATTTACTGTTTTAGGGATCGTGACGCGATGCAACTAAATATGACCATTCATATACGCAATCATTGCTTTGACGCTTAATGAATTGAATGCAAAAAGATGAATTCCGGGATTTTACTTTCTGGAAATGGTGTAAGATATTCTAAATCCAGTGACGTCTCCACTCAAAATGTCATTTGCATGCGTGTGTTTTTGGGATCAAACTCTAAAACTTACATTGGCTCAAACTAGAGTTTTTTTTTTCAGCAACAATTTTATTTCTGCTATGAATTATTAGATACTCTAGTGCAGTATTTAATTAAAAAAGAGCATGTGAAGTGAGACAAATGAAGGTTTTGTTGAGTCACACTGTGGAAGGTTGTGTTGGAAGTGGGAACAGTCGCTATTGCTTTGGTGTTGGATATGGGGGGAATATTTATATATGTAATCACAAGGCACGGCAATTCAATCCATGATGGGGATGTGGAGTGAAAGTTGAGGAATCTACAAATATGCTAATGTTCCAATCCTTGTACTTATGTGGTCCCTTCCCTCTTTGCATCAAATTCTGACCCACTTCCCTCTTTTTGAAACTCTAACATCTTTCTCTCATTCATATTATTTTTGGTCCTACTCTTTTCTTCATTTGCCAGGGTTACAACAGAATTCATCCACCACCTCAACATGCCAAGGATTTTTAAGACTATTAGTAATACGACTTAGTGCTTATTTGTGATAGTTTATTTTTAAGTTATAAGTGTTTATAAATCGTAATTTAAGGTATACGAGGTAAGTATGTGAGAAGAGTTTTATCTCAACTTACGTAATAAACACTTATTTAAAAAAAAAAAAAAAAGCTATTCCAAACAACATAGCTTTAATATTCATGAAACTTTATTCCTGGATTTAATTCCTAGTTTGGATGAATATATTTAATGACTCGAGGGGGTAAAACTGATCTTTGTATGTGTGGTGTAACTCCACAGTATAGTCTTTATATAATCCGTCTTTAATCATCATGAAGGGATCTCACAATAGATGCTCTAAAATCTTGCAACCTTCCTGGGTTTGTATGATTGATCTTTCAAATATAATTTTCAAGTTTATGGCTCATTAATTTTTTTTGATATCAAAAAGTTTAGGTAGGTTCGGTACCAATCCCCTACCAAGGCCAGGGCACGGCCCCAGGGCTCTTCGAGCGCTTACAAGGGACTTACGAGATCGTCTACCAATGAGGTCTCCCCATCGATCAGAGGGTTCGAACACACTCCCTTGTGATCGTACCTTGTTGGCATTAGAAGTCCAAGGCTATTTAACAATTTAAAGAGCCTTGTGGCCTAGTAAGTTCATGTATCACTTTGGTCCTAGTCAAAAGGCCCATGATTGGGCAGGACTTAGGAACAGATGGACGGTCCACGTTGGAATAAACTGCTAGCTGCCACTACTTGTAACTTTTGGCGTATAAATTAAGAAGACACGGAGAAGATAGTATGATACCAATAAAATTGCAGGAGGATTGTTCCTAACTTGAGGAAGGAATTTATCTTTTGAACGGATATCCTTGTACCAAGCAACGTACCATGCACAAGCTTTTAATTCTAGATTGAATGCTTTTTAAATTATTTGTATTGAGGTACCTTTAAACACACTTGAGTTTGTGCAAAATAATATCTCCTTTATTTTGGTTATCCAACGTCATCACAACCACCTGCTTATATAGCCAGAAAATGTTAAATCAATGAACATCTGACCCCTCATTGCTCCTTATCATTTATTCATTCTTACCATAAAAAATATGCAATTTCTGTGCGCACTTGGTTACCTTCAATTTTTTTTTAAAAAAAAAAATCTTAGTTTACCCTGCTCTTTTTCCCTTGAGGCTTGGGAGAGAAGTGTCTCCATTGATCCCTCTTCATTTCCTTTGTTAGAGATAGTTAGAATAACTAATTAATATAACAGATTCTGTAACTAATTAAGTTAGTCTCTAAGACAGTTAGTTATGTTCCACTGTCATAATATAGTAGAGACAGAATATATCATATATACATGTATAGTATTAACTCTAAATAATATTTCACTCACTCTCTCAGTTCTCATCTGTCACTTTTGTTCTTTTCTTCTCTCTGAGCTCTTTTATCAGTTCACTTTGAATCCTTTTATGGTATCAGAGCTTTACTCTGATCTTGGAAAATGACTTCATCTGCTTCCTCACAAACACAATCAAACCAATCACGTTCGTCTAGTCAGAAAGAACCTGTCACCTTTTCTCACCTGATTTCGGTCAAGTTGGACCAATCCAACTTTCTCATCTAGAAACATCATATCTACATTATGATTCAAGGCCAAGATTTGCAAAGCTTCATTGGCAAGACTGTGAAACCCCCGCCGTTGTACCTCTCCTATGTGACTGATATTGAAGGATTTCAGCTTAATCTGGCATTCTTGGACTAGCAACGGCAAGATCATCTCCTTATGTCATGGATGTCTTGTTCCATGACTGATGGCTTACTCACTTGGATTGTTGGCTGCGCCACTTCTCTGCAAATCTGGGAGAAGATTCATGTGCATTTTGTAGCTCAAACTAAAGCTTTGATATGTGTCTGGATTAGCTTTTGAGAATAGTTTTTACGATTTACGAGGTAAGTATGTGAGATGAGTTTTGTTTCGGGTTACGCAAACCTAGGTTTGGGAAATTTCCAAACACTCAACAAAATGCAGTTGAAAACAACGAAGAAAGGTAATCTTTCTTCCAATGATTGTCTTCTCAAAATTAAAGCATGTATTGATGCACTGGCTACTATTAGACATTTGGTCTCTGAATCAGAACATGTGGATTTTATATTTGAAGGGCTCAATAAAGCCTATAATCCGTTTATTACTGCTCTCACTACACAAAAAGAACCTTACTCTGTTGATGAAATTGAATTCTTATTAGTGTCTCAAGAGGCACGTATGGAAAATAATTTAAAACTTGCTAAGATTACTGCTAATCTTGTTCAATCTAAGCCTATATGGTCTAGAGGCGGTGGGCATTTTCTTGGTAATCATCATAGTCATGGTACTCGTGGTTGTTTCCCTAGCAGCAGTGGTTTAAGATCTGGCTCTTTTAGTAGTTATTCTGGCAATAACCATGATACTGATGTTCCTATGTCAACTTTATAATAAGTGTGGTCACAAAGCTATTGATTGTTGGAAGCACTTTAATGAGGATTTTAAAA
Organism: Inga oerstediana; assembly: GCA_963210345.1. NCBI lineage: Eukaryota > Viridiplantae > Streptophyta > Magnoliopsida > Fabales > Fabaceae > Inga > Inga oerstediana. The sequence continues at coordinate 11,321,070 of OY723401.1, forward strand.
CTCTTACTATGACTAGGAAGGTTCATAGGAAAGAACATTCAGCTCTGCTTGCCTACCTCTGAATCTCTTCCTAGTCTAGACTGGTATCTTGACTGTAGTGCTTCGAGTCATGTCACTTATACTGATAAAGCAATCACTGATACAGCAGGTACTTCTTTTGTTAACCGAATTTATGTTGGCAATGGTAATGATTTGGTAGTTCATTACACTAGACATTCTACTTGTTGTCGTCCTACTTCTAACTATAAACTTAAACTTCGAGATATTTTTCATGTGCCTGAAATTACCAAAAAATCTGTTAATTATTCCAAAGTTATGTCGTGACAATGATATACTAATTGCCTTCTATTTCTAATGTTTGCTTTATCAAGGATCTTCACACTAACCAGGTAATCTATAAAGGCACTCTTAGGCGCAGTGGTTTCCATAGTCTTTCACTTCATCATGGCCTTTTGTCTCCCTCCACTCTTAGCCAGTCCCAATCTTCCTTTCCCCAGTCTGTATTTGCTACATTTTCTTCTAGTTCTCCTTAGGATTCTTCTATTTCTGTGTCATGTACTCCCTCAACTACTTCTTCCGATTCTGTTTCTGTTTCAAACAAAGGCACGGTAGGCTTGGCCATCCTTCTTCTTCAATTGTAACCCATGTCATGATTGATTGTAATGTGCCTTTCAAATGTAATAAAACTACAATGTTTGACTTTTGCACCTCTTGTTGTCTTGGCAAGTCCCATAAACTCCCTTTCCCTAGTTCTACTACTAAATTTACCATTCCTTTTGAATTTGTGCACACTGATATTTGGGGACCAGCTCCACACACATCTCTTAATGGCTATCATTACTACATTCATTTTACTGATGCATATTCTCGATTTACTTGCCTATATCCTTTGCATACGAAGTTTGAAGCCTATCAAGCTTTTATTAGCTTTCATAAGTAGTTGAAAGGCAATTTTCTTACAAAGTCAAGACAATCCAGTTTGATGGCAGAGCTGAGTATCTCAAAATTGGTAAAGAATGTGGTATCCTTCACCGTATAAGCTGTGCTTACACCATAAGCAAATGGCCTTACAGAAAGAAAACACAGGATTATTGTTGAAAGGGGTTTAACCCTACTTGCCAATGCCTCTCTACCTTTCTCTCTATGGGTGGAAGCTTTTAGTACTGCCGTTTATTTTAATAATAGGTTACCAACAAAGGTTCTCGATGGTCTTTCTCCATTTGAGAAACTGTTTGGCAAGGCTCCAGTTCTCAAGCATTTGAGGGTGTTTAGTTGTTCTTGTTTTCCTCACACGTTGCCTTATAACAAGAACAAGCTTGAATTTCGATAAGTTGAGTATATCTTTGTGGGCTATTCAGCCTCTTATAAGGGATATAAGTGTTGGAATCTCAATGGCCGTATTTATGTCTTAAGAGATGTGGTGTTTAATGAGTTTTGTTTTCCCTATCCTATTCTTATTCCATCTGTGTCTCCTCCTCCAAGTCCTGTCTCCACTCCTTTTTGTCCTCTTGTTAATCCTCCCAAACCTCCTCTTTCTGTCAATTAGTGCAATATTACTAACAATCATTCTCTTGTACCTATAATGCCTTGCAGGTTAGGTTTAGGTTCTGCTTTACTAGAATCCACTTCTTCCATGGCTTCAAGTCGTTTAGGTGATATGTCTCCTTCATCACCTCCTTCTGTGTCTTCATTACTTTTAGAGTTTCACAGGTACTCAACCTCCTTTTCATGCTGCTAATACTTCTCATGGAATAGTTACTCGGTCAATAAATGGCATTTTTAAGCCCCAGGCATTTTTAAGCCCCAGGCTTTTCATGTAGCAGAGGTTTTGTGGATCAAGTCTCTTCTTAGTGAGCTTCGAGTTCCACTTGTTAATATTCCTAGAATCTTGTGTGATAATCAAGGTGCTGTATTAATGACAGCAAATCCTGTTCTACATGCACGTACTAAGCATCTCGAGCTTGATCTACATTTTGTGCGTGAAAAGAGCTATTAAGGGTGATATTAAGGTTTTGCATATTCCAGCTTCTCTTCATATTGCTATTAGGTTCACTAAAGCTATTTTAAGTTCTTCTTTTAAGACTTTCACGTACAATATTGGTATAAGAGGTAGGGGTGTTCAAATCCAGGGATGGAACCGGGATCACCCATTCTCGGTTCTCGTCCCGGGGGTAGCCGAGAGTGGGAAGTCATTCCCGGTCCCGGGAATTCCCGATTTCAATAATATTATTATATTAGTTAACTTCTTTATAATCTAATGTTTAAAGTGATTATTCAACATCTAATAAGGCATAAAAATCACATAAATTGAGGCAGAATTGAAGAATAACATATTATTATTATTATTATTATTATTATCATCATCATCACATTCATCATTTTTGTTATTATTTTTATACATTATATAGTTAGGATTGGTATTACGATATTTACGATTTAACTCTAACTAAATATGTGATATACATTTTATCAAATGATAACTTAATTTATGAGGTAAAAAATACAAAAATAAAAGAATAACTTATTTTTTAAGGAAAAAAAATTGGGACCAGGATCACACCCGGTCCCGGCCAGGACGGGAAATTCCCTGGATAAAATGTCCTAGACCGAACTGGGATAACCGGGACTGAGAAACTTTGAACACCCTTAATAAGAGGGGTACCTCAAATTGAGAGGGCATGTTAGAGATAGTTAGAATAACTAATTAGTATAACAAATTGTGTGGCTAATTGAGTTAGTCTCTAAGATAGTTAGTTATGTCCAGCTATCATGATATAGTAGAGACAGAATATATTATATATACATGTACTGTACCAACTCTGAATAATATTCAACTCATTCTCTCAGTTCTCATCTAGCAATTATGTCCTTCTCTTCTCTCTGAGCTCTTTCATCACTGCACTCTGAATCCTTTTATCCTCTCTATTTAATGTATAAACTATTAGATCAAATTTTAATGATTAAGATTTAACATTATATAAAAATATTATAATAAATATAATAAATTTCAACTATTAAAACTTAAGTTAACGATGGATGGAGACATTAAATAAAGAGAAGCTGAAAAGATAGGTTAATGAAAACATTCCTATCGCCCTCTCCTTCTAACCCGTGACTATTGATTACTCCACTAATTAATTGCTTTTTTTGTGGGGCAATCCTCTAGCTGATGCTTAACCTGGGCCTAGATTCGAAAAACAATCTGTTTCTAAGTTGAAAGGTAGCATTTTAATATATGAAGGCCGAAAAGGGTTCAATTTTAATATTCTGTCAAAATTATGGAACAAAAATTAACACAAAAAGTCACTGTCCAAAAAATCATCATTAAAAAATTAATTAATTATTCAATAAAAAATATTTAACCTAATATATATATATATATATATATATTATAAAACATATCTCTTACATAAATAATCTTTCTAATTTTTTAAACTTATATCACCCATGGATCATTAGTTTTGTTCATTATATATTTGCAAATGATTTGAAACTTGAAAAATTTATCGGCATTTACCTCAAATTTTGAAAATTTATATGCATGCAAAAATAAAATTCAAGATTGTAAAATTGGTAATTTGAAATTATTTACACAGACTTAAAATTTTAACTAGATTTATTACAAAATAGTAATAAAGTTCACGAAGGTTAGTAGGGTGAAATTTTTTCCTCTAAAATATAATTCAAAACTCTATCATTTTCTTAATTTTAATTAATTCATTTGTTAAGAAGAGATCGGAATCTTTACCGTCTTCTCCAAGTAAGATAGGAGGACCATTTAATTTATTTTTGGTATGTGCCGGAGCCAATTTCAAATTCCCATTCCATATTTGGGAACCACGAAATTGTAATTTTAGAAGGTTTTTTTTTAAATTGAGATAAAATCTCTTTTACGTATTTACTTTTAAATCTTAAAAGTTATTCTTTAAAAGTTAATCTAAATATGTCCTAAGTGCCTGTTTATTTTAATTTTTTCAGAATGTTTTTACAATTTATAAAATAAGTATTTACGAAATATGTAAGAGGAGTTTTATTCTAACTTATAAAAAAATTTCTAAAATTTGAATGTTTCCAAACATGCACTAAACAAGATACTTATATTTAGTTAGGTGATTGAAATTTATTTTTGGTGGGCAATGCAAAATGCAAATATTTATTAAGGAGGGAAAAACGAAAGAAAAAAAAAAAACAAGGCGAAAAAAGCCCGGTGAGTTCCTGATGTCCCCATCTGAATCTGATGCTGTGCCTGTGGGGACGAGGGGTTTGTTTAATTTTCTAACGCTCACAGAAAAATTTAGAAAATAAACTCCTAATTGAAGGTGAAGCACAGGACACGTTCTTTTTCTTCTTCTACATTATCGTCTTCTTTTTCCATTCTTGTCATTATTCTTCCCATTCAGTTGTTGAGTTTTCGTTTTATTTGTTTTGGATCTCTGGCATTCTCTGGGATGCCAACTCAAGGCTCGATCTCCTCTTGATGTGCACTCCCTTCATTTCTTGATCTCTTTTCTGGAGCTTGCCAATTATCAATGGAGGTAAACCCATTAAATTTTTGTTTGCATTGGAATTCCTTATACATTTCAAGGCTTCTTGTCTTTTTTGTGTCTGGTCTCATCCCCAAAGGGCCACGGTTCTAATAGGGGTTGATTTCAATATATTCTTTGTCTCCGGAAGTCTTTTTTCCCCCATTGGGGCGTGAATCTTGTGATGATATTCCTCATAACAGCTAACTTTTGCTGTTTAAATTTAGAGGATGCAAATTTGTTTGAGGCGTCTTTTTGACATGAGGGGCGTGGTTTATGATTAGTGTTTCCCAGGCGGCTAGCAATAGGGCGTATTACGACCTTACATCAGTGAAAAGATGCATATTTTAACGCTACTAATTCAACCTGTGGAAACGTAGGATGAGGATTCGTGAATCTTACCGGGGTTCATTTTATTGGTGGATTCTACATTCGTTCATAGGGTTCATAACGGTGTTACTGGGTGTTTTTGTCGTAAGTTGCACCAAATATTTTGACAAAAGATGATATTATTTGTGCTGGGGACTGTAGTTAAGTGATTCTGAAGAATGTGCAGTGGTATTATAAGCTGATTGGGAGCCTTCTGTCCAATTTGGACAATGACTCAGAATACATTTCCTTTTGTTTTATGTTGACAATATGATTTATTCAAGGGCAACAAAAGATTACATTTTTTGGCTCTGAAGTTTGGGCTGATGTATTGAAGGTTCCGGACATGGAAGTCAAGAACAATGGGAGTCATATGACATCAGTTGCAGCATTTGTGGAAGGGGGCATTCAAGAAGCATTTGATGACTCTTGCAGCATATGCCTTGAGGATTTTAGTGAAAACAATCCTTCAACGGTAATTTTTAGTTGTGTACTGTTGTTGTACAAATTCAATTACATGGCAAGTATGATTTTATTTCAAAAACATTTGTTTACTTCTATTCGTTCTCGTTTTTCAGGTTACGACCTGCAAGCATGATTTTCACCTGCAGTGCATTCTTGAATGGTACACCTTAATGTGTGTGTGTGTGTGTTGGATTTTATGTATTATGTTGATCAATGATCCGTATTGTTTGTGCTGGGTACCAATGAGAATGATGTAAGATAACACTGTTTATGACTTGTGAATAGTGCAACTTTGTAGATTTTATATTTTATATCAATATATTGGTTAGAATGGTGGGGTGAAAATGTTGGTTTCAATGGTTTGCGATCAAAACAGAGCCATATTTGACTACCTTTGAACATTCCATTCAATAATTTTGTTAACTATGTGATTACTAATTGCATTTTTCTCTGGTGCAAAATGTCTGTTGCACCTTACCAAGCAAACCAGAAGATATTTACTTTAACCTTCTAAATTTGTTACTGCCAGAATATTAGCATGCCAGTACCCATTTATAAGTAACTGGTCACTGATATTGTAAGATACATTTGAACCGCAGTGAGTTCATTGAACAGTATCACTGGTTTATTAATCTGGTTTGCGTGGTGATTATGAATTCGTTGCAACTTTTTTGAAATACTTGGACATGTCATTTATCCGTAAAGTAAATATTACCTACAATTTCTGTAACCTATAAAAAGAAAAAGAACTATAGAAATAGTCACAACTTTCCAAATAGGTCGACTTTTGATGAATATATTTTTGTTTCTCTTTATGTTTGGATTAGCTTATTTTGCAAGAATAAGCATTTATTACGTAAGTCGAGATAAAACTTCTCTCACATACTTATCTCGTATACCGTAAATCATGATTTATAACTTATTACTAAAAAATAAGCTATCCCAAACGAGCTTAATTCTTGTGTAATTTTTGTGATAATGAATTTATCAAGTTTTCGATTTTTATAACTGGCTATTTTGAGCTGCTGATGGTTGTGAATTATTTAGATGTTTATGTTTCTGAAAATGGAAGAGGATGCACTATTATTTGTAGGTGTCAGAGGAGCTCCCAGTGCCCTATGTGTTGGCAGTCTCTTAGTTTCAAGGATTCGACCAGGTTTGGTTATGTCTTTTCTTTAGTGATTTACAGTGTGTATGTATATATCTGAACGGTTTTCAAACTTTAATGTTTATTGTTGCAGTCAAGAATTGTTTGAGGCTGTGGTTCATGAAAGGAATTTGAGAGCTACTTCCTCAAGAAATGCAACTATTTTCCAACATCTGGCTTTTGGTGCTTTTGACTTGCAGCATGTCAGTTATTGAGTATCCGAATGAATTTGATTGTCTCTTATCTTTTGCGCATCACAATTGTAACATTATCTATTTCTTGTGATCTTTCTTTCTCTGTAGTTATTATCCATGGGAGTAAGCGAAGCAGATATTGAAGAGAGGATAATTCAACATTTAGCTGCTGCCACTGTCATGGGAAGAGCCCACCATCCTGGTCGGAGAGAAGGAAATAGGACTAGGTCATATCCTCATGATCGTCCTCCCTTCATAGTGTTCTCAACTCCTCCGCCTGGTGCTGTTTCAGCTGCGGGAGGGGGTACCGAACCAACTGCAATTCCCATAGGAAATCCATCTAGCCCACTTAATTCTGAAGGAGATGAACCATCACAGCAGATCCCAAGCCTTCAAACACAAAGTTCTTTACCTTCTGGATCTACTGTCAGGGTGACAAATCGTCAAGGAATTCTTTCTAATGATCGGTAGCTACAACCTTATATTTCCTAATGATCACTACTAGTTGTGCTCATTGGTGAAGTTACACACTTTCATACACTCTGCATCTGTTTGCTTGTAGAAGCTCTACTGTCCAATCTGCACCACCTGACCAGGGCAGAGCAGGGCCATCAGAACTTCAGTCATTTTCCGAGTCTCTGCGATCCAGACTTGGTTCGGTGTCTATGAGGTACGGTTACTTTGGAAGCCACTCTTTGGTTCAGTGTATAAAAGCATGCATTGTGGATGATCTCCTTTTGTTGTTTGGCCAAATCAACATAACTGATATTAACTTGCTGTCAAAAGATACAAAGAGACTATTACAAAAGGTGCGAGGGGATGGAGGGAAAGGCTGTTCTCTCGTGGTACTTCCATGTCCGATATTGGTTCAGAAGTTAGGAGAGAGTTCAATGCTGGAATTGCTGGTGTATCCCGATTGATGGAGCGCCTTGAAACAAGAGAAAATAATGATAGAGCAGGGGATAGTTCTTTGTCAAATCATTTGGCTGCAGAGGCAAGCAACCCAAACAATGGTGAAGCTCGTGAGGTTAACACTCGGCGTGACAACACTCCAGCCGCTTGTTCTGCTGGCCGACGTTCAGACTGAATTCCATTATGTTTTTCTGCTATTGCATCTTTCCTCAGCATCTCATATTTGAAGGTAAGATTTAGTCTTGGTCTTCACATTCCAGTTTCAGCCAGAACAGATATTGTCGTCCACGAATTAAGGAGTACTCCTTCTTTTGATGATAATGTTATGTATATTGAATGTTCCTGGTCATTGTCGTTCACCGGGGAATATGCGTGCACTCTAGTAGGATTAGGTATGAACGGGGTTTTAAAAGGAGTCTGCAATGTTTGTCTTTTATTTCCATCCGTTGGTATGAAACATCAAAGCATGGGTTGAACATTGTTATCTGAAGCGCTTGTGGTGGTGTTGCAGGCTAATGAATACTCCAGACATGACATGCTGAGGAGCAGATGATTTGGGAATAGCCATTGCCATCCTATGCTCTAATCTGCAATAAAGTTTAGTATCTGAAAGACACTTGTGTTTCAAGTTATGGATGATTTTTTTTTTTTTTTTTTCATTTGAAAATGTAAATATGATATAGATAAAGGTGACGGCCGGCAATATTCATGATTACTGCGTATTTAAGGAATTGTCATCCGCTCAGAACATATATCTTAAGGAGGGTGTCCCAATTCGCTCTCTTGTTCTTGTGATCTTATTGGCATGATATCACATTTATGCCTTTTCCAACGCTAAAAAGCAGCCTTCATGTTTTATTTAATATTCCATTCGGTCTTATTTATAAGCAAATTTCTCTTTCATAGGGTTGGTCATTTTTATAAGTAATTTTCATTTTTTGTCTGAAAATATATGTTTCTTTTTCCTATTTTACTCTTATTAAATATTCATCCTCTCTCATATCTTAAACTCATTATCTCTCATACTTTTTATTTATTCTTTCTCCTATACTCTTTTCATAAATAAGGACATGTATGAAAAAAACATAATATTTTTGACACACTTATTTCTTTTAACTATCAGTTTATTTTGCGTAATCAAGCAGAAAATTATTTATAAATAAGAGCGGTGGAAGTATATCTTGTTCCTCCCAGTATTGACCGAATTGTAATTAATGTGGAATATGGGAACTAGTATTAACAGTGGGATCTAAACTTTGAATTTGCCTGCCAAAAAGAAGTTTTAATTGAGTCAAGTATGAAATGCATGCCACCACGACGTTCGTGAAAGATTGCTCCTGCAGTTGCTGCATAAACATAAGCTGGCTGGCTGGTGTAGAAGTAGGAAGGGAAGCAAATCCTTGAAGGGGCTTCTTCGTGCGTCAAAATTTGACCTTTGTGAAAGTAATAGAGGTGAAAAATGAGGTTGGAATTGGATAATAAAACAATGAGATTTGACATTAGGTGTTGCTTTTTTAAGTCTGGGAATAATATAAAGAAAGGAATAGAAAAATGTGGAGGACTGAATAAGAAAGGGCAGGTGAGAGGTGAGAGGGGAGGATGGGGACAAAGGAACCGCCGACGGATGAGACGTCGCCGTTTTGATACAATATAAGGCAGGGGGGGAGGATGGAGGAAGCTAATCATAGGGTAGGTGAGCGTCACGCACGAGAAGGGCGATTGAAGGAGGACGTAAGCGCGCCAAGACATTGATCTGTAGCTTAGCGTAGAAAGGAGGCCATTTTTATTCATTCCTCTTCCCCTCAACACCGACACTCTGCCTTACCTACATTACACAACGCCCCTGTTCACTCATTCCCCCACGTTTCATTTCAACTCTCTCTACTTTCGCTAATTAATTATTTGATCATCATACGTAAAAAATGTCCAATCTCGAGTGTTATTATTCTCTCATCACACATTCACACTCATAAATCAGCCTTCGGCTTTGAGAGTGAGCGGTCTCTCTCTCTCTCTCTCTCTCTCTCTCCCCCCACAGACAGGCTGGCCTTCCATTTTCATTGCTTTTTAAGTCTGAGCAATAACTACCTCCCAAGTCTTCTTCTTCCTTCCGCGGCTCTCTTCCCTCTTCAAGTTATCTCCCTCCCCTCCTCACCCAACAGACTTACCCCACTTCACTTTTCCCTTCCATTATTCTTCAATTCAGGCCCTCCTTCCTCTCTCCCCCCCAACACCATGTCCTCCCTTCCTTCCTCCTCCTCTGCTCTTGTTCTCTGCCTTCTCTTCCTTTCCCTTCTTCCCTTCCTCTCCGCCCAGAAGCTCCCTTCTTCTTCCGGCTCCGGTCAGATTAACTCCAACTCCATTCTCGTCGCTCTTCTCGATTCCCATTATACTGAGCTCGCCGAGCTTGTCGAGAAAGCTCTTCTCCTCCAGAAACTTGAGGACACCGTTGGCGCCAACAATATCACCATCTTCGCCCCGCGAAATGAAGCTCTTGAGCGCCAGCTCGACCCCGAGTTTAAGCGCTTCCTGCTTGAGCCCGGGAATCTCAGGTCCTTGCAGACCCTTCTCATGTATCACATTGTGCCCCAACGAATCGGTTCCGCTGACTGGCCCCCTGAGAGTTCTGGAGCTGTTCCGCATCAGACCTTATGCAATAACCACGTGCATTTGGCCAGCAAGGGTCCTGCCAGTAAGGTGGTTGGTTTGGCCGAGATCGTTCGCCCCGACGACGTCGTTCGTCCTGACGGTGTGATTCACGGCATTGAGCGGCTTTTGGTTCCGAGATCGGTGCAGGAGGATTTCAATCGCCGACGGAATTTGCGGGACATATCGGCGGTGATCCCTGAGGGTGCGCCGGAGGTGGATCCCCGAACCCACCGGTTGAAGAAACCAGCTCCTGTGCCTGCCGGGGCTCCTCCTGTGTTGCCCATTTACGACGCCATGGCCCCGGGTCCTTCGCTCGCTCCGGCACCGGCACCCGGACCCGATGGCCCTCATGGTCACTTCAATGGTATGCGCCAGGTGAAAGACTTCATTCACACTCTGTTGCATTACGGTGGCTACAATGAAATGGCAGATATTCTGGTTAACTTGACATCTTTGGCCACCGAAATGGGAAGGTTAGTCTCTGAGGGTTATGTCCTGACGGTGTTGGCTCCCAATGACGAGGCCATGGCGAAGCTAACCACAGACCAATTGAGTGAACCGGGTGCGCCGGAGCAAATAATCTATTACCATATCATTCCGGAGTATCAGACAGAGGAGAGTATGTACAATGCTGTGAGGAGGTTTGGGAAAGTTCGGTACGACACACTGCGGTTGCCACACAAGGTTGTGGCTCAGGAGGCTGATGGCTCTGTGAAGTTTGGGCAGGGTGAAGGGTCTGCATATCTGTTTGATCCTGATATATATACGGATGGGAGAATTTCAGTACAGGGTATTGATGGAGTTCTTTTCCCGGCCGAAGAGGAGCCAAAGACTGAGCGAAAAACAGTACCGGTCGTCAAAGTTGCTACCAAACCAAGGAGAGGTATGATATGATACATCTCTCTTTTAGATTTTCTACCAGCTGTTAAATCTTTAACTATTTATGTTATGTTCTTCATTGTTTTTGGTTTTGGGGGGGTCATGGGAAGCCAGTTTTGAAACCTTATCGATAATTCAGGGTTTTGGTCCACTCAGTTATTGTTCTTTGCTGAGGCATTTAGGAGAAAGTAGCTGAGGTAGAGAGCAATAAACTGTTTTTAGTACCATTCTGTATATTGACATTGGCAAAAGAGAAAGTTCAAGAGACGAGGTGTTCTATGTGAATGGAAAAAAAATATGGAAATCTTCATTCGGAAAAAAAATATATGGAAATCTAGCAACTTCTGGGTTAGTCTGATCGATCGAAACTAGATGGTAAAAGTTATTTGGGTCATAGAATTTGGCAACTTTTATGTTGACCATCCGCGTATGGCATGGAAGATGGGATCCTTGTACCATTTTTTATTGCTGCTGCTGTATTTTACTTTCAATTTTGAATTTAATAAGCTTTTAGTATATACAGTAGTTTCTGAGGAGGCTGGAAACAGCCTAGCTTTGCGATACGGTGCCAATTCTGGAATACAACATGTGATGGTGGACTACTTGACTTTACTTTTTACCTAGTAAAATTTGTGCTGCATAGTGTTTTTGGTTCATTTATTGTATATCTATTGAATTCTCGACTGGCCAGTAGGTTTAAATTTTAAGGCACTTGCTCTTCATAATATACATGGAAAAGTTACTGCTAAGTTAAAAGTTAAAACAGCTGTTGTGAGAGCATGCTGGCTTAATTAGGGGTAGAAGACTGAGACACTCTGTGTGGGAAGCTGGGCAAAATCAAAATCATCAGATTGAGAATAGAGGGTTGTGTCATGAATCTCTAAAAAATAATTAAAATTCCTCGATGATTCTGTTCCCTTGTCTCAACTTGTCCGTATGTAAAATATAATAATAATTCAGCCTGCCAAGCTGTGAGCCATATTCGATTTCTGCACCCACCTCAATTTAGCTGCCGACACAGTCTGTCAAGACAATCATACACCTCCTTGTTTTTGTTGTTTCATATCTTTTTTATGTATTTTATTTATGGTCAACTGGCATGTTTCTTATTTTATTTAACTTTCAATTTTTTAGCGCCTAATTGTGTTTCTATTCGATTAGTTATTTGCTACATACTCTGGAGGGATATACAAATCAACCTGCTTCTACCGTGCTTATTTTCTTTCTTATTCAATACGCTGGAAGCTGTCTAATACCTTTGTTTTCAGTTGGCTTACAATTTCATTTACCTAATATCATGTGCAGGGAAGTTGCTGGAAGTAGCTTGTAGCATGCTTGGAGCTTTCGGACGAGCCTGCTAATCGAATCGTTTTCTCAACTAATAGCCTTTAAAAAAAATTAAAATTTTTAAAAAATAATAATAAAGGGGGTAAATTTATGTAAACAAATTGTTATGTGGTAAGCTCACCCACCTTTCATTGCATGGTTTCTACATATTGCCTCATTCATTATTTTAACTAAAGTAACAGTGTTTGTTTCCATTTGCGTAATGCAGTTGTAGGAGTAATCAGTTCAATACAAACGGATGCTTGTTGAATTTACAATTGGAAGGAGCGATGAAGTTGGCAGGATTTCCGTGGAAAACTCACAGAAGATGAGATTTTCTGTCATTTTGCTTTACATCTGTAATTACATACCATTTTTTTTATTACTCTTCTTTTCTTCTTGTGTTGATTCTGTCTCTGCCTCTGTCCCTGTGTATGCATAAATAACCTTGCAATACGACACTTCTTTTCATCCCAGATTGCAAAAATTTTTCACTGCCTGTGTGAATTAAATTCATACATAATCTACTCTTCCTCTATTCTCTCTGCCTATTGTTACATGAAACTACTCTTTAGTAGCTTATTGTTTGAGAATGATTTGCTGACTTCTTGTGAAACTGACTTCTGAGCAGAAAAGGAAGCAAAATTATTTTTTAAAAAAGGACTTAGCTTTGTTTTACGGTTTCAGCGTAGACTTGTGAGTCTGAGAGGGTACTAAACTGAAAGCAAAATATATTTAATATTAATGGAGACTGGTGAAGGTGAGGGAAGCTGTTGGGGGGTTCATATTGTTGAAGACGACAGCATAGCTGATCCCTTGCATGGCGGGTAAGAAACGCCAAGTTAGGAATGTGAAGCCGACTCCGGGCGTCTTCCTTTTAGCTAAAGCCCAAGGCTCTCTTTGATATGTGGTATTGAATTTTAATAAATTGGGATTGAGACTGAGATTGATATTTTTAAAAATATATTTAGTATGAAGGAATGTTTTGATTGATTTTATTTAATAATCAGTCATTCATTATGAAAAGACCTAAATATCATTGTGCTCAAACTTAATCAATCAATAATTTAAACAGGTCTTTATAATTTATCTGGGGTTTTTTTTTGTCACAAAAAGTTAAGGTGATACCGCTTTATCTCAGTGTTGAGCCCCTTCGTATCTTTCTAAATGGTTAACTAGTCTTCACACCTCAAATTATTCGTTAGGATGAATTATTGCGGGCATGGAGAAGACGGGGAAAACGACATTGTCAAGAATTGGCATGCGAAATAATTTCATTTAAGGAATTGTATTTTTAAAAAACTGCCCATGGAAAGACTAAAAACCTTGTGGGGGAAAATTTTTGAGCGGATGCCTGTGCTTTTTTTTTTTCCTCTCACTTGGCTGGTGTTTGTTTTGAGGCCGACGAGCTCTGGGTATGAAACCTGAGTAGGATAGGTGTAGGCCGGCCCGGCCCTACAAGGCCGGCCCTTCACGGGCTCGGGCCTAAACGGGCCGGCCCGTTTCCTAAAAAATACCATATTTTTTAAGCCCGCGACCCTACAGGGCTGGCCCTTCACGGGCTCGGGCCTAAACGGGCTTAAACTCATTTTAATTCAATTTTTTTTTTTAAAGTTTTACAATTTATTTATTATTTTACTTTAAATTGGTATACATTATTTTTAAAACTCATAAATTTTTAGTTAAAATAATCATCTAATGTCCAAATTAGCCTTTGTTTTAAGTTTAAATGAATAAAACATTGTAGAAAATAAAATAAATCAAAACAATTAATAAGTGTTTGCCTGTTATTAATACTCTATTAGGAACTTAGGTGTCTCTCATATTGATAATTTGATATAATGATATTATATTTATTAATTTATTTTAAAAAAATATTAAACGGGCCTAAAAGGGCCGGCCCGCAGGGCTTCAGGGCTGGCCCTACAGGGCCGGTCCTTTTAGGCCCGCTTCCATTTTCAGCCTCTAAATCATAGGCCCGGCCCTTGAAGGGCTCGGACCTAAACGGGCTCGGCCCGAATTCCCGGCTCTAGGTGTAGACGATAATTTAGGGCAAAATTGATGAGCAATGAAATAAAGTGATGAGTTATAACTTAGGATAAAATTGATAGAGAGTATTTTTATTAAGAAAATATTATAAACAGGGATATTTTTGTCTTTAAAATTTGTAATCCCAGGATTGAAAATACAATACCAAGAGAGGTGGTTTTGCAGCAATCCCACTTTCGTGGTACTCTCAATCCCCAGTTATCCCTAGTTCCTCAAACCAAACAATATATTCTGACCCAATCCTTGATCCAATCTAATCCCTACCCCTTAGTGCCTCATACCAAACACGGCCTAAAGGTCTATATAATATCTAGGGTTAAAGGTCATTTTTGCCCTAGAAGTATTTACTTGGGGTCAATTTTTGCCCCAGAAGTATTTACTTGGGGCCAATTTTGCCCCGGAAGTTTTTCGAAGCGTAATTTTGCCCCAAAAGTGTCAAATTTGGAGCAATTTTGCCCTTGGCGTTTGTTGACCATTAGTTGACTGTTAGTAAGGGTAAATTTGCTCTTAAATTAAAACTTCTAAGGTTTTTTGTCATCCATGTCACTTTTTATTAAGGTCCAAATTTACTCTGAAAGTTTTAACTTAGGAGAAAATTTGTCCTGACTAACGGTCAACTAACACCAAGGGCAAAATTGCTCTAAATTTGACACTTCTGAAACAAATTGCGTATCGAAAAACTTCTGAGGCAAAATTATTAAAGTGTATGATAAACTATATTATTCACAAATTATAAATTATCATTAGTTAAGCTGATATAGAATTTTACCGATCCACAAAATTCTCTCATTATAGAAATTAAAAACCACAAACGTGTGCGCTTGGGTGCTTCCATGCCTGTATATGTGCGTGTATATTATTTAACTTAAATAGTTAATACACAATAAACAAAAGCCCATTGATCTTTTTCTTTTTTTTCGGTATATAAAATTTGGGTGTGTTGGGTTTCGGGCTCACTAGAGTCAAAGTTTGTCTCCGAGTTCAGAGCGTTTATAAAAATATTTATAGATGACTCACTAACAAAATCTTCACATCAATAAAATTTAAACCGCAAACCATAAGATCCAACTTTCTTACCAACTGGACTAACCTTTATTGTAAAAGCCCATTGATCCTGTTTCATAGAGATTTCTCTAATGGAAAATATAAATTGAACTACGTGCAAGTTAGTCTCTCTTAGTCATATGATTATAGGATACTGAATTCAATAATAGTTCAATTTTTTTTTTCTTTTTTGTTTCAGAAAGGTAAAATTTAAACTTAAAGTCTAACATTAATATTAAAGTTGAATTACTATAATTTTAATTTAAGAAGTTAGAATGTTCTTTTCCATGACTTTTCTGGGGGCTGTCTTTTCTTGAAAGTGTAGTTGCCATTAATTATCTTGCTTCAATACGCGTCACTTCGGCCACTCAAAGTCCGGTTAATTATTTCTCCAAAACAGGGCGAGAAGTCAAACTACCCAATCCTCGTCTGTTATATACAATTAACAAAATTCCGGACCCAAAAAAAAAAAGGGAAAAAAATTAAGCTCTGCAGATGTCATGTTTGTTCTTTTGTGAGGAAGAATTTACCAATAAAGCCGGCCCTCCAACTGCAGTATTCCTTCCTTGATCACCTAACAAATCACTCTCTCCTCTCCCAACTTTCTCTCATTCATTCTGGAGAATGATCACAGAGAATAATAGTGCATGGAAATATTTGTGGAAATTTTTTCCTTTATAATGAACAATATACATTAGGACCACAACGCCCATGAATGAAGCAACCTATCCACAAGTATACAGAATAATCCAACCTCCCATGAACACTGTATAAGATGGTAAATTATTAACAAACCCAAAAAATAACTGATCCCCAATTCTGTTAATACACTGATAGAGCCTCGCTATATCCGATCTTAAATCTATTGCTACCTCTTTGACCCTTTTTCCCCATCTCTATGTTCCCTCTCTGCATCATCGCCACAAATTCCTTGTAATCTATTTGCCCATCCTGCAACACAAACATATCATTCAACAAGCTTGCCAAGAATTTGGCATAGAAGTTTAATTTAATCTCATCTATGAAAGTCATTTCACTTTTCATTTTTGATCCAGGTTGTGCAAAATATATATATATATACACACACTCACGTTATCTTGATCTGCTTCTCTGATAATTTCTTCTAAGTGGAAATCTTCTACGCCAAATTCTTGGCAAGCTTGTTGAAGCTCATCTGGTGTAATATAGCCGCTTCCATCTTTATCGAAGTATGAGAAAGCTGCAACTAAGTGGTCTTCCCTCTCAATTTTATTTATATGCAATGTGGCTGCTATGAATTCTTTGTAGTCTATTGTTCCACTGTTATCAACATCTGCCTGTATGCCCAGAACATGTTTCATAGGATGGAGAGTTAGAACATTGTTAAATGTCCATCGCATTTATTTATGATGTTGGAAATGTGAATGTGAAGAAGCATCTTGTTGGTGAAATGAAATAATGAGACAGAAGCAAAAGAATAAAAAAAATCATCTGTGGTGAAGATGACTTTGGACTAATACTTACTGCTTGCATTAGATCTTGTATTTCTGATTCATTCAGATCAGCACCAAATCTTCTCAGTCCATTCTTTAGTTCATCAAACGTAATTTGACCACTGTTGTCTGTGTCTATCATCTTAAAAATTTCTTTCAATCCAGCTATTTCTTCTTCAGAGAGCTTCTCTGCAATCACCTGCAAAGGACAGTCAAAATATGGTTTTTTAGAGTTATTTTATTTAGTTGACAAGTTGATATTTTTTAGCAAAAAACATTGGTTATCATTCCCAAAAGATATGAAAATTACATACTCTTATGGCCATTTTCTTGAGCTTATTCATGGCAGAAAACTGCTTCAGGCGACTCAAGACTGCTGAATCAAGAGGTTTATCTGGAGCTTCTCCATTAACTCGTATCCAAGGATGGCCTGCAACAATGAATAGTTTTATCATTAACATCAATCCGGCTTCCTTTCTCCTAGTTTTTAGTTTGAAGTTTAAACAGCAAGAGGTTTAACAAGAAGCACACTGCTAAAGTAATGGTAGGCTAAAACAGCCCATAACAATTCTTATTTGAGTTGTCTGAAAAGGCAAGACAAGAAAAACTCACAAAGAACTTCATGAGCAGTTATCCGTTTTCTTGGATCTCTAGTGAGCATCTTTCTCACCAAGTCTTTAGCACTGTCCGAGATGTTAGGCCAAGGATCAGAGGAGAAATCAAGATTCCCATCCAAAACCTCCGTGAATATATCCTTCTCTGTTTCTGTTACCACTCAATGAAAAGCGTGCATAAATTTTAGAGTCTAGCAGAAAAAACATAACGTAAGTATATATTTACAGATTAAGCAGGACTATTTGGATCATCATCATCAAGCGGTAAACATTTTAAAAATTCATAATTACCAGCCCAAAATGGAGGCACTCCACATAGCAGAATATAAATCATCACACCAGCACTCCACACATCTGCTTCTGGACCATAGCACTTGCACAGAACTTCTGGTGCAACATAATAAGGACTTCCTACAACGTCCGCGAAAGTTTCTCCTGCGTCATTGAGACTATGTATATAAGAAAACAAACATGAACCTGTATTCATTAACACACGGACCATGAACTAGCTACCCATTTTTCTGCTAGAGAGGCCTCAGAACGACACTAAAATTTTAAGGACAAGACTTGGGTATAAATGCAAAATGAGAGGAAAAAAAGGCATCTAACCAAATACCTGGTTTGAAAAATGTGGACAATCCAAAATCGATAGCCTTAAGGGCGGAATCTTCATCCTTACTAACAAAAAGAAAATTCTCAGGCTTAAGATCACGATGCATGACTCCAAGGGAGTGACAAGCTTCTATAACACTAACTATAGTCCTGGCAAGTTTTGCTGCTTTGCTTTCAGTGTAATGCCCTCTTTCCAAAATCCTATCAAACAGCTCACCCCCTTCACATAGTTCCATCACAACATGAACTGCCACAGGATCCTCGTAAGCCCCTTTTATGGATATCACATTTGGACATCCTGCTAAGTGATGCATTATCTGAATCTCCCTCCTCACATCCTCCACATCTTCACGCGTTAGCAATTTTCGCTTAGCAATGGACTTGCAGGCATACTCTTTACCTGTAGCTTTCTCCGCACAAAGGAAACTCGTTCCAAATTGTCCATGTCCAAGCTTTCGTCCCAGTTTATAAAACTCCTTAAGATGACCAGTTTTTGTCTGCAAAACAGAATCTGCTTGCAGCCCAGCTGATGCGAACCTCTTCACCTTGTGGGGCTTCTTTGGTTTTGTAGGTTCCACTTGTTGAACAATCTCTTCCTTCTGTACATTCATCGGAATCGGCCCACCCTCTTCTGTGTGCCTCAGCTTCATCGACTGTGGTAGTCTTGGTTTCTCCATTGCAGGCTTGGAAGATATAATTTCGTCGTCATGTTTTTGTGGTTTGGAAGATATGATCTCTTTGTCCTGTTTTTGAGGTTGAGAAGGTTTTATCTCCTGTATTAGTTTTGTCTCTACCTTATGGATTCTGAATACCTCGGGTGGGCTGTTTTGAACAGTCTCTGAAACATTTGGATCTTCGCTTCTGGACGATGATTTACTGGTAGGAGAAACCATATCCCCAGTTGGTCGTGACCACCAAAGTGAACTGGAAATGGAGGGAAATAATGCATCTCTGGAGATTCTTGATCCAACACAGTTGTTGCCCATTTCAAAAGAGTGACTTTTTTGGTTCTGAGCGTTCAGCAGACAAGAACTGAGAGAATGCTAACAACCCAATGCGCTATTTAAAGTGTAAAGTGTAAACGCAAGCAAATAAATATCCGTGACTGTTGTAAGAACTTCCATGGAAGAAGACAAAGAAGAGCATGGAATGGGGAATACTTATAAATAAGCTTTTGTGAGGCAAGAAGGCAGGATTTCGCAGAAGTGGGGGGGATTTTGAAGGCGTAAAGGAGGAAACTTTGTGATGATTGAAGCTGGCAGATAAGAGAAAGATGACTCTTGTTTATGAGACAGTGCAAACGGAAGGACGAGCGAGTCAGAACAGGAAAAGTCACATAAGAAGGTATGAAATCTTTGATTGTGAAAAGCAAAAAAGGAAATAGGAGGGAAAGAGTGAGTAACAGAAAACGGGTGACCGGTTTAAGAGTGGCGTAGAATGTTTCAAAAAACGCGTGCAAAAAGCCTGGACCTGATCCGACGGCTCTCAAAGATGCCCCAGTTTAAGTGAACGGCACAGATTTCCTTTGTTCTTTTTCTTTTTTAAAATGAAACTTCAGCTTCATGGTTGGATTGATTCCTGCGAAGTTTGCTAGGTCAGTCATATGTGAGGGCTCAGCGGCAACGGTATGCGCTAAACCGCCGGCCGCCGGCTGCCGTTCACACCTGGTCAATAATATATGCATATTTATTTACGTTTTAGTTTTAACTTGTTTATTTTTCGTTGCTTGAGCGGCTCGATGGACTCTATTCTCGTTGAAGATTATATTCAAACACTCTTTCTTCTTTTTAGTACATTGTGGGCTAATATTTTTATTTTTCCAGTAATTAAGGTTTCATTTTATTGGAGAATCAACAAAAAGGACGAGAATATTGCCTACCTTGTATAAAATTAAAGTTGGTGAAATTGTGTTGAATATAAAGAAATTGTCCCCAGTTAAGATTAGACAAGTATGTAGTGAGCCATACTGAGGCAGCAATGAACTGGTGTATTTTCTGCGGCCACACACGGTTGGAACTCGTAAAAGGATATAGTTTAATTTATCATTAAAAATGGCAATTTTAATCCCTTAATTACCCAGTCAACTAGAACTAATGAAATTGACTGATGATTAATTGGTCCTTTTTATTTAGCAAATTGGCTACGCATTCAATAACGCCAGATACAAACTTGATATATCTTTTATTTGCCATACTCAGTTTCCAACTATACAAGTTACAAAGATAGGGAGCAACTAAAGCCTTTATTATTTTCATCGTGAATATAAAATACCGCATTAAAATAAAACAAAATATTTTGAGAAAGAAGATAGGATGAAGAGGTCCGCCACCAAGTTGCATTGACAATTCAGAAGTGTGATGGGAGAAACTGATTGATTATTTGATTATTAGGTAACATCAGAGGGAAGAAGACTTGGCTGCTGCATGCACTTATTTTGCTAGTGGGATCAAATTCCCACCAAATGAATTAGGAACACGATGCAATTATGGGATCAGACTCACAGGAATCGCCCATCATGACCAACACTCCCTGTCGATACTCACAACGTGTTTATCGGTATCCCAATTTTACAGTATAATTTATAATCTTGCACGTCTTCACCTTTCCTTTTAAAAATCTATGGAAACCCCTATTCAGACTTCTTGAGCACCATATTTGACCTAATCCTTTCTCCACCTTCAAGAAAAGTGCCGAAACAATCGTCTGGAAATATTTGAGGGTTTTATTTTTTATGCCAATTATGGGAAAAGGCTAGGAACTTGTTAAGCTACCCACTCGGATTATCAGTGGCCAGATAGGTATAAAGAAAATGTGAAAAATCAACGCAGAAGAAACGTCATTGGAATACATCCACAACCAAACACAAAAACATATCCGAAAAGGCTTACATGTACTAATATTACGTCAGTGGCTCTCCTCACACGTCTTTAGCAAATCCAGATAGATCAGCATCCATTGATCCGTACTCTTTGGGTTGGGGCTTAGAAGAGGCTCCCTGTCGAGGAAATTCTTCAATAGGTATGCCCTTCCTCATGAAGGATGAGTCCCCATCAAATATACGTGGAGCCCTTGTAAACACATCAAAGAAGCCATTGCTCATTTCTTCAGCTGCTTCAAAGAAACGACGACTGAAACCTCCAAAAAAGTTCCGTTCAAGGGCCTCTATGTCCCTTTGCAGCCCCGATGACCCAAACATGAATGACCCTCCCCTCTGAACCGCATCAGTGACATCTTCTTCAGTGAACTCCTTGTTTGATTCGATCACTTCAACAGGCCTGCAAAGAGGGGTAATGACGGAGGCGGTAAAAACAAGATTAATTAAAACCTTTCACATATAAACTAAACCCACCAAGAGAAAAGACCGGACAAAAAACACCAAGAGGTTTCAACTACTATTCCCGCTTTCCAAAAGTTCCACAGAAAGTAATGCAAGAAACTAGAATCAACCCTTTGGAACATCCAAACAAACAAAAACTAGAGTAGGTAAGCTCTAAAAGCTCAAGGCTGCTCGGCCATCAAACATCATCTTACGACTAATTTATTGCTTGCAACACTAATGTTAGACCATTTTGGTACTTGGTATTATTATGCCTAAAGATTCAAGGCCACGTGATAAAGGACATAAGGTCTCAATATAGTCATAGATATGCAAGTCAAAACATAAATACGCCCCAAGCATCTATCTCAATGTTGAAAACTAAAATTTGGCAATACTGAAAAACCAAACATGAACAATGCCAAAATATGACCAATACGACCAACACACTTTTTATATACAAGGAAAAGCAGTAAAGGGCCTACACTACTGGACCAACACTCATTTGAGACGCACTAAAACAACTAAATTTTTTAATTTTTTTATTTATAGATATGTCATGAGTAATAGTAGTATTTTGAAAATAATTATTATGCAAATAAATGTTTTTTTATATTTCATTTTTTTGGTTAAGTAGTTGACCCAAATTAAACTAGTACAAATCATAAACTCACACCTACTACTAACAATTGTAAAAACAAACATGCTACACTGCGGAGAACATCTTCACCTGCAATGTCCCCTCTCGTTATCCAACCTTGAGGATGGTGTAGCTAGCATGATTAAATCACCATTCATCCCTAGACTATGTGAGGCTAGCCACTTTCTTTATCTGTAAGACGTGTAAGATTTAACCTCTCAGTCCTTCACTATTTATCCCTTAATATTAATCAATGCGACTATGGTCTCTGATAGCCTGCTCATGACATCGCTTTTTACTTCCATCTTCCCAAGTTCCATCTCCCAGCACATCATCATACCATCCAGTATCCCCCACATTTCTGTGAATGCTGCATCAGCATCACATATTCCTGCGTTAACTGTTAAGACAAGAGCCCCCCACCCACTGCCTTTTCTCATCTCATCCAGCAATCTCTAGATCTACCTAAACTGCACAACCCATGCTTAACTTTGCCCACCTTTGCTCAAGAGCTTTCAACTTCACTACCACGTACTCTATCATCGTCCCCTTATCTTTCTTCCAATTCATTCCTTTAATGTACAGGAAAATCACTCTCTTACAATTTGTTCCTTAAATGTACAGCTAAATCACTTTCTTCCATTCATTTCCACCAAACAACCACATGCTCGAGCTACATCTCTCTTGTGAAACCAAGACAAAGAAAATAATTTTAATCGCCAACAACCTAAAACACTAAGGCCCTGTTTGGTACGTGGTATTGAATTTTGATGGATTGGGATAGGGATTGAGATTAGGATTGGGATTGGGATTGATGTTTTAAAAATATGTTTGGTATGAGGTGTTAATTGGAGGGAATGATTTTACCAATCTTATTTAATAAACAAGTACTAATTATAAAAAAGACTCAAATACCCTGTCCTAATCCCAAACTTGATCGATCAACCAAATCCTCAGGGAAATCAGTGTTGAACTCATCGTCGCGATCGTCATAATTGGAAAGATTCACCTAATAAAAACTTCAAATATATTTTTGAAGAACCAAGTAAACAGGGTATATTTATTGCCGTGAAATCAGCAAAACAGGAAAATCAGAAGGCTATGGATTCAAAGTGACCAAACAAATAAATAAAAACCCATTTGCGAAGCTAACGAACATTAAAGAGCTCTCGTCTAATAGGTTCGTGGCTTTGACTTCTGATATAGAGATGAGAGACATCTCGATATCACAATCAAATCGCTAATTAATAGCCAACAATGCACATCTTCGACGGAGAGAAAGGGGAAAAGTGATCGGTGCTGAGGCGACGGAGTGAGCGGCGGTGAGGGAAACCGTGTGAAGTTGAGACGTCGATGGTGAGGGGAAAAAAAGAGGTAGTGAATATTTGAGAGGGATTTTAGGTTATGATTGGGGTGATTTTTGTCTAGAAATATTTTATTTAAGGGTATTTTTGTCTTCACAATTTTGCAATCCCGGGATTCAAAACACAATACCAGGGGGGAGGTGGCTTTGCAGAAATCCCACTTTCGTGGTATTCCCAATCCCTGGTTACCCATAGTCCCTCATACCAAACAACACATTCTGACTCAATCCCTGATCCAATCCCACTCCCTGTCCTCAAATACCACGTACCAAACAGGGCCTAATTGTCTACGACTTACTAAAACCTCTCTTTTTCCAGAAAAGAAGTGTTCAGTTTCCCTCGTGCTTAAAGATATATTGCCTCATATTATATCGAAAATAGACTTAAAAGCTAGACAAAAACTAACTCCAACCCAAGTATCATATGGCTTTCGGGCTTTCAATCATATATCATCATACAGGCTTTTCACAAGTTCGTAAGTTTTATACTTTTTCTTGTTGATAAAATAAAAAAGGAAATCAGTAAACATCTATCTCATGGCCAATCACAAGAAGTAAAGGACGCAACAGAATGGCGACAAAGAAACTTCCAAGTGGGAGGACCATGGGCATCAGTGAATGTTAACTAAGCACAGGAAGCTTACCACCCCCCCCCCCCCCCAAAAAAAAAACGAAAAAACTTTTGATCTTCAGAAGATTCTGTTACAATATTTCACATATATGTCCCGAAAGGAGATTTGACACAAAATCTCACTGCTTCTATTTGTTACAAGGAGACGTTATTAGACCTCTTGTCTATAAAACTCTTTTCTCACAGAGTATGTTGCTTTACTTGAACTCAGAGATATTAAATGTCAAGACAATTGCACTCATCCTGCTTATTCATCAGTTTCTGGTATTAAAGATTCTCATTCAAACACCGATCAAATCAGTAAGAGTTTCCACACTCACATATCCTAAGAACAAAATACACCACGGCCTGCAACAATTTGGTATCTAGTTAGCCATGTGTTTATATTCAAGATGATAGTATATTGCCAACAATATGAGCCGCAATAGCACTTTGCACCCTTTAAACCATCGGATTGCATGTTTGCAGCTCTAGCAGCGGGATTACAATGAGTATACATGCTGATGTTTCTCGTTTTCAGGAATGTGGTCGGGTAATATAGCAACTCTACTATGTAACTTCAAAGCCAGCTTTCGACATTTCTTTCACAATAATTAGTAGTTCATGCAGGAACAGTTCGGCAATCCACTGCACGTGATTTTTTTTTTTTGGGTGGGAATATTTCTAGTCCAGAATTCTAAACTGCGATATCATATCACAATTCTTTTTACATAAAAAGGCAAGAACAGAAGAAAATGAAAATAAAATCGAAATAACAGTGTAAACGTTGCTATCACCGTCGGTGAAAATTTTTAAATGGAACAAAATAATTCTCTCGCAGGAGTTGGCACCAGAGACAAAGGAAGAAACACCGCCTCACCATAATCCCTAAGCGGGGACCATACTGAAATAGATAGAGCCTAAGGAGGGAGGAATAAAAACTTACTTTCCGATACAATCCCTGAGGATCTCTTCAGTTTTCTCGCACTTCCTGACGAATTTTCCAGGATCGACCTCCTCAGTTCTGCACTGGGATTTCACAACTCTTCTGGTGGAACAACGATCCTGGGAATGAGGGTCAGATCTCCCAAATTCGCTAATGTCACGCGAAGATATCTGTTGGTCATCATCATCGTCTCTCCAAACCCATCCCATTTTCAAATCCCTCAAGGCTCCAGCAATCGCACAATAGCAAAACCTGAAGATTTCAACCACAACTCAACGGTTTGGCTCCAGGCTCACTGTTTCGTTTCTTTGGTGATTTTCCCCCTTTTATATGGAGGCCCTCTTAACTTTCTCTCCAAGGAAGCAGCCAGAAGCCCAATTCCACGTGGCTCTATGATGTATTTTCCATAACCTTCATTTTTTTTCCCGCAAGTTCCCGAACTCGCGTTCAATTGAAATATGACCCTTTAAGAAAATAAAAGGAGAGAAAAAGAAAACTTGCTATGAAAGTTTTCACTGTTCCGGAGAAAAAATATTTTCACTAGTTTTGGTAACGAGTATATTGCAATTTGAAGAATAAATTGTTTAATAAGGTTGGTTCGAATGAATGTCATTAAAAATAAATGCTAGTTTTTAAAAGGTCATAGTTTTGGGAGAATAATTTTTTAGAGAAAAAATGTTCCATGAATTAGAAAAATAAATACTAACAGTTTCATATGACTCAAGCTTTATCAGGCCAATTCATTAGCCATCTACAAAACCCCAGAATTAAGTGAAGCCATTAGAAGTTAAAACATCTGTGACGCAAAGAAAAAATTTCAAACATATGTGAACTAGTTTTAAAATGGATCTCCAGCCCAAACTTATTCTGAATAGGCCAAAAAAAAAAAACACGAGAAAACAGAAGGTCCCAAACAAGACATGCTTCATGTGGCGCGGGAAAGACAAGTAGACAACAGAATCAGCGTTGCTAAAAATCCCTTCGTCATTTCAAATTTTCAATTAAAATCGAAAAATTAAGACTGAAATTCTGTCTTCTATCTCGCATATTTGCTCCTTTCTCTGACCTTCAATTCTCCTTTCCAGTATATATCATTTTAGTGAAGCTTGATTGACGGGTACAAACAAGGCATTAAAGCAAAGCTTGCTCATAAATTAATAAACATTCATCTTAATCATATCTCATTTCACCTTTTTTTTGGCCAGCAACATCTCATTTCGCATTCACAAGCAGTCTTCACCTGGCCTATTATTAATCAATAAAAGCATATAACTATGAGCAGAGGAACCAAAGAAAAAGTTAGAACAAGATTATTATTACCTATTTTTTCAGTCAGTTTAATTGCAATACATATTTTATTTCTTCTTATAAGCAGCATCCATGTATATTACAGACATAGGTTGATCCGCAAAAGAATAGCAAAATGCTTTTGTGGATGACAAGAATAGCCTAATGTTACATATATGGCAAAAGGTAATTTGAACGGAAACTAATATTCAAGGAAAACAAAGGAGAGTATCAACTAAATGCTCGAATAGCAAGTTGACAAGAAGCTGGAAATTACCCTATTTTCTCATCACCTGCTCTAGGCGATCGAATGGTTCCTTCTTAATGAGGGCAGAAAACAACAATGTTGATTCTTTTTTAGCCTGCTTGACTTCTTTGGTTGATCAGAAGACATATATTGGACTACATCTACGTCTGATTGCTTGTTACTGTCCGGTGTTTTTTGGTCCAAGGTTGGGGTCTCTGTTGCCCCATTTTCCAAGGAACTTACAAGCACTGAAGGAACATTCTGCTGCTCTGGAGAAGCTGGTACTACTTTGTTGCAGTTTACTTCCTTTAAATTGGAATTTGTACTTGTACGCCTGTAGCGGAAAAAAAGTGAAAAAACAGAATCAGACTGTTAATTACATCCTCTATTTATCCTTAAATAACAACATTCTGGCTATCTGGCTCACACAAACAGAGTCAGTAATAATCACCTTAAGCTGTGAATGTCAGGGTTATTCCCGAGTGCTTCTTGAGAATTTTCCTCCAGTATCTCTTTGTTTAATGCTTTGACAGCACTAGCCTCATTTCTGGAACGCAATTGACCAAGTTTTGAGGAATGTATATAAACTTTGTCATCCTTTTCCTTGGAGGGAGACTCTTCACAGGTGAAGTTCTGGGGGGAAAGAAATCCATATTCCCGAACAGCTGAGATGGCCTTCTCTAATGTTTCAAGAGCCTGCTCTACCTCTGCTCTGATATTTACATTCCTTTTGCCCTTTAACTGACTCGCGTTAACTTCCTTAATTGGAATATCTTTCACTTTCCCGTCATCCTCTTCAATGTGCTCAGTTTCTTCACTATCTGCCTCCACAATCTCACTGTATGCGTTGCTATTATCTAGTGCTACTCCATTCATTGATGTCACGTCATCTGCAAGATAGTTGCCCTCGTCCTCCTGAGACACATCTTTTGCCTCATCTTGCTTACTTTCAATAACATCTTCAGCTGGGAGAATGTCTACACCTTGGGTATCCATAGCCTTCTTTGACCCATTAACAGCATACAGAGCTTCACGAAGTCTCGAATATAATGGCTCCTCCAAAGCCTTAATAAATCCTTCATCATGGTCCATCACTGAAGCCACTGACTGTAGCAAAATCATGGGTTGGATCATGTGACAATATGATTAAAAAGGGGAAAAAAACACATAACGGGAATGCTAGGTTGATTTATATACATGAAGCAAGCACAAAATGACAAATCACTGAACCCAATCATTCAGATTAGCCACATCATTTAAAAACCTATATTTCAACGGCCATGAGCTCAGTAGACATGACAAATCCAACAATGTAACTTAACAACCAAAGAATTCATGGGATTCATAAATAGGTTCCATTTCTGGATCTAAGAATGAGTCGGCTCATTGTTAAATGAAAGGAAGTAAAAACAAATAAATCTTCATTGAGAGCCGTATAAAGGACATAAATATAAAAAGAATCTTCAACCTTCTTATAAAGCCTGAAGCCACTGCCGATGAGCTGTCTTGAGATGAAGTTGATAAGTGATGGAGGTACAATATCCAACTTTATATCCATGTTTGCTATCGTCCTACAAAATTCGATAGAGACTCTGAATCATCTTTGCCAAGCAAAATTCTTTTCTGTGCCATTCTTTTTTTAAATTTCCCCCACATTAAGTTAGAAAATTATGTTCATACTTAATCTGATCCCATTAAATATAAGGCCAGTTTGATAGCCATATAGAGGCAAGATAAGAAACGCTACCATTGAAAACCAGTGAAGTTATAAATACTTTAGATATAAATATCTAGTTATAAAAAAGGAAATAAAACCTAGTATACTGAATCTCATCATGCATGTAAAACTATTCTTTACAAGCAGATCCTGTAGGATCTACTATGCATTGAAATTGACTGTGCCAAGTGACTGTTTGCTCGTTTATTTCCATGTCCAAAGTATATATCAAACTCACCGAAAATAACTTCTTTCTGATGTCACCTTTTGCAAAGCAAAGCCTCCCACCACTTCAATTCTAACCACACCGTTTGCTTCAGGAATTGCTTCATTGTTGAAACCATAAAGGCGCCCACTGAAGCTCTTCGAATCAGGAATCTGAAACCAAATCCGCCAGGGTTATTGAAGCTTAGATCTGGATTCAAATTAACTAAAAAAAATAAAGAAAGAATGTCCAAGCAACTACCGTATTTATAACGACAACAATTAAGTCATCCTCGAAGTACTCAAACAGATAATAGTGCATGAGAGCCTCCCTTGTGGAAAGTGGCCATGAAAGCTTCACCCTTTCTTCCAAAATTTCAAGTAAAATAAGCATTAGAAACTGTAGATATATAGTACAATAGAGGGCAAGTGAATTTGCCAAAAAACAAAGAAAGAAAGACAGATCAACAATGACAAGAAATCAACCTAACTAGAGATAATTGTTCCCCAATCCGAACCCTCTGCAAACAGTCACTCAACAGGATTTTGAAAGAGGGAACAGTAAACTGAGGCCACCTGAGAAATGAAAAATGTGATAAGGATGTCAGCTTTTAGTTAAACTATACAGCAACATAGCATCATTCCATAACAGAAATGAATTTGCCAAATTCCTCTTCAAAATTAATCATATCAACTAGGAGAAAGCTCCACATGTTCAAGGCCTTAAATATTCAATTATAGAATCTATTCTTTTTAATGAAAACAGATATGCAATTATTACTTCAAATCATTTATACAGTATACAACAACTGTAATCACCTCATAATAGAAATAATTCTCTCCAAAATTGACTTTAGAGAGAGTCCTAGACGTTCATATGAAAGCCACAGCTTGATTGGGCCCTATATACCCTACATCTATCTTTCCAAAATCGAGGGAACCCATTTCTCATCATAACATAAATAATCAAATGAACGAAGTAAAACTATCTTGAAACTAGAGTCTTACATGACGCAATGATATTCCAAAATGTATAAAAGGAAGCAGTTATTTTCATTAAGTGGTATTACTACTGCCCTTGTACAAAAATTCATCAAAGCATAAATATGACAAAGCATTATACCCACCATTTCTTGTAAAGGGGTGTATCCCATGACATACATAAACCTGCAATAAGGAATAGAACTTATCAAACTTAATATACTGCATTCAAAGTAGCTGCCGTCAAAAGGGCAATGCTAAATTTTCAGTTGCACCATTGTAACTCACAAACATCTACAGGCCCATCAACATAGCCTTCAACTAGCAATGTATGAAAAGGAGTTCCCTCTGGTCCTTCACGATACATCACACGAAACTCTTCATTGTCTTGTTTCAACTGAAAAGAGAATAACGACAACAAATGTCAAGGATTTTATTGGAAAATCCATGAATCTACCATCAAAGCATAATCAGAGTTCATATAATAAATTTCATAGAAATAGCATCAATTCATTGAATTCTCAGCAATGGTGTGTTTCTGGACGAAAACCACTGAACCAATAAGGTCAGGTCTCTCATCAGTTGTGAACCCTTTAATTCTCCCGATGAAAGAGAAGAAGATTATTGAACTAGAAGAAAGGTACGTTATTTGGCAAAGGGTAAGAGGTTTAATCAAAAGCAAAAACAACGTGAAGAGAACTGCACAAACTAGATAACATACTTTCCAATCCGTGTGTGATGGTTTAGATCCGTCACTCCCATCTGCAGAAACACTCCTCAACATATCAAGAAACTTGGACACTTCTGCGGCCCTGGTTTCCACTGCTTTCTCCTCGTACTCATATCCTGCATAAACCAAATATGATTGAAGAAAAATGTAATAAACTGACATAATATTTGCAATTCACTTCACCTATTAGCAATGCAGTCTGAATAATTTGAAAGGGAATAAGAGAATATAGCAACCTTCTATTTTTTGTCCTGAAGAACGTAGTTGCCTTTTGACAAGGGCTTTTAGCGCCTCATCGTTTCTCAGATCAGGTGAGGAAAGTGTCTTGTCCAACCTCTCCCTATACTGCATAATCTTTCGTTTCTCTTCCATCTTCACACCAACAATTGAAAGAGCCTTGTCTCAAAAGTCATGTATGAAACTGAGGCTACTGCAATTACTTGGTTTCTGAATCACCGACTTAGCCTACAGCCATAAAGAGTTCAATGCACGGGTAAGAATAGCATTTAAGAATCATGACCAGATATTGTTATGGGCTTAAGGCACAAAGCATTGCAAAGATAGCGTTTGTTGGCTACTGATTCGCCGTTAAATTATTCACTTCATTGACCCTAAGTAATGGTCGTTTTTGGTTATATGGGTTAATGCAGCATCGAGTGGACCATGAAAATCAAGAAAGCTAGTTAATGTTCAAATTAACTCTTCCCATGAAGCTCTGTAGTCTAAACTGCAGCTCCTCCCAGTTGATCAGGACAAAATTTAAATCCAAAGACACGCTCGCGAACACCAACAATATTAATACAATACCTCCATACAAGAAACAGATTTTCATGAATAAGAATCACTAGCAAAAGATGGAAAACAAGCATGAACTTTCCGGTAAAATTGAAAATTAATGGTTCCAAGGTAGTTCATGTGTTTCCAAGGTAAGAATTCAATAAAGGAGACAATCGAAGCTAAATTCAAAGCTAAACAAAGCTTGAGATCATGGAAGCCACGTGAAGCTGGCACGTAATTGATCAGAACCCACTAACATGAATGCTTCGGAGGATATCCTCTTAGTTGCTGTGAAGAGATTACAGAACCCAGAATCAGAGATGCGAAATACCCACCAACAAATGCCGATCTGAAGTACAATCATGCATCACCAGTGCGAGGAGACAGCTAGAGTTCCCAGACGGAAGGGGAACGTGGGGTTTAAACTTTTCTCTTTGAGCATGAAGGAAACCGGATTGGAGGAAACAATAAAAATCACGATTCAATACCAGAAGACACGGGTATTAAATTAAAATAGATAAGAATAATCGTTATGGGGGAATACGAAGGTAATAGTGAACTTTGGAATTAGGTTGCAATGAGTTGAAGTTGAAAGTAAGTTCGCAGCGTCAGAGGGGACCACGAAAGAACGACGAAGGATGGAACATATTCAATACAAGTATCGAGAAGGAAGCGAGGGATTAAGGTGAGCCAACAGAATGGTCTTATACGTCGGCAGTAAAAAAAATATATATTGTGAGTTTGTGAAGAAGGAAGAAGACCGGTGAGCTGTACTTTTCATCCCTCCCAAATCCAATCCCAGCGGATTTACTCAGGCGGGAGGGACAGGGCACGTGTATTGTCTTCATTGGTAATCACGCAAAGAGCTTCGCTGATTTCGCCGTCTGCTTCAGCGGATTCGACACGATGCCGCAGGATTCATTCAAGTTGGATTTGGGATGGTTCTAAAATTAGGTTATTTCCGGTAAAATTACCAGACTAGGAGATACTTCTACCAGTAAATTGCCACGATGGATCTTGGGGGGAGTGGTTG
Source organism: Inga oerstediana (assembly GCA_963210345.1). Classification (NCBI taxonomy): domain Eukaryota; kingdom Viridiplantae; phylum Streptophyta; class Magnoliopsida; order Fabales; family Fabaceae; genus Inga; species Inga oerstediana. Next base: position 11,353,176 of record OY723401.1, read on the forward strand.
TTGATAATAAAATTATTTATAAAATAATCAAAACTACTCCATTTATAAATGATGAGGGATTCAATTTATAAATTATAGTATTAATTAAGTTATAAATTTACTGGCACTAGTTTATTTTAATGCATATGATTTAGAATATATATTAGTTTAATTATAATTGTGTTTTCTGGCAAAAGACAATTATAATTGTGTTTGACGCATTACTTTCACAGTTTAACTATTGGTTCAGTTTTAAAATTATTGAAATTGAGCTTTCCGCACTGATAAGCAAGTTTAATTTTTAAAAAATAAAATTGAAATCTGTTGTTTTAAATTCCTGCCATTAAACTTCATTCTTAATAGTAGATAAACCATCAATGGAATTACAACAAAGATACCTCAATTTATATGAATATTTAAAATTAAATTGACGTGGGGGAGGGAGACATTTTTTTTCATGTTAAGGATGTTTGAACTCTTTGACATCCATATATTATTTTCGTTATTGTCTATTGGTCAGTCTTTAGGTTATATACGTAATCAATAATCAATATCTTGTATAAAATTAGGATAAATTGGTGCATTTTAGTCTGCTGGTTTTTTTATGGTTTGTTGGTATAGTTATCGACTACTAATGAGTGTTGATTTCTCTTGTTTTAGTGAAATTAAAATTTCTTCAAAGAGGGGCACGTTTAATTTTTTATTTATTTTATAAAGTACAAGAAAAAGGTGAATGTATCACTTCTGTTGGCCAAACTGCCAGAGTAAAATTACCACTCTCTCGATGAATGATGACTGATATGCATATATAAGGACCTTAGAATATGTGATAGGGTTGGAGTAATTGTTGACAACGAAACAAGGTATGCTGCTTATTACTTGCGTTTGAGAGATGGGAAGAAAAATCACAGTGAAACACTCAAAGTCTCAAAACATATTCTATCTGCTTGACAACGATTCGGACGGTGACGCTTAATCCAAACCGCCCTCCTTTCTTGTCATTTTCCATGTCTCTTCTTCTTTCATATGTATATATATATACTTTCACTTTGATGCTCAAAGGTTGTTTGGTATGAGAGATTTGGAAGGAAGAGGAATTTTTATGACTTGAATTTTAAAAGATTAAAAAAGTGAGGTTGAAATGTTTTAGTTAATTTTTGTTACTGTTTTATTTTACATCTTATATTTATGAAAATTTTACAACCCTACTTCTCCAATTTTTTTGAATCAATCTCTTAAAAATTTTCGCTCCCCTCCCTTTCCCTCCTACCAAACAGATCTTAATATAAGGCATATTTACCTAATTTAATTAGATTAAAGAAGTTAGTTAAGTTAATTAATATGACATGTATTTTCTAAAACACCGTAATAATCTTTCTTAATTCCCTCCATATCCCTCTTCCATGATTGTTGTTGAAGGAATATGAATAGGGATAAATTAGGGGGGAAGGCAAATATGAAAATTATGTCTTATATTTAGTATTAAGATTAACTCCCCAAATATATCTTGTATTAAGGATTGGAAGAGTGTGATACTGCATTCAATCATAAATATAAGACCCAATTGTTTGTTAGGAGATTAATTAGATTACTTTAAATATTTATATTTATCACTTTTTTCAGACTAATTTGTTTGACTCATATACTGCTGTATAATTTAACCATACACAAAATATAATAAGATTAAGTAACTAATTTAACTTCCTTAATTTCTCCAAAAAAAAAAAACTAACTAAATATTATATTTAGGATGGAAGGCAGCACTACTGAATGAAAGAGTATATAAATTTCTCAGATCCATTTTGTTATCTTGACTCTTTAGCATTTCCTTAAATTTTGCTTAAACATGAGTTTGCGTTTCCGACCTTTTGGCTTTTGCAGATGCGGTGAGTGCGTGAGTTCCTTCCATCCCGTGAATAATCAAAGAAAAAAGGGAAAAGATAAATCTATAATAAGAATACGAAGCGAAGAAAAACACATACACAAGAGTGGATGGGATGAAGGATTTAGAAACATCATTCTTTTATAGTGATAGTGATTACCCCATGGTGTGTAAAAAGATCAATTCCTCTACCGTGTGGCGTAGTATTGCTGCTGTTTGGGACACCTTTTATAGTGGAATTGGTAGGAATTTGCGAAGTGGAACTACAACCAACGTTTGGTGGGACCTTTGGACTCCGCTTTCTGAGCCTCTGATTCAGCTCGTTGATCGTAATTTCCATTCCTTAAATCCATGTGCAAAAGTTAAGGATTTTCTGCTTCTAAATGGGGAATGGAACATTTCACATTGGAGGGAGTTTCTCCCAGATTGGGTGATTAATATTTTAATCAAGATTCCCCCTCCATGTGAACCTGGAGATGATCCGTTTTGCTGGAGAAGTGCTTCGGATGGCAAATTCAGTGTTCGTGCTGCTTATAAATTCATCTCTACCCAGCGGGATACGAGTGGCGCGGCTCTGTGGAAAAAAGTGTGGAAACTTCCTGTTTCGGAGAAAGTGAAGATGTTTTATGGCAAACTATTCATGAGAGACTGCCCACTAACTCACTCAGAGCTATGAGAGGTTTATCGGTCAGTGAGGAGTGCCCTTTTCAGTGTCATCAACCAGAAACCATTATACACATTCTCCGTGACTGTGAGATAGCGAGATCAGTGTGGTTACATTTTATTGCTCCTAACTCTCGGTTTAGTTTTTTTCGATCTAATTTGCAGGTTTGGCTCAAGGATAACCTATCGAGCTCTCCAGGGAAGCTTTATTTTCAACGCTGGCCTTGGGTCCGGATATTTAGTATCATCTGTTGGGTTTTATGGAAAAACAGGTGCAGGGGCGTCATGGAAGGAGTTCGCGCTCTTCCGAATGAACTCATTCATGGTGGCTTGTACCAAATCATGGAATCTACGGTTTCGGACACCTTGAAGCATCAGATCTTTTGCTACAATGCAGGAGAGGATCATTCCTGGAGATTACCACAGGAGGGATACATTCGCCTAGACACAGATGGATCGGTTGACATTCACCGCAATGCAGCATGCGGAGGTCTTGTTCGTGACCATAGAGGCAGATGGATTCTTGGTTTCCAGGGTAGACTTGGATTTGTTCCGCCGACTACTGCTGAGCTTCTGGCCTTATCCCAAGGCCTACAACTATGCAAACAGTATGGATTTCAGAGGGTTGTTGCTTACACGGATTCTCTCGAGACATATCATTTGGTTATGCAGGATACTGGTCTACATCACCCACTCCGAGTTGAGATTAATGCGATTCGGGATTTGCTTTACTCGGAATGGGACGTTAAACTTTGTTATGCACCAAGGGATACCATCCGGTGTGCAGATTACTTGGCAAGGGACGCTCAGAACTTAGTTCAACGATCGGTCATCTTACCGGTTCCCCATCCTGGATGTATTTCTATCATGCAAAATGACTATGCTCAATCTTTTGATGTGTAATATTTCTTTTTGATTGTATGGACTATCCAAGCTAACTTGGCCATCTATGTATTAAAAAAAAAAAAAAAGAAACATCATTCTTTGTAGTGGTTACAGGGAGACAATCAAATTGACTAGGTTCAATGTCTGGGGGGAAAAAGACTAGGTTCAATGCTCTTAATATACCTGAAGACTAGTTTGATTGTGGCGACTAAGCACCGTTTGGGTAATGGTAGTAGAAATGGTTTTTTTTTTATATGATTTTTACAAACTTAAGATATGATAAAAATTATATTATAAATGTGATTTGTGTTTGGATTGAAAGTAGTAGAAATGACTTTTTTCAAAAAAACAGACTTTTAAACTTCTTCTCATAAGCTATTTTGGAAAAAAAAAAACTTAGTTGCTAAAATGTCAACCTAAACATCCCAATTAAACACCACTAGACTTTTTTTTTTTTTTTTGTTTATTTAAAGCCACGTTTGGGATAACATTCAGGCTCTAAGAGAATGTTTCAATAGGAATGGCATGTGGGAACTCAAATTATTCACATCTGGATTAGAATAGAATTGCTGATTTGTTTACTAGGAAAGCTCTTGTTGGCGACCCAGTGCCTTACCCACTTAAACTGGCTCTTATAAAAAAGACAGAAAAGAATAATAAATATAAAAGGGTGAATTGACCAAAAATACCGTGGAGGTAAATTAATTATTGATTGCTATCATGAAAGAACTGTTGAACGTAATAAAAGATATTTTACACACAACAAAAAATTATTTACACATTTATATGAAAGATTTTTACACACGGAAAATCGCTTGCATGTTTGATAGCAATCAATAATTAATTTACTTACAAAGTATTTTTGTACAATTTACCCAATATAAAACCTTATGCAAAAAGTCAATGGCATTGCATTATTTTCTTCCGTGAGTACACCTATTAATTGTAATGGAGGGTGTCCGCATAAGAAAGACAATAAATATAATAGAGATAGGTTGATTTTAATGGGAGAACAATATTATAAAAAGTAGCAGGTAATAATTTTTTACTATTTTAATGACACATACTGGTACTCTCAACTAATGAAGTCTTAGATGACCTAATAATTTTTTTTAGAGAAATTAAAGAAGCTAATTAAATTATTTTAGAGTATTTTTATTTTTATTTTTTTCTCCAAATTATTTAATTCGACTAATAAACTAATATTTGATCTAAAGATACATAACACATGATATGATTATATAACTTATTTAGCTTCTTTAATCTCTAAAAAAAATTAATTTTATCTTATATTTAAAAACTGAAGATAGTATATCGATAATATCACAAAAATTTTATACCGCCACGGGAATGCATTTATGATAATTGATGTGAAAGGGAGAGCCATGAGAGAAAATCAGAGCACAGGATGATATGGAACAAATAACATCCTTCCCATTCAATTAATAATTTAATATGAACCACACCATTCAACGCAATTAATAAAGCAAGATATTTGTTGAGAAACTAAACAAATTCAATATCTTACCAACTATTTCCTCCGGTCCTAAATATAGGATATAATTTATAGTACAATTTATATTATAAACTATATCCTATATTTAGAACCGGAGGTGCAGTATGTTGTTAAGAGTTAAGACTAAAATCTCAATCCCCATCAACCCGCTGAAACTGCCAGCGAAGCAAAATAAACAAAGTGGGGGTATCGATTAAATGGAATGCAGCCCTACATGCATGTTATTAATTAGTTCAACTTTGCAGTGCTCCAATTTTCGGTTTTATTTTTTGGCCAGAAGCCCCCAGTTTTCAGCCTGACAAAAACATAGCTTTAATTCTTTAATTTTATCTAAAATATCTCTCTACAATATATGTCTTGGATGATGGTTTGGAAAATTTAAGTGAAAATTTCAGGAAAAAACCTGTCATAATGAGTTATGAATTGCCAATAAGTGTAGCTAATATCTAAACTACTGTGGGAAACAAAATTGATTTGGGATTTTTTTTAATAATATTAAGGGTTTTTCCTTTTGAGGTTTAAAGTGCTCAAAATATTTTCACATCTTTTGATAAGCGGTTCAGAACCCTCCTCTTCTCTAATTTTCATTTCGGAATGATTCATATTTGATTTTTTATAAAATTATTATTAAAATGTTAAATTATAAAAAAAAACAACTAATTAAATATAAATTGTTAGATTTTGATATGAATAATTCATTACTATAATAAAGAAACTAAAAATAATATTTTGTGTGTAACTAAATCTAAACCATTCAAATATTGATCTCATGGTTTACAAAGAAAAAGGAGGGGTTCCAAGCAGTTCAACAAGTGTACTTCTCAGGATATTCATACTTATATTTCTCTCTTTACCGAAGACCGCTTAAGTGTGTGTTTGGCAAACCTCCAAACCATGGTTTGCGTAACTCGAAACAAAACTCCTCTTACACACTTATCTCGTAAGTCGTAAAAACTATTAAAAAAAGCTAATCCAAATACACACTAGCTATCACCTCAACCAACAGTTTTTTGATAAAGTTGAATTGAGATTTTGATATTTTGAAAGTATTTTTCTATAATTTTTTCAATATTTTTAGCCAATGGTGTGTTATAATTTATGGAATTTATTAGTCAATAAAAGAAATAATAATATTAAAAATTGCTACTAAATAATAAAAAAAAGGAATTTTTTTTTGTCTTGTTACGTTTTTTTTAAAAAATAAATATTTTGATAAAATTATTTAATATTTAACAATTGTAAGGTCAAACTAATGCCACGTGGCAGGTAGCAGTTGAGGACCGGCGCACGACAGAGGCGGAAAGCAAAGTCCAACCAAACAAAAGTCTCACTCTCCCTCTCGTTCGAAGGATTGCTCTATCTGCCGTTTGTCTCAAAGCTAGGGCTTCATCTCTCCCCCCCTCTTTTTGAAACGGTTGCTTGGCTTGTTTTTCTTCGCCTCTGTTTGTTTCTGTAAGTCTCAATTTTCCACCGCCATAACTTTCTACATTCTCATTTCACTTACCTCATCTCTTAATTTATTTATATTCTTTTGTTGCCTACAGTATTTGGGTAAAGTTTCTATTTCCCCCTTTCATCCTCTTTCGTAGGTTTCCAAACAAAGATTTATGATTCTGTCAAATATCACTGTCATTGCCCTTGTTTTTGGAACAATCTGGTGATTGCGGTATGAGCTTCGATTGTTCTATGATCTCTTTCCCTGTCTTCCATTTGACTGCTTATATGGGCGCATAATCAAAATCCTAACGAAAAGTAAACCTAAAAGTTGTAATTTTCCCCGGGAGTTCATTCTAAACGCATCTGATTGAGGAAAATAAACTAAACTTTCCGTGATTTGAAGGCTTTAATTTTTTCCTTTTCACTGCTTCATTGTCTAATTTTTATACACCGGAATTGATGGGTTGTGGGATCAGATATTATGGTTGCATTTGGTTGAATCCATTTAACGGTGGAGAGGTGGAATGAGCTGTCTCCTTAAGTGAGTTCACGTCCGTGGGATTGTACACCTATTATTATGATACCTGTCAATTTGATTTTGGAACAGGAAATGTTATCTTAATAATTTGACCGACCTAATAAACATGTGACATCCTAAAAAATTTTGGAGATCATCTCACTCCTTTAACCTTGAATGATGTGGTAACTATGGTGTTTTCCAGAGGATTTGCCGCAGCAAATTCGCTTAATAATCTGTTAAGAGCTGTTTTCGATTTTATTTGTTACCCCCTCCCTACTTCCAGCGAGGATTTGCTTTGAGGAAAGAAAGACTGTTCTTTCTTTACCATTGCCGCCTTCTGCTTATTACTTTACTGCATCTGTCTTCCAATTAAGCAACTATTTGGGAGGTGAAAAAGAAACACTTCGAAATATTGGCTCGTGGGAGCTTACATGGGATAATATTTGCCAGATTTAAGTTAAGGTGTTATCGTGCATTCGGCTGCCTATGAGGCTGGACATTTGATGATCATGTTTGTTTTCTCTTTTCTCTTTTCTGTGGAGAGTAAAAAGACTAGCTAGAATTGTTACAGCTATTGGTGGTAGAAGACAATGTATAAGAAGGATTTTGTGGAAAGTGATAGTGCAAGTAGTTGATTAGGCTGTGGCAAGTAAATATACTGTGCTTGCTTTTTATTTTTATTTACTTAGCCAAGTTGTTGTTTAAATTGCAGGTGATGAAATGGAGGACTGCTTCAGGGATAATTGGACTCCATCTCAGGACCAATATTTTCTTGAGCTTATGCTGTCCCACGTGCGCAAAGGCAATAAAACTGGAAAAGCGTTTAGTAAACAAGCATGGACAGATATGACTGAAAAATTTAACACCAACTTTGGTTTTAAATATGATGTGGATGTCTTGAAGAACCGACTCAAACGCTTCAGGAAGCAATACAATGAAATGAAAACGCTTCTCAGTCAAAGTGGTTTTCGGTGGGATGGAACGTTAAATATGGTGATAGCTGATGATAAAACATGGGATGAACATGTTAAGGTACAACATACTTTCATCAAATATTTGCAAATGTCACAATATAAATCGTATGTCTGTTTGACGCTGGAATTAGCTTGAGTATATATGCAGGCCCATCCTGACTTGCAAGCTTACAGAACTAAAGTCGCCCCCTATTATAACGAATTGTGCATAGTTTGTGGCCATGCAGTTGCTGATGGAAGATATAGTCTTTCATGTTTTGATGTAGACTTTGAACGTGAAGGTAGGAACAAATGTCACAATGATGAATCATATGTCTGTTTGTTCTAATAGTATAGTCTTTCATGTTTTGATGTAGACTTTGAACGTGAAGGTAGGAACAAATGTCACAATGATGAATCATAGTCTTGTCATTTTCTCGTTCAATTTTAATTTAATACTGTGAATCACAGTCACTTTGAACTATTGTGATCTATCATCAGAAGCTTCAAAAGAAATGGATGAACAGAGTTCTCCAAGTAGAGGGGATGGCCAGACCAGTCACACCAAAATTGACTGGTCTCCAGTGATGGACCAATTCTTTGTTGAACTTATGTGGGACCAGGTACGCAAAGGGAACAAGATTGGTCGCACGTTCAAGAAGAAATCATGGGCAGACATGATAGATGCATTTAATGATAGATTTGAGTGTCATTACGGCAAGGTTGTCCTGAAAAACCGTTTTAATGTCCTGAGGAGGCATTACCGCTCTATTAAGGTCCTCCTTGGCAAAGAAGGGTTTAGTTGGGATAAGAAACAACAGAAAGTGGTGGCTGATGATCAAGCTTGGCATAAATGCATCAAGGTACATGTTTCCTTAGTCATAGTTTCTTAATTTACATACTGTATTTCTTTTTGAATGATTCTGATTGTCATACCTACTAACTATTGCAGGCAAATCACAATTTCCGGCTATACAAAATGAAAAGCATGCCTTTTTATCCGGCCATGTGCATCATATGCCAGAATGAAACTACGCCTGGGAGCAATAGAAAAGCAAGTGGGAAGTCAAATGTTAAAGATGGATTTTCTGAGGACAAAAATTCTTCCAAGGATGCTCAGCCGAAACCTAATGCAAATAAAGGAGAAGGGCATATAAATGGTGGTGACAAGAACTTTACACGAGAAACTCAGATGCTCTCTAAAACAGATAAGCAAGCGTTGCATTTAGGTGGCGAGAAGAACGTCCCTGGTCACCAAAAAAGGCATCCACCTGAAATGCGTCGGAACTTGAACGAGTCTAAGAAGGCAAGGCATTGTAATGGGGAAGTGCTTGATGCACTGAAACGTAGGATGGTTGCGATCTCAGTCTCTTCACTGACGAAGAAAACAAAGAAAGAGGACAAGTTTTCTATGGATAATGTAATCAGTGAGCTTCAGACCATACCAGACATGGATGACGATCTGATATTGGATGCCTGTGACTTCTTGGAAGATGAAAGAAGAGCTAGAATGTTTCTAGCTTTGAATACTAATCTAAGGAAGAAATGGCTGGTGAGAAAACTCCGTCCAGATTAATATTGTTTGCTAGTTTTCTTGAATCTTGTGAAACCTGTGGCATATAGTACGGAGAATAAATTATAGATCCATAATCCATTGGCGCTCAATGACTGAAGATGGTGCTATGATTCTTTTTCCTAACCAGGGTTATCATTTGGACATGAAAAGACTGTATTTAAAATTATTTTGGGCCAATAACATTGTTGACTTAACAATTAAAGGCATGTTTGGGAGAGTTTATTTTGAAAAAATAAGCCCAATTTACGCAAGCCGAGAAAAAACTCCTCTCACATACTTACCTCGTATACTTTGAATCACGAATTATAAACACTTCTTGCCCAAAAATAAACTCTTCCAAACGAGCACTAAGAATGATACGCCTCTACTAACAATTTTTTCATTAAGTACTCTTCCTTGTTATTGTATTTGTTAATCAAAACATACTAAATGTATGTCATTTTTACCTAGCTCCATGGTTAAATTATGTATATTACATATTGCAACTAAAAAACTTGTATATCTTCTCATAATATGAAACCAATTAGTTATACTATTTATAAATCATGAGCTATATAACTCTAGTAAACCTTGCAAACCTCACGAAATTTGATAGCTTAATCGCAAAAATATGACAATCTTGTCTACATCTATCAAATTCCCCTTTTAATGTCATAAAAGCCTTTTCGCTTTAAAATAGCTTTTTTAGCTTGTTTATATACATGGTAGCAAAAAGATGTAATGATCAATCCTCCCAATGAAAATAAATGGAGAAAATCCTTAAGAACTACGACCCTGTGGCTTCTAAAGTATGTACGAGACTAGATCCTTTTTCTTCCCTGTACACTCGATGAATTACAAACTTAACGGGTTCTAAACTTTCCTGTAGAAAAGAACGTAAGCAGCAGAAGTCTTTACCATGTCCTCGCTGATAGGCACAACCCTGCTATCATCAAACTCGTACCATTTATCATGTCCATACTGCATCCGAGCAAATACAAATTGGATGAGTAATTTCAATGAATATACCAAAATGCCAATAATAATTTGACATTGATAACCAATAAGCACATATGATTCTATAGAACCAACAGCAACTAACAATTCAGAGTGCCAGCAGTTGCTTCTGTTTATTTAATTTTTCTTTTTCAAAAAACTCTTGAGGAAACCAAGGATGCCAATTTATTTACTTGCTATACTATCCCCCATTGATACACTAGAAAATAAGCATAACAATTGGTGACAATAACAAGATACTCTAAGGAGTCCAAAATGTAAAAGCTAGATAACTAATTTATAGATATTAAGGAAATTAGTTAACTAACGTAAAAAAATGTGTTTTTACTTATATATCCCTTCTAATCATTTGCATTGGGACCTACCCCCATGGATGAAAACTCTCTTTACATGTGCAATCAGTAAAGATAGTTTGCGAACAAAATATAAATTTGGGAGACAATGCGCATTGAAACCACACAGTTAAGACCAAAGCAAAACCACAAAACTAGCTCCTATAAGGACTGGAGAAAGCAATATGAAATTTTACTATTTCATGGGAAGCTTAAGAGATCCCCTAGTCTCAAAACCAGATGAAAGATACTATTTTGCAACTAATTTATTTTAAAACAACTCCAGTAAAAAATATATCAGCCTTCAACTTTTTATAGTCAATACAAGCCTCAACGTTTGTAATTGTCCGAGTTTTAAATATGTGATATGCTAATGAAATATTTAATATATTGTATATGTTTAAACAATTAGATACTCAAACAAAAATGAAGAGAAATACTGTTTTAACTGATTAAAAGACATCTCCTGTAAAGAGGTACTTACACGAACAAATGCTGTATAATGACCTCCTCCCAAGCATCCATAATGACAGCTGATTGCATACAACTCATAATGGGGGGGAGACTGGCTATTCTTATGGGCAACATACGTTGACAGGTCCAAATCATTGATCGGGAAGTCGACGAATGTTTCCAGTTTGTTCTTGAAGTATCGGCTGAATGAAAACCTCTTCAAATGAACAACAAGAATTTCAGGTAATCTCCAAAGATCTAGTTTTTTGGTCGCTTGCTGAGGTTTTTTGCATTCAGGACAGAACCTATTAGCAACCAGATTGCAATATGAAACATCAGACAAGCTGAAATACGCCTGGCTTTTTTGGCATAAAGAACAAAAATTAACATATAAAATTTGGCACTTGAAAATTGAAATAGCTTGGCATTTGAATGCCGATTAATCAGATTTGATTAATAAAATTTGAAGTTCAACCAGCATTTCTCATATCATGTCAAAGATACATAACAAAAGGCCTACAACCTCCTGATATAATAAGATATAATAATTTAAAAAATATATTCATGAATAAAATGACAGACATGGTTTATCTATATACTAACCACATGTCATCTGGCCCAAGAGGCTCCTCTTTTAAGAATGCTTCAAGGCACTTGTAAACAGAAACAGATTCTTGTGTTCTCCTGGAGAATAATGGTGGCTTGAAAACCTCTGGCAATGAGCTGAGTAGGCATGTATCATATTTTTCTATCATCTTATCTGACCAAAAGACAAAAACCTCCAACCTTTTGGGTAGCGGAGGGAATGGTAAGGGTTCATTCATTTTTATCTCCACATTCTCCATTCCTAGTGGTGGTGCAATTAAGTAGAATTTAAAGTCAACCTCCAAATCTGAATCTGAATCACCTTCCAAGCGCGCAGAACTAGTGGCATCACTCAACTCATTATCTTGACTAACTTCAATATCATTATCATGCTCATCTAAGAAATCTTCTGAGGGCATCTGAAATGGATTAATTAACTTCAGAAACTCCCTATGAATGTCATATCCACAGGAAACATTGGGCAACCTTGCCACAATAGGAATGCCAAACGAACTTTCTACCAACTTCTCACTCCCCAAAATGCACTGCCTGAACAAAAATATTTGCACAGAAAACAAAGAAAATTCCAAAGATCAGCAAGGAGCAGGTAAATGACTAGCAGTAGAATATTACAAGAACCAAACTCATTTTACTAGATAAACACATCAATAGGTATGAAGATTTATACAATAATTCTCCAATATTTGATTCTGTTTCACTTCATTCTATTTGATACACAGGCAGCACACATTAGCTCTCAGGAAGATTACAATGGCACATATGAGTCGGACAGCATAAAGAAAAAGATGAAAGAGTCCTTAGGTTTATCTGTTATGTGTTAAAACATATTCCGAAGTTGAGCGTCAAATATAAAAAGTCAAATCAACTAAATTTTTTGGGAGTTTCGTATTAAGGTTTTAAAGAAACTAATTGAGAATAAGTGCCATGCATATATACCTCCTTTCTTGAAAGATTGGTACTTCATGAGTTCATAATGAGCAGAATGGAGAAAATTAAGACGCAATTCTTTTGGCAATTGTTATCCAATTCTAACTTCGCATAAGTCATTCATATTACCATCCTAATGAAATTTGTTTGATACTTCGATCACCTAAAATAGTAAAATCCACACATGAAGTAGAGTGGAACTTTAAGTTCTTCATTTTCAAACTTAGGTTGAACCATTGGAGAAAAACACAAACATACTGCGGGAACAAAACTGACATATAGCTAATTAAAACATCATTATCATGCTTAGAAAGCTTACTTCGTCAACTGCTGATGCATGAAAACAACCAAGGGGCCAGCCTCATCTTTTGGCAATCGATAAGCAACTAGTTTGTCCTGATCTCTAATCAATGCTAATGAATCAGATGGTTCCTCCAACCAACGAAAGATGCGATTCTTGTATATCTGTAGTAAGCAAGTCCTTGACAATTGTTAGCGCTTGCCCAGTAAATTAAAGGCAACTATTTTAAATATGCTTCATTTCATCAGTGAGGCAGTGATCCCCTAAAAGCCAATTCTACTTTAAAAATACTTCTTCCTACCTCAGCTACCAAGAGTGTCTCATCATCTCTTAAGGAACATGCATCACCCAAGGCCTCGATTAGATCCTTCAATAATCCACTCTTGGGTAATGTTATGGTAAATGTGGAAGGCAGGGCAATTCCATCAGTGGTCAGGACAGTCAAAGTAATTGTCCGCATTGTTGTGGTAGGTAATGGCAAAGATAGGTGCATAAAAGGGTCAAAAGTGATAGAAACGTTCTTGCAAACAGGGCATACCAATGCTGAACGGAACTGACCCTGTAAGAAAAAGAAACAGAATAAGTTTAATTTTAAAGCAGGAAATTAACTCATGCGAAGTAGCTTAGTATCCAAAATCAACCATGAGACAAATCAAAATGATTCTCAAACCAACACCAGCTAGATTTCTGAAATATTCAAATCTTGATAGGAATCATAGGCAACAACAGCCTTATCCCACTAGGTGAGGTCGGCTACATAGATGGCACGGCGTCATTGTGCTCTATCCAAAAACAAATCTTTGAAACCAATAGATCCCGCTCTAAACCAGATCACAGGCAATTATGCATTTTTCAATACATAACTTTTATACCACATAAATTTCAAGCCTTGATGTTGAACAAATTAAGAGGAAAGCGGGGCTCTGTTAGATAATTGCCAGTTTTGCATTACCATAACTTCTTCCACTACACCCAGCAATCCATTCATGAGCAGTAATCCAACATATTGTACTCAAATCCTCTGATACGGACAAATACATGGACTTTTTCTATCAAGACTATCAGTTTTCTCTGTCACGGATCCAGAAACCTACAGGCCATTGTACACTAAGGGACACATGAAAGCCAAGAGACAATAAAAAAGTATATGGGATTTTCTACACGACATCCACAAAAAAATCAATGAGGGCTCACTTGGCACAAATCAACTATTATGGAGTCATTGCGAGCAAGGTGATTATGCCAATATTCTTCTGCCACTTCTTCATTGGGACGACCATCTTCATCTTTAACTTCATGATACGGTTTGCGCTTTACACGATTAAGGTCTTCATGGAGTCCATCCAACAAAAAAGCAAGAAGTTCCTGCACGACAGATACCACACATCTTAAGAAATTGTTTCACCACAAAATTATCCCAAATTCATTGATAATATGAATTGCTTTAACATGCAAATCACATGGCAAAGGAAAGGTACTAACTTGAGAATCATGCTGGTTATAACCACTAAATTGGGGGGCAAAATTAGCAAGCTTCATCTTGAACATTCTAGGTGCCACAGGCCTTGCTCCAGGAAACCACAACTTTCTAAGTAAATCCCCAAAAGCTAAAGCAAGTTGTCCCTGAAGAATTTTTGAAATGGAAACAGAGAAACTCAGGGATGCCAAAAGGAAGATACTTAAAAGGGGGAGAAATGATCATATAACACCAAGAAAGAAAATATATATCATACATTCATTCCCAAGGGATTTTCATAATTTATTTCTTTCCCGTAATCTCCCAGGAAATAGTCAACAAGTTTGGGGGTGTGAACCAGACATTGAATGGCACTGTTCATAAAACAAGTGTTTCCAAGATTCTGTAATCCTTTCAAGCCCAAAGAACCAACTGATTTATAGCTGCTCCTTTGATAGGATTTGATAGTTGTTACATTGAAATTCACATTGTGAGTGGCCCCATTCATCATAACAGAGCTACCATGAGACGAACATCCCACCGTAGGTCCATCTACAAACATATCATTGCTTCCATTAACCTTTATAGAATCAGAAAGTCCATAAACTTGCAGCTCCAGGAGAACCTGCATGGGACAAGACGAAGCATGAAAGCTATAAAAAGACTGAATAAACAGATTCCATGTTGTGCAAAACTATCAATAAATCAATAACAGATATCTGAAATTAGTATTTAAAAAACCCCATCAAATTGCTAGGTTCCAATCGAATTCATAATCAAAAAGCCCAAAGCATCCTCCGGAAAACCTAGGACCCTGACCATATTTTCTACAAGAAATAACACTACCAAAATTTGTGGAATGTCACAAGTTAAATAGCTCATCAAGAATTCAACTAACTCAAATATTTCACTCCATGTAAAAGGTAAATATAGAATCAAGTTTATCAGCTGCAGTAACTTCTTTCAATTTTGAGGTCCTTAATCGAGACTTCCTTCTCAATGAACAGCCATTTACATCATGGATTACTTTGACTTAACTACAAGCTTTTTTGGTTGAAATGGTCCATGGCATGGTATCAAAGCCCTTAAAGACCAAATGGTCAAAATATACATCATTTTCATCCCAATTACTCTTGATTAAGAATAAGTTTCAGCACAGAGTTTATTGGACTTGTGCTCTGTTCACAGTTTAACCTAAAGTGCTTATTGTTGAAATTCATAAAATTCAAGTCATTTAGACAATTGTCTTGGCTTTTTGCCTTTGGATCTTTATTGCTCGTATGATATAGAAGGAATCACCTCAAAATCTATGTAAAGCACAAACCCATGATATAGCTATGCTGCTATGGGAACCCCCCAGAGGAGGGGGGAGATGAGGCCGCAACTCACCCCTTTTTCAACTTGCCCAGAATCCTCATTGTTGTCTATGAAAAATTGAGCTGTATGGCCTGAGAGGTCCAAAATGTGTACCTGCACGTTCCATATTATAAATAAAAACAGGACATGAACAGCGTCTCTAAAAAATTAATCTTGTAATAACTCACTGGGTTATATTCAGAGCTGAAAATATTGTGGGCTTTCATGTAGACATCAACCCCATTTTCCTGAAGCAATGCTGTCTAATATTAGCCATTGGTAAGATAGAGCCACTCAAGAATAAATAGAAAATCAAATGCCGTCTGTAGGGTAAGATCCATCTAAAGGAAGAAACCAAGAACATCACTAAAATCAAACCTTTAGGCTTATCTTTGCCTCCAATGAATTTGTTTCCCATGAAACAAATATCCTAACTTGCAAGGAAAACAAATCTGGCAAATAATCATCTACATAGAAGAGGCTCCCAAAATCCTTCACTGCATTATTATTATCACTACACCTACAAGAATAATGAAATGAATCCAAACTCATTTTATTAAAAATGTCATAGTGAAGAACAATTCAGAAATATATCACAGCTTGTAATGAAAAGGAATCCATCATGAAATTCACAGCAGATGAATTATAATCCTAAACTTCATGAGAAAACATGCAGATAGCGTCTGGCAAGGGGGATGCTGATCAAAACTTCTGCAAAATACACATGGAGCCATCTATAAAACCATGGCACCTTAGCAGGACACCGCCCCTGCGCCAGGGGTCCTAACATTTTCACCGTTTCTTTCGGAAACAAATTAAACAAACAACTCAAAAATTATAGTAGGAAACAACAACATAGTAAGGAAACAACTACAGCCTCCTCCTTTTATGGGAGGGAATTAATACTGGATTAGGCTCAGTACTCAGTATATGTAACATGTTCACCAATTAAATTTGAAGTCAGCCAGGTAAATCTGGAAGAAGATGCAATGCTATGAAGGCATTCAATAAGTCATCAGCATTTTGCTTTTCAATGAACAGCGACCTATAAAAATGAGTTTAAAGGGAAAAGGAAAAGGCAGAATGCGTGTGTTTGATTTAAAGACTCACCTTTTAAGAGCACGCAACCACAAACCTTCAGGAACCAACGCATATTGACGGCCTGAAGATCCCACATCACTATTCATCGTTTCCTCTTGGTCGTCTTCCTTCCTTAACTGAAGCAAGATTTCTGAGTCACACTCAAAATCATAGTTCGATGATACTGTGTATAGGACATGCTCTACTCGATCAGCATCCCCTTGTACTTCCTTCCACCACCTGCAACCCAGGGGGGAATGCACAAATAGAAGAGCGCGATTGCAGTGAGAAAAATTCAATCTTCAAAGTAAAGTAAACAATGGCTGAAAAAAATAATTAGGGCAAGCAAGGGAACATCAGTTACGAATTTATTCATCTATAATTTTTGCCCAGCGACAGGTATTCCAGTTGCTTAAGCGACAAGGATGCCATGCTGACCACGTCTTCGCTGACACGGAGACGTAAGGGAACCTCTCAGGACACCCTCCCTCCAAAAAGAACGTTAGAGAGGAGGGCGAGAGGGCGATACGGCAAAACAAGGTAATGCCTTTTCAGTCCTTATCGATTTACCAATTTACTTAATTTATTTCAGGGGCAATAATACAATGAGATGAGAAGGAATTAAGAAAGAGTGAATCACCCGTATAGAACCAAGTAAACGGGTTCATTCTCCAATTGAGGCTCTTCGTCTCGGACGAAGCGACGTTGGGGGCGGGAATCGAGGTCCCAGAAGAAATCGTCGCGATCCGAGAATAAACTGTTCATGGCGAGGAAGGAGAGGGTTTTGGAGAGTATGGAGCGAGCAAGAGACTTGCAGAGATGGAAGGTGGAGAGAGAGAAGAGAGTAAGCTTCTGAGAGAGAAGACGGGTCGGTTTGATGAACAGAGAAGAAAGGCGGATCTTCTCTGAGAAACGTATCATAGCCTATAAACTCCGTAGCCTCGAAGACCGCAAGTTTAAGAACTCTGGTGCCCAAAAAAATAATAAAAATAACAAAACAAAAAAAAGGGCGCGCACGCGCTTACACTAGGGAGGTGGCGCGCAGAAGGGGTGGCGGTAGGGACACGCGCGTGTATGAGGAGTGAGGGTGAACATCACAGTTCAAATCTCATGTGGATGGTTCCAGCCTTTCAGTGACGTCTCCGTCCGGTTCGGTTGCACTGTTTCATACATGCCTAGCATTGCTGGCCGCGAGATCATCGCATGAACTTGTGGGCCATTTATTTTCTAATTGGGCTAATGGGCTCAATACTTTTACCTAAAAAGAAAAAGGCAATAGCCTTTTTAGTTCGGCTTATAGCAAAAGAAGGAAACTTGGATCACTTTGGAAGGGCACTGATAAGTAAAAATAATTAAATTGATTTATCAAATAATAAATAAATGGTTAACAAAACCAGTCACTGTCAAGGAATCATATCAGGCGCCCGTTATACCCTCCTGAAACTCACTACTTCACACTTAAGAAAGCACTATAGGAGGTGTCTGATATCATTGGACCTACAAGATCTCAACATATCATCAGTTTAAAGTATATTATTAGGGAAGGACAATATTAAACATTTATTTCGTTTTAATAATTTATATTATTTATAGTTTTTAAATAAATATGCCATGAAATCAAAGACATTGTAAGTATCAGAAAATAAGTTTATTTGAAATTCGTGTTTGATTATTTCAAATATTAGAATTGTGAAGTTAATAAGGGCAACAGGCATTGTTTTGTGGCCTGGTATAAAACCGGGCTTCAATGCATACCCAACAGAGAAGCCCAATTGGTTCTCACTTTTCATTATTATCTGGTCAATCTACGTTATGCTTTTCTAGTTACCTTTGAGGCTTGAGCATGGGCTTGACTGCCAGGGCCCAGCTCAATAATTAGTGGAGCCCATACCCAAGACATGGGCATGAGTAAAACGAGATAAATTTGTGTTCATATTGTATTGGTGAAGGAATAAGAGTGTGTGTGATAATGATATACAGGTCCCCAAAAAAACAAAAGATCAAATTAAAGAAAGCTTGCTGGGGATAGTTGAGATTGAGACGTTGCATGTGTTTGTGGAACATGGGAGGTGCAGTATTATTCCAAGTGGTGGTGTGCGTGCCACTTTATCATATAACGTGTTCTGAAACTTGCTCCCTACCAATCATGACACCCTAAGAAAACAAATTAAAGCTTATCAGCATCCAACATTATTATTATTATTATTATTCATGGCCTTCCTTCATTTCTTTGCCTCGTTGCCTTCTTTATCGTATAAAGTTAGATCTCATACATGTGTCGCACAAAAACTCTTGTTCAGGCTGGACAATAATGCCCAATTGACATAATTTCATTGGTCTCTAATCCTCCAAGAACCCAGCCCCACATGCCTAAGCATATTCCTGACCCTCACAGCGAAAAGCAATATGTGGACAGCTATTAACGAAGGCCTGTGACGTCCGGAGATTGAAGAAGCAATCACACAGAGTATCGCGTAGACCTATGGCATAGAGAGCGCATGAAAGAAGAATCTGTCCTTGATAGGAAAGGCATCACTTACTGGGATTCCCTCGCAGAGAGAAGACCAGAGGGGCAGAAGCGTCACTTGCTAAAATAAGTAAGGGTAAAAATGTCCAAAAGATCTAATTCCGATGGAACTTGATTTCCATACAAGTTAGTCAATTTCTTGAAAAATAGTTTTTATAATTTATAAAATAAGCATGTGTGAAAAGTTTTCATCCAACTTTTATAAAAAATAATTTTTAAAATCACGATTTTATTGTTTCTCATACATACACTAATTTCCATCAAACCAAACATGCCGTAATCTAGTTTTCATCCTCATTTTCACTTCCATGCTCACTTTCCATCACGCCAAATGTGGTGTCAAAGTGGAACTTGTGGACCTCGCCATGCCTTCCCATTCTCCACCACACTTGAATGTGTCCATGATCATGTCTCCTTTTGAATTTTGAATGCCCAAATATTCAATGCCTCACATAACAGCTCCTCTCCATTCTTTTTTTTTTTTTATAGTAAAAAGTTTAGGTAGGTTCGACACCAGTCCCCTACTAAGGCCAGGACACGGCCTCAGGATTCTTCGAGCACTTACAAGGGATTTACGAGATCACCTACCAACGAGGTCTCCCCATCGGTCAGAGGGTTCGAACACACTCCCTTATGATCGGGGTGGCAAGACCTTAACCAACTGTACCAAACCTCGTTGGCAGCTCCTCTCCATTCTTAAACCCCTTAATTTAACCACTTTCACTGAGTATGTGACTGACTTTACTCTTCAATGACTGGGTTACACGTGCAAAAAATTAGTTTTATCAGTCGGTATGTATAAGGATAACTAATTAAATGCCGCAAAAATCATATGCTATCGTATATTTATTATTTTTATTATGCTGATCAACACTTAAACATAATTGCCGCGCCTGCCTCTATTGTGATATCAACGCACATTAGCCATTTTCATTTTTTTTTTTTATAAAAAGTTAATTGTTCACTGCAAACAAAACAAACCTAGAGTACTGCTGTAAAGATCATCAAGCCTTCTAAAAAAAGTAGGATTCTCCAGAAAAAATAAGAAAAACATGCACGTCGCCTGAGAGATTCGAACGCGCGCGGGGAAAATCCCATGTACTTAGCAGGCACACGCCTTAACCACACTAGCTGAATACAAAAAAACGCTAGCATTCTCACCCCCATGAATAAATCAAATAAATCGAACAAAGAAAATATTCATTGCATTTAAAAGTCCATACATAAATTCCACTAAAACAAACGTCCATACATTGACGTGAAATATAATTCTTAATTTAAATTTTATCGTCATTATTAACTTTAGCATATAAATAATGGATTGCGTTGACAGCAGCATTTTAAAAAAAATCAAATAAATTGTTATCAGTTTAAGTTAAGAAGCAATTCACATTCTACGATTCCACTGTAATTGATGAATCGGAGTCTAAAGTGTTACTTCATAGTATATATCTTCCTCTTGTCGGAAAAAAATCATGTTAGGAGATATGAGTTGGTTAAATAAGTTAGCCCTCAGTTTCAAAGTGATAATTGTTTAAAGTTTTTTTTGCCATCTTTCACGATATTAGTCACTTCATAAATTCAATGAAATATTTATCTTCTTGACTATTTTATTGTTTAACCGCTCTTCAGCAAAATAATTAGATAAAACAGTAATATTTCAATAAGATAACATGAGTTTTTTTTAATGTTACAGAGACCACTTAATAACGTTCTTAATTCACGTACAAAATACTAGATTAACAGTGATTTTTATATTGAATTACGAGTCATTGTAACATGAAGAAGATTAGAGGATATGAGATAACACATACATTTAAACTACATTAACAACATTTAAATAATTAAAAAAATTCATTCAAAAAATTAATTTAATTCAATAACTTCCTCTATTAGATTATTTTCCTTACCTTCAACTTCCTATTAAATTCAATCGGCTCGAACTGATTGTTGAGTGAAATTTCCGATTAAACGGACAAATTTAATCGGATTACTCAACAGTTGGCGGGAAGGTATATCAGTTGATCAGCTGGGGACCAATATCACAGCGAATGATGCATGACACACTCACACACATGTTTGTGTATGTGTACTTTTTTTTTTGTTTTGGCCAACCGTATATGTGCATTAATTAATTGTAGGACTCTCAGTAACTAGAAGTAGGCAGACGGCCAAGGCCAGGTGATGTAATATTATATAGTAGTTCATATGTTTAGAGAATATTTGTTTATTGTTGTTAAATTAAGCGAAGCTTTATTTTACCATTATTTTTCGGCCGCCCTTCAATCTTTGTCCCTTTCTTGGGTTATTGGGTTCTCAAATGGCAACACAACCCCACAACCCAACAGAGAGAGTATTTGTTTGGAATAGTAATTATAGTTTTTAAAAATTATTTTTTAATTTTAATTTACGATATATGAAATAAGTATATGAGAAGAATTTTATTTCAATTTAAATAAATACACACTTTTAAGAGTCTTAAACATAATCTTAAATAAGTTTCAAACGTGTTACTTTCTTGTATTATCCGTTGCTATCAAAGCTTTAGCTTTTGCTGTGCGTTTGCCAAATTATGGATAATTATTTCTCTTTGCATTCGAATAATCGAATCTCTTATCCTATTTAATTTATTGATTTTTAATATCTTATTTAATTTAATTGTTTGTTTCTGTGCGAGATAATTTTTTGGTCTTTTATCAATGAGCATAGAATAAAGGGAAAATTGTGAAAAAATTTCTCACTAGCAACTTATTTATTAAATGGGACATTCATGTGCAGATGATCTTTCGCGTGTACGGAATATCTTTTCTAATATAGAGATGATCTTCCCTATATACAGATTTCTTTTATCCCAAATTGCGCGCGTACGAACAAAGCCCCCGGATACAAACGATGGTAGTATGGCTGTATAATCGAAAACTACAAAAAAAAAATAAAGGGATAATTATTTATTCTCATAATATTATCCACCACAATCACAAATGTGCTCGTTAGCATACCATAAAATGATGGGGGAATGGTGTCTCTATTGATCTCCTTCTCTATTTATTCTCTATTTAATGTTTCTACCATTAGATCAACTTTTAATGGTTGAAATTTAATGATAAATATAAAAATATTACTATGATTTTAAATATTAAAAAAAAATCTATCATCAAATGTTAATTCTTAAAAGTTGATTTAACGGTAGAGATATTAAATTGAGAGAATATGAATAGAGAGATCAATAATGGAAAGTTAGAAACACGCTTTCCCATAAAATGATAGAGTTTTTGACTGGATAATAGTTTAAAATATTAATATTTTCAACAATTAATAAATATGGCAGTAATAATAAATTTAATAGAATTAAAAATATTGTTTAGTACCCAGTAAGTTTTATAATAATTATTAGTTAATAATCAAGTTATATGTTTATTTTTAAAAACAAGTACATGGTCGCTAAAAAAATCTATTGGTACTTTTCCGTGATTATTATTAGCTATTAGTTATTAATTGAGTTATATGTTTATTTTTAAAAACACCTGTTTTCACCCTTCCGTGATTCCAACTCCGAGAGTGTTGAAATGGGAATTATTGGTACTTACGGGTTAAGATTCTGAAGAGGTCCAATCAGCTTTATTCAAAAAATAATAAAACGTCACTGTAACACGTAACAGCTAATTTATTGGCCAATCGAATGTGACTATAAGTTAACGTATTCGCTTTAAAAATGCACTAATTCCATAAAAAAACAAGGCGCTGATTTCTTAATCAGGACTTTAATTAATTGACGGTTTTGGACCGAGCCAGAGCACTCAGCCACTCATTACACTTTTCCCCGTCCCACAAACATTGAACTATATATACAATGGAAATTCATATATATTTTAATTTTAATTCGCTAACTTCAACCAACTGGCACGTTGATTGTAGTATTAATCTTTAGGGAGGTTTCAAAAGTGTGGCTTTACATTGATTTGATGAATAAAAAAAAACATTCTTCAAACGTCAAATTGAAGAATCAGGATCTAAATTTGAGGAGTGACCAATACATATATACAACACATGTGCATGTGCATGTGCATTGTAATTGGCAGATATAGCCAGCTGGCGTGGGATTCGCTGTGGCAGTGGCGGATGTGGGTATATATAGCTGTCTTTGAATTTGCCGTGCATTCATCTTCTTCCATTCCTCTATATATATATGGTATGGGAGAAAATATCAATTAAATATTATTTGAAAATATAAAATATTAAAAAATCTATTAATAATTTAAAAAAACTTAAAGGTATCAAGTGTCAAATTGAGTTTTTTAAGTTTTGACATATTTATCATTTTATCCTTTAATTTTTTTTTAAAATAATAGTGGTACCCCAATCGCTGGCCGAAGCTCATATCGCCACAGGAGGAAAGGCAAATGGTGGGATCAAACCCACCCCACCCCTTTAACAAATAAGCATGGTGGCCATTGGGGTATCAAAGCTCCTTTGATATATATATGCATTATTAAATATGTATAATATAATTAAAGGCGTAGTAGCTTTAACAAAGTCAATAATGACTTTGACAAATTCAATAATGAAAATAACAAAATCCGTAATGGTATTGACTAAACCATTACTGATGAATCTTGACTTGCATGCTTTCATCAACATTTTTGCACAAAACGCTTTTGTCAAAACCATTACAATTTTTGTTAAAATAATTAATAAACTTGTCAATCTCATTACTGAATTTGTTAAAATCCTTTTATTTATATTATGAATGTTTTCATAATGGAATTTGATAAGTCAAAACCATTACAATTCTTGTCAAAATAATTATTAAACTTGTCAATCCCATACCTGAATTTGTTAAAATCCTTTTATTTATATTGTGAATGTTTTTATAATGAAATCTCATAATGGGATTGTCAAAATTATTACTAAACTTATCAATCCCATAACTGAATTTGTTAAAATCCTTTTATTTATATTATGAATGTTTTTATAATGAAATCTCATAATGGAATTGTTAAAACCATACAATTCTTATCAAAATCATTACTAAACTTATCAAAATTCTTTTATTTAATAAATTCAGTTACGAGAAATGATAAATTTGATAAGAATTATAATGATTTTTACGTCATAACTGAATAAAAAATAGGCGCCATCCCCAGCTGTTCAGTTGTTGCAAAGAATGACTTTCGCTCGATCCACACCCCCTTGACCCCTTCCTCTCCTTTCCTTATCCTTCGTGCGTGCCACGCTCCTCCCGATTCCATTTCTCTCCCTCCCAATTCCATTCAACTTTACGTTTTTTTAATTTAAAAGGGTAGGCACTATTAACATCAAACCCACAATCTCTACCCCTATCAAAGCATTTTCCCGCCAAATAGACCATAAAATTATTGGCAGTGGACTATACACTACCTACCCACCCCAAATTCACACCTTCTCCTTATTCATTATTTTATTTCCATGTTCACACTTTCTGCATTCTTGTTTTCAGTCCAAAACGTGTTGATGTGGAATCTTGAGACCAAGATTCAACGAAGCTGATCCAACAATAATAACAAATGTGCGTGCTTGATTTTGAATTTAATCATTTTTAAAAACGCTACTGCAACTTTTCCCACAAAATGACAAGGCCTTCACTTTTTTGACGGAAACATCAAACATTTTCAATTCAAGCATGGAGCCCTAGACCTGAGCTGAAGGGCAAAATACATTCACTGGACAGCCAATTATTAGCGAAATGAAAGCGCATAATTGGCTATGTTTTAATGGATTAAAATTAATTAAAAGAAAAGCTGCGCCTATAAAGCTCCATACGAGCACTGTTATTTCTGAGCTGTGGGTTGTGACCCATGACCTCATGAGCCAGCTGGATCTTGGTGTCGTTTTTGACTGTCAGTACATTCCCCTTGTTGAACCTGGCAACATTCGCCAAAACACGGACTTACCCCTCCCTCGTGCGCCGTTTTGAAAAGGTCACTGTTAAAATGGAAACGTTTTACCCATTTAACGTTCTCCGTTGAGTTTGAATGCGCCAGCCCTGACAGCTTTTATAATTTTTTTTTTCCCCACCCGGTTCACCAGAACTTTGCCTCGACTACATTCGGATCCGACCCGCGTCGCGCACCTGACTATGGTGGGAGAGTCTCCCAATAAAATTTTTTTGCATACATACAAAGCTAAAACCCAAGATCTTATTTAAACGGAATCAAACCGGTTACTACTTGAATCAACCTCATTGATTTGACAGCTTTTATTATTCTCCGCGCATGGGTGTTAATATCGTGGAAACGGTATTCCGCGAGATGCTGCGCAGCAACGGGATGCGTAACTACTTTGCGTTTTTCCGAAAACGACGCCAACCTTGATGGTGCGGCCCAAAACGCAGGCGTTTTGAATTATGGTGTGTGCTCGTCGATGCTCGAACTCTTCTTTTTCGTGCGGGGTCCACGTCACCTTTTTGACATCTTCTATTGTTTGTGGCTATCTCTTCTCCGGTTGCTTTCACATGGGTTTTAATTTTCAACAGCGATTATTATTGGGGCCTCAAATCTCCATTAAGATTTTTTTTGGTGCTTCGTGACAACTCTGGAGCTTGGATTTGCGGTTTCCAACAGAATCTAGGTTTCTCTTTTGGTTCGACAGCTTCTGAGATTCAAGCAATTAAAACAGGTCTCCACATTTGCCAATCCATGAATCTCAGAAAGCTAAAGTTGCACACCGATTCAACGGAAGCCATTAGATTGCTATTCCAGTCAGGCGGTCAATATCATCCCCTCCAGAGCGAGTTAGAGGAAGTGAGACAGCTAATCTACAGCGACTGGGACTTAGAAATCACTTATAGTCACCGGGAAGCCATTATGTGTGCAGATATCTTGGCGAAGAAGGCACTCCTCTCAACAAACGAATTGTCTCTCTTAGATCAACCTCCTGCTTTTTGTTTGATCCAAATGCTAGCTGACCACAGCTAACACTTTTTGGGTCTACTTAGTATTTTCATGTATGGAACTCCTATGTAATGGTCTATAAAGGCCTCAAGAGTTGTATCTCTTGTCATTTCAATTCAAAAAAAAAAAAAAAACGAAAACTAGTCATGCAAGTGTTCGTATCAGCACATCATCGTAAAAAAAAGAGAGAGGTTAAAGCACAAATTCAACTTAAAAGTTTTCATTAATCGAGAAATAGTGTTATCTCAAAGTTTTTTTTTAGGTTCAATATAACCGGCATTAAAATGGAGTAATGTTATTCTTTACTGTAAAAAGGTCAATATTTAATATCAATTTTTTAATGATCAACGTTAGTTTTTAATGATACAAGGCAACGTTACTTTATTTTAAAATTTCTGAGATAACATTAAACTCACAAAAAAAAAAAAACTTTCGAGATAATATTATTTTCGAGCAAATTTACGGCTTAAACCTACAAAATAAATAAATTACGCCACATGTACTTAATCATTAAGTATTTTCCTAGTTTGATTAATCAAAATACTCTACACGATATCTCTTGAAAACGGATCGGGGTCAATATCGTCGGATAAAAGAGTTCCACCCAGCTTTCCTTCAAAGACTAGTATTATTATTAATTGCTGTTAGATATGATTGAAAACAACAATATGACCCACCACATCATGTAGTGTTGTTAGGTTATATCTGGTGAAATTACAATCATACGTAAGTTGTTTTACGTTATATGCTGCAATATTGAAAAAGTAATATTACAATTATTGGTATTTAGAAAACCGATCGAACAAGTTGTGACAAAAAAAAAAGAAAAAAGAAACGGGATTCTGGCATTCTGAGCTAGCATATATTGTATTCGAGTGGTGTCGTGTGTATGCATATCTGAATGGGAGAAATTCTCAGATTTCGCTCTCAAAACGTTGGACCTGGGATATGTATGACGTAAAATGAATAAATGATAACTAATCCTTGAGCGGTTACGCCTGTTTATTTGATCAATTTAATTCATTGACTTGTAGTAACGCCACATGAATTAATTAATAGTGCCCACCATTTGACCGCAAGCTAGGGGCTAAGAGACTTAACATTTTTTTAAATTCACATGCACGCCAATTAAGACAACATGTATATGATCATAACTTGTAATGTTCAAATTGGACTGTTTCTACATATCCACCTCCTCCTTTCCAGGAATATAATTTCCATCGCTGTTAGCTTCTCATTTGCTTAATTATTACAAATTAATTAAGGAATCTCAATTAACTCAATGTCACGTGCCTTCCCAGTTTAATTACTTGTAAGAAACAAAGCACCATGCAGCTTATATAATTGGTCCATGCATACGCGGTTAACGAGTTATTTGTGGGTTTCAAATATTTAGATCGACACGAATGAATTTGGATGTTTAAGGGTTGACTAGAAAATTCCTTTAATTTTTATGCACGTGTTCAGTTTGGAGATGACAGAAGACAGATGGATTAATAATATTCGAGGGGGAAACTAGAAATTGAAATTGTTGTTGACTTGCAACATTGACTAGTAGAAGACGTGAATGGAGAAGGTTATTGAATGGAAGAAGACAGTAAAAAAGGATACTTTTAGGAGGCACTAGGTTGCGGCTACGCAATGCATCATCATGCAACACCCCTAGGCGAAGGCCTTCCCGACACGTTTTCTCTATGCTTGTTTGGTAAGAGTTATTATTTGTCATAATTAAAAAATAAATAACATCATCACACTATCACAGGATTTTTGAAAAACTAGAGATGGAATAAACCAGACAGTTTTTTTTTTTAAAAAAAAAAACACACTTTACTAACGTGATCATGTCTCCCATGTTGGTGATTATGTGTGTGTTTGGTATTGCTTATTAGGGGTCAATAAACACTTATTACGTAAGTCGATATAAAACTCCTCTCACATATTTACCTTGCATACCGTAAATCACGATTTATAAGCATTTATTACCTAAAAATAAGCTATCCCAAATAAACACTATAGCTGAAAATACGGGCCAGCCCGCGGGTTGCGGCTGGCCCGCACCAACCAGCAGCCCGCACTTCTGTGGGCTGACAAAATGCCAACCCTAACACGCAGTGTGCGATTTGGGGGGCCAATCAGCGGGCCCGTATTTTTTTTTTTGAAAAAAAATTCATATTTTTTAAAGAGGATTGAAAATATGATACACATATATATGAGTAATTAAATTTACCTCCCTAGTATCAATCATTTCTTTTATAAAAATTTGAAAACATAATCTACAATTTAATAGATAAAGTTATCAAATTTGTTAAAGTTTATAAACAAAACATAAACTCATCCTCAAGCAACCAAGATATAGTAATTTTGTTTAAAGAAGAAGGAAAGAAGCTAAGATTTTTTTCTCTTTGGATTGTGAGGTACTACTAAGATAGGAGTGGAAAACTTATAAATTTTGTAAAATTATTATATACAAATAAAAAATAACAAATTTTGCGGGCCAACCAGCCAACCCGCGGGTTATGCAGTGCGAGCTTATGCGGCCCACATTTTTGCTGGTTGGGATTTTTCCAACCCTAACCCGTCAAAACCCGCGAGCTCTCAGGTTAAGCCCACGGGTTGGGCCCATATTACCGGCTCTATTGGTGATATGAGCTAAATATACAGGGACTCCTCTGGTCCTATGTATACATACACAAAATTTTTTGAATTGTATGATTCTATTTATAATACATATTTACTTAATTAATATATGTTTTTAATTATATGTTATATTCTATCATTGCATTAATCATTCTCGTATCCCTATTTTTCTTGCTCATTCACTCTACACAGCATTAATAAATAAGCGGGATAATTGTTAAAAAAGACCTTATTAACAACTTAATTGTTAAATAGGACTTGAGAATATTTCTCCACACATAGGGAAGATTTTTGCACACGTATAAGGAAGAATATTGCACACGAGGAAGATATTTTGCACACGAAAGCCCCATTTGATAAATAAGTTTCTAATGAGGTATTTTTTCACAATTTTCCCTAAATAAGTTGGTATTTTTAAATTATCATAAAATACTCTTATAGTCTTTAACATATAACCTATTTGAGAAGTTGATATTGATTTTAAATGTAAGATCTATTTTTTCATATTTTTCAATCTTATCCTAATTATATTTACCTCTATTGATAGCCACTCACAATAATTAAGGAGACAATTGAATGAGAAAGTTAAGAAAGATGACTAGAATGATTTATAAAATATATATCACATTAACCAATTTAACTTACTTCCTTTATTTAATTAAATTAAATAAATAGGTATTATATTAAATATCAAATAAACTATATATTTCTACACATTTATTAAGGTCAAACTGAAAAATGATTGATAAACATGTGAAATATATTTTACATCACTCTCCAATCCGGAATTCCGGATGAATATATAACACTGAATGGAGCATATTGTAGGCGCACCATTTGTTATGGTGTGTTTTTGTGTCGAGTGATGGGTGATAGAGAAATGGCTATGCCTAATTAATACTAAACACAGGGGGGGTTAAGAAATCAAAATCGCACCTACTAGTTAATTAGCTTGTACATTTAGTTAGAACGGACCCCGTCATGGGGCTCATGCCTATTAATTAATTTCGTAGGCCCCCGATCAAATCCGCGTGTGTATTAACAGTTTGTTTGGTTGGAGGGATTTAAAGAGGAGGGGAGATAAAATTTTTATAAGTTGAGTTTAAAAAAATTAAAGAAGTTAGGGTTATAAAATTGTAATAAAGAAAATATATAAGATATAAGAGTAAGAAAAACTAATTAAAATGTGTAATCTCACTTCTTTAATTTTTTAAAAATCTAACTCAAAAAAAAAATCGTCATCTCACTTTCCCTACCATCGTATGAAACAAACCCTAAAGGAGCCTCCGTTTCTGCACTCAAAAAACAATCTATGCATGCTTTTACTTGATTGATATAATCATAGTAACAGAAATAACGATAGAGGGAATCAGAATATGAAAATGAAGAGAAATTAAATGAGAGGTTCGTCTCAAAGGGGCTTGAAGAAGCAGAAGATATTGCGGGGAAGCTGAAATGTGAAGGCAGGCTAAGCTGTAAAGGTAGTGGGAAGGAACGACGACCAAGTCCTTACAAAAGGAATGTGCAGGCCCTGGGGATCCCTATCCAACTTTACAAGCCAAATTTAAAACACACATCTCCATGTCAAAATAATCCACACGCTACCCATGTGGTGCACACCAAGTTAAACCAGGGAAGAAAACAAAAATAAATAATGCAATGCAAACTTTTATATTTAATATAGGGTAAATGTGTATCCAACACTCCCGATTTATTTTTGGAGATGCAATTAACACCTTAAAGTATTTAAGGGTGTAATTGACACTCTAAACTATTTTTGGAATTTTGGAGGTGCAAGCAATATCTTAATGTATTAAAAATAAAGCAATTACACCCTTTTACTTGAAGAATTTAATACGATTTAATATATTCCTGCATCTGTGATTGAAACTGATAATTTATTATGAATAAAAGTCTCCTATGATTTCGACTTGATTTCTTTTTTTTGTTTGGGTCTCGAGATTTAATAAAACCAAAGCCAAATACTTCTATCATAATGATAGGGGAACTATGATGGGAAAGATAAACCTCAAACATTGAGTTAATATTCTGTTAGTGAGGGAGTGTAATTGTTCATTTTTAATATATTAGGGGCAAAATTGTACCCTTAAATACTAAAAGAAAGGATGAACATGTTGAAGATCGATGAAAGAGGAAAGGAAAGAGTGCGTTAGCAAAGAAAGTTAGTATTCTGTTAGTAAAGAGGTGTAATTGCTTTATTTTTAATACATTAGGGTGCTGATTACACTTCCAAAAATATATTAGGGTGCTAATTGCACTTTAAAAAATATTTTAGAGTACTGATTACACTTTTATATACTTTGAGATGTTGATCACACATTTAAAAATAGATTAGGGTGCTGGATGCATCTTTACCTTTAATATATATATGCACTTGTTGTATTTGAATTAGCAAGTGGTTTGTTTGGCCCATCATGGTGAATGGAGCAGGATCCTCGTCCTCACGATGGCTTGTCAGTAAAGAAATTGTAGGTGTCTGGCTAACACCAAAATCATAGTTTCATAAACTTTTTCATAAATCGAGATAAAATTTCTCTCATATGCTTATCTCATAAATTGTAAAAGCTATTATTTAAAAATTAATCCAAACACACACTAAAGTTATAAGAAGTGGCAATAAATGGAAGCAGTTTGGCTAGCATCAATATATATATTGTTTATGTTTTTAAATATAAGATATAGTTAATTTTTATTTAATTTCATTAATTAATCTCTCTAAACAAAATTAACTAAATCTTATATTTAAAATTATAGTAGTATATGATTTGTTTTGAAGTTATTTTTGTAGGGTTTTATTAGGCGTGACGGAGTCTAATGTGGGACATTTCCACAACACATCAAGCAATTATTGGAATTTGAAAGGCGCGCGCGCTTGTGGCACGTGGCAACTGTTGGAGCACAGTAAGGTCATATTGATTTGATATACAATTTTACAAGGCCTTCGTTGCCTTACCACCACCATCAAACGAATAGAAATTGGAAAGTGAGTACTCATTAATACTTGAATACCGGATCTCGTGTTCCTTCTATTTCTTTCTTTATTTAATTTAAATTATTGGATTGAAATCGGTTCAGATTTTTTTTATTATAAAAATATTTTTATAATATATTAAATTTACACTGTTAAGATTTTAATTCAGTAATTCAGATTGAAAAAAGAAGAAAGAAAGAGAATAAAAGGAAAAATAGAAAGCCAGATGTTGAATGCCCCGTGGAATTCAGTTTTTCATTCAAAAAACAAAAATACCCCCACGGACTAATTAAGCTCAACGTCAACCCAATTTGCGTTCACACTCACTCGCGCGCGCGCGCATATTGTCCCTTCAACGTCCTATCTATTTTGTTTATATCAAACTATAGTTTTCTCCACTGGGTAGCCCTGGTTTTAATTTTAATTCCATCCATGTGTAACTCTGTACTGGGCTTGTTGGCCACAATTCCCCGATATTTTTTAGCTTCAACCTAACTTGTCATGTTTTTTCATGCTGCGAATAATTAAAGGATCATTAACTCATATAATTTTCTTTTCATTCTTTTTTTTTCCCTTGACCACATCGCGGTCGTTAATAGTCCTTCTTAAAGCGAATGCAATAGCAAACTTTGTTGTTTGCTGTGCCAAAAAGTCTAACTCCACTGGGATTGGAGATTGAACTCTTAAATGCCTGTTTGGAAGGGCATTCTACCATCCTGTTTAGGATGCATGTTTTAGACGTTCTTAGTGTGTGTTTGGTTGAGCTTATATTTGGATAATAAGTCTTTATTACGCAAGTCGAGATAAAACTCTTCTCACATTTTTACCTCGTATATCGTAAATCACGATTTATAAGTACTTATTGACTAAAAATAAACTATTCCAAACGAGCACTTAATAACTGACTTTTTTTGTCTGTGGTGCTCACTAAACGGAACGAGTGCAGAATTAATTCTAAGAGGCCAACATTCACATTTTCTTTTACCATAAATTAAAATAATTAATTTCATAATATTCTCCTGCCAAAAAAAAAAGAATTCCGACGAATAGACTAATTCAAACAATAATTAACTGATCAATTAGGTCATTATTCGTGAGCCAAAAACAAAATTATTTTTTTTTTTTGATAAAAAATAGTAAAATAGTAAAAAATGATAGTTGAAGTCAGGTTAAGAGAAAATAATACTAATAGATGACGAGCTAAAGATTAAAGAAGATGAAATTTTGATTTTTATCCTGATTTTGAAATTAGGATAGAGCATTACAAATTTGAAATGTTCTTCAAGATTCTCGCAGAATAAAACCTCCAGTTAGGATATAACCAATAACAATTAAATATACTGATTCTCCCTCTTTCACGGAAAAGGAATGTAGTGAGAAGGGAGATACTACTAGTTTTTTTTTAAAAAAATCTAGCAGCACAAAAAATATAAAAAACATGCCACAAAAGTCTAAAAATTATTTGGATATTATGAGTTACAGTAAATAAACCCGGGCCATTAAATTCATTTATAAATATTTTTATTTTAAATTATAATGAATTTCTCATTAACAAGTAACCATATTTATCTAAAACATCTATAAAAAAAATTATCTTTTTTTTATAACAAATCAAAAATAATAAAAAATGCGAACTTTTAGTCTAACAAAACTTTGTTGTGGGGGCAACATAGCTGGGAACACCAAAGTCCAAACAACCCCTTAATTCCTTAACACCAAATTCCAAACATCGTTGAATTCACCCACCCGAGGCAAGTTTTTTAAGGTATAGCTTTGTAAGTTTAACCCAAGTTAACTCCTTCCCCAACCCCTTACCCTTACCCACTATAACAGCTCTCTCTATTTTACACTCTTTTCTAACTTCTCTCCAAAGTCTAGACTCTGTCTTCCTCTAACGGCATCTTCTCCTTCCTTCCCCCTCCTCGATTTCTGCGGAGATTTTCTGGCTACCCCCCTCCTTCCATTCTCTTATTCAACCCCTCTCTTCTCTTGATTCTTCAAGATCCGATCATCTCTCCCAGATCCCCATATCTTTATGTTTTAGCCCTTACCCTTTTTGAGTCTGCTCTTTTTTTTTTCCCTCTTCACCGAGACTCTAAACCCACAAGGTTAACTCGTAATGGTGGTCAAGATGATGAAGTGGAGGCCTTGGCCTCCTCTTGTTTCCAGGAAGTATGAGGTCACGTTGATTGTCAGGAGGTTGGAGGGTTGCGATCTGCTGCAGGACTCTCCGGAGAAAGGGGCTGATGGCCTCAGGAAATTGACCGTTGAGATTAGGTGGAAGGGTCCCAAATTGACCTTGAGCTCCTTGCGACGGACTGCCGTCGTTAGGAACTTCACGAAGGAGGTGAGCGTCGACGCCGTCGCCCCCGACGCAGCCGTCGTGTGGGACGAGGAGTTCCGTAGTTTGTGCAATCTATCGGCATATAAAGACAATGTGTTTCATCCATGGGAGATCGCCTTCACTGTTTTTAATGTCAGTCTCTTTCCTTCTATTCCCCTTTTTCCGCCTTTCTAATTTCCCTTAATTTAATCGGTTTCAAATATTTGCTGGGTTCTGATGAAGAGTTTTATTGCTCAAATTAAAATTGAAGAGTTCTTGTTTTATTATTATTATTTTTTATTTGGCCGGTGCTGAATTTTGGTTTCGTTTTGCCTGTTGTCACCGTCTTTCTGGGCCTCTCTTTTCTCGTTTCTTGATTTTTGGTTGAGGATGCATTTGTGAATATTACCCTTGAAGGAAAATCTCTTTCATTTATCTGTTTTTCATCAGATGTGGATAGATTAGTGTTAATTTTTGCTACTATGCTACAGATGACATATCTATGAATGCCCTTTTAGATATACAACAGATGATCTGAGACATCATGATTTTTTAGAACCGTTTTTTTTTTCTTTGGAATTTAGTCGAATGCGTGGTCAGAATAGCTCTTCCTGTCAAGAAAAATTCAATTGCGGTTGTTTGTCT
The DNA here is from genome assembly GCA_963210345.1 of Inga oerstediana. Lineage (NCBI taxonomy): Eukaryota > Viridiplantae > Streptophyta > Magnoliopsida > Fabales > Fabaceae > Inga > Inga oerstediana. The sequence goes on from OY723401.1 coordinate 11,388,147, forward strand.
TGTATGCTTGTCCACTATATTGCTCTAATCCGTAGGGTTTTGGGGGCAGAGATTCTTTTTCATGCTTATTTCTTAAAATAAAATTTGGATGTATTTTGTATAGCAGGGATTGAATCAAAAGCCAAAGAGCAAGGTTCCCGTCATTGGGACAGCATTAGTGAACGTTGCTGAATTTGCATCTGTAACTGATCAGAAGGATTTTGATTTGAACATCCCTCTTTCACCTCCAGGAGGTTCTTCCGAGTCTTATGCTTCACTTTGTGTATGTCCATCTCTCTTTTCACCTGATTTTCCTACCACTTGAGTTCGACGACATACCAAATTTGTAATCTTTCTAGATAGGCTGCTAGGGTTATCAGATGTAATTTTCTGTTTTGTGCTCCCTTGTAACTTTCAAATTGTGCATAACGTTTCCTAATCCTGTAGATATCAATGAGCTTGGTAGAGCTAAGAACTGCTCAAGGAAACCCAGAGATGGTTCAAAGATCTGTAGTGCCAGTATCATCACCAACCCAGTTAGGAGAAACTACACTGGCTGAAAAAGATGACCTTTCTGCAATCAAAGCTGGACTTAGGAAAGTAAAGATTTTGACAGATTATGTATCCATTAGGAAACCGAAAAAGGCATGCCGCGAGGAAGAATGCAGTGAAGGCAGGTGCTCTGTCCGTAGTGAGGATGGCGAGTACAATTATCCTTTTGATTCTGACTCTCTTGATGATTTTGAGGAAGGGGAATCAGATGAGGGAAAAGATGGTTCCAGCTCCAGTGTCAGGAAGTCATTCAGTTATGGGAAACTGGCCAATGCAAATGCCGAAGGATTATTCTATACAAGCCTGAGGTTAAATGGCGATGATGAGGATTGGGTTTACTACAGCAATCGCAAATCGGATGTTGGGTGTTCGCAGGTGGAAGATTTAACTGTGCCAGCCCCTGACCCTTCTTTATTACAAAGTTCGAAGCGCAGCATTCTTCCTTGGAGGAAAAGGAAGTTAAGTTTCAGATCTCCTAAAACAAAGGGAGAACCGTTGTTAAAGAAGGCTTATGGAGAAGAAGGTGGTGATGACATAGATTTTGATCGTCGGCAACTTAGCTCTGATGAATCCCTTTCTCTTGGGGTAAGAATCCGCTTCCAACTTATTTCTTCTTTATTATCTCCATAAACTATATATTTTACTGTCACAAAATCATGTCTTTCTGGATGATACTGAGGACTTTGCAATTAATAATTAATGATTATAAATAACATATTTGTTGGTTTCTACTCGATAGGGATTGAGCTTTTTTCTCCTTGTTTTTTATTGGGGATAGGGATTAAGTTTTGAATCACATATTTCTGAGCTTCAGCTGTAACGCTGTCCATCTTAATCTTTAGAAAATCAACGTCATATTCATCATTATCCAGGTCTCAACATTTAAAAGTAGCGATTCAAAATGATAAAAATAATGAAGTTTTTTATTCTTTATTTTCTAATGTTAGATATGCTAGATGCAGGTACATTTTTTGAAAAATTAGTGACCTTTCAACTTTACCTTTCTTCTTTGCATGCTCCTGTTGATACTTGATAAGCATATCAATGACTCTAATGTTTCGCATTTTCTACCAGTGGTACAAGACTGAAGATGACTTGAGTGCAAATCGATCATCGGTCTCTGAGTTTGGGGATGACAATTTTGCTATTGGCTGTTGGGAGCAAAAAGAAGTGATGAGCCGAGATGGTCATATGAAGCTTCAGACCCAGGTATTCTTTGCCTCAATTGATCAGCGCAGTGAAAGGGCTGCTGGTGAGAGTGCATGTACAGCCCTTGTTGCTGTAATTGCTGATTGGTTCCAAAACAATCGTGACCTCATGCCTATAAAGTCCCAATTTGATAGTCTAATTCGCGAAGGCTCCTTAGAATGGAGGAATCTATGTGAAAATGAGACCTACAGGGAGAGATTCCCTGACAAGCATTTCGATCTTGAAACTGTTGTTCAGGCCAGAATTCGTCCACTATCTGTGGTTCCTGAAAGGTCCTTCATTGGTTTTTTCCACCCAGAAGGAGTAGATGAGGAAAGATTTGACTTTCTTCAAGGTGCCATGTCTTTTGATAACATTTGGGATGAGATTTGTCGAGCTGGACTGGAGAGCCCTAATAATGGTGAGCCCCATGTTTACATTGTTAGTTGGAACGACCATTTTTTCATCCTCAAAGTTGAAGCAAATGCTTATTACATAATTGACACATTGGGGGAGAGATTATATGAAGGATGCAACCAGGCATATATTTTGAAATTTGACAGCAGCACTGTGATATACAAAGTACAAGATGCTGCCCAGGCATCCGAAGAGAAACCAGGCGGCGAACGGCAAACTGTTGCCACGGTATTAGAGTGGGATAATAATGAACAGGCCCAGCAAGTTAATGGAAAAGAGGTGGTTCCTGTGGTTGAGGCCGAAGAGAAGTTGGAGAGCGCCGAGGAAGAGGAGGTTGCATGCAGGGGGAAGGAAGCTTGCAAAGAGTACATCAAACGCTTTTTGGCGGCAATCCCTATTAGGGAGTTACAAGCAGATGTGAAGAAAGGTCTAGCATCATCAGCGCCGCTTCATCAGAGACTGCAAATTGAGTTTAACTACACGCAGCTGTTAAAGTCGACTTTTGCACCTCCAATGGCCGGAGAAGCATCAGACTCTCTTGCTCTTGCAGTGACTGAGGTTTCTACATAAGCTCACTGTTGACTCCAAGGGTGACTGTTCTAACATGTTCTGAGTAATGTGCGTTCTCTGATTTGAGGTGAAATTGTTAACAGAGGGAAAGGCCCGTTTGAGCTTTTTGGTTGTATAGGCTTTTGGCCCTTTCCCGTGATTTGGCTAATGTTTTTTTTTTTTGCCTTTGGGAAGGTTAATCTATCTTTACAAGTGTAAATGACTCTCTAATTTCCTTTTCAAGTGAGCTCAAACTTTTTGGCATCTAACAATTAATGGAAAGATTCTACCCGTGACAGCCTTACACAGCTTTTAGCTTTTAGCTTTTTGCGTACTCTCTTATAAATGTTCACTCGGTTTTGCACCTTTTTAATTCTTGGCTGGACTTTTTATTTCAATATTTCAATTTTCTATAACTGATAGAGCAAGGATTAGTTTAGTGCTTTCTCCCCCCGACTTTAGGCCTACTTTTGCCTGTTCAAAGGCGTCTTTTCTCCCCTCGTGTTAGAAGGCTGGTTTTAGTGTCAGTTTGGAATAATTTATTTTTGGACAATAAGTGTTTACAAATTGTGATTCATGGTATATGAGGTAAGTATATGAGAGAAGTTTTATCTCGATTTACGTAATAAGGACTTATTACCTAAAATTAAGTAATACCAAATACAGACTTAGACAACTAGTTTTCTTATGTTTCTTTTATAGTTTTATCCCTCGCTTTCCTTATAAGTATTGCTCACAAGCTTGTCACAATGAAAAAAAATTTTGTACGCCAGCTGTGAGCTCAATAGGACCTCTTTAGTTATAACTATGTAATATTTTAAATGATATATAAACAAACGCTTTCTAAAAGTAAATGTGCATCTAACATCCGAACTATTTTACTAAGATCAATCAACACTCTAAAGTATTAATAGGTGCAATTTTGACCCTAATCTATTAAAGTTAGTTCAATATCACCCTTCCTCTAAATGTCCGTTTACTCTCCGTCAATGTGTCTCACCCTGAAGAAGAAAATGGCACTGGAAGGGATTGAGATACAATCTCAGAACTTCTACCATCTTCTTGTTTGCTCTGTCATGAACCATTGAACCCAGGACAACAGCCACGTATGACCCTTGATTACTTCTCATTTTTTTCCATTCCCCAATTGACATTGAGTCACAGTTGTTGGTATTGTAGATGATGCATCTTTTTGCCACCATACCTTATCTATCAAAGCCTCGAGGAGCTTCTTGAAGGAGTCGTCTGAATATAGATTTGATGCTATAACTAAAGATATCATTCAGAGAGTCATCCAAAATAAACTTAAAATTTGAACCCATTGAGAAAAGAAAAATAGGAACTTGGTGAGCAAAGCGAAATTTCAAAGGCAGTAGAGAAAAATAACAAAAGTAGCAGAGAGCCCATAGATCGAAATACCTCAACCAAACCCCAGATGATGAAATAGAAAGGGAAATTGCAAGAAATAGAGGTAAGCACATAGAAGAGGGGGAGGAGAAACAGAATGCCTCGACTTAGTAGGCTAGAGTGACGACGCCAGAGAATACACCCACTGTTCCCTATTATTTAGGATCACATTCAGGGTGTTATTTATTTGTGATCTGTTGAGTCAGTTGGGTCCTTTTCTTTTATTATGTATTTTTTATTTTTTAAATAAGTCAGATCCTATTTATTAGGAAGTCATTGGTTTAGAAAGTGGGTCTATTAGAGTCCAGTAGCTAGAGTCATGGGATCGTGGATTTTATGCATGCTGTTATTTAGCATTCACGATATGATTGCATAAGTCTATTTAAAGGCTTCGGTTCACTTCAAATAATACAAGTTTTTCAGTTTATCTTCTGAGAGTTTATTTTTTTATATCTTCCTACATTCAACAGTGGTATCCGAGCTTGGTTAAACGAGAGATTGAGTGCAAACACTGAGTGATTGAGTGCAAACACGAGAGTTTCAGTGAGGTTTTGCAATTGCTAAGCAATGACTTCAGAGAATTTTGTTCAGCCTGCTATTCCTTGCTTTGATGGTCATTATGACCATTGGAGCATGTTGATGGAAAACTTTTTAAGGTCCAAAGAGTTTTGGACAGTTGTTGAGCAAGGCATCAAAGAACCCACAGATGGTGTTGTTCTAACAAATGCTCAAAAGGCTGAGCATGAGGCGCTGAAATTCAAAGACTTGAAGGCAAAAAATTACCTTTTCCAAGCCATCGATCGTTCAGTCTTGGAGACAATTCTTTGCAAGGACACGTCAAAGGAGATTTGGGACTCTATGAAGAAGAAGTACCAAGGGAATGCGAGGGCAAAGCGAGCACTGCTGCAAACTCTACGAGGTGAGTTTGAAACCTTGCGGATGAAGCCGGGAGAGTCGGTGTCGGAGTACTTCTCACGCACTATGGCAATTGCGAACAAAATGCGGATTCATGGAGAGCGGCTTGCAGACGTCACAATCATTGAGAAGATTTTGCGGTCCATGTTGCCAAGATTTAACTTTGTTATTTGTGCCATTGAAGAGTCAAAAGATCTTGACAATCTTTCACTTGATGAACTGCAAAATTCATTAATGGTTCATGAGCAGAAAATTGTTCAACAGGATGTGGAGGAGCTAGCCTTGCAAGCAGTTACAATCTCCAAAGATTCTGGACATAGAAGAAACAAGTGGAAGGGAAGAAACTCAAATGAAGTTGAAGGTCAGAATGGTTGTGATCTACAACGCTCATCTAATGGGAAGCCAAAGTTTACAGATAAATCCCACATTGAGTGTTTTAGATGTCACAGGTATGGCCATTATCGTTCTGAATGTCGTACAAAATTGAAAAATGTACGTGGAGAAAACTCTAATTTTGCAGAAGTTACTAAAAATGAGGAGGGTGAAGAAGCAACTGAGACTGAAGAGGAAGTCTCCTTGCTAATGGTGTGTCAACCCTCAAATGACAGCCAAGCAGACTTATGGTATTTAGACACCGGCTGTAGCAACCATATGTGTGGAGATAAATCTGCTTTTTCTGATTTAGATGAAACTTTTTGCACAACAGTCAAGTTTGGAGACAACTCTCGCATTGCTGTCAAAGGGAAAGGAAAGGTGAAACTCCAAACAAAGCTTTCATCCTCTATGCAGATTATCTCTAATGTGTTCTTTGTTCCAGATTTGAAAACAAATCTTATTAGTGTGGGTTAGCTTCAAGACAAAGGCTTTGAGGTGTCTATCAAATGTGGAGTTTGCAGAATCTATGATTCCAATCTTGGCTTGGTTGTTGAAGCTAAGATGACTGCAAATAACCTTTTTCCCCTTTATGTGCAAAATGTTGGCTCTACTAATTTTTGTTTCTCAACAAAATTAAATAGCCCAGCTTGGCTTTGGCATTACAGATATGGGCATTTGAATTTTGGAGGGCTAAAAATGCTACAACAAAAGAAGATGGTTTTTGGTCTTCCTAATTTTGAGATTCCTGCAGAAATTTGTCAAGATTGCATTATTGGCAAACAACCTCGTGATAGCTTTCCAAAAGGCAAGTCTTGGAGAGCTAAACAACAGCTGGAATTGGTTCACTCAGATATTTGTGGACCAATAAACCCAATATCCAATGGAGGTAAACGTTTTTTTATAACGTTTATTGATGATTTTAGCAGGAAGACTTGGGTCTATTTTTTGCAAGAAAAATGTGAAGCTTTCACTGCCTTTAAAAGCTTCAAAGCTCTTGTTGAAAATGAGAAGGGGTGCTCCATAAAAATTCTTCGTACTGATCGTGGAGGCGAGTACCTTTCACAAGAATTCAAAAATTTTTGTGACTCTCATGGAATACGTCGGCAACTTACTGCAGCTTATACTCCTCAACAAAATGGAGTGTGTGAGAGAAAGAATCGAACAATCTTGAATGTAGTGCGAAGCCTTTTGCAAAGAAGCAATGTTCCAAAAGATTTCTGGGCTGAAGCGGTATCCTGGGGTGTTTATGTTTTGAATAGGAGTCCTTCCCATGCTATCCAAAATATGACACCAGAAGAATCTTGGAGTGGTCAACAACCAAATGTTCAACATTTAAGAGTGTTTGGTTGTATCTCATTTGCACATATTCCAGACCAAAAGAGAACAAAGTTAGATGACAAAGCAGAGAAGTGTGTCTTCCTTGGTGTTAGTCAAGAATCAAAGGCCTACAAGCTCTACAATCCAATCAGCAAGAAGGTGATTATTAGTCGTGATGTGGTGTTTGATGAAGACAATTTTTGGCCATGGGATAAAAGTCCAAACAAACAGCCACCTTTGTTGGATTTTGATGATGGTTACAAGGAGATAGAGCAACCAGCAGCTGATGGAGAAGGTAGTTCCACCTTGGTGCATCACCAAAGCACTAGTTCTCGACCTCAATGAAACAAAAGACAACCAGCATGGATGGCTAACTATGAGGTTAGTGGAAATGATCAATCTGAAAATTAAGATTCACTCACATATATTGCTTTATTTTCTGATTGTGATCCTGTAAGTTTTGAGGAAGCCTATAAAGATTTAAAGTGGCAGCAAGCAATGGATGTTGAGATAGCAGCTATTGAGAAAAACAACACTTGGGAGCTTACTAATCTTCCAAAGGGGCAGAAGGCGATTGGAGTCAAATGGGTTTTCAAAACCAAGTTCAATGAGAATGGTGAAGTGGACAAATACAAGGCGCGCTTAGTGGCCAAAGGATACAAGCAAGAGTTTGGTGTGGATTATAAGAAGGTCTTTGCTCCGGTAGTTAGACTTGATACCATCAGGTTGGTGGTAGCATTAGCAACACAAAAAAATTGGCCAATTTATCAGCTGGATGTAAAATCTGCGTTTCTACATGGAGAATTGCAAGAACAGGTATTTATTGATCAGCCCCCTGGTTATGTAAAACATGGAAGTGAACATAAGGTCTATAGATTGAAAAAGGCACTATATGGGCTAAAACAAGCTCTGCGAGCTTGGTATAGCCGAATTGATGTTTATTTTAACATGGCAGGTTTTAAAAAATGTCCATATGAGCATACACTTTATACAAAAATTGAAGGTGGCAAGCTTGTTATTGTATGCTTATATGTTGATGATTTAATATATACTGGGAATGATTTGACATTGCTTAAAAAGTTTAAGCAATCAATGATGACAGAGTTTGATATGTCTGACCTTGGTTTAATGCATTATTTTTTGGGCATTGAAGTAAAGCAATCTGCTAGTGGAATTTTTATTTCACAAAAGAAATATGTCCAAGAAATTTTAGAGAGGTTTGGAATGAGGGGTTGCAATTCTGTCATAACACCAACAGATATGGCGCTGAAGTTAGAGAAGAATCCTCCAGGAAAGCATATTGACAGCACCCTTTACAAACAAATTGTTGGAAGTTTGATGTATTTAACAGCCACTAGGCCTGACATAATGTATTCTGTTAGTCTTATTAGCAGATACATGGAGAAGCCAAAGGAGATCCACCTGTTAGCTGCCAAACGAATTCTTAGGTATTTACAAGGTACCATTGATTATGGTATTTTGTATAAGAAGGGTGGAAAGTTAGATTTAATTGGCTTTACAGATAGTGACTTTGCTGGAGACAAAGATGACAGAAAAAGCACTTCTGGTTATGCATTTATGCTTGGATCTGGTGCTGTCTCATGGTGTTCCAAGAAACAACCAATAGTAACGCTGTCTACCACAGAAGCTGAGTTTGTGGCTGCAACTGTGTGTGCCACTCAAGCAATCTGGTTGAGGAATATCCTTGCTGAGCTTCATTCTGTGCAGCAAGAAGCAACTCCAATTTACTGTGATAATGGTTCGACAATCAAGCTTTCAAGGAATCCAGTATTGCATGGGAGAACCAAACACATTGATGTGAAGTTTCATTTTCTCAGAGATCTCACGAAGGAAAAGATTATTGATGTTTTCTACTGCAAAAGTGAAGATCAAGTTGCAGATATTTTAACCAAACCCATGAAAAATGCAGCTTTTATTAAGCTGAGAAAGTTACTTGGCGTTTATACCTTGAGGGAGGCTGTCACCAATGGAAACATTAATTAAACTGAAAGTTTATGACTTGTCAGTTTAAGGGAGGCATTGTTGGGATTTATCCTATTATTTAGGATCACATTCAGGGTGTTATTTATTTGTGATCTGTTGAGTCAGTTGGGTCCTTTTCTTTTATTATGTATTTTTTATTTTTTAAATAAGTTAGATCCTATTTATTAGGAAGTCATTGGTTTAGAAAGTGGGTCTATTAGAGTCCAGTAGCTAGAGTCATGGGATCGTGGATTTTATGCATGCTATTATTTAGCATTCACGATATGATTGCATAAGTCTATTTAAAGGCTTCGGTTCACTTCAAATAATACAAGTTTTTCAGTTTATCTTCTGAGAGTTTATTTTTTATATCTTCCTACATTCAACACCCACAACACACCAGTGATGAAGGCAAGTGCGTGAGGGGGCCATGACAGAGCAAGCAAGAAGAAGATGGTAGAGGCTCAATCTAGTCCAGTATCGTCCTCTACAACACTGATTGACAGGGGAGTAAACAAACATTTAGGGGAGGGATGAAATTGAACCAACATTAATAGATTAGGGTAAAAATTGCACCCATTAATATTACGGACCCGGCTTTCCTCCTTTGCACCTTTGCAAAGGAGGCTCCGCTGCACAATCTGGGCCGTTGGATCATATCTCAACGGTCCAGATTTAATGTATTATAAAAATATATTATATTTTTATAATACATTAAATCTGGACCGTTGAGATATGATCCAACGGCCCAGATTGTGCAGCGGAGCCTCCTTTGCAAAGGAGGAAAGCCCAATCCTAATATTACAGGGTGTTGATTGCAACTAGTAAAATAGTCCGAATGGTGTTAGACGCACCTTTATCCTAAATAAAATATGTTTAATGTCTGTTTGAGGTAGTTTTTAAAAAACATGTTCATATAAGTTGAGACCTAACTTCTCATAAATACTTACTTTATATACTATAAATTATATTGAAAAAGCAATTTCTACCACTAACCTACCTATGCACTAAGTTGATTGGATACAAATATTTGAACTCCTAACCTTTATATAAAAAACAAGGTCTGCTAGGGGGAAAAAAATAGAAGGCTTCTAATCTCAAAAGAGATGAAAAGGGAGAGAGAAATTGTTGAAGGCTTTCTACAATGCCAGATTTCTTCAGAAATGGAGAATAATTTTGGAGAAATTCTTATATGAACTTGATTTGTTACGTCATTTGTGATCTAATAAATTAAAATATAACTATTTATGAGCTGATTTAGCACCTTTTAAATACTAGTTGTCATATTAAAATTAAAAAATTTCACAATATTTACTTTTTCATTATTTATGAAATCTTAATTAAGGGATTCAGTTCTTTAAGAAAAATAAAAATATGAAATATATAAGCAGCCAATTAGAATTAATGTTAGCCGAGTTATTATATTTTAATTGATCAAACCATAAATGATATGTCAAACCAACCAAATTGACATAAGAATTTCTCACAATTTTGATAGCGAAACTGAATCATTTCTCCTCTTTCAAGAAACATTTTCGGAGGATCAAATGAAGAGTCTCAAAACGAAAATGCAAAAATAACGGGAAAAAAAATAGAAATGTTCGTTTCATGGGCTAATTCTTTCTTTTATGCATCGTTGGTCTTCTTCCAAATCACCATCCAGTAGTAGAGATTCCTAAGTCAAATGACTTTATGGGCCTTGGTGGATATGTTCATTAAGTGGGCTTGGTCTTGGGCTTCTAGATCCCATAGAAGCCCATTTAAAATAATGTCTATGTTTTTTTTGCCAACACAATAAGTGTATACTGTTATGTGAGTGTGTGCGTGTTTTTTTGTTTGTTTAATACATAACGTATACTGTTATGTTATTGCACCGATAACTTGCCCAGTATAGTTAAACCCCATTTCTTATAACTACTACTTAAATTCTTAAAGATATAGTACAAAGTAATTATAGATAGATATATCATATTTAGAAAAGTACTATCTACAAAGAAAATAATTTCCATTAAAGAAATTAACACAATTAAGATTTAAACTTGCGACAACAAAATTACACTCCACCTACTTGTTTTCATTACTGAATCTATCCTTGAATAGTGTCTGTTTTTCATACATTGGAGACATTTTATATTGTTTAGGACATCAATGACATGAAAGCATTTAAATGTTCATACCCTTGATATATAAATATGTCTACTATCGGCAAAAAAAAAAAAAGATGTAAATTTGTCTACTAACTTAATATCTAAAGGACTTGAAATTGATTTGTTCTCTTTTAAAAAAAAGAAAAGAAAAAACTTTTGCTTTGTTTTTGCTTCTCACCTTTGTACCTCAAACACCGATTTTATTCCCACTAGCTCATCGTACAATCTTGTTCTTCTTCCAAGGACCAGATTAGACTGGGGCACTAAAGCCGTAATAACTCAAGTTCTGTCTAGCAAATTCAACAGACCACTTTTGGCTCATCAGAGAAAAGTTTTTTTTTTGGGGGGGGGGGGGGGGGGGGTTGTTTTGTAATAGATGATTTTACTTTTCTACTTGCAACAAAGAGAAAAAGATAATAAAATATTATTTAAAATTTTAAATTTTAAATCAGTCTTATGGTTTTTAAAAATATAGGTGTTAATTATATTTAAATAATAATTATCAATTTATTTTAATAAAAAATTACTGATTTGAGACTTTGAAGAGTAAATGGTATTTCCTTATATATTTTTTTTAAAAGAATGGCATGTAACGGGGTCAAAATATGTAAACCTCAAAATAACTCTATGTAGTGGCATAATTCCTACGAAATTTAGATTTTTTTTTAAAAAAATAACTTTAGTGCTTTCTTCTAGAAATAATTCCTACCACTAAAGCACTGGTGACTGAAGAAATTTTGGGTTGTGATGTAAGTTGGGATTTGATCTTATTACCTTTTGGTTTGGAGAAAAAAAACATCATTGGGCCACTAAATATCCTTTAATAAAATCATGCATAATATTATATAAGAATAACAATCAAATTTTAAAATGTATATAATGCCGAGTACACTTTAGTGATTAACTTTAACCACTTTACTTATATGAGATGATAAAAAAACTTATATGTCTGACAATTATTATTAAGAAAATTCTCCTGTCATTAGAACTGGATCTTTTTAAAAAAAAAAAAAAACCAAAAGCTCATTTTCAAATAGATTTCTTTTTATGTTTTTCAAAACCAAAAACCTTTTGAAAATAATTATAAATCTCAATTATTCTTTCTCCTCAAATTATTAATTGCAACCACCTTTATTTTTCCTTTTAATGATTTCCAATTATACACATTCTACTTTTCAGCATCTAGCCAGCACGATGATTGACAAGATTAGATTCGTCACCTTTAGTTAGTTGAAACATCAACCATCACTTTTTGCGGCAAAACTTCTCACACGAATAACACCTCATAAATGATACTCCTCCGGCAATAGTATGTACTACGTAGAGGCTGAAGACTTAATGTCTTGTATCATCTTTTCACACGAATAACACCTCACAGATTCATTAATTTAGGTATAAGTGTATCATTATATTCTGTTCCATCTTTTGCAATAGTATGTACTACGTAGAGGCTGAAGACTTAATGTCTTGTATCATCTTTTCAAAAGCAATCATATGAATTATCCATTGATTATGGACACTTTGTCGTATGCTGCTACTATATCTTTTAGGCACATAGCCTTTTCTATACAAACTTCAAAATTCCCAGAGCCATGTACATGCTTCTGCCCGTTTGAATTAATCCTCACCCAAAACTAACGAGTTAGCTCAAACTTGGTTGCATTTATCAGAAAGAAATAGAATCATGTTGCCTCTACTTTTATCCTGATCAACAACATTTTCCGTGGCCTTCATCCAATTCCCTTTTCCTTTGTGATGGACCAGGACTAAAACGACTAAACCTTATTAACCACCAGATCTCAGTAAAGACACTGTCTTCTCCAAGTATAATGTTTATTTAAATACTTAGCATCAGCTTATAGTCAATCCATTCAAATAACTTAAGTACAGTACCATGCTAAGGATTACCACATTACAAATATTACCCATAGAAGACTAATATATATAGAACAAGACAGTTATACAATACAAAGATCAAGACCAATATGATCCTAGTTAGATCAAGGTTAATGTAGCTAGCGGCAAATGGGGCATTTGACAAGCCCATTCTCATTGCACTCTGGACATCTGATGCACAATTCATCATTTTCGCCGTTGCTGGTGAAGACTTTGCAACTTCCAGAGCAGTTAGAGCAAATGGCAAAGCCCATATCAGCACAGCCAGTGCAAGGACGATCGGCTGAGTCGACCGCTATTCCTTCTAGAAGCTTACTGAGACATCCCATCTCATGCAATCCAACCACTTCATCAGCTCCTCCGATGTACTTCCCTTTGATGAATAGCTTAGGAGGGATCACTTTGCTGCCCAAGGTCTTCCAAAGCTCCTCTCTGTATTCTAAGTGCAGAGACACATCCCTTTCAGAGTATAATACTTTGAAGCTTCTCAGCAAGAAATGGACTGTCTTGCAGTCCTCATAGGTTTTCCTTATGCCTCTCAGACTTGTAGTGTAGAGAATTACTGATTGGCTTCCCCCTGGTGGGCATATTTCCTCAAAATCTGTCAGAGATGGGTACAATAATTTGCTATCATGAGTGATATTACTCTCCATTTTGGCCTCTGGCAAGGTAGGAGATACTGGATTTTGCTTTTCAAGCTGTTTCTCCGGGGACCCTACGGTGGGTTTGACCTTGTTTTTCCTGCTAAGACTGAATTCCAGTTCCATTTCTTCTTTCTCAGCATGCTTATCATCTTCACTTCCATTAAGGGTAACATCCAACTCAACCAGGTGGTTGCCCTTGAGATCTTGATCATCGTAAAATAATGGTGGGGTTGCATATTTCTGGGTGCAGAATATCTCTGGAGGATTGTGCTGAAAAGCCAGGCCTTGTTTCAAGTTGCTGAAGCTTGGGGCGAGTTTCAACTTCCTAAGCAACCCGCCTCTCATTGTTTTCATGTCTTCTAGCTCTCTGAACCGAGATGGCATGTGTTGCTGCCCACTAAAAGGAAAGAAGAAAAGGGAGTGTGAGAATGACTGGTCGTGTGAAAGCTATATAGAGGACATTGTGGGTCGACGATAAGCTCTCTCCTTTGAGCCTTCCAATGGCTGTGATATGAAGTGGAGACTGAAAAGCTGTTTAGTGTTGGGTAGCTTTACTAAGTAATGAATTATCACTGCATGGTGTGGGGGCAAAGCTGACTTCTTCCCCCCCCCCCCCTAACTTTTATCTGATTAGAATGCTATGACCTATTACCTACCATTTGGAGCCTCAATCATGGTATGATCCATGAAGGATGCTTGTCAACTAGAAACAAATCAAGTGGCTAAAATTCCCCTATATGATTTTGATGATGAGGAACCAAGTTAGTCTTAACTCTTAAGCTCAATATGACAATATATAGCACATGGTTCTGTGGGTTAAGTACCTACTAACACATAGGGAGCCCGTGGCTTGGACCACAAGGTCCACAACTTATTGCGCGATATTCAAAGGAGACAAAATTTGCCAGTGGCCATAATTTGGCCCCAGTCTCGTTAAGTGGCCACACCCTTTATCAAACTAGAATCCTCGAGATATGCATTTAAGAAACCAGACCGAACCTTCTTTCTCAAAGTATCACCGGATTTCTAATCCTTCAATCCGCAATCACATGCAAACATCACGCAAAAAAGCGGAAGTCCCTAAGGATAGTTTTGCAAGAAAAATAAAAAGCCAATCATGATTGTCGCCGTATGTCCATTCCCAGAAGTGCATCATTAACAACCAATCAATATTTTAAACACGAAACAAAATTGTGATTAGGAATAGGTATGAACGTTATGGACGGATATGGATACGCTTAATGATTACAGAGAAGACTACATCGTATAAAGCGCCAACTTCTCCATGCTTCCACTAGAGCAGAGTACAATAATTGGACAACCGGCCAATATCCCAAATGTGTGAATTAAGGAAGGGATATATATCATTACACCAAGACCACATCCTCTGATTATGGTCTACATGATAGTTTGTAAACCACTCACTGCCGGTCAGGCATCAGTATTTTACAAGGATCCAAGTATTGCAAGGGATGTCTTGACAAATAGTTCATATATGTGTAACCGACAATATATTTCAGGATCAGTACTGAAGTTCACTCAGATATCAGCCACGGAGGAAACAAATCCAATAGTAAATCCGAATCGGATGCAAGTCAGCTCATTTTTGTCTCCATCGTACATCTTCATGTTCAAAGAGTAAGAACCCTGCGATCAGCAAATGTGAAATTACGGTAAGAGCCATGATGTGGCAAATTAAAGTGACACTTCAAGCGCTTGATTTAACATCAGATAAGGAGATGGAATAAAGCCTTATAATTCAAAAACGAAAACTCCGCACAACAAAATCCATTCTTTTACCAAATGTAGCTAGAATGTCTAGAAATTTAGACACCTCCAAGGATGCCCTTTGGATATTAGACAATTGGAAAATATAAGTCCGCAGTGATAAAGACCAGATGGAGGAAACAAAAAATGAACAGTGTGACCTAAATGATTGAATGATACATCTAAATCCAAACATCAACTTGAAACCACCATCGTTCATGGCCAAGGGAAAGGACAACCACAAGCCAACGAACTCATTACTCCAGTATAAGGCATCTAAAATAAATAATTTATGCACTTTCATGGGCGTTAATTTCAGGACAAATGACAAAAGATGAGAGAAATGGCAGTACTAAGTATTGACCAAAGAGAAATAACCCACAAATAAGGCTTAGAACCAACATTCAAGTCATGATTAAACCCGCCTTTTCATCCAATACCCATAATAAGCAATGAGCACGAATGTGCGCGCATGCACCACAAGAGATGGAAGTAGAAAGAGCTTAAGGAATTCCTGTCACGTCATAATAAGTCTGATAGGTGCTTCACAGAGTTTCAGTAAAAAAATATGGTGAAAGTGAAACAATGAGAAGACTGTGAGGAGGGGAAAAACAAGGATTTAATAAGCAACAATTAAAAATATTGCAAATTATAGTTAAATATAATGCTAATGCCGTTCAACAAAGACAAGATGAGATATTAAGTTTCATCAGAGTCCAGCTGTGTTCTCCGCAAATGACATTACATAGTCAATGATTTTCTTAGATGTGAACAAGTAATTATAAAATTTGGGTCGCTAGATGAGGATAATGCTGTCTTACAGTTTATATAAAAGAAACCAGCAAACCAGAGAAGTAACATCGCTGCTAATGACCTAATTTCTATTGACTAGATGAATATTTGTACTCCCAAAAACACATGCATCTATAAAACAATGACTTACAGGAGGAGTGAATCCAGGTAAAACTTGTGTATGAGCAACCACAAAATCACCAACTGAAACAGGGCAAGTTGTCTCTCCACAAAGATCATGGGTCTCACTGTGTATGTGCCATCCAAAATATGCAACATCGATCACCAGTTTCCCTCCAGATATTGCTTTCTCTGAGACAGGACATGAGTTTTGATGTGAAATTCATAATTCAAGCCTTTATCTTTAGTTACCTAAAGAAATACTTAATGGAGTTTAATATTTTCCATTTGTTAACTACACAATCTTAATGCTGTCATATAGTTTTTTTTACATAAAGACAGGACATAAATGGAAGGAAAGAAATTACTAGAGAAGGACGCCAACAAAATGTAAGCTACAATATTTTCCCTCCTCAACTGAATTAAAATAAGCAGGAAACAATGATCAAATAACCAAGCGAGTAAAATGTGGTAATGATATATTGCACAATACCAGTGGCAGCAGATATGCTGAATGTGGCAGGGTGGCCTCTTGCAATGGGATCAGGAGATATATCAACTCCTTTGACTTTAACACCATAATCGGTTTTCTTATCTGCATTGTAGTCAAATTCAATGTAAATTAAGGTATGAATTTGTTTCAAATATGTAACGCATGAAAAATGGCAGCGAAAATTTTCACAAATTGAGCTATTAGTCGGAGGGGAAGGGGAACCTAACATTGATGTCAGAGAACGAACAGAGAGACCATAATACTGGACAAAATGAATATTGGATGACAATTCACAAGATATAAACAGAACTCTACAGGAAAGAGCGTGTAATCTGAAGTTTCTAGGGTAAGTATCATTTATCCATTCCAAAGGGGAAAGGATCCTTTAATTAATTGAGAAATCTATGCATAATCAGGGGAAAACATGCTATCAGATATTGAAATGGACTCATGAAGCAGAAAGTTTAATTTAAACAATGTCATGCGGGGAAACAAAAATTTGAAGAGAGGAAGGGGAAAGAGAGTGACCGCAGTAGTTGACGTCAGTAGCGTGAGCCAACAGTGAAATCAGAGAGAGTAATAAAAAGAAGGGAACCAAGAGCTTAACGGGTATAATCTCCATGGATTCCGATTCTCCGATGTGTGAGGGGCACAAGCGAGCACGGAAAGATGAGATATAGAGGGAGAGGGAGAGAACAATGCTGAAACAAAGAGAGAATGGCGAGTCAGTTAGATTGTTAGAGTTGTGGATTGGTTGGTGGCCGGAGAACGTTTGGTATCTCCTTGACAGGCTTTCCTCACCTGGCGCGGTTTCTTTTTTCTTTTTTCCCCCCAAAAAGGCGCGGTTTCTTGTTCAAGTCAAGTCTTCAACTTCAACTAAACCGCCGACTTAGGGTCTGTTTGGGAAGCCGTCTGGGGCAAAAAAAAGTCTCAACTGCCTCCTAAAAGCCCAGTTGACATACATAGATCCGTTTGGGTTGGTGCCCCATGACATTGAGGATCTGTTTGGGAAAGTTTTTTGCAACAAAAAAAGCCCATCTGGCCATCAAAAGCTTCAAAAGCCCATTTGGGGTGTTTGGAAAAGCTTTTGGGTTGGCTGGGCTTATGGAAAAAATGGAGCTTTTGGGAGAAGCTGATCCAAGTAGCTTCTCATACTCCAAAAGCTCATTCATGTGTTTTTTTAAATAATAATTGCTCCTTTTTGTTATGAAAGTATATGTTATAAGAAAGAAGATTGATAGGATTCAAAGAAAATTGATAGAATTTCTAGAGAGAAGTTAGAGAGATGTTCTCATTCAGTTCAATTGAAACAATCGATTACAGCCCTTTATATAGAGGCAGAAATCTAACCCTGGTTGTATTACCATGGTTATATTTAAATGACCATGGTTACTTTATATCGTCTTTATGTCCTTGTCTTCTTTTCTTTATGTCCTTGTCTTCTTTTGCTTTTGCTTTGTGTCATGTCTTCTTTTCTTCTTTATGTCAAGTTGACTGGAAGATTAATATGAGTCAATGGACATCCACATATTTAATATTCATAACACTCCCCCTTGGATGTCCATTATAAATGTGCCTCATTAAAAACTTTAACTAGGAAAACCCAGTGGAATAAAAACCTAGCTAAAGAAAAGAGTACATCATTCATTGATACACCGTTGAGTGCTGCCTCATTAAAAACCTTTCTAGGAAAACCCAATGGGACAAAACCTAGATAAGGGAAAAAGAGTACAGCGTGTATCGACTCCCCCTCTTGATAATATCAGTTGAAATCTTTGAATCTCCGAAGACCAATATCATGAACAAGTTTTTCAAAGATTGTACCTGGAAGTGACTTGGTGAATAAATCTGCTAGATTTTCACTTGAACTGATTTGCTGGATATCTATTTCACCATCCTTTTGAAGATCGCGAGTGAAGAAGAATTTTGGTGAAATATGCTTCGTTCTATCGCCCTTGATATAGCCTTCTTTAAGTTGAGCGATACATGCAGCATTATCCTCATAGAGGATTGTTGGGATCATTTTGCAGGAAGATAAATGAAAAGTTGTACGTATATGATGTATTACTGACCTCAACCACATACATTCTCGACTTGCTTCATGTATTGCTAGAATTTCTGCATGATTAGATGATGTGGCTGATATAGTCTGTTTCATAGATCGCCATGAAATAGCTGCACCTCCACATGTAAATAGATAGCCCGTTTGTGATTTACCATTATGTGGATCAAATAAAAATCCAGCATCTGCATAACCAACCAGTTCATGCTTGGATACATTTGAGTAGTATAACCCCATGTCTGTTGTACCTCTGAGATAACGAAAAATATGCTTTATTCCATTCCAATGCCTTCGTGTTGGTGAAGAACTATATCTTGCTAGTAAATTAACAGCAAATGATATATCAGGACGTGTATGATTAGCAAGATACATTAGTGCTCCAATAGCACTAAGATATGGTACTTCTGGACCAAGTAGTTCTTCATCACCTTCTTCACTAATTTCTCGAGGTCGGAATGAGTCTTTATCCACCTTCAAAGATCTTACAATCATTGAGGTACATAATGGATGAGATTTATCCATGTAAAATCGCTCTAGGACCTTCTTTGTATAAGTTTCTTGATATACAAAGATCCCTTTCTTGAAGTACTCGATCTGTAATCCAAGACAGAATTTTGTTCTTCCCAAGTCCTTCATCTCAAATTCTTTCTTCAAACAATTAATTGCCTTTTGGAGCTCTTCAGGAGTTCCAATGATGTTGATATCATCAACATAAACAGCAATTATAGCAAACTCACTATTAGATCTTTTCATAAAGATGCATGGGCATATCGGATCATTTTTGTATCCTTCTTTCAACAAATATTCATTAAGGCGATTATACCACATGCGCCCTGATTGCTTCAGGCCATACAGGGACTTATTTAACTTAACTGAGTATTGTTCTTGAGAACTTGAATTAGATGCTTCTGGCATCTTAAGTCCTTCAGGGACTTTCATATAAATATCACTATCAAGTGATCCATATAAATAGGTAGTCACAACATCCATTAGATGTAAATCAAGTCCTGCATCTACTGCTAGACTGATTAAATAACGAAAAGTAGTCGCATCCATTACTGGTGAATACGTTTCTTCAAAATCAATGCCAGGTCTTTGTGTAAAACCTTGGGCTACTAGACGTGCCTTATATCTAGTTATTTTGCCCTTTTCATTTCTTTTTCGTACAAAGACCCATTTGCATCCAACTGGTTTTACATCTTCAGGTGTAAGGACTACAGGTCCAAATACTTTTCATTTTGCCAATGATTTTAATTCTGCATTAATGGCATCTTTCCATAGGGGCCAGTCTTTTCTTTGTTGGCTCTCACTAATGGATTTTGGCTCATGATCCTCATTATCATTCATTACATCATATGCTATATGATAAGCAAAGATGTCATCAACGTTGACTTCATTTCTATCCCATCGGATTCCATTCATAACATAATTTATTGAGATCTCATTATTTTCACATATATCAGGTACCTGGGTCTCTTCTGGAGATAATATCTCTTCAGGAGATGGCTCTTCTGGAGCTACTAATTTTTCTTCATTATCCTCGACTTGACCATCTATATTCTTTACTCCTTTTCTTTTTCGAGGATTTTTATCTTTGGAACCGATAGGCCTGCCACGCTTCAGGCGTGTTTTAGATTCATTCATAGTAGGTTGTCCTTCAGGGACATCAATTTTAATAGGAGCATTAGCAGCTGGGATATGTGACTTTGTCACTTTCTTTGGGTCAGTAAATGCTTCTGGCATTTGATTAGCTAAATTCTGTAAATGAATTATCTTTTGAACTTCAAGTTCACATTGTTTTGTACGAGGATCAAAATGAGCCAATGATAATTCATTCCAACTAATTTCTTTACCCAGCTGTTTGTTTTCTCCCCCTAATGTTGGGAAAAATGATTCATCAAAATGACAATCGGCAAATTGTGCCGTATATAAATCTCCTGTGGATGGTTCCAAATATTTTATAATTGATGGAGATTCATACCCAACATATATTCCCATCTTTCTTTGTGGGCCCATCTTAGTGCGTTGTGGCAGTGCTACAGGCACATATACCGCACACCCAAAAATTCTTATATGGGAAATATTAGGTTCCTGACCAAAAAACCATTTGTAAGGGGGAAACCTTTAAATAACTTGTTGGCCTGATGCGAATTAACATTGCTGCATGCAAAATGGCATGGCCCCAAGCAGAAATTGGTAAATTAGATTTCATAAGTAAAGGTCTTGCAATCAGTTGCAACCTTTTAACCAATGATTCTGCAAGTCCATTTTGCGTGTGAACATAAGCTACAGGATGTTCAACATCAATTCCAAGGGACATACAATATTCATTAAAAGCTTGTGATGTAAATTCACCAGCATTATCAAGACGTATTTTCTTGATAGGATAATCAGAGTAATGTGCTCTTAATCTAATCAATTGAGCAAGTAATCTCGCAAATGCCAGGTTGCGAGAAGATAATAAGCAAACATGCGACCATTTAGTTGATGCATCAATTAAAACCATATAGTACCTGTTCGCCGTTTAGCTTCCGCAAGCGCACGGGTCGCAAGTAATAAAGTGATAAGTCAAGATCGTTCCCACGAGGACTATGACAAAAGTGAGTTAACTAATTTAACCATGTTCTTAATTAGGTTGAATGGAATCATTTGAAATTGATCAAGTTAAATAAAGAAGTTTAATGAAAATAACAAAGGAAAACAGTGAAAATTGGGAAATTGGGTTTAACTTCAAGAGATATAAACTTAGGATTACTTCTTCCCCATTGTATTTCATGAAACCATGCAAATATTCACTTATGCTAGTTAAATGAGTCTATATGTTAGTCGAAGATCCTAAAATCATCAACCAAGCTCTCTCAAGTCAAGATTGATTTTTAATCTTCATTAAAAATATTCAATCTCTTGTTTACAATTAATGAAAATCATATTTCCAAAGCAAGCCTTCACATGACTATGCTAGGTTGTTAGATATATCTCTATTCTAACAACAAACCATCCATTTAATCCCTAAACTTCAAGTCTAGCATGATTTTTCTTAAGTTCTACAATCAAAATAGCTCTCTCAAGCATCTTCCAATTGAACAACTCTAATCATGTGGTGATCAAGCACAAGATAGCATTAAGCTCAAAGAAAAATCAACATATAATACTCATTAACCAACAAAAGCAAGATAATCCAATAGTTTCAATCCATACAATGGGTAAAATAAATCCTAATTGATAGTTCTAGCTACTCATGGTCTGTAAAAGCCAATATCTCAGCACATAATCATAATCCATATCAGCAAAATAGAGAAAAAGGAGAGAAGAATAAGAAAAACTCAAGAATTGAGGCTCCAAATCCTTTCTTAATCCAATCCCAAGCTCCAAGCTCTCCAAAATGCCAAACTCTAGCAGCCACTATGTTCAAGAAGTCCAGCCTCCTCCCATTTTCGACCTAGCCCATGCCTTTATACTGGTTTTTCTGCTTCATTTTTCAAAACGCATAGCATCAGTTTCGCACGTTCGCCATGGGTTCGCTACAGCGAATGCCATAGCGAATTGTCATATAGAACCAGTGCTTTTTCAGGTGATTTTGCTATGACTTTGGCTACAGCAGATTCCACAGCAAGTGCAGGCTTCTCCATAATATGTCCATTTTCCTCTTCTTCTTGCATTCTTCCCTTCATTTCACATCTTCCCATGATCTTTGTGAGCTTTTACAACTAATCATCCTCCACCTACAAGGAGGAGGGATTCATGAGCTCTTTTAACTTTCACAAATAATTAAAATTATGTGCATTTAACTCATGATTCAAGAAAAATTTGATTTATCTTTTGTTCTATCACATTTTCTTCTACAATCTCTTTATATGCACAATTTGAACCCAAAAATAAGTGAAAAGAGAAGAAAATGTGCTAAAATACTCTTGATTTCTATGAGTTAACAGTACCTAAATGGTCCGCATGGTGGGTGTATTGGCCCACAAATATCTCCCTGTATCCGTTCTAGAAATGTGAGAGACTCACTTTCTACTTTGCTTGGTGAGGGGCGAATAATTAACTTTCCCTTGGAACATGCAGCACATGAGAAATCATGAGATTGTGGTATTTGTTTACACTTCAGGGTATGTTCAATGAATTCCCAATTATTTGTCGCATCATTATTGAACCGGGATGGCCTAACCGGTCATGCCAAACATTAAATTCATTAGTAAACTTCTAGTTTACATTATCAAACTGCTGATTTGTATTGGCAAACTTCTGGTCTGCATTATTGAACTTCTGGTTCACAATAGTATGTGTTTCAATTGTGCTTATACATGTGTAATACAAACCAGAAGAAAAAATAGGAAAATTTTCTAGTATGCATTTTCTACCAGCAACTATATTTGTAATGACAAGATATTCCTTATTATCTTTAGTTGTTGTTTCTAAATGATATCCATTTCTGCGGATATCTTTGAAACTCAATAAGTTTCTTTTAGACTTGGTAGAATAAAATGCATTATCAATGCATAATTTTGTTCCTTCAGGTAACAAAATATTAGCTCTTCCGGAGCCTTCAATTAAATTTATACTACCAGATATAGTCTGAACATTGGCTTCTCGTATTACCAGGGAAGAAAAATATTTATCATGTCTGAGTATGGTGTGGGTTGTTACGAGACATAAATCTTCAGGATTGATGCCAATAGAATTCATTCTTCATAAAAACATAAATAAAATTAATACATATGATAGAAACAACTTTAAATATAACAGTTTAAATTATATTAAGAAATCTGCAACATCCAAATAGTTATTATCTATATCGGCATACTCAGAATTCTCGCCTTGATCAACATGATTAACTTCAACATTTGATCTTTTACCAGTATTTTTTATTGATTCTTGGTAAAGATCAACTAGGTGCCTTGGTGTACGACAGGTACGAGACCAATGGCCCTTTCCACCACATCGATAGCATGGATTATCAGCATATTTGTTATGCCTACTGCTTTCCCCTTTTTGGTTCTTATCAGTCTTTTCCCACTTCTGGTAGGAATTTGAACCTCCATGATATCGACCACGACCACGCCCACGGCTGTAGCCATGCCCACGTCCACGTCCACAGCCACGGCCACAATAAAATTCATTAGTTACTACATTCACTTCAGGGAATGGAGTTGAGCCTGTTGGACGGGATTCATGATTTTTCAATAAAAGCTCATTATTTTGTTCAGCCACAAGGAGACAAGAAATTAACTCAGAATATTTCTTGAAACCTTTTTCACGATATTGCTGCTGCAGGAGCAAATTGGATGCATGAAATGTGGAGAATGTCTTTTCTAACATATCATCATCAGTAACATTTTCTCCACATAATTTTAATTTAGAAGTAATTCTGAACATAGTTGAGTTATATTCGCTTATAGATTTAAAATCTTGCAAGTGTAAATGCATCCAATCGAAATGAGCTTTTGGAAGAATGACCATCTTCTGGTGATCATATCTTTCTTTCAAATTGTTCTAAAGGACAAGTGGGTCCATCACTGTCAAATATTCAGTTTTTAAATCTTCATGTAAGTGGTGGCGAAGAAAAATCATTGATCTGGCTTTATCTTTGTTGGATGCCTTATTCCCTTCTTTAATCGTGTCTTCCAGACTTTTGGCATTCAAGTGAATTTCCGCATCCAATTTCCAAGATAAATAATTTTTCCCAGTAATATCAAGAGCCACAATTTCAAGTTTTGCCAGGTTTGCCATTGTTCAAACTAATTAAAGAAATAAATGAAAATAATTAAAATATTAAATGTAAATATGCAATATAATAACTGTAAATTCATAAAGATAATAAATAATTCATAAGGCAAGATAAGAAAATTAAAACATGTATGGCTTCGAGCCATTTAATCTCATGACTTCAGGCCATGTATGGCTTCGGGCCATTTAATCTCAAGATGAGGAATTAACTATTATCTTCAGGATAAAAAATTGTACATGACTTCTGGCCGTACAATAAGATAAAAGATAAAAATATATATAGCTTCTGGCCATATAATAAGATGAAAAATGTATATAGCTTCTGGCTATATAATAAAAATGGATATGGCATCTGGCTATATTATAAGAAATTAAAACATTATAACTTCTGGTCATAATTTTAAGAATAAGATGTGTATGGCTTCTGGCCATAATAACAGTAATAATAATAATAATATAAAAGAACTTGTAAATAATATATAAAAACAATAATGATCTCCTATCTTAGCCATGGAACCCGATGTTATATAACAATCGGTAAAAGTATCTCTCTAATTCCATATAGTGGCTCAGATTATCCCAGATCTATAAAATAAAACAAGGTATATATAATCATTAAAGAAACCATAAGAAGATCATACCTTCTTTTAGAGCTTCGTGCTGATAACGTGTTATGAAAGTATATGTTATAAGAAAGAAGATTGATAGGATTCAAAGAAAATTGATAGAATTTCTAGAGAGAAGTTAGAGAGATGTTCTCATTCAGTTCAATTGAAACAATCGATTACAGCCCTTTATATAGAGGCAGAAATCTAACCCTGGTTGTATTACCATGGTTATATTTAAATGACCATGGTTACTTTATATCGTCTTTATGTCCTTGTCTTCTTTTCTTTATGTCCTGTCTTCTTTTGCTTTTGCTTTGTGTCATGTCTTCTTTTTTTCTTTATGTCAAGTTGACTGGAAGATTAATATGAGTCAATGGACATCCACATATTTAATATTCATAACACTTTTTTATTTTATCAATTTTTTTTAAGATTTTTTCATTTCAATTTTCACAATATATACAACTAATATATATATATATATATATAGTATTCAATAAAATTCATGCTATTTTCAGTCATTTTCCATCTAAACGGGCTTTTCAAACGCTAATCCAAACATGTTTCAGGTTAGAAAAAAAGTCACTTCTGCCACCGCCAATCCAAACACAAATCACATCTACAATCTAACTTTTTTTCTATCTAATTTTTCCAAAATATCTAACAAATGAGTTTTACTGGTGGGCAATCTTATGACAATGGTGTGATGTTGCTTTTTGAGATTCAATTTTTTCTTACGTCTTATACTCTTAAACCTTATTAATCATTCAGTTGTTATTCGTGAAAAAACATATTTTCAGCCGCTAGAAAGTAATTAGCAATTCAAAAGATATTGAGCCTAGAATCAATGTTGTTGTTTAATGTAAATTTATCCATTTTTAATTAACCATTTTAGTTTTTTTTTTCAATAATAATTGAAATTTTTTTATTTTATCAAATTTTATTTATATTTTTTCATTTCAATTATCACAATTTATACAAATAATATATATATATATATAGTATTCAATAAGATTCATGCATTTTTCAGTTATTTAACGGGCTTTCCAAACATTAATCAAAATAGATTTAAAATTAAAAAAAAAAGTCACTTATGCCACTGTTAATCCGAACACAAATTACATTTACAAAAAAGTCAGATCGAAAAAAAAGCTACTTCTCCACCACTAATCCAAAATAGACACTTAAACATTTTTATTTTTCATTTTTTATTACTGTTGTTTTTTCCTCTTTTGACTCCTATATTCGTTGATTCAATCGTATGATTTTTTACAATATTGTTTTTTTATCAAAACCTATTGAATCAGTAAGAACTCATTTGTAATCATAGCCATTTTTCTTCATCGTCTTTCTTAATTTGCTAATTGATCTGTTTCGTATGGATCCTGATGTTTTGCTCCTGGTTACCACATGTCACATGAGGAGGAGAGACAATTCGAAATACGTCATTTTTTTGCAGTGTTTGTGAACCCAGATCGGATCGGACCTGTCGGTCCGGCCCAGAAACCTTCCAACTAGCCGGTAGACCAGTCCGGTATAGGTTCCTATTTAAAAAAAAATTAACTTTTTTTTTAGAATTTTATATTAATAAGACTAAAATCTCTAATTTCTCATCGGTTTAGCGCCGATCTGACCCACTGACCTTAAATCCAGTACCAGACTAGTTCAGTAACCAGTCCGAGTTTATGAACCTTGTTTTTTTGACCAATTTCGAAATAGTACATCATTAGAACATGGTGTGGAATGTATAGTCAAAATGTTGTTACCAACAAGCGTCAAACACAAGAGACTTTGATAAGGATCGTTCCCCCAAAGTAGAGCCGATAATATAGGCTCAACCCGTAGCCCATGAGTTTGAGTAGGATTACGGTTGAAGATTTCCCCGTCTACAGAATTAATCCACGTGGCCTGCATTCCCAACTCTACCTGAAGACAGCTTCACACAAGGGCTTTGTCTATATTGGCAGAAAGATTTACAAACAATACAAACAACAAACAAAGAAAGTTCAAGTCTATGTGTAGAGGACAAAACGCTTATTTGTGATATATTTTTGTAAATTACTCAAGTGTGGGGTTGGGTGCTTGATGTGCCTTGTCAGTTGCGCCCTGAGCTGTCCCTCAATTTTGGGACCCTGTTCAAATATTTTTGTTGTTATTCTTTTAATTATTAGATTTTACTTGAAATAAGTGATAGATATCTTATAAGTAACAAATGAGTTGTTTTTAAGTTTTTATTAGAGTAAATATAATGTTTGATTTCTATAGTTTACCCTCATTTTAGTTTGGTTCCAGTAATTTCAAACTAAAGGTTTTGGTACCTCAATTTATACTTCGTTTATCGTGTTAGTCCTTATAGTTTTATAAGGACCTAAACATGAAATTAACGGTGTTAAATTTGCTGAAGTGTCACTTATTTTGCTGATTTGGCATCTGATTGGGCATGCGATTTTTTTTTTTGAAAAAAGCCATCATCTCCTTTGTAATGTTAGTTCCTGTAGTTTAATAAAGACCTAAAAATGAAATTAACTTCTTTTTTTTTAAAAAAAAAAACCAATAGCAAAATGTAGGGAAGCATGAGATTCAGGCCTTGAATGCAACACTTGATTTTAGAGTGGAGCTCTTTGTAACTGAATTTCTCTTTCAAGTACTTGTTAAAAAGATGCAGACTTAAGCATAGCTAAGAAGGCGTGTTGACGGGAGATGTTCGGCAATTAGGGCAGGTGGGATGCATTCTGAGCCAAGGGTCTACGCAATGGAGGTGGAAGAGGTGGCCGCAGTCAGGCAGTACCCGAACCGTATCAGTGTCCTTGAAATCCGACAGGCATATGGAGCAACACGTGGCGGCGTGGGAGGGGTTAGAGCCCTTGTGCGTGGCCTCACAGAACAGCAGCTTGAGATAACTCAGGGTGGTGGCCTCGTCTATGGCTTGCACATCAACCACGTACACGGAATGATGAGGAGCATTATTAATGGTGTACTGTGGGTGTGGGGGAATTGCAACGGGAAGGTGCAGTGAGCGAGCGCATAATAAGTAGGAAACAATGGTGAGGGACGTGATGATGACCACAACCCCAATGGAAACTCCCACGAAATACCCGAACCCTTCGGCAGCTACTGCTGCCTCGTTCATCTTCTTGCAGCCTTGTAATGTAGTGGCTCACAAGTTTAATCTCGTTTGTAAGCTAAGACACTGCTAGTACCTACCCCTCTAATTCAATCAAACCTCACGACGTTGAGGTCAGATATCAGCAATGGAGATGAAGGGGCAGGCCAGCCAAATGCATGTATGAATAATATAGAATTAAGTAGTTGGAGAGAATAGAAGTACACATCGAGAGGGCTTCATTGCTTGTGTTCACAACATCATGATTCATCTCAGTTTATGTCTGCTCTTCATATCTAGGACCCTCCCATGCATCATGAACCAGGCCGCTTCTTCAATATTATTGCTCGTCAGACGTCATATGCTGTTTTTGTATCAAATAATCTTATTTTAGACTTAACAAGCATGGAAATAAACATATATTCGACGCTGAATCAACTTGATGACTTCACAGTTAGACTTATGGTAGTGCATGCTTCGCAGTGCATGGCCATGTGCAGATATGATCACCTACTGCCTTTTTTTTTTATGCGAAAGTGACTACTACTTACGAATCTTAAAGAATTTGATGCCCACAATAGAAAAAAAGAAGAAGAAAAAATTGAACTATTTTAGCTTCTCCAATATCATACGGAGGAGGGGTTGCATGCCCCACGACATGAATCAGGCCGTTTCAACGTTTGACTGTAAGGTACAGGGCTTATTCTTCAGAACCAAAATGATAAGTTTTTGAGTCTAACGTAACGTTTTTCTCCTTAAAAAAGGGTCACATTGAGAGTCTTTTAAACTTCACCTGATTAAATTTTAATTTTAAATTAACTTAGAGTGTGAACAACAACATAAACAACAAGCATTATTTCACTTATATTAATCACATGATGTTAATATATTTTGTCAATAATAAAATATTTAGATAAATTGTTAGCCTTACAAGGTCCAACTCAATGATTTTCATGTATGTTCTATTTGTTCTTTCTATTACCCTGATTGTAAACCAAAATATATTAAATTATTATTTTTAATTAAAATGATATAATTTATTATTGGATGTTATTATCATTCTGATTGAACTATTAGATTTGAGTCATTTACCAAAATCTGAGTTATTTGTATGCGTAGTTAGAGTCAAGTTCTTTCAATAGAGAAATGTTGAGCTTGTTTTAACTTAAAATACTTGGAAGTCTAAATTACTTGCTAACTTCTAGTATCAAATGCTTTAAAAACACTGTGTTGTTTTATTATCTTGAATGAATAATATTTTATAAGTGAATAATATCTAAATTAATAAATTGCTAAATTTAGTGTCAAATTTTCGATAAGAAAGTAACTAAGCCCAACAAGGGCACTCAACTCAACTATATACAAAACTACAGAGAAGAAATGGGAACTACCTACTCTAAAGATATAGTACTAGCTTATATATGTAGTTATATTAGGCCATCCACGTCAGGCTGCTAATCTTGATAAGTCAAGTATATTCTTTTCTGCGAATACTCCCCCAGAAGTTAAAAGTATGGTGGGCTAGATTCTTGGTATAACTCACACGGAGGACCCTGGCAAATACCTTTGTATACCGAGTATTTGGGGAAAAGCAAGACACCAAGCGTTGTCCCATGTTCGTGAACGTGTTCGAGCAAAAACCCAGGGATGGAGCAAGTCTACCTTTTCTTATGCTGGGCGGGAGATCATGATTAAGTCTGTCATCAATGCCATCACAGTATACCCAATGAACTGCTTCAAATTCCCTTTAAGGACATGCAAGGAATTAAATAGTATCATTGCCAACTTCTGGTGGGATGGTAATATGGAGGGAGGAAAAACTCTTTGGAAGGCCTGGGATTCATTGTCAAATACTAAGGCATGAGGAGGTATGGGTTTTCGAGACTTTGAGATTATGAATGTATCCTTACTAGCCAAGACAGCATGGCGGCTAATTCAAAAACCTGATGAGCTTTGAAGCAAAAGTGATAAAAAGTATCTACTTCCCTGGAGGCAATTTTATTGATGCCTCCAAAGCCTCTTGGTGTTGGTCTACTATACTTGAAGGCAGAGATTATCTCAAAAATGATCTCCGGTGGGACATAGGGGATGGCAACAACATCAGAATTTGGGGAGATAAATGGGTATCTCATGTGAAATTCTCAGAGCAACCGGTAGACTCTCAGGATCCCATTGTCAGATATGGGAAAGTTAAAGTTCTTGTTGTAGAAGGGAGGTGGAATCTTGATCCTATACGTCCGTTTGTACCAGCAGAAATCCTCTTGGCTATCTCTGCACTTACTATACCAAGTAACAGAATGTGTGATAAACTTGCATGGACTCCAGCCACGAATGGTGAATACTGTCAAAGCAGGGTATCAATTAGGTAAGGAGAGAAACAAGAAGCCAATCAACGCACCTGGTACGTCCTGTGTAATATCATAGGAAGCTTGGAAAGCTGTATGGAAGCTCAGTGTTAGACCGGGCGTTCAGCACTTCATGTGGCGAATCTTGAGTAATGTTGCTACTAATGCTGCGTTATTTAAACGCAGGCGCTCCGCCACCAAGTTATGCCCGATCTGTGAACAGGAAGAGGAGAATATAGAACATTAATTTTTTCATTGTCCCTGGACTAAATATGCATGGTTCGGATGTAGCTTGGGTTTGAAATTGAGTGTTGACCAGTGTTCTAATTCTACCTCCTGGTGGCTGCCCATCTCTGATCCATAGAGCAAGCTGGGTCTATACACGACGCCTCTCTTATTTGCTGGTTACTATGGTACATATGGAAACAAAGGAACCGACGAGTTTTCCAGCATGAAGATCCTAACCCAGGGTCGGTCATCGAATTGGCTAGGAATTCCAATCTTGAGTTTTGGGCGAAAGGTATTGACTCAAAGATTCCATCCATTCCTCTAAACCCCCGATAGCCCAACCTCACTGGTGTTTTCCCTCACAAGGTATTCTTAAAATAAACACTGACGGTGCTTAATTTCAGCACCAAATATACCATAGCTGGTATTAGGATTATCTGCGGAAACGAAGGTGGCGACTTTAGGTGGGGTTTTGTGGACAAGCTCAAATCCATCTCGGCTTTCATGATTGAGGCGTTGGAGCTAAAAAGGGCTCTGATGCTGGCCATTGACATGGGTCATGACAAGGTAGTTTTTGAAACTGATTCCCAACAGCTGCATGTGTGATGCTAAAACAACTGGATCTTTATAACAGGAGATGTAGAAGCATTATCCATGACATCCTTAACCTTTTGCTATTTGAGGTCGGGTTCTCTCTATCCTTTATCCCTCGCCAGGGTAATTCAACAGCTGATCGCCTTGCAGATGAAGCTTACAAGGGATTGTGCCCCTTGGGGTGGGTGACGGTACCATCACTCTCTTGGTGACAAATTCTGACCTCAGATATCCGGGAGGCCTTTGGTAACTCAATGAATGCTTCAACTTCAAGTAGTCGTAGAGGGATTGGTTAATGTTACTTTCTTGCAAGTGTTTTATTTCCTAGCTTTGATGTTTCTTTCTTTCACATATCGACGTTTGATATATCCGATTTTATTGTAATATTTAATACCATATTCAGGAATTTTATTATTAATTTTTGATTAAATAGCATTTATTATTATTAAATTGAGTTAAAGATGAGTGTGTGAAAATAAATCTTAAAAGGATATATTTATTATAATCTTATGATTATTCTTTAAAATTTGAATTTTGAATAAATATATTATAATATATTGATTTGAATTGTAGGTCACATTAGAGAAGTAGGAGCTGAGGGACCAAAAAGTAAATACGTTAAGTACTGAAACGGAAAATAAGATTCTATGTGTGGCTCCAAGGGAATTTTGACAGAGAAGAGGGTATTGTTCTGTAACATTAGCCTATACTTTAAGTGAAGAGCATATCAGCCGTAATTACAGAATAGATCCCGAATTTCCAAAAATCCATTTTGGTCCCAAAATGGGAAAATCACCGCTGCAACTGATTCATTCCCGGAAAATCTGATATAATTATAATGTTGGAGGGGATTTTATGTAGATTTCAAATCACAATTAACATAAAAGGCATTAAAAGTCTTCTTGCCCGAGTTCATCGTGATTTTGGAGCAACACTGGGAGAGAACAAGACGGCCTTCACCGTATTTCACCAACGCCTCTATCGTCTTCTCCTTCCATTATTTCATTTCTCCTTCCATTATTTCATCTCTTATGGATTTTTTGAGGTCTAATGGAGTCATGATTGTGATAAACTTAATAAGAGCCTAAATTCTTTCGTACTTCTTAAGGATGGAAAATCGATTTGAGCTCCAAAGTTACATTTAGGAAGTTATTTGTTTCAATCTTTTGATTTGACTATGTAACAGATTTTCAGAGTTATGATTTTATGTTATATGGTTAATTTACTGGACTTTTACGAGTTGTTAAAGTTTAATTTTTGACTTAACGAGTAATTTAACTCCCAAAATTATTTTGAGGAAAGATAATCTATATTCCATTTTTCCAAGAAGCATTCATCATCAATTTGTTCAAATCAAAGCTTCATTAATTATCTTAACAATTTCTCAAAAACCAAAAAAAAAAAAAATAGTAGTCTAAGTTATTTTCTATTATTAAAAAAAATTAATTTTAAACTCATCTTAATGTTTTTCTTATTTAGTTTAGTTTAGAAAATAAATAAAAAACTCCTTAAAAAAATATGATTCGAGTTGTACATTTTATTATATAATTTAATTTATTTTGATTTAATTGCTAAGAGGTTTTAAATTAACGTTGTCGCTTAAAGCATTTGCGATTTAATAGAAGCATCTTTTAAACAAAAAAAAAAAAATTATGCTGTGCACATCAACTTTCTTTGTTTTTTTTAACTAGGCCATCCACATCAACATTTTTTGTGTCCAAAGCCATCCCCGTCAACTTAAAAGTTAAAACAGCTTCTATGAAAAAAAAAATTGACGTTAAAACAGCATTTTAAATAAATTTTGAATCATTGATTTAAACTACTTAAAGTTTTAATAATCTTGTGCAAAACAAAGTTGAGTACAAATAAATACAAAACAATATTTAAGCAGTAAATCGACACTCCAAAAGGCGACCACAAAGGGGCTAATTAAAAGTTATTTTCCCTAAATTGAAATAAAACTCATTTTACATATTTATCTCGAACATCGTAAAAACTATTCTTAAAAGTTAATTCAAACCCACACTAAAACGAATAAACAACACGAATCCAACTTTCATCCTTTTTCTTTTCATTTGCTGTCTATCTTTTCTCAATCTTGATCGTTGGATTAAGATTTCAATGGTCCAGATTTAATATATTATATAAATATTATTATTTTAAAAATATTATTTTTATAATACATAAAAAGTCTAGACCATTAAAATCTTAATCCAACGGTTAAGATTGAGAAAAGGACATGCAGCAGATGAGAAGGAAAAGGATGGAAGCCGGATCCAAACGATACTGTCCTTTATTCCAACTGGACAGTGAAGCTAAAATTTAGGCAAAAAAAAAAAGTAAGGGTTAATACAAATTTTGATTCTTGAAATTTGATTCAATTTTAGTTTTGGTCCCTCAAGTTTAGCCCGTTTATAATTGTTAGTCCCTCAAATTTAAAAAGGATTTGGTTCAACCATTGACAACGTTAATTCGTCCAATATGGTGCTAACATTGTTAAAATAGCATATGATTAATACAACTTTTGGTTCCTAAAGTTTTTTTGTCCCTCAAGTTTGGAATTGGTAGTTTTGGTCTCTTAAATTTAGTCCGTTTATAATCATTGGTCCCTCAAAATTGAAAAAGACTTGGTCTTTGCCTTTGACGACGTTAATTCATCTGACATGGTGCAAACACTGTTAAAATAATTTATATGTCATGCTTTTTTGGATAGCTGATATGATAAATATAATATAATATAATATATTGTGTTTGAAAAAAAAGGAAAATAGGCATCAAAACGAAACGCACAAGCCAAAACCTTTGAAACATAAATTTTTTTAAAGTTTGAATACGTTCTTTGCTTCACAAACTAGACTACCTTACCATTTCACACTAATTGTCTTTAAATACTTTAATTAATAGGTTAAAGGTTAATTTTGTTCCAAAAGTTGACATGGACGGGCAATTCAGAAGTTCTGGCTCGTGCGTTTTATTTTGATGCCCTTTTTTCTTTTTTTTTTTCTAGCACAATATTTTATATTATAGTATATTTTCCATATCAATTGTTCTAATATGAATGATACATAAACTATTTTAACGGTATTAGCGCCATGTTTGACAAATAAACGTTGTCAAAGGTAGGATTAAGTCCTTTTCAAATTTGAGGAACCAACGGTTATAAACGGACTAAATTTGAGAGACCAAAACTACTGATTTTAAATTCGAGGGACCAAAACCAAAATTGAGTCAAATTTTAAGGACTAAAAGTTGTATTAACCCTAAGTTATTTTAACGTGTTAGCCTCACGTCAGACGAATTAATACTGTCAAAAGTAAGACCAAGTCCTTTTTAAAATTAAAGGACTAACGGTTATAAAAGGACTAAACTTAAGGGACCAAAACCACCCATTTAAAATTTAAGAAACAAAAATCAAAAGGGTCAAATTTTAAAGAATAAAATTATATTAACTCAGAAAGAAAAAAGAAAGAAAAGAAACAAGGCTCGCCAGGGCAATACTTCCCGCACTCGCCTACCGATTCCGCGTTGCGTGACCTCTCCGCCCAGGAACCAGGGGTCGAAATCAACTTCCCTACACACCATGGCGGTTCTCAGAACCCTAGCGACGTCGTTAATGATCGTGATGACGGCGACGTTTGTTTTCGTGGACGCAGGAGACACGAACGGAGTGTATTCTCCGTGCATGGACTCTAATGTGGAGCGGTCTGATGGATTCAGCTTTGGAATTGCATTCGCACCGAAGGAAAAGTTCTTCGACAACAACACTCAGTTATCCCCCTGCGATAGTAGGCTTGCTCTCTCGTCTTCCAACTCTCAGATCTCTGTGTTCAGGCCCAAGGTCGATGAGATCTCACTCCTCACTATCAACTCCTCTTCTTTCCCTCCGGTTCGTTCCCTTTCTTGCTCTTTCTTAATTTCCGAGTGAAATTTCTGTATAGGCTGTTCGTTTCTCTAATGTGCAAAATTTCAGGAGATTTTCAGGACTGAATTCGATTGAGGAAAATTATTGTAGTATTCTGTTTCTTAGGGTTTTCGTAGAAATTTTCAGCGATTTTGCCGTTGTTGCTGTTGCCTATATAAGATTACAGATGATGAGGCGAGTTATTTGGTAGTCGATGGCGACTTCTTTATTGTTGATACTATTATTTTGCGATGTGCTGCTTAATAGAGAATTTGAATTATGGTGGTTTTGTGTAAGTGTGCAACCTTGCGCTCCTGGCCTTTGATAGCAGCAACAAAACAAATAATGATTTAATCTGCCCTCGTCGAGTTTAGGTTGTTCGGAGTAATATTGTGTGGTATTGTTCCAGCCGCCAATATCTTTTCCTAGCGAACATTATTGATAGATTGTTATTATTACATAAACAGGGTGCATTACCTTTCTAATGTTAGCTCTTTGGTGAACTCATTGAACTGTCATTTTTTGGTGGATTAATGTATATATGGCTCTACTTTCCTTGTCTCTGG
Source organism: Inga oerstediana (assembly GCA_963210345.1). NCBI lineage: Eukaryota > Viridiplantae > Streptophyta > Magnoliopsida > Fabales > Fabaceae > Inga > Inga oerstediana. The sequence goes on from OY723401.1 coordinate 11,423,822, forward strand.
GCATTCATTTAAGTTTTTGACGTGGCCAGGACACCTACGGCTATATGGTTGCTTTTGCTGGTAGAAGATATGCGGCAAGGTCTCCTCCTGCATTTGTTGCAAACAGCACGTATACTGTAACTAGTTTTACTCTTGTAAGGAGATAATGAAAGTTCTTTTCAATATTTTTTTTTATTTTCCATATAATTTTTTCAAGACCATAATCCTTATTGAGAAGCAACTGAAATTGGACTTCGCAGGTCCTTGAGTTTAAGAAGGGCAGGCTGCAAAACTTATATTGGAAGAGAGATGGTTGTGCTAAATGCTCAGGAAACTCTAACTTTGTCTGTCTCAACAATCAAGACTGTGCACTGAAGGCTTCCAGCTGCAAGGGCCGTGGAGGAACTGTGGATTGCAGTCTTGGGATACAAACGGCATTTTCTGGTACAGATAAGCACCTTTCGGTTCTCAATTCCTGGTATGAAGTAGAAAACCTCCGCCAGTATTCACTTTACGGCCTTTATTCGAATCTGAGGGATTCCCTCACTAGTGAGTATAACAAGTTTTTCTGATGCTCTTTAGGCAATATGTATATTTCATTTACGCTGTTATGGTGCGAGTCATGTGTTTGCTTACACCATCCATTTTCGGGTTTATATTCATGCACCAATTCCTGTTTCCCCTATCCAATCGAAACATAGTTGTGAGAACTGAAAACCATGGTGTGTAGATTTGTATATTAAAGTATGTCATCTTCATTTTGTACAATAGATTATGTATGAATTTGTTGCTCATCGTTGCTTGCCTTCAATATGGATCCAGGACGACTGACAAGTAGGCAGTCCTTGTTTGTTCTATAAAAAATGTGTTTCACACATATATACATTGATCTATCTTTTGCTTTGAAAGAGAAAAGAGGCTCTTTAGATAAATATATATCATGTAAAGGATAAATATTAAACACCTGTTACTGACCAGTTAAATGATTCAGCCCATGTTTGGGTAACAAGCTAAGCAGCGTCACTATCATTTTTCACCACCGTAATTCCCTTAATCCTGTTCCTACAGTTGGCAACCCAATGTCTCACCTAAACGTTCATCATTCTTCTCATTTTTCATTCACATAACCAACCAAAGCCATATCAGTAACATCAAAATGAATCAAGGATTTTCTGTCACGGAAGTATGGTGAATGAGGAATTAGGGATTCACTTGGCTGTTATTGTGGTGCTTAGGAGTTTTTATTTGCGAGCACCCCTTATAAATCTCTCGGTTTGCTATCCTTCTGCATTGTTTCATCTCACATTCTAGAACTTCACAAGTATTTGTCTAGCTTCATTCATGGATGGCCATACCTTCTTTCTCGTCTCCTTCACCTTCTTCAACAGCCCTACCTTCCTTTTTTTGAAGCTCGCTTTCTCAGATGCAGCATTCTCAATCACGTCAGCGTCTCCTTATTACCTTTGTTGTCTTGTTTTGCGTCTGCTTGATAAATGATTTCAAATTTATCTCTTGAATTTGAGTCATGGTTTTCATTTAGGGCCCAATTATATATATAAGTTTAATGTGACGCCAAATTCTTTTTCGACCACTTTTATTTTCTTTTCGTTTTGGGCTAAAATACAGTCTTGTTGATTAGTGATTACTCCAATTTTGAAGTGGTCGCATGAATAACAGACTAGACCACTAATTTGGGTTCGTAAGAACAGAAATATGATTGATTAATAATTCCTCTCACTAACCCAGTTGCCACTAGACTCGTTGATGAACGAATTCTAAAAGCCAGCTCATTCTAGCTTTCACTTTCCTAAATTTTTTTCTTTAGATCAATAAACTTCGAGTACAAAACGAATTCAGCAAGTTGTTTAAGTAATCGACACATTCTTGAAGACTTGCTTCCCACGTGGATCCTTTACTTTCTCACAAAATTGCAGAATTGTTTTCAAGCTTGGTATTCAAATATATCCTAGTTTGTTTCAAGCGTCTCCACTAATATATGAAACTTATGATTAAAAAAATGTTGCCTAACCCACAATAAATGCGCATTGATATTAAATAATTGTTCTTAGTGTCTTGCAATATTAATTATATATAGTTCGTGAACGCGCAGTGATAAAACGCCCAACTTGTGCTCCACTGGTGCCTCCGTCACAAAGAATTAAGAAAGTCACGAAGATACAGTTGCAGAAAATTAGTAAGCAGATTTTTCAATCTGCAATAATCCAGAGAAGATTCAAAGAAGATTTGTTTTTGTCTAAAATCTAATCAGCCCTAGATGGAAACGACATGGATATAGAAACGCTAATCCACTTGTTTGATGCTTAGTGGTGACCCCACTCCTAAACTTATCACACTTTTCATCCTTCACTCTGTCCAAATGGGGGGGGGGGGTAATAAGTCAAGCATGATTAACGTTAATTTCGGCTTAAACAGTGTTAGTTTACAAATTACAATCATATACTCCGTTGGAAACTTTTACACAATTAGCTATTTTACATCGGTTTTTTTTTTACCAGAGCTATTTTACATCAGTTAAAAAAAATAGTTGTTTCTTGTGAAAACTTACAATTATTTTTTAATAAGAGTCACTAGTTAAAGAAGTTTGGTTAATTAGTTACATTTCTTTTTCTGCCAGCAGTGTGAAAAAAAATGTTTTAAACAATATTTATTATATAATGAAATACCTAAAAGCTCCTTATATATAGTAGTAGTAGTAGACTAGTAATTTATTGGCAAAAAAAAGTAGTAGACTAGTAATTAACTTTGATGTTGCTGGAAAAAAAAGTAATTAACTTTTTTGTACCTTAGGCGCTGTTTGAAAGGCACAACTCAAATAATAGAACGGGACAATTAAGTACTGGCCAAAAAAAAAGAAAAAAGAATGGGACAATTAAGTAGTTAACGAAAGAGTTAGGTCCCATTTGATAGCCCCATTATATTGAATCCCACAAATACAAGAATTCATAACCTTAATTTCATTCCCAGCGGCACAGAAGATGAATTAAACATGTTCTTATTTATTATACCCTCAATTATTTTTGCGAATTCACAATAGTGGGAAGTTGAGGATATTTTTTCCCTTTTAATATGTTAGTTAAGCATATTATTTTTGTCGTGCTAATCTTCTTTGTTTTGAATCCAAACTAAATTAGAAAAGAAATTCCTGTGACGTTTTAAACCACTGCAAACATAATTTTTTTCCCCACTCACTGCAAACATAATTACTTTTATTGCACTCCTTTTCATTCATCATTCCCCCACCCCAACCCCTATTTTTATAACTTTCTTCGTTTCTGTGTACCTACCACGTTAAGTATTTTATATGCAATTGTTCAAAAATAATAAAACTCCAATAACCTTTACGATTTAGAATTGAGATATAAATTGCAGCTTAAGCACATAATATATCCATGACAAGACTTCCATATATTCTTGTTTTTTTTAATGTATAGTTATATGACTGATTGGTTAGATTTGAGCATTATCAAGCCTAATTGAGAATTATCCTCAAAAAAGTGTTTTTCTACTTTTACATGGATTCAAATTCAAGACTTTCTGTTTGAGCGAATAAAACCCCTTTCTCTGATTATGTATACATATAAATGTTTTATCCCAAAAAATACTAAAATTATTTGCGTGCGTGAAAAATGTTAGAAGTGGAATGTTTTAACTATGAGAGATCTCCTGTAAAAGTAGTTCAATCAAAACCATGTTTTTAATCGAGCATTCTACAAAGTAGAGAACCGAAAGAAGGCTATCTCCAATGTACGTGAAATAACATTTCCTGTATAACCACATGCATAAAGCTCACTTAATAATAATAAGAGAATCGACACGCAAGGGGAGAATTGTGAATAAATATTGTTTTAGCAAATTAATTGATGAATGTTATTTTGGAAGATCTGTTAAACATAAACGGAAGATATTTTGCATTCAATAAAAGATATTTTGCACATAATGAAATATTGTTTGTATATTCATATGAAAGATTTTTACACACAGAAAAGATTGTTTGCACACAATAAAATATTGTTTGTACACATAAAAAATTGTTTGCACGTTTGATAGTATTCAGCAATTAATTTATCTCAAAGATGTTTTTGGGCGATGTTCCCACACGCAAAACACCCATAAAAAAAAAAGCTAACAATAAAACAGTACTGGTTCTTAAATATATTGTTTATTTTTCAAATGCGTTTAAACTTTAAACCTCAACAATTGATCTCGATGGCCAGTTGCATCCTAAACCTAATAATTAATTATAATAATTTGGAAGAGAGATGGTGTGGTACACTGGTACGTACTCTAATCAATCCATCAAGTGGTGTAGCGTCAAAAGTTTTTAAATGGGAAAATTATTTTTAGATCCTAAATAAATAAGATATTATTATAAAAGTATCTGAAGATTGTAAAACACACTCAATAAATTGTGAATACACACTTTTAGAATTATAACCATGGACCTTTCTGATAATATCTTATTTACTTAGACTTAAGAGTGATTTTCCCTTTTTTTTAATTTGTCTGCACTGTGAAGTTTATATTTGTTGTTGCAGAGAGAGAGGGAGGGGTTGATTTGTCATAATGTCCACCACCTTTTCTTGTGAATAAATGTGATTTTGGACGCATGACCTTACCCTTTTCTTCATTTTTTATCATCGCTTGGGTCCCCTCCGCTGACCCTCACCTTTTGTGGATCTTCTTCCTCAATCGATCTCCCCCAATTAATTTGCCCTTCAGGTCTCTCTATTAATTACTCTTCTAATCCTTCATATAAGAAATACTATTACCTAATTTCATTATATCGAGAAAGTTGGTTGCGTTAATTAATCATCTTTTTTAATTCTCTCATTCCCTTTAATTCTTAATTATTGTTGAGGGAGCATGATCAATAAAGGTAAATTTAGAAAAAATTGATAAATATAAAATCTTTATCTTATATTTAGGATTAAGATCAACTTTCTAAATATATCTTATATTAATGTCCGGAGGGGAGTATGTAAATAAATTAAATCTTCTTAATACGATACTGTGGTTAAACACAATCATTGCTTCATTATTATTAATTTATTTGTTTATATCTTTTCATCTGCATTTGCATTATCAGAGTTCAGTACTGTTCTTGATATATAATGTTTATTAATTATATACAGATTAATAATCCGTTTTTGTTGCTTAGTGTAAGAGCAAATGAATGAAATGTGGGAATTTTATTAATATATTATAATTATTATTAGTTATTATTAATTAGGTAATTGATCAAAATATCTTGAATGTGACCCGTAAGTTAAATCCAAGTTCAATTCAGGATTAGAGTTATTGGCTATGAATATGATATATCTGATGGTGGGATAACACACTTTAGTTTACGGCCGATTGATATAAGTGTTAGAAAAACCTAGTCTGTTCATTTGAGGTTCCTTGGCTGGCAACAACTCTTAACCTAATTGTCATTATTGTGCCTTACAACCAGTCTAAAAGAGACCTAACTACTGTCTTTTGCCTTTACTTTTTTTTGTAGCTCTTTTCACCAGGATTTGTGAGTTCCTCTGTGATAAAAGTTTAGCGCTGGAAAGAGATATTCTTTATAAGTTTTCTGTTATTGATATAGAAAAATGTTTGTACTTTAATTTATGATTTATTTTGTATTCCATGAATTTTTGTCCTACATGAAATTCTTCACTCCCAACTTTGTCCCCATAGAATTTTTCGATATTTTTAAGTGCGTTGGTTATGCACTTATAATTTGTTTTCAACCTTACACTATAACATTTTTCCGTGGTCAAATTAAAGTTGATTTAACCTTTTTTGTTGATTTCATTAATTATATTGAACTTTAATTAGTTACGAGTAGGATCAAAATCCCAACTGCACTTTTATTACAGTTACATGTTGCACTAGTGCTGGCACCTCGATCGTGTTAATTAACTAGTCTTAAAAATTAAACCAACATTCTCTCTGAAAATTAAAGTAATTCTGCAAGTTAGACTTTTGGTCCCCCCAATTTGGATCTGGGGATAATCTAGACACGGATGAATGTTCTAGAGTCTAGGCTCTATGGGTTCCATGAAAGGAAATATTTGTGTCTTTCTCACCTATTAAATCATGTATGGCGCAGACTACTTTGCGTTAAGCGAAAGGTTAATTATGCCAAAATTAATATTTAATTATCTTCCATCCAGTTTAGTGACATACAGCTGGGAAGAGCTTATTTTCTGTGTAAGAAAACCCGCATGAGGTATATATAGTATTAAGGTCGCTCCTCAGTACTAACTGAGACGCTTATGTGATGCTCGAGCAATTCACACCAAACAAGGGAGACACTGTGCATATTTCAAGAAGCCAAGTGAGTGAGTTCACGATCTGTGAATTATTTGTTATAAATTTTGGTGTTTTATATGTATCACACTAGCATTGTTACTTTAAGTTCAAGTTCTCAATACATGCATATATATACATATATAGCTGTATCACTGTGAGAGTTGATGAAGAGTCATAATCAGTTGGGTTGACTTGCTTGGTTTATACACATCACCCACAAAAGCGATGTAAATATTTATAGATTATGGCTTGGTGGCTAGTTTGCTTTTAGAATCGTTCAACAATTAACATACCACTAATTCCTTTTCATTCGTACCTGTATCATCATCAGTAATAGTATCTATACCCTTATCATCGCCGTAATATGTGATTGCTGATTGCGCCTTGAATATTCATATGTCTTCGATCAAGTAAAATTAAAAGTTATTTACTTTCACTGTTTAATTAACATTCACATATATTTAATATAATTATCATATAACCCATAGAGATCAATATTATTTGGAGCTCTTGTAAGTTTTACTTTTAGCAGCACGCACGTACGTCGCCATGTGCTACTCCAATTATTAGCTCTAAAAGAGAGAGAGAGAGAGAGAGAGAGAGAGAGAGAGAGAGAGAGAGAGAGAGAGAGAGAGAGAGAGAGAGAGAGAGAGAGAGAGAGAGAGAGAGAGAGAGAGAGAGAGAGAGTGTGTGTGTGTGTGTGGAGAAATACGTAGAGCTAGCTAGATGGCCATCTTTAATTTGCTAGTCTCGTTTGTTAATAATTATCTTGAAAACTTTAAACAAACGACGTCATATATGATGCAGCTAGCAACATAGGGCGACACTTGTATATATATAAATGAAACTCACACAGGAGAAAAGAGGATATTAAGTTGTTGACTCATATTTGCTTAAGTTGGTGGAGAAGACATGAAAAAGAGTTGTAGTTTCTGATATAAATAGAAAGTAAGGAAGCTGGTGGGAGTAGGACGGCGAACAGCGAAGCATATAAATATATATACAAACGCGCGCGCGAGCGCATACATATTTAAGTGTGTGTTTGAATTAACTTTTTTTAATAATTTTTATGATTTATGAAGTAAGAGGGTAAAAAGAATTTTGTTTCAGGTTTCACAAATCATAATTTGAAATCATGGTTTGGAGACACACTAAACCAAAGGCGTTATGAATTAATATATCCACTTTATAGATACAACGTGCATGTCTCTTTCTTCCCTCACTAGTCACTATCCCCCACCCACATACCTCCTTACATATACTCTCTCTCTCTCTCTCTATATATATATATATCCTGTATCCATATGTGGCGTGGTGGTGGTGTCCGCTAATTAATTAATGTTTAATAAATATTATAAGAAGTGGGAAAAGCAGAGGAGGCTTAATTATTCTGAATCTATGTGGAATGCAAATGGAACTTGTTTCTCTACGTGCCCTTACGCTAGATTTCCACTTGGATGTTGGATCCCTTTCCCTCTCCACGCGTTACCATATAAAGCCATCTTCAACATACATTTCATTGATCGCTTTTATTCTCAGTTTTTGTCTTAGGGCTGTGTATACATTATGAATTACTTTCTCCTCTTAATATAATACCCTGTTGAGTTTTCTTTTGAGCGGTGCTTATTGAAATTAAATAAATTATTTTTAAGTATTTATATTTATCGTTTTTTTTAAATCAATTGTTGATTTATAAATTGATATATAATTTAATGATACACAAGATATGTTATGATTAAATAATTTATTTAGCTTTCTTAATATCTTTAAAAAGAGTCAGCTTGATCTTATATCAAGGATTGAGTGAATAAAACAAAAGTACATTCATTCATTGCCACTTGCATGCATGTCAACATGCGATCCTATATGTGATCAATTTAGTGTATCTAGCTCATTCGTCAACAAGAAACAATATATAATAAGATTTTGTTTAATTTCTTTTTATAGTACTGCCTTTTTTTTTTTTATCTTAAAAATAAGGCATCAATGCACTTTACTTCATCCCCAAGATTATAAGTTATTTTTGGAAGTTATCCCTATAAATTGCTCATATTAAAGGAGCTTTTATCGGTGGGGATAATAATTAAATGGGACATTGTATGAAAACTAACACACATTTAATTTATTACAAATAATTAAATTTAATTAGTTTCTTAATATTTATAAATTAATTATTTAGTTTATACACTTAGGATCAAAGAAAAATTATAGTGAATAAAAAAATCTCAAAAAGTATTACAAGAAAAGGAGGGGGACAAACCAGAAAAAGAAAAAAAAAAGGGGGGGGGGCTTTTTGAACTTTGATTGTCTTTAGTAGTGTAGATGATGAAGAAGTTTCTTAAATCGGAAGGAGTGGTTGTCTTTGTATTGCCTATTGGGTCCCATTATACCCCAACATGGCACTATTTTAGAAACCACTTCGCTGCACAAAGTTGGTTTTTTTCAGAGATGGGACACCAAAATTTCAAGAACCAAAGCTATATATGCAAACATGCTAATAAAGTTGCCGATTTGTTAAAGACTTGGTAAAATTAGAAGGGAAATCATGTGGGGATGTTCTTGCGTTGTTTATCTGTAAAGTTGAATTTTAAAAAATTAACAACCAAAAAACTTGTCATCTAATTATAACCTTAGCGAAGAAGCAAGATTCAGAGGAATCTAATGCCCAATATTCACCCTTCCTCTCACATGCTTTGTCCACTAGTCCAGTTTTAAAAAAGAAAAAAAAAATCATAGGAACATATTGATTAGTTTAATAAGCCATCTATAACGGGTAAGCTAATTCCAAGACTCCTGGAAGAAGTTAGATCACATTGATAATTAAATTAGTCAATAAGCCATAAGACAGTATATAACTCACCTTCTATCAAGTAATTAGTAAGTAACCATGCACTTATCTTTCCTTAAACTGCACAAAAATTATATCTTAATAGGAGACTGACTTTATTTGTTATTTAGTGGCGTGAGTGAGCTAATTATATAAACATTTTATATGATGAATTATTAGTATTATTTTTTAAAAATAAATCTATTGAGGATACTTTATAAAAGAACGGGAGATCGGTGTCTTTATTCACCTTCCTCACCATCGGATCAACTTCCAATAATTATGATTTGATATTTAATAATATTATTGCTATAATATTAAATATAAAAATACATATAGAGTAACTGCCAGTATTATTATATGATTTAATGAGGAGGGGGAAAGTGAAAAACGCAGGAAGCAAACGAGGTTTGTCACTTTGATTAATTATCATTCAATTTTATAATTCAATGACCCAATCAAATTAAGGCTTGACCTACCTACATGAGACAATTTATTGACCAATCATGCCCGTCCCGCCAATATATGCAAACACCTAATCCCTGGACTTAAGATCGCTTCAATGAGTTTTTTTCTCTCCAAACCACTGTTTAGAGAATCGGACCGGACCAGGTGGTCGGACCGGTTGGACCGTCGGCCGGTCATTGAAGTGGGCTGGATTTATGCATTGAGCCGTTTTTCTTAATGAGCCGTTTTGGACCGTCGTTTAGCCGGTTTTGAGGCGTCAACCGTTATTGAGCCGGAAACCGGACCGGTTTTTCAAAAACCGTCCGGTCCAATAAAAAAGTAGGAAATTTTTTTTTTTTGCAATTTTTTTTAAATTTGATGCTGAAAAAAAATTTTAAAAATGGCATATAAATTTTAGACATGTTATTTTATTTTATTAATATTATATGTTACTATTTTTTTCCCAAATATATTATATGTTACTAATTTTAATAATTTGGTTTGTTATAAACTATTTTATAAAAATGCTTTTGAAGAAAAAGGCAATGATGTTTATCCTCAAGCTAAGTGATATGGTCTAATATCTTTCAAGAAACTCATGCTTGGATCAATCAAGAACCACCAATATTTGGCAAGTCATGAAATTATTATTGTTAATACATTTTGTTAGGTTGATGATTGATTTAATGGTCTTCCTTAAATGATATTTTATTACTTTATTAATTTCATATGAAATTGGACTGAAGATTAATTGTAATATATAATATATATTATTTTTAAATTTAATTATTACGTCACCGGTTTGACCAAACGGCTCGACCGTTCCAACCGGTTGAACCATGACCCGTTGACCTTTCCGGCTCGACTTCCGGTCCGGCTTTTAAAACATTGCTCCAAACAGTCAATTTTATTTAGTATCCAAAAAAGAAGTATACATTTCACCAATAGGCAAAGTTAAAAACCCTTTAAAAAAAACTACCAATACAACCTAAGATAGATTCAATGAATTAACTGTCATTCATTTATTAATGTGGTTGTGAATTAATTGAAAGTGTTATATGGTAGAGATTGGAGACAGTGTTATCTAATTATCTATCTAATAAGGAGCATTAAAATCTAACAGCATGCATTTAATTACGCCAGGGGACCAAAGCAGGAAAGAGATTGGAGATAGTCTTCCGTTGTACCGGCCCTAAAAATTAAAACCAAGAAAGCCAAGAAAAAAGAGTGCAGCTTTTGGAGGGGGAAAAAAAGAAGGAAATGACAGACCCAACACACTATACCAATATCTGTGGTCTTTGCCATCAGTGGGGTTGTTGGATCAGCTACATGATGGATTAAGATTTGAATTTTTATTAAAAGAGGCGTCTATATTTAATATCTGACACTGACAGTATCTTAAATATAATTATATCTAATAAAAGTATACCTATATGTAACAATATATCTATATGTGTGTGTGGGGTCCTTCGTATCGTGATTGCTCTTTGACGTTTATTTTATATCCTTTAGCCAGTGGCCAAAATAATTAAGGTATATGGGCAATTATATAATAATAATAGCAGTTATTAGGTAAAGGTTGAAATCAGAAATAGGGATAACAAGAAAGGAAGCAATACTATAAAGAGATAATAGAGAGAGAATAAAAGGGTGGGCTTATATAGGATAAATACTATACGGATATGGAGGATACAGCTAAACCACAAATTTATTATTATTATTATTTAGTTGTTCAAAAAAAAAAAAAAAGCTGACGAGACAAAAATCTTGCTGAGTGTTCCCAATGGACAATGATGGAAAGAGGCAGCCACGAAGTCCTGTTAAATCCAGTTATTTTCTCTTTATTTTTCCTCTTACTCATGGTCGGCTTTTAATATAATAATCCCCATTAACATATTAATTACTCCTTCCCTTCAAAATATAGAATGTTTTTTTTATAAGAGATTCTCGGTTTATAATATAAGTGAGTTAGAGAGTTATGCTATTACTATCATTCTTCAGTTTTATCTCCGACTTTATTGTGTGGTGGCATATTGGATATTGAGAGAAATGAACAATGTGAGATAGATTTAAATAGGGATACGTTCAAAACAAATTAATTTACCATGTTGAATGAGCTAACTATTTATAATTTCCTTAGTTATGATGGGTAGTTGAAATTGACTTAAATTTACAATAATAATTAAAAGGGATGAATGAAATTAAATAAAGATAGTTGCTATTGCAAAAAAAAAAAGAAAGAAAGAAAGAAAGAAAGAAAGAAATATAGTTGGAATTTGTGATTATAAGAATATATTTGAAATTTATAAAGTCTTATATATTTTTATTAAAAGAGGGGGTACTGTTTTAGGCCTATAAATACACGATGGGTAAATTAAAATTTTTGATAAATTTGTGAGTGTATTGAAAATTAATCATTACTCCACTTAATTATTTAGCGCAGCATGTTTCTATGGTCAGATCATTGAAAATTTGAAATATTGAATGTTTAGTGACACGCCGAGAGGCCCCAGTTAGTGACAAGTAACAAAGAACACTAAACTTATGTTTGAATAGAAAAACAAAATTAGGGAGAAACTCTAAAAAATAATAAATCTATCTATTATTTATAAAAAATTTTCTTTCTAATATTCCCTTCCCGTATTTCCTGTCACTTTTCTTTTTATCCAAACATGGGGGTGTATTTACCATCGCATGTATGGATATTAAAAGAATTACTCAGATATCTATTTGTCAACTTATAAATGTGACGCCTGTGGAAGATATAATGAGTGTGTGAGTTGAGAAAAAAAAAAACATATAAACTCATTGATTTTATTTGTTAGGGAGGAGGAGGCTTTTAAAAGGATGACAGACTATAGGTGAAATAACATGCAGGGCATTTTCTAACCTGACTCAAGGAAAGTAATTAAAAATCACCCCAAAGTTGGATAAAATTGGAAATCCGTTTTTCTAGTTGCCAACAAATTGAAAAATTCTGGTATATAACCACGATAAAATAATGGAGAAAGTACGGAGCACAGTTTGAAAAAAAAAAAAAAAAAACCCTTGGGCTGTTAGTGTTGATAAGGTTGGGCAGGTGGCATCACAAAACAAACTAGAAATGAAACCAAGAGCTGAGTTAATACCTTACGTCAAGTGGATCAATTCTGTGATTAAAGAAGTTAAAAGGTAGATAGGAACAAGTTCTTTTCCTTAATGGGAGCAAAGCAGCCCTAGCAATTTGCTCATATTTTAAAAAATTGGAAGGCAGGTCATTAAGGGCTTGTTTGGCCTGAGGAGTGGGGAGGGAAAATGGTCGAAGGGAAAAATTTTTTTAATTGAATTTAAAGAAATTAGAGAAGTGGGGTTAAAAATTTTTAATTAATTTTTCTTATTCTTTTATCTCATATATTCTTTTTATTAAAATTTTATTACCCCACTTCTTCAATCTTTTAAAATTCAACTTATAAAATTTTTTCCTCCCCCTCCAAATCTCTCACACCAAACAGACCCTAAGGATTAGCTCCTGCGGGAATGGTAATGGCATTTTATCAATATATTAATATCAGAATATCTTTCTTTTTTTTAAAAAAAAAATAGAGTGGGTGACACTAATTATGTGTGACCTGCAATATTATGTTATTTTACACCGGGTTTAAATCCAATAACCCACCAACGGAAGTTGGCGCATATGGGTAAGCATCTGCGCCACACCAATCCGTTCCTGGGTTCGATCCCAGGAAACGGAAGGTGTAGAGAATTTCTGTTGGGAGCTCTCTCCCCTGGGGCGCCTCAAAGAGGTGAATTCTTGTCGGGCCTATCAGATTGGGGGCGCCAGAACTAGTCGGTTGTCGGGGGCCCATGTCGGTAAATCCGGCGTTGGCCTTCAGGTTAACGCCGGATACCTGGAAAGTGGGTGCACCGAAGGCCAAAAATGGTCCATTGCATAAACCATAAAAAAAAATCCAGTAACCCACTTTAATCATATTATATATTTTTGTATTTTAAATTTAAAAAAGGGGTGGGGTGGAGGGAGCACTCTTTTCCACTCTCTCGTGAATAGATGAGCCCTGCGTGTGAACACTAGATCCAATTTGTAATGAGTAAGCACCATATTCTTCTCTGTATATCAGTTTAATAAGTGTGTGCATTATAGCAATTTGTTTTTTTTTTTTAAGAAAGGCAACAAGCACATCCTTTAAAAAGTCCTTCTTTTTTTTATGCATGAAATTATGAGTTTAAATAATTGAAAGATAGTATAATGTGTGTGCCAGTTATGACTTATGACAGACAAAACAACATATTATATTTATCCATTGTTTATTACTATTTCAGTTAGCTGTTCGTGTCAGCTTTAAAAAGTGTTTTATCTACCATAAAACTCTGACTGTATATTTATTTTGTACAAGATGAAATCAATTTTTCATACTATATATTTAACTTGTACAAGGTAAACTCAGATTTTCATAACTAATCCCAGCGGACACTATTGATCGATATGATATAGTAGTTCCATATGTGTGACCAATTATATATATAGTTCATATATCATGAAATCCTCACATACTCACAAGTGTTTGGAAGCAAATCTTCTTATCATCTTATTTTCTTATTATCTCTTATGAGCCCATCTGAATTATTGATTAGGACGAGAGAGAAATCGAAAGAATGATAGTTTGATGATGTGACTCATTTTTAAACTTTTTAGATTGATTAGACAAATATAATTTAAAAATAATAAGAGATTATAAAAAAAGAGATAATGAGAGAAACCGTTCGATTTAAATTTTATTGTATGATTTATTTACGGAGCAAAGTGCAACGCAAAATACAATTTAAATTTTATTGTATGATTTATTTACGGAGCAAAGTGCAGCGCAAAATACAAGTGCATGCCACTTCATCCGCTCCCTGATTTTGTAACTTTCTAATTATAGTTTCCCAGCATCCGTATGTTTTTTTCCACCAGCCAATAAAAGGCATGTTTGGGAGAGCTTATTTTAAAAAAATAAGCCCAATTTACGCAAGCCGAGAAAAAACTCCTCTCACATACTTACCTCATATACCGTGAATCACGAATTATAAGTACTTATTGCCCAAAAATAAGCTCTTCCAAACGAACAAAAAAGCTCGACACGATTTGAAAACGCTCAAATTTGCACACGGCCTCATCTTAATATTTTATGCTCAATTTATTTCTTATGTTTCATGCCGTAAAAATGGAATAATAATTTCATGATAAAAAGTTATTAGTTTTCCAAATTCAAATTCAGCTAGAAATATATTCCCATGTAGAGCTAGTGAATAATATGGGAGGGGTCACTGCTGCTCCGGGGCTGTGACATAATTTTCCCCCCACTTCCTAAATGTTTTTTTACCGTCTCTTTATGTTATTAAATTTTATATAAAATGAGTGATATTTTAATATCTTATAGATAAAACACAGTATTGTTTTTAATTTTTTATGATTTTTAAAAGATTATCTATAAAAATCAGCTAAGTTTCTTTTTCATTAAAAATATTAAATCTTTGAAAAATAGTAGAAAATAGAGAGGAAACCGTTTCTTTACCCATAAAATATTAAAATGTCACTTATTTTAGGTAAAACATAATGAAATACAAAAACAAACAAAAAAAAATTTGGGAACTGGGAGGAAATTGTGACGTAGCATGAGGTACAGGGGCCCCTCCCGAATAAACTGCTACCTTATTTATATGATCTTTATTATAAGGCATCATCAACTATCAATTTTCACAAACAAATAAAAACAGTAAAAAATATTAAAATTATCCTAAAATTCAAATGATTTCAAATATTATCCTCATCTGCACTAAACTTATATATCATATTAATTATTACTCTTTTACTATTTAATTAAATATGGACAGACATAAAAAATAAATTAAATGCTTTTCTTAAAACTTATAAATACCTTATAAAAAAAATAAAAATACTTATTGTTGGTGCTCTTTGAGTACACAGTAAAAATTAAGAATATCGGAATACAGAGGGCAGCAGCATGTTTAAAAAATTACTGTAGGAGAAAATTTTGGATTATTGAGAATGGGAGAGAGAAACGAAGTGGGAGTGACGACAGAAATGATAAATGAAAAAAGAAAGAAAGAAAAAACAAAAATGAATAAAATAAATAAGGGTGGGGATGAAGAAGAAGAGGAGGGTGGCATGGTAATAAAGGACAGCCTTCATTGAAGATTTGAAGCCGAAGCCCATTGGTCGTTGGCGTCTACTTCCATTACACTTGGACGCTTTTATCTGCCGTCTTCCTTCCACTCTCCTCTCTCTCTCTCTCTCTCTCTCTCTCTCGGAGCTCGTGTGCTTCTGCTGCCTCTCATTCTTCCGACATCGTTCCAACCTAATGGGGTTTCTCTTCTTTCCTGTTGATTCCCATCCCATGTGAGTCTTTTCTCTTCTCCCCTTTATTCCAATTACTCACTCGCTCTTATCCTTCTCTAACTTCTCAGCTTTTCTTCTTCTTCTTCTCGCCCTTTTTCGTGCTTATCTGTATTTATCCATCTGTGGTTTATGGTCTCTTGTAGCCGCATATACTGGTTTCTGCTGTTTCTCTTCCTCTTTTAAGTTTTGAATTGTTTCTTGCTGGGGCTTTTTACGACAATCATTCTTTAGATCAATAAACTCTGCAGATTTTCTGTTCTAATATACCAGTATCTCTTGTTGATTCAGCTAGGCTTGAACTGTCGCTTCTGTTGAAGACTAGGTATTACTAAGGTAAAGCAGCGCTATTTTTCTGCAATCCTCTAATCTCCCCCTTTCTTTGTCCATTTTTTGAAAATCACTCAACAAGGTTTCCCTGCATATTTTCACTTGTTCAAATATACCAGTGGTTTTTATATTTAAATCTTTTCTTACAGGAATAAGTAGTGTACAGAAATTGGATAAATCGTCCATTGGATCATATTGGGGGTGTTTGTATGGCCATGCAAACTGTTTATTTCAAAGAAGCTGAAGGAACTACCCATAATTCCGCCGGCCACATGTCATCTGTAACTTCTGCCGCCTGGTGGAGCACGTTAGGGTCGCAAACAATTTTTGGCGACTCTTGTGGCCAAATGAAACCTTTTTCACTGGAGATTCCTAACTATGTAGACCAACTTGCTGCCAATAAGCAAGCAGGAAGAGGAGGTGAACAAGTGTTTGATAAAGGACACACCACCCAGTTCGCTATCTTTTCTGGTAATCTTGTACTTTTATTTAGAAGTTGAATCTAGCTCCTAGCTTATGGCTGAATTTTAGAAGTTTTATGACCTTAACAAAAAAGGACATGACTAACAAGTTCCCGTTTATCTTCCCGCCGAAATTTTCTGAGATAAATATCCTGTAAGGTGGCCTATGATAGATGAAGACATAAATGGTACATTTTGTTTGTCTCAGAATATTAAATAGAGGGAAATTAGTACTCTGTTTTCAGGTTTTCGCTAGATCTCATTTTTGTTCAAATATAAATCCCATTTCTTACAGTCCCGCCTTCCCTCTTTGAATAGCTGAGTTGACTTACAATAAAATAAATCTGGGTTCTTACCGCCAGTTTGATAACAAACGCCTTATCTTAATACTACCTGGCAATCCCCCCCCCCCTCCCTCTCTCTAATTAAAACGAAGCACAAGCATTCTAGAAAGAAAGATATGATAACAGCGAAGCTTGTTTAGGATGGTGGGCTCTTTACCAGGGCCACATTGAAATGAGCTATGATCTATATGAAAGACCTGAATTTGGATGCTTCTTTTAAGGGTGCTGATTTGAGCATTGCAATAATAGGAGACTTGATTTAAGTACTTCTGGAGATATTCTTCCGCTGTTACCTCATAGAGATTTCTTCTTTGCCATATCATGGCCTTCAGTTGCTGATATGCTTCGGGAGGAAGTGGATACATTTGATAGAGACACTTAAACTAGGGAAAGACATATAACTTTTTTTGATAAGTTTTTCCTCCTTGAATGAAATACCTTTCAAGGCCAATTAAATCTTGTTACTTAACACACTGGCAAAGCATTAGGTGAAACTGATTTGATGCATAAGTGTATCTGTATTGATTACAGCTGGATGGAAACAGTGTAATGATTGAGAGTTTTTGGGAAAGAGGCTTGTATCAATTGGATACGTTCACTGGACTTAAACTCTGCTAGAAGAGAGAGAATAAATATTTTAATCTCCCCCTTCCTTCCGCTCTGCCTATTTTTCATTTTTTCTTATACTGACTTGAAAGTTCCATGAAGCAAAGGATCTGGCAATCTAGTTATCAGGAAGTTCTATTTATTAGCTCTTAATGAGCAGATAAAACAGGATTTTTCTTTTACTTCGATCCGCTGACTGCAAACACAGTTGATAAGATCTTTCTTAATGATTATGGGCGTAAGGTTGGAATCTAAAATTATGCTCCCATTTAGTTTTTGGTTGCTTCAATTTATGTCAGAGGTATTTCTTTTTCTAAATTTTCAAGCGAGAATTATTGTCTTGTCACTTAAAAATCCACCTGTGATTAACTAGTCAAATATTTTTTCTTCAGATGATTGTAAAATGTCAGGTGGTCAGAAGTCTCAAACTGGCATGTCACTTCAGTCATCAATTCCTGATCCTCACACTCGTGTTGAGCTGGGAATTAATCAGCCTGTGGTAAAATTCCTCACAAAATGACCCCTTTGATGCTTTATTATTTTATTTTGATTTCTGGCAGGACTTCGCATTTCTTTGTCCCTTTTTACGTTGTAGATCTGTGCAAAATATCCTTATATGGATCAATTTTATGGGCTCTTCTCAGCTTATGGACCTCAAATTCCGGTCAGTCCTTACTCCATCAGCATCTAAATTTTCATAAACCGTGGTATTGTTTTAACAGGCTTGCATGGTAGATTTGTTCTTATCAATTCATAGTAACATAGTGTAGCCATATAAGAGAGAGCCAATTTTTGTGTAACTCTAAAGTATGGTCTACTTTAATTGGGCTTTTAACTTACAGATCTTAAATTCCGGTCAGTCTTTACTCCGTCATCACCTTAGTCTATATAAACTATGCTATCCTTTTAACTTCAATTACATGGGATATTGTTTTGTCAATTCACAGTCACGCTGTGTAACCATAGATGAGAGAGTTAATTTTTGAATAATGCTCTGAAGTTTGTCTAGTTTGACTGTGTTTGGAGAAAAGTTGTAGTTGATTTTGTGTTCTTCATTGTATATAGCTTCTAATTCCTTGATTTTAAGCCTCGAGTGACATTCATATAAATAACAAGGGATGACCATGGGCAGGTCAATATATTTGCCTTCCCCTGCCTCATTTACCGAGTAAAAGTTTCTCCGCACCTATGAAGTCCCTGAAATCCTAGTCACTGAGCATTCACCCAAAAAAAAAAAAAATCATAACGAACAGGTTTTCTAAAGTTGATAGTCGCCGCCGCCGGAAGGAATAAAATATATTACAGTGGTTAATGGTTAATCTACATAGTGTATATAAATGCATTATGATTTTGGATTCTTTTTGTGTGTTGGCCGTTGGGGGCGGGTGGGGGAGTGTCACACCATCTAGATTGAACTCATCAATACCGCTGTTCTGACCAAAGTGGGTAAATAGTCATAGATATCAAAGAATATGATAATTTTGCTCATCCCTCATACAAAGTGTAATTCATGTGGCATTATTCTTTTGTTTTTGGTTACCTCTTGGTAATGTGCTATACAGTTTCTGCTAATTTGTGAATTCTGATTCAAAGTTTTATATCTTTATAACGAAATCAGGGCCGTATGATGCTGCCGCTTAACATGGCATCTGATGATGGACCGATTTATGTTAATGCTAAGCAGTACCATGGAATCATCCGGCGTCGGCAGTCCCGTGCAAAGGCCGTGATGGAGAATAAATTGACCACACGTCGTAAGGTATAATCTCTTGTAGTATCATAATTTGACCTTGAAACACTAGCTGTGGTGTTACCAAATCAATGTGGAGTTGTGGCCAGTGGCACATAATGATTGTCAGGCTGCTGAGCAGTAACAAGTTGATATGGTTTTGATGAAATGACTTCTCTCCTCAATCTTAAGCAAGAGTTAGATAACCAAGAAATAGTTATGGTGATTTAGATTTGCTTGGTATTAATCATCAACAATCAAATACCTTCATCTTCATCCAATGGTCACTCTTGATTTACAGCCTTATATGCACGAATCACGCCATCTCCATGCAATGCGCCGCCCAAGGGGATGCGGTGGTCGGTTCCTGAACACGAAAAAATCGAAGAGCGGCGGCAACGTAAGAAGTGGAAGTGAAGGGAACAAAACTGGTGATGGTCAATTGCTGTCCACTGGTTCTCAAAGCTCTGAATTGCTGCAGTCGTCAAAGGATACAGGTGGCAGCAGTCCTCACATGTGTGGGTCAGAGGTAACTAGCATGTTCACAAGGGGAGGTCTTGATCACGGCTTCCCATTCAACCATCTTGGACCAGCTGTTCATCACACTCTTGCAGGCATGATGAATGGTCACGGCGGCAGCAGCGGCATGGTTATGCCCACCAAATGGGTTGCAGCACCAGGAAAGTGCTGCAGCCTTGAAATTTGACATTGGCAAGGACACACGGTGGGATTGGTGCACCAACAACGTTGTCCCAAATCCCCCATCCTTGCCCCAACCAGATGAAGAAGCTTTGTTTGTTGTGACAAGTTTCGTATGTGAGGGTCTCTCCGACATCTGGATTGAAGGCAAATCATTCTTGGCTCATGAAAATTTGCTGGCAATTCGTCCTTGGCTCATTGTTATTACTAGTATTATCTATAGAACTGCTACTCTCTGCCTTCCCCCTCAGTCCTGTATGCCTTCGGCCTGTTTATACATCACTTGGTGCTGATGACTTGATATCCTGAAATGGGGTGGGCTGTGTAACGCGTTGTGTGTTTGTTAGAATAAGTGTGTGGAACTCTAGTTTGCACATGTGCGCTTTGGAACTTAACTTCGTGAGATGTGGTGGTGTTTTATTCCAGACCTGACTTTGTGAATCTATGTACCATACAACTTGGCCTGTGATGTTTGTTTGAGGAATAAAACATTTGTCTGTATCTGGACTCCCTGCAGTTGATTCTCTCTAGAAAGTGCAAACTTTCTGTATAAAAATCTTGCACCATGTTTGGTTTATGTCGGTGTGAAATGTGATGACACGGAGAAGAAAAACGGAGGTCAGAAAAATCCGTGTTTGACTACAAAAATTCTTGCTGTTTCTTCCATTTAAATCGAGGCTGAAAGTTGGACTACTTATTATTGTGTGCTATTTTAAAAATAAAATCTATAATTTTAGATTAAATTATCAACTATCTATTTAAGAATGTGGTGTTAATGATCAACAAGTTGTTGATTAAAATGGTAAGCAGTTTTACTTTGTAAAGTGTAAAATACAAATTTGAATTTCAGAAAGAGTACTTGTTGAGTGGGTTTTAACCTTTAAGCTTCTGATTTAAAAAAGATTAGTATGAAGTTTAAAATGAATTGAGGATATTTTGGGTTAAAAAATTAAAAAAGAATGATGTGTCAATGATTTCATGACACAGTGCATATGCATCTTTCTCAAAATGGGAGGTTATAAGTTCTATCCTTGGTGATCTGTGGGATGCCCTAGGAGAGGGGTTGTGTTTAAATTGCCTCTATTTTTTTAAGGGCTTGTTTGGTATGAGGGGAGGGGATAAAAAGTAAGTGGAAAGAAGATATTTTTGAATTGGATTTAAAAAAATAAGAAAAGTTGGGTTAAAAGTTTTTAACTAACTTTTATTACTCTTTTATCTTACGTCTCCTCTTTATTAAAATCTTGTAACCACACTTCTCCAATTTTCTTAAATTCAAGTTATAAAATTTTTTCTTCCCCTCCATTTCCCTTCAAATCCGCCGTTAATATAATGTTTAATATTTATAATTTACATTCATTTTAGTTTTGATTCCTGTTGTTTCCAACCATAAGTTTTGGTTCCTCAAATTTCTTTCCATTAAAACCGTTAGTCCTTATAATTTAATAAGGACTTGAACAGTGTTAACTATGCTGATGTGTCATTAATACTGTTAGTTTTGCTGATGTGGTTTGATGACTAGGAAGATGACATGGCAAAATGAATTATAAAGTTATAATTTAAAAACAATTAATGATAAAAACAAATTCCTCTCCCTAGATTTGAGTTTCTCTTGCTCTTCGTCAAGAAAAAGATCTAGCTTTTGCCTACAACAATGGCATTGAGAATCCTTTAAGGAATTTGTGGGCATATCTCTAATCCTAAATATAAGATAAAATTGAATTTTTTTGGAAAGATTAATTGTTCGTTTGGGATAACTTATTTTTGAGCAATAAGTGTTTGTAAATCGTGATTTATGGTATACGAGGTAAGTATAAGAAAGGAGTTTTATGTCAACTTAAGTAATAAGTGTTTATTCTTGAAAAATAAGCTAATCCAAACATGCTTTAAGGAAACTGAATAAGTTATTTAATCATATCCTATGTTATGTATCCTTAGATTATATATTAGTTTATTAGTCAAACTAATTAGTTTGAAGAAAAAAAATATAAATATAAATACTTTAAAGTAATTTAATTAACTTCCTTAATTTTTCCAAAAAAATCAAGGAACAAAAAACCGGACCGGGTAATGAACCGGTCATGGTACAGGTTCAAGGGTTAATGGGTCAACTGGGGTCTAACCAGTGATCGAACCGGTAATCGAACCGGTCATATTAAAATATTATAATTTATTAGTGACAATATATATATTAATATATGTTTAAACTTCTATAGATAAAAATGAATATCTTTACAAAAAATGCTTAAAATCTATTAGTATTAGTTATGATGCCTATACTTATGCAATGATATCTCCTTTCCTATAATTATTATATCCTTTTAAATAGGTTTTTTCATCATCATCTTTTTTTTTTAGATTTATTCTTTCTTTACTTATTTTTCTCTTCATCTTGGTCATCAATCTTTCATTTTTTCCTAAAAAATAGTGCGAGATAATAGTTGGAAAATTTTTAACAAAAAATAAAAATAAAAAGGAAACCGGTCCAACCAGTGAACCACCGGTTCTGACCGGTTCTTGGCCGGTTCGACCAGTTCCTGACCGGTTCACGGTCTAATGGTTGAACCAGATCGGACCACTGACCGGTTCCCAGTTCAACTGGTCGAATCGGCCGGTCCGGTCTGGTTTTTTGTACTATGAAAAAAATCAACTCTGTCTTATAATTAGGACTGGAGGGAGTACTCTTCTGCACAATTTCGCAGTATTTATGCAATATAAATCCTTGACGACACCGTTCTGATTTTGTTCGGAAAACTCAAGACTTCCTCTGAGAATGGTTTCAGTTGATAATAGTAATCCCAATAATGAAATCGAGGAAGCAAAAAATACTGAAATAAAGATTCTGCTGAAATTTTTGAAATTTCAGCTTCACCGGAGACCACTATGAGCGGTGACAATCCTGTGAGAGAGTTTCAAGGTTACGGGCAATTTTATTTTAAAAGTTTTTTGAGGTCCAATTTTATCCTGAAAGTGTCAACAAAGAGGTAATTTTGCCCCACCCGTTATCTCAGTTAATTTTAACCTTTAGTTGACCAAATATGTTTAAATGACAGTTCACATGTCATTCACTTCATTTTTGTTAAGGTGAAAATTTGCTCTGAAAGTTTTAAATCTAACTTTGAAAAAAATAAAGTAGATGACATATAGATTTTTGGGGAAAATTTGCAAATTAACAAAAATGACATGGATGATATATGGACTGCCAGCTCAGCATATTTGATCAACTAACTGTCACAATTAAGTGCCTGTTTGGATTAACGGTAGAGAAGTAACTTTTTTTCAATCTAACTTTTGCAAAAGTCAGATTGTAAATGTGATTTGTATTTGGATTGGCGGTGACAGAAGTGGTTTTTTTTTTTTCTATCCTTGGACCTATTTAGATTAGTATTTGAAAAGCTCATTTAAGTGAAAAATGACTGAAAATGACATGAACCTTATTGAATACTACATATGTATATATTGTTTGTATATATTAT
Organism: Inga oerstediana; assembly: GCA_963210345.1. Taxonomy (NCBI): domain Eukaryota; kingdom Viridiplantae; phylum Streptophyta; class Magnoliopsida; order Fabales; family Fabaceae; genus Inga; species Inga oerstediana. The sequence goes on from OY723401.1 coordinate 11,447,432, forward strand.
GATAATTGATGAGAAAAAATGTAAATAAAATTTTATAAAATAAAAAAAAAGTTCAGAAGTAGTAAAGAATTTGAAAGGCAATAAATGGCCCTAATGGTCAGAAGTCGCTCAGAAGCAGTAAAGAAGCACCTAGAGGTGGCTTATTGTAGAAGCTACTTTTTTCTGTAAAGCCTAGTGGATAATACGCATTCCCAAACGGTACATTATATGCCAATTGGGCTTCTCATGTCCAACTAAGCTTTTTTCCTTCTATACCGTGTTCCCAAACAGACCCTAACTGAGTTAACAGTCAGGACAAAATTGCCCCCTTTTTAACACTTTCAAGGCAAAATTATCCCCCAAAAAACTTCAGAAGTAAAATTACACATAAAAAAAACTTCCAGAACAAAATTACCTTTTAACCAAAGTTTCAAAACGCCGTGAGAATATATAATGAACCCACAAGAGGAAGGCCCTGGGCATGAGATTGAAGGCCTAAATAGAGGGTCCAAGTCAAGCGAGGCTACAAAATAAGAAGATCAACCGGGAAGCTAGGAGAAATTGATGAGGTGAGGTAAATCACGATGTCAGGTGCTCTCGCTCTCTCTAAGAAAACATTTTTGGCGAAGCCTTCTTCTCAGGAAGAGGACGATTTACTGATGCGAAGTAATAAGAAAATTAAGAATGTGAATGGGAGTAAAGGAGAATGGAGCAACATACTCCAAGGTAATTGGCCAAAACTGGGGGCTAGCGGAAGTGAGTATGGAGTGGGAGGACCTTCGATTGCGGATGAACTGAAGGGCACTGATAGCAAGGTAGAAAGCTCGGATGATGATATAGAGAATGAAGAAGGAAATAATATAGACGACAATATGTCCGAGGCTTCTGATATAGATAAACCATTTTGCAGGACGAGAGAAGATTCAAAAAGGAACTTTCCTACCTTCTCATTCTCAGGGAAAACAAAAAAGTGACTTTACAGAGCATGGAGGAAAGCTATGATTGTGAAGCTGTTGGATATGAGTATTGGGTATAAGGCTCTTTATTACCGACTACAATCATGGTGGGCGAAGAAAGGAGTCATCAGTCTCATAAATATTGGCCATGGATTTTATGTGGTCAAGCTATATAATAGAGAGAATTATTTTAATGCCTTAACTGTATTTCCATGGATGATATACGATCACTACCTGACAGTGCGCCCATGGGAGCCAAACTTTCAGTCATTAAGGGCCAAGATAGATAAAGTGGCTGTCTGGTTCGTTTGCCACAATTGTCGCCAGAATATTATGATAAAGAAGCTCTTTCTTTCATTGAAAACAGAATAGGGACAACTATCAAGGTTGATATGAATATGTCCTATCAGCTACGTGGTTACTATGCTCGTATTTATGTGTTGGTAGATTTAAGTAAGCAGCTTATGACAGGTTTTCATCTTGATAATGAGGATTATTACTTAGAATATGAGGGCCTCCATCTCCTTTGCTCAGGATGTGGTGTCTATAGGTATTCACAAGAATTATGTCCTGTAAAGAAAAGTACTGTGAAGGCAGATATGGTTATGAATGATGAGCAGATTAAACGTGTTAATGAACAAGGCCTAATTATTGAGGAACAGAGTATTATCCAGGACCATTGGCGTGTGGTTCAGAAACCGCACTGGCAAAGGAAGACAAAGGATAGCCGGTCTGATGGTCCCCTACAGCAGAACCAAGGCTCACATTTCTCGGTGCTGGTAGAGGAAGAGGGAGGTAATCTGGGGAATATGGAGACTAACGGTCCTGCAGAGGCATTAGTCGTACGACGATCAGAAAAGGAGGATCAACACTATCAACCCATAACATTTGTATGACCATCAAAACAAATGAGCAAAGGGTCGTTTGAGAAGAACATAACAGTGGAGAAAGAGACAAATGAGGGGATTTTAAAGGAGGTAGTGGGAAAAGTCAAGGGAAATATCATAAAGAGAAGGAGTGAAAAAAGATCAAGGGACATGATGAGGTGTGACAAGGGGAAGGACGAGATTCTGTTACTCACGGTGGGGGAGGAGAGAGAGGAAGAAAATGCACAAAAGGAATTAGCTGAGAGGGACTTTATCGGAAGGGTTCGGAGAGGGGATAATCAAGAAGTAGAGATGGGGGAGGAGTCTTATGAACCGGCCCATTATAATAGCCCGGATGACATAAGGGAGGAAGAGATTGACCCAGGAGACCCAATGGATGGGCTTTTAAATTCTAGCCCAATGATTGAAGGAATCTATGGGAGCGGAGCAAATGTGGGAACTGTGGTGCCTGATACCCAATACTCACAAGAGTATTAAATGGGCTTCATGATGTGATGCGGGTTACTAATCTTTTTTAAAATATTTTAATGGATAGTATTATTTATTGGAACTCTAGGGGGCTTGTGATAAGGGCCTCCTACGAAATTCAAAGGCCATTTTTAATAGACCTCGCCCAAGTATGATGTGCTTGCTGAGACTAGATGTTCTGATGGATCCCGTTTTAAGAGCTTGAATAAATTGGGGTTTGATTCCATAAGATTCATTCCAAGTAATGGTCGATCAGGTGGATTGGTAGTGGTGTGGAATAGTAACACAATCCATGTAAATGTTTTAGATGAGGAAATACTAGAGCTGGGAAATCGGGCTGAGCCTGTCGGGCCGGCCCGTTTAAGCCCTGTTAAGTCTTGGGCCGGGCTTGTAAATTAGAGCCTCCAAAGGAAGTCTGGCCTAAAAGGGCTAGCCCTATAGGATCGGCCCGTTAGGCCCTTTTAATTTTCTTTTGCCCCTACCCCCTCCCTAGTCGCCCCTTGTCTAAAAATTCTTGATATTTTTACTCTTCAAGTAGAGCCTACTACACAAAGTGAAGCACAATCAAATATCCTTCAAATTGATGATAGTGGTGAAGAAGATGAAAATGATAGTCGTCATACTAATATTGTGTAGAGGTTAGAATATTTAGTTTCTTGCCTTCTCATGCTTTGGTCTTTATGTGAGTTATTATAGGCATGATTTTACTTTTGTTTATGCATTAGTAACTGTGTTTATTTCTTGCGTGAGACATGTTTAAACTTTAATGTTGACAACATTTATCTGTTAAATTAGAACTTTGTATATCCCTCTAAAAGAAAATATGTAGGAAAAATAATTAAATATTGTGAAAAGGACTTCTCGGCCCTGGCCCTAATGCTCTTGGGCCGGGCTTTGAAAAACTGTAATTTTCCTGACCCCGGGCCCTTTAGGGCCGGGCCGGTCCTGATTCCCAGCTCTAGGAAAGACAATTATTTCATCTTAAATGTTGCTTTATTTCTTCTTGAATGTTGCTTTATGGAAAGACAATTATTTCATCTTGAACATACTTTCTCCAAGCTTGATACGGTGACTAATTTGTTGGAAATTGATAGAACTACGTTGAGTAATCTATCTGTAATACCAAATGAAGCAGAAATAAGAAGTGCATTGTTTTCAATGGGTCCCTATAAAGCCCCTGGATATGATGGATTTTCACCAATATTTTTTCAACCGAATTAGAGTGTGGTGGGGAGGACATTATGTGACTTTGTCAAGTCTGTTTTTGATAGGAAAATTGCTATATCAAAGGCTAATAAAACTCTGATTTCTCTAATTTCAAAGAAAGAAAACCCACAGCTGGTGAGTGAGTTTAGACTAATATCCCTTTGCTCGGTACATTATAAATGCATCTTAAAGGTGATCACTAATCGATTAAAAAGGGTTATAGACAAATTGATTTCCCCATTTCAAACCATTTTTATTAAGGGGAGGCGCATTCAAGATAATATAATTGTTGGTCAGGAAATATTGCATATAATGAAGAAGGTGAAAGGTAGAAAAGGACTAATGGCTTGGAAGATTGATTTGGAAAAAGCCTACGACAGAATTAGATGGGACTTCCTTTGAGAGGTGCTAGTTGATGTGGGGATGGATGACAAATTTATTAGTCTAATCATGGAATGCATTTCATCTATATCTTATAATGTCCTTTGGAATGGTTCCCAAACTACCTACTTTAATGCTCAAAGGGGCCTTAGGTAGGGTGACCCAATATCGCCTTATCTGTTTGTCCTTTATATAGATAGATTGTCACATGTTATCAATGATGCAGTAGAAGCAGGGCAATGGAAGCTGATTACCATAATGAGAGAGGGACCAACGGTTTCACACTTGATGTTTGCTGATGACCTCCTCCTTTTTAGGGTAGCTACTGAGGAGCAAGCTAAATGTATGTTGCTATGCCTTGATAAATTCTGCCAAGCGTCTGGAGCAAAAATCAGTAAAGCTAAGTCTTCAATCTTTTGTTCACCTAAAGTTCCAAAATCTTGTAAAAGGAAAATCAACATACTTGCAAGTATGAAAATTTCATGCGACATTGGGAAGTATCTTGGATTCCCTTTGTCACGGAAAAGAAAACCATCTGAGACATTTTACTATATAGTGGAGAGTTAAAGTTAAACTATTGGCTTGGAAGATGAGCTCACTGTCAATGGCAGGAAGAATAACATTGGCAAGATCAGTTTTAAACTCAGTCCCAATGTATCCAATGCAAGTGGCAAAAATACCTTTGAGTATTTGTAATGAAGTGGAGAAATTACAAAGAGCTTTCATATGGGGGTCAACCGAAGGGAATCATGACTTTCACTCTATTGGGTGAATTAGATAACTCTCTTTAAACAATATGGAGGATTGGGCTTTAAGAAGTTGGCTTCTGTTATAGAGCTTGTGGCACTAAACTTGCTTGGCAACTCACATTGGGTTTAAAGAGGTTATGGGTGGATATATTGCTCCATAAATATTTGTTAAGGAATGAGTCAAGACCTGGGGACTCTCAACTCTGGAAGTTTGTTAGCCAACAACAGGACATTATTGAGATGGGAACAAGATGGCACATTAGCAATGGCCAGTCTGTTAGCTTCTTTAATGACCATTGGTTATTCCAGAACAAGAAGATCAACAACCTATGCTTGAGAAGCCTTACACAAGAAGAGTACAGTAGCTCAATGGTAGAATGGATGAGTCATGGTACATGGGACTTTTAATGATTGTCCAATGTGGTTAGAAGTGAGGTCATCCAGCGTTTAATTTCTATGCTACCACCTATATCAGAAGCAGGTGATGATATTATCTCATGGAATGCAACTAATGATGGTTCCTTTCCACTTAAGAGTGCTTATTTATCATTGAACCAAATCCAGAGAATATGTATAACACTGTGTATAAACATATTTGGAAATAGCATGGCGCAGAAAGAATTAGAGTTTTTATGTAGAAAGCATTCAACAATAAGCTTCTAACAAATCTATAGAGGAGTAAGTGGTCACAAACTTCATCAATATGCAGCTGGTGTAATGCGGTAGATGAGGATATCCTCCATATTCTATGTGATTGTGAATAAGCTAGAAAGCTTTGGCATCAGACTGTTAGTCCCAGGTATCAAGCACAATTCTTCGCATATACTCTTCGGGACTAGTTTGGTCTTAACTTGAAGAGAGATCTGGGCTTAGCCTGTAGTTCAGAATGTGATCTATTTTAGGGTATGGCTATATGGTATTTATGAAATAGTCTTGGAGAAACCAATTTCAGTTTAAAGAAAACTTTAACAAGCCAATTACTCCGGGGGAGGTCATATTAAAATCCTAGAAGAACTTTGTCCAACTACATGATCAAGTTAATATAATAGATAGATCTCTACCAGTTGAACCTCATTGGTGCCCCCACCAATTGATTGGGCGAAAATCAATGTAGATGGTGCTAGAACGACACATAGTGGGAAAGTTGGATGTGGGGGTGTTATTAGAAATCATGAGGGAGGTTGGATTATGGGTTTCACTTATTTTATTGGAGACTGCAGTGTGTTTGAGGCAGAAGAATGGGCGGTCTTTAAAGGACTCCAGCTAGTATAGGATTTGGGATTTCGCAAGGTCATTTTGGAATTGGATGCTAAAGCACTTGTTGATATGCTTTCAAATAGAAGTAGTCTCAAGTCTGGGAGTTTGCTGTCTATACAGCTCCTAAATCTCATGGAACAAGCATGAGAGCTCCGGTTGCGTTATGTGGCTAGGGCCTATAATTGGGTTGCAGATCATTTAGCCAAGATTGGCTTATCTAAGTTATGTATTCTTAAGGAATGTCCGAATCAGCTGCGGACTATTGTTGATAGCGAGTATATGGGATCTAATTCCTCTGATATTTTAATTTAGTAATTATGGGCTTAGCCCTCTTCAGTATAAAAAAAATAAATTGATGAGGTGGGTCTAATATAATAGGACGAAAACGGTTAGAGGCTGGGTGTGAAAGATTTGGTGAATTCCTCTCCCTCTGACCATTCTAATCTTTGTGTTCCTCTCTGGTGAAATCTTTTTGTTCCTCTTTTCGTTCTCTAGATTTCTATTGTTCTATTATTTTTGATTTAATGTATTTGATTCATTGAATTTCTTGGAGTTATATTGAGATATCAATATAGATTTGGATCATTTTGTGTTATTGATTTAGTGTTAAATTTAACCATAGCATTTTGGTGCTTTCATTGCTTTAGAACTCTCATGGCTGACAATACACGTTTGAAGGAGCTTTAAAATGATATGAAAGGTCTATGAGCTCGTTGAAGCTGCTAAGGATTGATTTGAGCAAATCCTAAAAGAATGAATTATGGAAAAATAGATTAGTTATTCCTCCTGATGATTTGACTTTGATTTATAAGATCCTAGATGAATTTTACTCCTCTATCATCAAGGGTCATGTCAGTTTCCTCCGTACCTTCCATCGGCCAGCCACTCTCTTCTTTTGGACTAATATGAGGCTTGATATTTGTCGGTTTATTAGACAATGTCTGATATGCCAGCAGGCCAAGGTCTCTCAATTACACCCTAGTGGTCTCCTGAATTTATTACCTATACCCGTGAGGATTTGGGAAGATGTGGCCATGGATTTCATTACAGGTTTACTTTTGGTTAAGGGATATTCTGTTATCATGGTAGTCATAGATTGGTTGTCAAAATATGCTCATTTTATGCCATTACCAACTCATTTTATTAGTCAAGTGGTTGCCGAGTGTTTCTTGTGGAATGAAATTAAATTGCATGGCATCCCGAAATCAGTTGTATTTGACGGGGTTCACATTTTTTCTAGTGCCTTTTGGAAACATCTCATGCTTTTACAGGGCACGAATTTGCGTTTTAGCTCTGCTTATCATCCTCAAATGGATGGCCAGTCTGAGGTACTTAATAAGTGTTTGGAAATGTATCTTCGTTGCTATGTTTATGACTACTCTCGCAAATGGTATGATTATCTTCCTTGGGCTGAATTTTGGTATAATACTTCCTTTCATACCGCAATTGGGATGGTGCCATTCAAGGTTGTATATGGACGCGAGCCTCCTCCTTTGATTCATAATTCTTCACTAGATGATACTCCCTTTGCTGTCCATTTACAATTATAGCAGCTTGATGAACTACTTTTAATACTAAAGCATAATCTACCCAAGGCACAGCAATGGATGAAGAAGTTTGCTAACAAACAGAGAACAGAGATGGAGTTTGCAGTAGGGGATTGGGTTTTGGTTAAGCTACAACCCTATCACCAACATTTTGTGCAACTTAGAAAATATCAGAAATTGGCCTTACAATATTTTGGTTCCTTTGAGATTATCGAACGAATTGGTGTCGTTGCATATAAGCTAAAATTATCTAATCATACACGTATTCCCTATATTCCATATCTCTTTGCTTAAGAAATTCAAAGGAGATGTGTCCTCTCCCTCTTTTCTGCCTCTTCCATTACTAACAAATCCTGAGGGGCCGATTAGCGAACTAATAGAAGTAATGGATACTCATTTGCTTCAACAGAGTTTTGATATGGAATGTCATTATCTTGTTCGTTGGCATGGTACATCATCTCCCACCTGGGAATGGGCTAAGGATTTGCACTCTCTTTACCCATCTCTAAACCTTAAGGACGAGGTTCAATTTCATGGGTGGACTAATGTAATGAACCCACAAGAGGAAGGCCTTGGACATGAGATTGAAGGCCTAAATAACGGGTCCAAATGGCTCCAAGTTAGGCGAAGCTGCAGAATAAGAAGACCAACCTGGAAGCTACCAGAAGTTGATTAGGTGGCTCCAATATAATGGGACAAAAACGGTTAGATTTGGTGAATTCCTCTCTCTCTCTGACCATTCTTATCTCTGTTTTCCTCTCTGGCGGAATCTTTTCGTTCCTCGTACCGTTGTCTAGATTTCTATTGTTCTATTATCTTTGATTTACTATATTTGATCCATTGAATTTCTTGGAGTTATATTGAGATATCGATACAAATTTGGATCATTTTATGTTATTGCTTTACTGTTAAATTTGACCACAGCAAAATCGTTTAGAGACCACTTGTGGTCTAAGAGGGACGGGGAAAAGGTGAACATCGTGACTGATTCAAGGAGAAAGAGACTCAAAGACTGGACCAAAAGGATTCTCAACACCATTAATGCAAGCAAAAGCTAGATCTTCTTCTCAACGAAGAGACAGGAGAAACGCAAGTCTAGAGGAGAGGAATTTGTTTTTATTACTCTTTCCTCCAATTCTAAATATAAGATATAATTGATTTTTTTTTGAAAGATTAAAGAAATTAAATAAGTTACTTAATTATATCATATATTATGTATCATTGAATTATACATTAATTTATAAGTTAAGCAAAATAATTTGCAGAAAAAATGATAAATATAAATATTTTAAAGTAATTTAATTAGCTTTCTTAATATCTCCAAAAAAAAATCAACTCTATCTTATATTTATAACCAGAGAGAATATTAACTATTTTTAAATTATAAGTTTATAATTCATTTTGCCACGTCATCTTCCTAGTCATCAAGCCACATCAGCAAAACTAATTAACACCATCCAAGTCCTTAATAAATTATAAGGACTAATGATTTTAACAAAAAGAAACTTGAAGGACAAAAACCTATGACTTAAAATTATAGGGATCAAAACTAAAATGAGTGCAAACTATAAGATCAAGTATTGTATTAATTTTTTTTTTTAAAAAAAAGTGACAAGCATAGGATGAAAAGTGGAATGTAAAGAGGTCAAATCCTGTTAATTTATTTAAAAAAGAAAAGAAAAGAAAGAGCTTCTATCCAACAAAAAAAAAAAAGAATCTATCCAACAAAAAAGAAAAGAAAAGAAAGAGAACCATATGACTATCAGGCGCGGGAGTCAACCATCTTATTGCAAGGATTTACTTATTTGGAATCATGTACTCATGAATTAAAAGTGTTTATTCATATAAATTAAAATAAAATTTTTCTTACATCCTTACTTTATAAACTGTAAATAACGATTAAAAAACTATTTTTATATGTTCCAATCGTTATTTCAAATAAATATAATTTATTTTACATAAATGAAATGTTCTAAATTTTAACAATTTAAACATAAAAATTGTAATTGAAGGTATTTAACGCTAATCTATATACAGTACTCTAGTACTTGTACTCAAACCATGGGCAGAACCATGAGCAAGTCTTTCTAAAAAAAATATGGCTAATTATGTAAGGTAATTTAATTTTTAAAACGGGGTAAAGCTAAATTTAGCTCCAAAGCATGATATAAGCCAAACGAAAGAAACAGAGATTGGGGTTAGGAATGTAGGATTGGGATAGGAATATACAAGCCAAAAGAGAGAGATCTTATCAGGCGAAAAAAAATAATACTCTCTTCTAAATATAGAACATAATTTATAATATAATTTATATTATAAATTATGTTTTATATTTAAAATCGGAAGTAGTAATAATAAGAGAGAGAGAGAGAAAGAGAAAGAGAAAGGACAAAGGCGGGGATGAAAGGGAAAAAAATCCGAAAGCGAGCTACCCTTATCTCTGCCATTACACTTCTCAGTTTCGACCTCGTCTCTTTCCATGGCTGCCTCAACCGCTCCTTCCTCTCCCCTCTGCAATCGGCTCCACAGCCTCTACGTCACTCCTTCTTCCTTCTCAATTACCCTCAAATTCCCTCCCACGCCCATTTCTCATAAACCTCCCAATCTCAATCTCAAATCTCGCTCCCTCAATTCTTCACCTCCCTCACTCTACCATCTTCGTTTGGCTTCTGCTGCTTTCGATGGATTCGAAGTCGCTCAAGACACCACTAACGCTGAGCAGGTCCAAGAACCAGAAGCCGAACGCTCTGAAAAGTCAGAACAAGAGGAGGATGATCAGAAGGTATCTGACTCAAACGAAGCTGGGAAGATCTATGTGGGAAATTTTCCCTTCACAATGACTTCTTCTCAGTTATTCGAGATTTTGCAAGAGGCTGGCAATGTGGTGTCTGTACAGGTTTGCTAATTCCTTCCTTTCTTTCAATGATTCCCGCTCTTCATTTCCTGTTTGATTTTAAAAAATTCCTAGACTGCCCCTTATTTCTGTATAATTGAATTCTATAGATAGTATATGATCGCGTCACGCATAGAAGCAGAGGATTTGCATTTGTCACAATGGGAAGCGTTGATGATGCTAAAGAAGCCATTCGGATGTTTGATGGCTCTGTAAGTTTCACACACCCTTGCTCGTACCGAATTTAATGCTTACAAATCTTAAATTAACCATTTACATAAGCCTGAAATGAAAGTGTATAAATGAGCTCATCCAGACGTGAGAACTCTTCATCGAAGGGCTCATAAAAGGTTAAAAAAGATGACGATGATGATGATGAACACAGGTTTCCAGGATATGTTTCTAATAATTTGAACTTTACAAATATGCCAAAGATTAATGCAAGTTTGATTGGCTGTGACTGTGCTGATGTGCAGCAAGTTGGAGGTAGGACGGTGAAGGTAAACTTCCCAGAAGTGCCAAGAGGAGGTGAAAGGCTAGTGATGGGGCCAAAAATAAGGAACAACTACAGAGGCTTCGTGGACACTCCTCACAAGATATATGCTGGAAACCTTGGATGGGGATTGACTTCACAGGGTCTGAGAGATGTTTTTGCTGGTCAGCCTGGTTTTTTGAGTGCCAAGGTCATCTATGAAAAGGACACTGGAAGACCTCGAGGCTTCGGGTTTGTCTCCTTCGAATCTGCTGAGGATGTTGAGGCTGCTTTGAATGCTATGAATGGTGTGGTAAGAAATTGACAATCACGGGTAGCTTGGTTGGTTTTGCTTTGCTGCTAAATGTTCTTGTAATGTGGCGATTTTAGTGTAACCACTTTGTTTGGAAATGTTATGTATGTTTCAGGAGGTTCAAGGCAGGAATCTGAGACTGAATTGGGCTCCATATAGGACAAGCCGATCTCCTCCAACAACAGATGAAACCGCACAAGCTAGTGTGGATAGCTCGGAGTTGGTGTCTAGTGTGAGCACATGAGGAATTTTGCCCCTTCTGGTCCTCCATTTCCACTTATTTATTAGTCAAATTGGTAGTATATACTAACTACACGTCCCGGCGCTTGTGGTATGTATATCTGGAACGGATGCTTAATATAGTGTACAAGAAATTCATGTTCGATTAAGTGTGTGTTTGGTAAGCTTTCAAACTATGGTTTGCGCAATTCGAGACAAAACTCCTCTTACACACTTACCTCGTAAGTCGTAAAAGCTATTAAAAAAAAACTAATCCAAACACACACTAAATGCATGCATAGTTTCGTGATTATGAAAGAGAACGGGCTTTTCAATAAGGGATTTTATTTGTTGGAATTCTGCTGGTTTTGTCCCTTTCTTTTTTGTGTTTTTGATAAGATGCTAAGGTTTTGATACAACACGGGGCATCGAATAATGATTAGCATTTGATTTCTATGCATTGTCATCAACATATTTAAACGTATATATGTAGTCAGTAACATCACATCACCTTCCTTCCACCTTGCCTTCGCTAACAATTGACAATATCATTGAATATTCATAGATATACATGTGCATTTGTACTAATAAATGTATCAATATATATACGTATATAAATCTATAAAAAAATTTAGCATTCATTAGCCATAAACGGTGTCTTAGGTAATACGGTATATTACTTTTAGTTTCGGCTTTGAAAGTCTGAAAGGACGGAAATAGGGATTAGCATGATGGAGAACTGCAAAGCACAAATTTTCTGTCATTAGGCTTGCGGGGAAGTAATCTTTTCAATTTATTTCCAGTAAAACGGGAGAAAATTATCATTGAATTGGAAATCTTTGGACTTGTTTGGTTCATGCACAGAAACAGAAGGGTTTGGCCAAAACAAAAGAAGCAAAGCACAGAAAAAGTGAGGAATAGGCCAATGATGAAAACTCCCAAGGTTTTAAATAAAAAGAAAAAGTGCACCATGACAGGCATTGCAAACGATCATAGTGACTCTAAACAGTAAATAATCATCCATCATTCATAAGACTGCTTTCTGGATAATCAATTCGGACGGTACACTTTTGACAGAAGGGGCGATACTAGTCCACTTGCACTGGAAGAACAATAACTTAAAAAGTGTTCCGACCCAAAAAGAAAAATGAAGGATTGTAGGAATGAACAAGAGTAAAGCTGCCTGGAAGTCTGTCTACTTTGTATCACCACCGGCTAGAAGAGCATCTGCCGCAGAGTCCAGGTCATGCGGGAAAAATACCCTGCAAACAGAATAATCTGGTTGTATTAACCAATTCAAAGCAGCCGTCCAAATATTATTAATATAATATCAGGCGTGCTGTAGAGTTCCTAACACTTAACCGTATCTTTTTTCCTATTACATGCACATTTGTGTGTAATTGATTCATAACATCCGCATAATATGGTTCGGTTCTAGCATGTAACGCGGTGAGTTGGTGACACAGAAATTCAATTTACCGTTTTCCCATTCCCCCTAGTACATGCTGCTTCACAGAACGTGCGCAGACATTAATATAAAAATTTAGGATATGTTTTTCACAATTGAACACTGAGAGTTTCCTTCAAAAATGGACAATCTCAGAAACTCGGATGGGAACCACGTTACCTGCAAGTGTTGTGGTACAGTGTTTCACTGAGTTTACCCAAGTCGTTGATGCCTTTACAGCCAGCAACCACCTCAAGAACTTGCCTGGCAACAACCATATTTTTCATACAAAAAGGTAAGTATGTACGTCATTTAAAACACACTTAGACATAAGCCTAAAGGTAGGTAACAATTGCAAACGCCGAGAACAAACTTGTCGGATAATACTTAAGTGTTGGTTTTAAATTAGAAGGCTCCAATATTCTTAACAATATGCCACTGACAGATTTTTCTTGACGTCATGGTATCACAATGATGTCCAGTAATTAATCAATTTAGAAGTTGACATCAACCCCGTATGAGCAAAACCATTTCAATTACCTAACTAAACAAGGTTCATTCCGGCCTTTGACAATGCACTCTTGATCATACTTCTCTTTCTTTTTAGAAGTCCGTGTGGATTTAACAAATCCAATCCCTGCATGAGTGTTCTTGATTTCACAGTATGGTGAGTCTGTTTCAATCATCATTCTCTCAACAGGAATTCCCTTCACTACATCAAGGTTCTCAGTTGTCTTCAACGAGCAGCCATTTATTCCTGACATAGTACCACAAGCATGCATACCATCAGTGAGAGTTTACTAGACTGTTAGCATTTGGTTATGATAGTTCTAAATCTGAAATAACAAATCCGGGAAAGTCAATTAGCTAGGAAACACATCAGTTGATTTGTAGAGCGGTACATGCTGCCAGTTCAATCAGTTGAACTATGAAGCAGCCTAAATATTGGTTTCAGAGAGCCTGTGTAACCCAGAACCAGTCAAAATGCCACATATAGTTTGTATCTTTATGGTCTAATTTATGTCTATATATATATAATATTTAGTTCTTTAATTTTTCTCTCTAAATCTATAATGGTCACACGTTTTTGCTTTTAATTTTACCCTTTCATATACTATATATATTTTTGAAATAACTCATCTCTTGATAACCTGATAAAATAAAGCCAATGATATTGAACGGTGTGATTTACCAATGTACATATTATCAGATGAGAGAAGCTTAATAGAATCTTCTGCACTGCCAGTAAATGAATGAGTCACTCCACCAGTGAACCTGTCATATAAATGAAATGATAAATTCCATTTAAATTCCTCAAGTCATGATTCTAACAACTACTAAAAGTTGAAACGCATTCAATTTTTATGTCACGGACTTTTATAATATGGGGTTAGTGATGAAAATGAGCTTGATGTTAACATACATTAAACTATTATTCCTTGATTATCTGACAATAAAATAGTGCACCTTGGCAACCACACCTGTCCCTATTTCTCTCAACTAATTCACAAAAATCCGCAGCAGCTGCTCGCATGTGCAAAAACATTGGCAGTTTTGTGATATGTGCCAATTCAAATTGCTTCTCGAAATACCTAGTTTTCAAAACAAAGCAAATTATCAGTAAGATGATATTTGTAAGTGAACAACATGGAACAAAAGAGCGAATGTGTCAAAAGATTTATGGTACAAATGCATACTTCTTTTGAATCTCAGCGGGGCAAAAGTGAAGCCTATCATAGTCTAATCCACATTCTCCAACTGCAACCACCTTGCATAAGAAATTATTGTTGTTGAAGTTGTTTTGGTAAAAAGTCGAGACATGAAATAATTAGTTATATCGATTAAAAGGATACCTTTCCCTTTTGAATTCCTTCTTTAGCCAATGACAAAAGAGCCTGAAAATGCTTTTCTGGATCTCCGCCCTCCTCAAATTCCTGAACCAAAACAATGAGGCAATTAAAAACACTTCAACTCAAAGCGCCCATCCAGAGAAATTTTCTGAAGGAAGAAAGCAACCTTACAACGTGTTGGATGCACACCAACTGTGCAGAAAAGCCGTCCTATGTCAAACTAATTAATCATTAAATGGCTCAAGAGGCAAATCTTGCATTTGAAAGTCTATATGGACGAGTAAGTAAGGTAGTGTACACAAACCATCTGTTTCTGCAATTGCAAGAGCTTCCCTCGATTCCTCGAGGGATCCACCAGTTACCTGCAACAAACCATGTCCACAAATTATAACCCATTACATTTTATCGGATCAAATTTATGTCCATTAAACATATTCTATGCAAGAATAGCATATCAATAGTAATCACATTCCTGTTGTTTGCTTTTTAGGGATTTATGACATGGTTTTTACTCGTTTGGGATTTGTGGGTATAGTGCCATCCTCACTCATGGAGAGAGTCATCTGAAGAAACACGGGATTGCACAGTGTCAATCAAGGAAAGATTTCCTAAAGACAATTGAGGCTGATATTGGGAAATGGAACTTAAAACAAATAATACTATAACCTTAACTGGTGGAAAAATTCAGAGACTATGAAAAAGAATTCTTCAAACTTCCTTTTTCCACCAGATTTCTTATCCTTCTCCGTTTCAATTTTGAGGAATTTTCACCGTTGCCAGGAAGTAAGTTATTAATAGTCTGCCACTGTGCAAGATATTCACACATTAAGGGGATTTTCGACAAATGTATAACTTTACAACAAAAACTGTCTTCCTCCACCTTAGTTTCATAAATACCCCTCCCCAATTCAAGCCTAAAATCCTCTAGACAGAGAGATGTGGACAACAAGCACTCCTAATCGAATATTTAATAGGAAAAAAAATAAGCTTCCAAATTCTGGGACGTTTCATACTTCATCTCTCTGCTTAACTTGACCTGCCTTCATCTACCAGCAAAAATTATATCCTTTCGCGTCCCACAACTTTTAGTAAACAAATTAGATACAAAAATACAGCTAACAGCGATTTAATCAATATAAAATGGAGATAAAGGAAGAGGATATTGTGTACAATAATTCGGTCGACCCCAGCACTCCAAGCCCTGCTCAAGACGGTTGCAATATCTGAGACGTGGCATTGCTTGCCGTTGTAGATTCCTTTGAACATTCCATCTGTTGGAGAATCTTGGTGTTAATAATTACTAAACTAGAGGATAAAAACCAAATACAGAGTGTGATAAGACGCCCGAGAACTATTTGATAAAATGCCTGACCTGTGAAGTTGACAGCTATATCTGCATCGGTTGCGCGAGAGAGGATTAGTTCAAACTCTGAAGATTAATCGTGACAGATGAATCTGCAAATTAATTAGTCTATGCAGTAGCTTACCTATCATTCGAATAGTTGCCATGCCTTTTCCCTGAGAACACGATTTCCTCCAAAAGGACTGCCCAAACGTGCGCTTCGCTTCGCTTCTTTATTTGAGATCAGCTACCGGTTAACTACCCATTTACCGGTAACACTCGCAGAAGCGCACACAAAATTGTTTCTGAAAAGGATTCTCTCAGAATCCTTTTTGTTCGTTTCTTCTCAGAATCTCATCTCCACCCTTAGATCAAAAAATGAATGGTTCAGATTTAGTATTTTTTAAAACTATGATTATAGTGTTTTATAAATTAATTTTTTAAATTAATTTTATTTGTATTATAATTGTGAATTGTGTAGATAATATTTTAATAGTCTAAGTTTACTTATTTATATTTAGAATAATAGTTTTATAAAATATGAAATATGAACCATCTATTTTTTCAAACATGAGGTTGGAGATGAGATTCTGAGAAGAAAAGGAGAAAAATGATTCTGAGAGGATCCAGACCCAATTGTTTCTTATTATGTCACCGAAAAAATTGTTTCTTATTTATTTACCAAAATAAAAGGTTTAGATGATGAGTTTTAAATTTAAATTTGTAGAGACATTTATAAATTTACTAACAAGATTCTCATATCAATATTATATTCAATTTTAATTTATATTCTTAAACTCATACATTAATTTATATATGTTCATATCTGAATACACACACACTTTGGAACTTAATTAATTTAAAGTAAAACATCTTTTGGCAGAATTATCCAGAATAAGCATTCTTCATCTTTTAAGTAATACATAGTATTTTATAAAAAAGGGTTGACATGTTTTTTTTATTTTGTAAAAGTAACTATAATATTATAGCAGAAATAAAAGTGACAATGTCATTAAAATTATATATGTTAAATTAAGTAACTGACATTTGAAAAACTTAATGTCAGTGTTACCTTTATCCTATTTTATAATATTTATAGTTGCTTTTACACACCAAAAAGAATTTTATAATTATTTTTACACTTTAAATATAAGTTGATGATTATTTTTACACCTTAACTAATATATGTGTATATATATATATATATATATAATATTAAAACATTAACTGAGCCCTATGTTACGTTATAACCTTGGTTTGAGTCTCGTGGGTCAAATATTAGAAATTAATTGGCCAAAATTAGATTAAACCAAAAATTGAATCAAATGAATTCTTATATACAATCAATTATGTTTGATTTCTTTCAATTCGATTTAATCAACCAATTTTTCTTTTTTAAAAAAAAGACCATTTTTGGTTGTTGCTTTTCATAAAAAATTGAATCAAATTAGCCTTTGCCTTCTATATAAAGAATTAAAAAAAACAAAAAGATAACCACATCATGGTTAACATTTATATTGCATATATTGTCTGCAGGCAAAAAAAAAAAAAAAAATATTGCATATATTGTCTGCAGTCTCCAGCAACATCAATCAGTTAGCTTTTTTCATGGGACGAACATTTTTGTTTGCATGTATACAACGAGGGTGAAGGAGAAGAGAGCAAGAGAATGTGTCATTTTCTGAGAAGAATGGGGACAAGTATGAGCAAGACGACGAGGAGGAGAAGTAAGATGGTAAAACAGCCGCATTTGTGGTTATTCTTCTGGTTCTTCTTGGCAACATGGAGCTGCTGAACCCCACTCCTTACGAAGGAATTAGCTCGAGCCAAGTGACTCTCTATGTCGTCCAATTGCTCTCCCTGAGACTGCACCAACACCGCCATGTCCATGAACACTTGGTGCAGCTCCTTCAGATTCCTCTCTATCTCCCTCACTGCCTCGTTCCTCTCTTGTATCTCCTTTATCGTCTCCACAATGCTCGCCCTCCCCTCCTCTTGTATCGCCTTCTTCAACAATGTCTCGCTTTCACCTTCACTCACAAATCATCATTTTCATTACTAAATCCTCATTTCATTATTTAATATTTATCATATATTCACCTGTGGAGATGAGCAGGTCTAGGGTTTTGTCCTCGGGATTCTCGCCGGTGACGGTGAAGTACCTACGTTGCACGGTTTCTCTGTACTCCGAGGATATCTTTTGGCGTAGGTTGTTGAAGTTGTCCATGGAGTCTTTCAGCTTTTTTCTCAGCCCGCTCACCACGGAGGTCCGAGTCCGGTCGGAAGATGAGCCGGGTCCGCAGCCCGGTAAGATCCGGTTGACTTCGTTGGAGCGGTCCAGTGCTTCCAAGCGGACCTTAACGAGCTTAGCTTTCTTGAGAGCGAGGGCCACGTCGGCGTCCATGCGAGAACGAAGCTCCTTGACGGATTCGGCGGTGTGAAGGGTCTTGCTCTGTTCGTGGGACCCACGGAGGCTCTGGTTGATCCTCTCCAGCTCCTTGAGCTCCTCCTTGACTGATTCCACTTCGGAGAAGAATTTGTCGAGGTTGACTCCTTCCCTCGACGGCGACGTTTCCGTCATCTGGATTACATGGTGCTGGTTGTCCGGCGAGACTTGCTCGCCGCGGAGGCGGGAGAACGAGCCGGAGAACAGGTCGTTCATTCCAAGCTCTTAGACTAAAAAAAGGAAAGATTTTTGGAGCAAATGAGTTGAGAACGGAGCAATGGGAGAAGAAGGGGCATGACTTTAAAGGATGCTCTCAGCTTTGGCTCTTTAAAAAGGGGTAAAAAGATATGGGGGACTGGTCAAATGGAGGGCCAGTTCAAGTTCAGTAGCTGGAAGAGACGGGAGAGAGAGAGAGAGAGAGAGAGAGAGAGGTCGTTAACAGGTCAAAACAAGGTTGGGAAAACAGAGACGGGACAAATGGGTACATGGGAAGTTTCCTTCCTTTTTTAATGTTGTTTTCTGGGAAAGCGGCTTCCATAGAAATAGTCAAATATAGAAGGGGGAGATCGAGACCATGAAGAGTGTGGTGGGGTACTAGGTTGTACTAGCTGAGGAAGCTTCCTATGGTTATGTGGGATTATATAAAGAGTGAAACAATTAGTTGATAATTAGTAATTACGTGAGACTGGGTCGCGAGTAATTGGTACGTATATATATGTATATGAATGTACCGGGCACCGTCATTTTCCATGCAGATGGGCAATTTCGGTTGCTTTGTTGAGAAAGCAAGACATCAACCAAAGTCTGAAACTTGTGTTTCAGGGCAGATATGATCCTCGGTCGTTTTCGGTTGAACTCGATGTGTCTTTCGAGCCATGGATATTTGCATGCAATTATAAGTGAGTCATTAGTGGAAATATGATTTTTTAGATTGGTTAAAAAAGATATTTTAGACCGATTGTAGATTATGTTTTGTTACAGACGGTCTAAAAAACCTAAAAAGTCTGTTACTTTTTAAACCGATTTTAGAATAAGTCTTAAAAAACATGGTTTTTAGACGGGTTGTGGCCACAACCGGTCTAAAAAGAATTCTTTTTAGGACCTACTGTGGTCACAACCAATTTTAAAAATTCCATTTTTTTAAAAAACGAACTTGTTACAATTAAACTCTAACCATCAAGCTATTTCAACAACATCCTAAATTCCACAAAAGCAACAACACATTTCATAGAAGCAATACACAGAAACAACAACACAATCAGAAACAAAACATATTCCATTTCAAGCCATTTCCATAGAAGCAACAACAAACAATCAGAAGTAATGACTGGAGTATTACTACACTCCAGATTTCACAGAAACAACAACAATAAAAAGCATTGAAAATCAACACATCATCATCATTCTTCCTACCCACGTTCTCAGCAACAATATCAACACATTATCATTAAGCATTTTAAAACACAATTTGAGTCTACCGAGGTAACAATGACCCACAATTTAACAATGACAACAGCAAAATCTCAACTTTGTGCACTTTCTATTTCAAAACTTCTAAAGAAAAGCAAAGGGAAGACAAATTCCTCAGTATGTACAGAAAATTCCTTAGTTTTATAGAAAAACAAAGGGAAGGAAAAATACAGAGGTTAATCCCTCAAATCCCGTGCCTGTATCAATATCAGACCTCTATCACCCATATCCCAGAAGTTGTCCTATAAAGAGACATAAACCTAGTTAGAAATGAAAATCACAACACTTTATAATCGCACAACGCATGTAATTGCATTGAAATGGAATTGCACACAGTAACACAGTAATCCAGCATGTGATTGAACACTACATATAATTGCACACATCATGTAATTGCATTAAAAACCACAACACTTTATAATTACATACATCATGTAATTGCATTGAAATGGAATTGCACACAGTAACACAATAATCTAGCATACAACATGTAATTGCAATTACAGCAACACTTTATAATTTACATAGCAGAAGCAATACGTATGAGAACAATGTAACATTAGATTAAAAAACTCATTATTTTTATAAAAGCTCATAGATGAATTCAGCACAATATCTACGGATAAAGTTTAAAACAAAAGAAGAATCCCATGGGCCACAGGGGAATATTTAACAATACATAAAATTGAGGATGAAGTAAACAATGCACTTCATCAAAGCTTAGTTTCTGACCATAGTTAAACAATAATCAGACAATAATTCTTTTTTCATACCAGAAAATATGATAAATAATCAGAATCCAAAACTAAGCAACCAGCTGCAATGAGGAGAAATATCAGGGGATGAAAAGGAAAAAAAATTGTAAGGATACTCACTACTTACTTCTCCATAATGGAAACCAGAAGAAGAACCCCAAACAAAAGCTCACATTCATCCCTTCTTCATCAGTAGGTTCGTTATCCAATATTGTGAAAATAAAATGAATCAAACACAGGTGAACAAGACAAAATCACTAACCCGATTGAAGACCAAGGAGTTAGCCTCCCGCCAAAGTCGCAGTAGAGTCGACGGAGCTTAAAATGATGTCCTCAAATTCATGGCACTAACAAAGGAAAGTCACGGCAAAGGAGCATGGTTACAGCGGAGAATAGAGGTGGCAGCGAGGAGCGCAACAAAGATCAAAGAACAGCGACGACAACACACAACAACGACTGCAGTAATGATGGAGGAGCAATGTGTGAAATAGGGAGGGGTGTGATGGTGGAGTTAAATCTACAGAGCTTATTGGGAAATCGCAATAAGAGGAGAAGCAAACATTCAGATTGTTAGGGCGGGATTCATCAGCGCAAGAGAGTGTTTGGGGAAACCTTTTAGATCGGTTGTAAATTATAACCGGTCTTAAAAGTGGGAAAAAACATTTTAGACCAGTTATTTAGACAACCGGTCTAAAATATTTCATCTTTAAGATCGGTTATCAGTCAAAACCAGTCTAAAAACTTCCTCATTTTTTTAAAATTTTTTAATCTTTTTAGATCGGTTGTCTAAATAACCGATCTAAAAACTTTAAAAAAAATATTTTTTTAAATTTTTTATCTTTTTAGACCTGTGGTTTTTATAACTAA
Organism: Inga oerstediana; assembly: GCA_963210345.1. Lineage (NCBI taxonomy): Eukaryota > Viridiplantae > Streptophyta > Magnoliopsida > Fabales > Fabaceae > Inga > Inga oerstediana. The sequence goes on from OY723401.1 coordinate 11,468,936, forward strand.
TCTAAATGATTTATTTTAGACCGCACATCTTATAAATCGGTCTTACAAAACTACCACCACATCTCTTTTTTAGATCTAATATTATAACCAATCTAACTATAACGACCTAAAAAGATAATTTTACATTAGTCAGTATTGGTATTACTTTACCAATGGAAGTTGGCGTAGATGGGTAGGCATCTGCGCCACACCAATCCGTTCCTGGGTTCGATCCCAGGAAACGGAAGGTGTAGAGAATTTCCGTTGGGAGCTCTCTCCCCTGGGGCGCCTCAAAGAGGTGAATTCCTGTCGGGCCTATCAGATTGGAGGCGCCAGGACTAGTCGGTTGTCGGGGGCCCATGTCGGTAAATCCAGCGTTGGCCTTCAGGTTAACGCCGGATACCTGGAAAGTGGGTGCACCGAAGGCCAAAAATGGTCCATTACATAAACCATAAAAAAAAAAAAAAATTGGTATTACTTTGTTGATTCCTGGGGTCATCTCAACCATCATTATTTTCTGTTGATTCGTCCGTCTCATCTTGGCTGAATTTATACAACTCCTTTGGCTATGCTAGTTTCAAGACATAGTAGTTTAATTGGGGAAAAGCCGTCTAATTTGTAATTTTATTTATTTTAATATTCTTTATTGCATCCTGTTCTAAATATATCAACTAGCTTAGAAGTTAAGTTTGATCATAAATATAATATCTTTTTTTATTTTATCTTTTATATTTATCATATTTATTTAAACTAATTTAATTGATTTATAAACTGACATTATATATAATTATACATATAAGTATTTTAGAGCAATCATCCAACATATTTTATAATTAAGTAATTTATTTAGTTTCTTTAATTTTTTTAAATTAATTGCTTAATTCTTATATTAAGGATTAGAGTTGTACATCATAATAACGATGATTACGTGTTTAAAATTGTGCTACTTTTCCGTGGGAGTCAGTCATTCTAGGCTACTTTTTTCTTTGAGGATATCGATCACATTGCGGGGGGATTACGTATATTTAATTTGCGTTTTTGCTCCTATTCATCCTTGTTAACTATATATATCACATGGAAAATTAACAATAAACTTTTTTTTTCCCCTTTCCACCTTTGTATAAAAGCCTGCGTTTAATTATTTTGTCATGATCCATAAGGAATTAATATATTTGAACCAACAATAAAGCACAATGTCACTTTTACCGAAGTAGGCATTATGTCATAATTGAGATTGAATAGATTTAAGAACTAGTTTGAAAAGGGTTTAAACGTTTTAACGTGGGTGTTTAGGTAGAGGAATTTTGCCATTCCAAAAGTTCTTCTAGCTAAATAGCCGTCCATTTAGCAAATATATCGTTTGGGTAGCAGTTTATTTTCTTAATGTGTATTCCAAAGGTCCACTTTTTAAAAAGATAAGAGTTTTAAAAAGCTCTTCTCTCATGTTGGCCCTTGCTCAATTTTTAACCACGCCCATTCCATTGTCACATGCCCTGCCTTATTTGGTTTAATGGTATGGAAGCTCCCAATCTTCAGAAAAGAGACACTATGCCTAAAACATTCATGTATATCACTCAATGCAGAATAAGTAAATATCCCAAAAAGAATACACATATAAGCCGCCAATATAATAAACAGGCAACTGATCCTCTCATATAAACCTAATTACAGAAAAAGAATGTACTAATACCCAAAGCCATAAACTACCTCAATAGAGCCATCCACCTACGCTTCCTCACATCTGAGATATAGAATCACAATCCAACTTTCCCTGAAATTGATACATAAAAACTGTTGAAGATCACCGTACCTTTCAAATCACGTCACTCTCACCCCAGCCAGATCCTAGCTCTGGTGCAAAAAAAAATCTCCAGTTTCATCCCAAAGTAAATGAATCCCACAAGTCCAGATCGCAATCTATATTACTAATAATTGACTATTAATTTCTAAGTTTGAGCCGGAGGAGGAGGAGGTGGCGGCGGCGGTGCAACTGCAGGTGTTTGTGGTGACGACGACGGCGAACTACCACCATTATTTTGCCATGGTCTCACAGTGAAGAGCACCACGATCAAGATGATCACAAGCAGAAGCGTAATGGCATAGCAGGTCCACTTCCTGGTGTTCTTCTGGTGCTTCCTTGCTGTCTGTAGCTTCTGGGCCCCACTCTTCACAAACGAGCTCGCTCTCGCCACGTGGCTCTCAATATCATCCAATTGCTCACCTTGGGATTGCACCAGCACTGCCATGTCCAGGAACACTTGATGCAACTCCTGCAGATTCTTCTCCAAATCTTTCACTGCATCGTGCCTCTCTTGAATTTCATTGATGGTGTCCAGTATTCTTCCTCTACCTTGTTCTTGGATGGCTTTACGAAGGAAAGTCTCACTCTCACCTGCATGCATACAGTAAGTGCATAAGTGCATGTTTTTGTTTTAGCTTTTAAAAAATGTTTTATTCAATATAAGTAAATATGGAAGAAGAATTTTTTCTCAATTCAATAAGTGCTTGAAAAAGCACTTCTATGTGCTTCCCAAACAAAAGTAGAACTCTTATAGAACCCCCAAATTTTGTGTCGAATTAAAGATGGATAAGTGGATTGTAACTTTCAAGAATCTGTAAAAAGTAAAAACACCCCTCCTTTTAACTGATTTTGCAGCAGATTCCGGCGTACTTCAATTAAGAAGTTGGTAATTCAAGAACTGATGGTTACAAAGGGAAGAAACTGATAATATAACCATTTCCAAAATTGTTTTGTCAATGTTTTGGTAGACAAATTCTCCAAATTAAATACAAAGCAATTATCCATGAAATAGTTCCAATTGAATCGTGTTGAATACTGAACCATAATAAAAGACAATCAAATGGTAATAAAAGAATACAAGTGATGTTACCGGTAGAAATCAGGAGGTCGACCGTCTTCTCCTCTGGATTCTCGCCGGTGACGGTGAAATATCTGCGTTGCACGGTCTCCCGGTACTCGGAGGAGATCCGCTGCCTGAGTTCATTGAAACTGTCCATGGAGTCCTTCAGGTTCTTTTTCAAACCGTTCACCACGGATGTCCGAGTCCGGTCCGATGACGAACCGGGTTCGCAATCAGGAAGGTTCCGGGTGGCGGCGTTGGAACGCTCCAGTGCCTCCAACTTGACCTTGATGAGCTTGGCCTTCTTCAGAGCAAGAGCAACGTCGCCGTCCATTCTAGAGCGAAGGTCCTTGACGGCCTTGGCATTGTGAAGGGTCTTGCTCTGCTCGTGAGAGCTCTGCAGATTCTGGTTCAGTCTTTCGAGCTCTTTCAGCTCGCCCTTTATAGATTCTACGTCCTCGAAGAACTTATCGAGGTTGCCGACGCCGGAACCCATCTCGATGACATGGTGCTGGTGATGGTCCGGCGGCGATTCCTCTCCCCGGAAGCGAGAGAAGGAGCCAGAGAACAAGTCATTCATCTTCAGACGAAAGGATTTTCAGGATTCAAAGGGAAGGATTAGAAAACAAGAGAGGATGAAAAGAAACAAAAATTAGAATCTTAAAAAAAAACAAAGAGAAAGATTGAAGAGTATGGCATGGGGAAGGAGGAGGATGAGGAGTGAAAGAGGACATTTATGGGTATGGGGAAATGGTTCAGGTTAGAGAAAGTCGATGGAGGCAGGGCCGCAGGGGACGACGTGGCAAGTGAAAATCCCCACTCGGCAGTCGGCAGAGAACGGAGATTGAAGAAAGCGCGTAGAGGGTGGTGAGTCAGTTTAGTTTCTTACGCCAAATCATATTAGTTTGAAATGGCGGGTTTCCTGGATCTTGAGTTCCTGACACGCCGGGATTTTCTTTACGCGGGTTAGAGCATTCACATGAATTTGAAATTTGAACTTGCTAAGGTATTTGTCAGATAAAATCATTATCCTCAAGTCAACATGATACTTGGATAAAATTTTATACCAGTTTATTCTCATATTTATTTATTTATTTTATGATTGAGAGTTATAATATTAAGTGTTTGTTTGGATAGTTTATTTTTAACTTATAAGAACTTATAATTCATGATTTTCGGTATACAAGATAAGTATGTGAAAGGAGTTTTGTCTCAACCTACGTAATAAACACTTACTTTCTAAAAAAACGTTATTCCTTTTTTTTTTTTGCAAAAAAAAAAAAAAACGTTATTCCAAACATATACTAATAATTGCATACCATATTTAAACTTAGCTCTTCCGATATTCTTCATCTGTTGCGCGCTTTTTTTACCTTGATTTGTTGCGGGCTTGGCATATAGTAGAAATCGAAACAAGGCTCTGGGCACCCCCATAAAGGTGAAGACTGAAAACCAAGAAAATAATTTCTAAATACTCTACTTAGCTAATTCAATCAACTTCTCGCTCAATGGAGGAGGATTATAGGCATACCAAAGTATTTGATACTCGTACTTAATAGAAACATCAAATTTGAAACTCATACCAAAGTATTTGATAGTTAAATTCAATATTTATAAAAATTTTAAGTATGTGTTTGGATTAACTTTTAAGAATAGTTTTTACGATTTACGAGATAAATATGTGAGAGGAGTTTTTGTCTCGGGTTGCGCAAACCTCGGGTTGCGCAAACATAGGTTTGCTAAATACCCAAACCTAAGTTAGCTTGAACTAAAATGAGAAACAAGTCTACCTACTAGGTCTTATTCTACCAAACTGCAATTAAAACAGGTCCAGATATCCGATTTCTTTATTGCGAAGAGCATCTGCATACGTCCCAGATACCCAAGAAAAATAAGAATCCACCATGCTATTACCATTCAAAACCTGCTTTCCCAAACCGAGTTGGTCCAAATGCATTAGCCGGTTCAATGAAAACTATATTGCCGCAATTATTCTGTGAACAAAGAATGAATATTTTTATCCCTTTCCTCTCCCTACGTATCAAAGTTCCTTGATCCTATTCATATTTAAACATACATTAAAACAGAATATACAACCCACAGTAACAAATCAGATTAAGAATTCAAGCATCTGTGAGTGAACAACATTTTTGCCAACTTCTCATGTGGATTGGAGCACAGTTAGGTAGTATGTATATCCCCGGCGCTTTCCTGACTGTCGCCTCATTTCATCTTGATCTCCCTGTCCTTCAGCCAGGAGAAGATTCCAATGCAATACGTAATTTGACAGATCATATATCCCAGCAGAGAACACACAGATCTGAAGAGGAATTTCAGCTGAGGACATAGACTCTAGGCGGATATTGGTCGAGCTTGATCCTGACCAAATGTATGGGGAGACACTTCCTAATGATAGAGGCTTTTCCGGCGGTGTCCCACTAATTGCTGATGTCACTTTTACTTCATTCACTGGTGTGACATGACGCCACCCTACTTGATCATCAGAAGAAGATTCTGACAGAGCCATGTTAGCATTGTTCAGATGTCCATCATTGATAGAAGAATCAGAGGTGGTAATGCGCACAAAAGCAGTGGCATCAGAGGAATTGTGAAGATGCATCTTCAGATTTATTTCACAAAATGATGCAGAGAAATTATGATGCAAGGTTCGAGGGCCATCCAATAGCCATGAAATAGGGCCTGTGCTTGCAGTACTATCAAAAGAGAGAACAAGAGATCAATATAAACCCAGAAAAAACAAGTAAACAAGGAATACAAATGGCTAAAATCTTTCACATTGTCAATCAGAAGCCTTAGGTTTGGAATAGAACTTGCCTGCAATGGCAGGCATAATGAGACATAACAGGAGGTCCAACAAACCCAGCATTACTGTTACTCTGCAATGGTCGAGAGATCAGCACAAAATCAACAGTGTTCAGGTCTCCCCGTGCCTGCAACAAGATGAAGTTCTCAAGCTCATATCAATAATAGAAGACTGCAAAAGTGGAAATAATCCAAAATGTAAGGAGTAGAAAACAGTTAATCCCACATGATTCAAACTCATTAACGTTAAAAACGCTTGCCAACTTAATCCCTGAACTTTTCATTTTTATTCAGCGTTAACTTGAAACCTATTGTCGTTTGAGCACTCTACACATGACATTCATTAATGGTTGAGCATGCACCATTAACTAGCCAGTCACACAGCAACAAATGACAACATACTCATAAGTCTGAACAGTTAGCATTGATGATGATGATGATTCAAGTAGAAACTTCCACTATGATAAATTATAAAAGCAAAAATTATGTTAGGGTTATATTTATTAGGCGTCAATAGACTTTTAGCCCCAGTAGTTTCATAAAAATTGCAATTTGGTAACCCTACTTAAAAAGTGCGACATTCCTATTTTCTTTAGACAATGTCCGAGTTTTTACCCTTCATATACTTTTTTTGAAAAATCTAACATCAAATTTATTATTTGCCACAATATTTACATGGCACCAATAACAAACTCAAAGTTGGATTCCAACTCAGTAGACTATAAAATTTTGACAAATAAGCATAATTACATCGTTCTAAATTCAAACATTTATGAAACAGGGACTGATGAGCCAAGGCTAACTCACATGGAGTGTGAGGTGTAAGAGTAAAAGGGAGGCATATATTGTGAGGTGTGGCGTTAGTGTTAGATGCAGCCAAGGAGGCAAGCAGTTCATGAGAGGGGACATATTGAAATTACTTTTGAGTAAAAGCAAACAAGTGTGGGGATTTGAGGATTTATCGAGGATGGGGAAACTTGGCTGGTTATATGATTTATCATCCGCCCACGTCTAGTTCAGAGAATGTTTGTCATTTGATATGGGTCCAGACCTGGCTAAGTGAGTGCCCTACCCATGCTCATCCCTCATCACAGATGAAGTCTTCTACTGCTTTCTCGCTCACGAAGGAGGAAATGATGTATTACATGTATTGCCTAAGGGTAATGAAAATATTAAATAACGACAACAAATTCTACTACCAGGACACACACACACACACACACACACACACATATGAGTGATGTGCTTGATACAAAAGATAAAAAAGCCTACCTCGTGCTGCAATCTTTCGTAATGGTGGAAATTGACCAAAGGCTCGCTACTCACATCATAAACTGAATCCTCACTACCTTGAGGAACCAACATGATATCATTTTTTACAGGCTTAGGAACCAAAGATACATTGTCCTTAGCAGCCAATAGGCTCCTGCAATTCTGATGGCAAACACTAATCTAATTCAACCAACTGAAAGAATCACACATCGAGACATACTTTTTCAATAAAATTTAGATTGCCAGTATTTCAAAGACAAAAGCATACATAACAAAATGAAGTCTCTCCCCCATGCCATCATAGAAAGCATGTTTGGGAGATCGATCACAAAATCAAAGCCTCGAATACAAACCTTTAGCGTTAAGAAACATGATACTGCTTGACCAGCCTTCAATGATTGTGAAGGAAAAATAGTATCAGCAGGCTGAAGTAATGATATTTCCCAGTTGCTCCCAATAGAGGACAGCTGATTAACTTGGAAATCTTCTGAGGCTGTCTTGTTAACAACATCCATTCGAACAAGGAACTCTTGTAATCTCAATGGAGAAGGACTAATTTGAAAAGACACATCCAATGATGGCAATACCTATGGAAAAAAAAAATATTAGAATTAACAATTGGCTAGATTACAACAGGTAAACAGAACCTCAACAAAAGCACAATTATTCAATATATTTCCATTGCCGTGACAACAAAGACACAGTATGATGAAAGAAAAACAAAGCAAATTAAGCAATATTTTTTTCACTTCAAATATTTATTATATCAACCTGTAGATTGTATTGTAACCGAAGAACGCGGTATTTGATGACACTTGATATATCTCCAATTTCGTAATATATGCTTATATATAGAGAGATGTTGCCAGGAAAAGCTGCCCTAAACCAAAGAGGCCATGCGAAGGGTGTAACGCCCTGAACTGAAGTGCCCTGAAAGAGTAATTCATGAGACCATACAGTGAATAGTAGCCGTTTCATTTCAAATCAGACTTATACTACAGAACTTAAATGAAAAGCATTCCATACTTACCTCTGGAAACATAAAGACTCTGTCAGACATGTTAAATGGATCAGCATTTGCACCACTTGGTACTGAATCTACCTTCTTCAATAAGCAAGCAGGAAGCTCTGATTTCATACTTTCCTGATTTCCAACATTCAGAAATCTAGGACGACTTATTTTCATCTTCAGATTCTGCCAAAATCCAAATTGAATAATAAGCATGGAGACAATGTATATATGAAAGAGGAGAAGAAAAGCCAGTTTAGGCATGACATAGAGAAGCCAGGCTACATCTGCCTTTTGGTGAAATTAATCGTCTGTTGTAATTGTAAGCAGGTCTAATTGGGCCATTGCAACAAATGAAGCCCTAGCCCTAGCCTAACACCTCATAACTACAGCAGGCCATCAATATCAATTCCTGACTTTCAAAGGCTAACCACCATACCTAGATAATTTGATATACAAAAAGAATTAAAGAAATGTTTATAAACAGAAAGTAAAAACTATTTATGGTAATTAAACTCAAATAGTTACCTTAACAGGAAACTCTGATGGGTTTCTCAACTCCAAAACGAGGTGCCATAAATCTCCCACATGCGCCTTGTCAGGAAAAGGGTGAATGGACCCTTGAAGCTTGGGTATGCTCTGTGATTTTAGGAGACAGAATGTTGTCAGTCTAATCTTTGAGATTATAAGAGCAGTTGAAATAAGAGTAATGAAAACAGGGTAGAATAGTAGCAAACACCTTAATCACTAAAAACTTCAAGTTTTCATTAGTTGAGCGCTTCCCTTTCCTCTTTCCTTTTAAAGTGTTCTTCTTTACATGATTAAAGTCAAAGTCGTGAAAGCCAACTATAGAACCCAACAATTTCCACCTAACACCAATAACTTCCAGAGTACCTTCTTCTCTTGGAGTAACTGATAGTTGCACCTGAATTGACAAAGTGAATTTTGTAAAGTTGGCAACAATAATGGAAAAATATAGATATTAAACATTTTATTGCATCTCAATGAGAAGATATACCTAGAAGTAATTAGCATAGCAAGGGATGTTTAGACGTTGTGATACCAAAGCAAAAGCACAATAAAGAAACCAGATACATAATCCTATCTCAAAACAGGTGAAAAAAGCAATTTTCTGCAATGGTCGCCCAAATGTTCCAAGGATCATTCCAGCACTCTCAAGTGAAGACAATGACTCATCTTCACCAGGCCAAGAAGAATGAAAAGCCACAAAATTTTTCATCTCTCAACAAACATTAATTAACCTTCCTAACTAATGATAAGTTTAAAAACACAAGAAAATAGAAGCTATAACTGATAGGTTCAATTTTCACATCACAGCCTGCCTTGTTCAAAAGTAGAAGACCTGGACAAAGGAGATATCATAATTGGACCTTTATTCAGATAGCATTTTTCCAGAAAGGCCAATTATTCAAAGCTTCCAGAACTGAAGTCTAGTGTCATCTTACATGAGGTCTAGTTTATTGAACACAAGCACAGAAATATGACAATATAAACATCCTATTTTTGACAATGAAACAATTCATTTGGTTTCATTCAAAGCAATATCATTTCACGTAAAATGCAGCCCTGTTTTTATAACCATGATAGCTCCAAAGAGAAGGAGCTGAGATGAGAAAAGAATTCTAGAATGTTATGAACTCACCATGGTTGTTTCACCACCTCTTAATAAGAAGTCAACCTCCGACGCCAAAAAGGAATTCTCAGAGCTCATGTCCCTGCAGTGACGTAGTAAAGATAAATTTATCTTTGGAACACAAAACAAAGTAAATATGAAACTAACAGGTTAAGATACATACCTGCAGGCTGTCAACTCTTCACATTTACCCGCATTATCATTTTCCCTCCTAGAAATATTTTCATCTGCACAATTGACAAGCAATTAGCATCAAGAGGAAAGGCTAAAAATACGAAATTTTGATTGATAAATTTTAAAAAGATGAAGAATCCTAACATGTAAATGACAATGTCAATGGAAACTCAAAGCTTACCAGATTTTTCTTCAACAGTACTAGGAAAATGCTTGCATATAAGGGTAACTCCAGACACAGGAATTGGTATTTGAAGAGGGTTTTTAAATTCGACATTCACCGTCACAGCTTCTGTAACAGGTTAGTGAAACAGTGCATAAGCTTCTTAAGAACAAGCAAAATGAGAAACAAAAGATAATATACTTGGTGAGATCAAAATTAGCCCAACCACTGTTCAAGTTTGTGTGCTTACAGATATTAACAAAATTAGCATAAAGCTTACATACCTCCTGCAACACAAACATTTGATTCTCTGTATTTTTTTGAGATAAGCTTTGATTGCAACTCCAACCAATTACTCTTAGTACTAGAGAAAGATGGTATTATTTCTTCCTCCAAGGAACGCCACAAGCTTTCTCTAGTGTTAGCCTGAAAGTTTTATTATGAGCAACACCTTCGGTTATGGGACTATATCTATAAACCCCTGAACATTCAAATACAAATATGAAGAGAATAAATACAAAGACATAATTTGATTTCTCATATAGCCCATATTAGGAGACGCATAATTTCAGGTGCTAGTTGGTAACTTTGTGTTCAACTTAAGAGTCAAATAGAAACATCTTCTCTGAATAAGTTGATTCTGTGCACCATGAAAAGATTCTCCAACAAGGTATAAAATTGACAAATTTATCTGAAGCTTGAAGGAATATAGATTCAAGTGGCCAATTATAACCAAGTATCCATTTACGCACTCAAGGGAAGGTATGCATTTTGTAGGTTAAATAGAAATTTAGACTGAACGGTAACTGTGACAGGCCTCTCCAGGAAAAAAAACCAAAATTAAGGATGAAAAAGAATAAGATCACCCAAGATAACAAGCCACCACGATGCCACTGAATGTCATATTTATTCACAAAAGCATCATCCCCACCTTCTAGCAAATCAAAAATTTTCTACACAGCAATCAGCAACATGGGCTAATTTTATTTTTTTTTTGGGGGGGGGGGGTTATTTTGTGAATTAAAACACCAACAGGTTATGTTTCTAGTCCCAGAAAAAACTAGAGCACAGAAAGTAATTCAACTTACAGCCGAAGGTGATCCAAAAGTTCGGTGATCTTCAAAGACAACCTTGAGTGAAGAAGTGTTGATTACAGGCAACTGAAGTCTTGATACTTCAAATGTTCGTCCTGTTTTCTATCATATAAAAGAAATATTACGCAAAGTGTTAACTTGATTAGCTCTTATCTTACTCAGGGTCTAAAAGACATTCCAGATCCAAAACAAGAAGCCCCAAAATGATTTGAGTAATTGCCACCTATATCACATCTAATACAAGGTAACTAATTTACTGTAAAACAAATTATCAATCTTATGAGCCCATAAAAATTCTATTAAACACAAATACTAAGTTTTGAAATACAATACTTCAAACAGGTAAAATTGAAAAGAACGAACTAGAAGGTCCTAAGCATTTGAAAAGCCACTATCACCTGAACTATTTGAAGAAAGTCGCCCAAAAATAACTCCTGTGTTGTCTTGGACTGGTGACCACAAGCCAAAACTTCCAACATATGCTTGACAGCCACATCACACATCCCAAGAGAAGCATACCACCTAAAACAATCATCATTTGTTAGAAACAACAAAAAGTTTGCAGAATGTAGGTCCCATAGTTTATTCTGATCAAAATCCATGTACTATGCTAAACAGGGTCTAACTTACTGTCCTATATGGAAATGAACACGATCTTTGATATGACTCCATGTGGTTCCGCTAAAAACAGAAAGAGCACTTCTATATGTTCGAATTGCATGTTTGATCTGCTCAAGACCAGGCATATAAATTAGCAAGAGAAATGACCTCACAAGGAATAATGTTTGCAAAACTTTGACAGACCAATACCTGATCACACTTGTTGTAACGATCCCCAGAAAGCACAAGATGAAATCCAAATTTACGTAACATTGAAGGTTTGGACGAGTAGCAGTAGGATGCTTGTTCAAGCATCACGGCAGAATGTAGGATATCCTAAAACAAAGGATTTTGTCAGCAGGAGAAGAAATGTTTCCCAAATTACTCTTTTTAGAGCCCAAAAAAATGCACTACCTCACCACAAATGCGGGAATAAATTGGAGCTGCCTCCTTATATAGATCACGTGCCTTCAACATTTCTATCCACCAGAGACCACATCGTGTGGCATTTTGCTGCCCAGATGAACCGAGTTTCTGGACATAATAATCTTGTAAACCAGTATGACGGCAAAGGAATAAAGCAGTAATAGAGCAACGCCCAAGAAAAAGCTTATCATCTAATCAACATTTATCATCTGAAATTAAACCATACATACTAAATAAGTGGTAAAGGCATTTTCCATGCAATATTCAGCTTCCTTTCTTGATTGGTCCAACATGAAGTACGCAAGTCCCATCATTTCCTGAAACAGCAGGGCATGCAAACCAAAAATGAACGTAATGATCATTCCCCAGACATGTAGCAAGTAATATAGCAATATGGGCCTTAAAATAACAAAAGAATAGTGACAAAGGGATCTAACAGCAAACTAGACACATTTCTTTCCTGCATTTCAGAGTGTAATGGGTCGTAAATTTTATTCTACATATCGATATATTAATGTTCAAGACAGTAACGCAAGAAATTCCACTTATCACTAATTCAGAAAATAAACATAAATCTACTGTAGTATCCTTATACCATGTCTACACCCCAAAAAATGCCTAGTCTAACCAAAACATATGCAACAAACCATGCAACATCAAAGGACCCTTTCCACATGGAAATTGGAATTGATAAAACATAAAATTACCTGTACACCAGCATAGCGTTTCCAAGCTTTATCAAGTTTGTAATCCGTGGAAATTAAGCGATAATTTGACAAGGCAAGTTCATAATCCTTTAACATGAAAGCATAATCACCCAAAACTCGAATTTGGGATTCGGTGGAGCTAAAACTATACCTTTAACCAAGAAAACAAAGACTATATTAAAGAACAAGAAGAAGGAAATCAGAAGCACTGGAATCTTAATAAGATTCATGCATAGCATACATAGGGCCATTGACAGAATCTGTGCCATCTTCTTTCCCTTTTCTCCACCATAAATTTTTAATTTGGTTTCTAAGGCCTTTTCGTGTTGCAGAAACCTAAATAAAGGAAAAATTACATACAAGGAAAGAGTAATGAGAATCTTCAAAGCAATAGAAAATGGAAAAACACCAAACTCATCAAAAGAGGGAAAAATAAATATAAAATACTTGTTGGTTGAGCACACGAATCTTTTGCTCCATGCTTGGAATGATGTGCTTGGATGAGAAATCTTGCATAAGATCTTTAATCTGTACTCAGGCCAAGTAACAGAATACTAAAATGCATCTACAGAGAACCAATGTTATGAAAGAAATAGTCTGTGATGGCAGAAGGAACTTACCATAGTGATATCATCAGTGTTAAGAAAGAAACCAAGATCTTGACCAGGAGAGACATCAGAATTCTGCCACAAATTACAGCCAACAACATTTATATGAACAAAAATACCACAGAAAACAGAGGCCCAAATAATTCACGTCAGAAAGTAGAACCAAAAACTAATAATCATTCCTGATTAAAATAACAAATTAGCTTACAAGTCCTCAAAACAAACTAACATAAAAAGGCCTGTAATGCCAAAAAAAAAAAAACATACATATGAGGCCCAAGGGTTCTCTTCATGTTTGACTGGAGCATCAGTCGAAGAATTGATACATAGCAACGCACAGTCACTAGTACCAAACGCACTCCTCATTTCTGTCAATATTTTAGTTGCTCTGCGCCAAAAAAAAAAAAAAAAAAGGATCGCATGTAAAAAGCTCATCAAAACAACTTCCATGTCAGCAAAAGGAGGCCATGATAAAAGCTTTTGTAGTAGAAAGTATGTACTTTAGATTCTCTAGCAAACTATAATTTTAAGGTAGTCAATTCATGGTTCATTTCTTCAGTGGATTCCTTGAAAATATTCAGGATGCGCTAAATTCTGAAGTCTAGCCTCTAAAATTATATATATTTGTTATTAGTTTATTTTTTCCTTCTTCTATTGTCTACACCTTGGGTGTAATGCCATGCCCCCTATGCCTTCTTTCATTTGAATGTTACTTATAAAGATTAAATAGTTCAGTTTCACACCTACTCTGAACCAAAAAGATCATCTGAATATCCAGCAACTCAATAAAGAAAAAGAGATGAATCAACCGAGGGCCAAAAAAATGTCAAAAGCTCCTCTATGTAAATACCAAAGAATGATCCACTTCCTGAAACATTCATACCCAATAAGCATTCAAGGACTCCACTCCAAGCAATCTATGCTATAATAAGAACACAGACACTCCATCCCAATGATGACAAAGAATGACTATCAAAAGAACACTAATATAAAAAATTTCCACTTCACGTGAAGAAGGAAGCCATGACTCCGTGTCAAAAGTAATGACAGTGAGTATAATGTGACAAGTCATTATGCATAAGAAGCTAAAAAGGAAATAACATATATACCTGTCAGCGGGGCCATCCTGATTATCATGCACCAATAAATAATGCTTCAAAATCTTTGGATCCATCACACCATCATTAAGAAGGGAAGGCAGCTTGTTGGTGTTAAATAGGTCAATAAATCTGTTAATTGGTTGCACATCCTTGGAAGAAACAGCCACAAGACCTGCAAGTTACTTAAAGGTGAGAGGAAGGGGGGAATTCAATCAATAAAAAAGCTTACAATCGGGAAATTTTCAAGGGGGTTTATTTTTGTATAAAATCTACTATACTTTTTGAGATAATTATAAACAAGATATAAGAATGCTGACTAGTTCTAAAAACTCACATGCCACTGGATGATCAAAAGCTTCATGTTCTGAAAAGGAGACCGCACGGATAAGTTCTTTGTTAAAAAACTGAAGCCAGGATGGTGCATTTCCGGATTGATAATCTAGAAAAGCAATTGTTAGTCAACCCCATTCTAATATAACTATAAAATCTCAACTACCCGAGGAAATAAAAATTCTAAAATCTATCAAAAACAAAACACACAAGTACGCACACAAACTAACAGACACAGCACAGCTAAAGTCAAAATAGTAGCAGTAGGAGGAAACACGACAAATTATGACTAACAAAGATTTTACAGAGAGCGTCACTTACTCTCAAGTACATGATTAATTTCTGGTGTTTCCAAACTCAGCTCACTGAACTCTTTCTCCCCTGCCTCTGTGATAACTTGCCTCAAATGCTCTTTAGCTACCTAGTTAATGGTGAGAGGACAAACAGATGGAACCAGATAATAAATTCTAAGTGCAAAATATATCTAAACATTGGTAGTTTTGAAGTGCAAACCAGAATCCCTATCATTCTCAATTTCCCACGGTAAAATATTGCCAAAAATCGACTTCAAACGAATAGGCAAGAAAGGAGTTCAAATTAAAGTTGTTTAAGCCGTTGTTACGGAATTCCATGCAAGCTAAAATTAATTCAAATGCCGTTTTTCAGCTGTTTGGATGTCTACAAGTCTACGAATAAATCGTCATGTGTTAATCTGTGCAATATTACCAACCAAACCATGGCCGAGTCATGTAGCGATGAAATGACCCGGCGAACAATTACCTCCAAATCTGGCTTCCTGACATCCGAAGCATAATATAATCTCAATTTGAACTTCTGAAGCCTATAGGACTGGTCACTG
The DNA here is from genome assembly GCA_963210345.1 of Inga oerstediana. Classification (NCBI taxonomy): domain Eukaryota; kingdom Viridiplantae; phylum Streptophyta; class Magnoliopsida; order Fabales; family Fabaceae; genus Inga; species Inga oerstediana. Next base: position 11,484,595 of record OY723401.1, read on the forward strand.
GCAGTCCTTACTGGCACTGCAACATACAAGCCGATAAAACTTGTCACGATCCTTGGTATCAGGCATGAAAATGCGGGCATTGTCAGAAAGTGAAGGATTACCGTCGATGTTGTTAAAAGAGCTGAATGGGGTCAGCATCTGAAGGAAGCTGAGGCCATTCTTGAGGCAGGCCTCTTCGACAGAAGGAGTAGAAAGTACCATCACAACTGGAGTGATCTCGTCCAGTAACATCTGGCCAAGCGGCGTCTTCGCCGGATCCATGATCTTCTTGTTTCACCTGTTGTCGGTAATTCACCTCCAATTTGCACCACTGTGTAAGTCGCCTCACTGGCTGAGTCAGACGCGACCCGTTGAGGAGACGATCTCCCAGGAATTTTGGCCGCTCACTGGGATCGGAACGGGAAGGGTTGGCAACATGCTGGTGACGGAACGGGTTTATTGAACGACGTCGTCCTCTTTTCAACCCACTTTTTCATATGCTTCGCTCGGGTTTGATACCACCCTTCGGTCCGATCTCCGATGTTTATTTGTCTAATTTTTTAAACAAGATTTACATTTCTCCAATTAAATCTTATCTCGTTAACTTTTTTGGAAAATCCCTCTAAAATTCATTAGAAATAGGAAAATCCCTATTTAGTGTATTAAAATTGAAAAATCTGGATTAATCTATTATCAGTACGGATGAACAGTACGGGCACTGGCGGCGCCAAAAGACGATTTTGCCCTTCAGCCGTTATTCTCGCCACTTCAAAAATAACAACAATCGGTTCTTAATTAACAACTCTGGATTCTTGATTAATAACTCCTCTTTCTTATAAAGTCGGACCGGACGGTCCGACCGATCTAACTGTCAGCCGGAGGGCATGTCAGTTCATTTCAAGGTATTTAGTCGTTTTGAGCATTTACCCGTTTTGGTCCGTTTCAAGCCAATCATTAAGCCGGGATCCGCTATTAACCCGTGAACCGAAGCGGATTTTCAATAACCGAACGGCTCAAAGTTCACCGGAATAAAAAGGAGAAAGAAGATGAAGAAAGAACTAAAGAAGAGCAAAATGGAGGAAGGAAATAGGCAGATTTAAAGTACTTACCGGACTGATGTTATTTCATGCTTTAGTTTAATGATATGATCTTTTGTTTGTAAAAAAAAAATATTAAGCGCTCTGTTGGATTGGAACTGGAAATGCTGGACGGGGAAGGTAACTATGAGAAGTGAGAAGACGTGTGACGAAGGTGAAAGATATTTCAATAAAGTATGTCTACTAACCAATGGATAAAAAGATGCATTGAGTTGATAGCTTTTTTAATACCCATAGGATAAAAGAATGAGAAGTTTTGAATTTCAGTGACTCAGCCTCAATTCATGTGGCTTTCTCCCCCGTTGATCGTGTATTTACTTTTTTAATATTTTCTATTTTAAAAACTATTGATTAATAATTTGAAAAAAAAAAGGCAAATTAGTACTAGTGCTTTTGCTAGACAAAATTAAAACTGAATTTATACATTATTATGAGGTTTTTATATTAATCTCTCGTCCTTTTATTTTGTCGTAACACACATCTATTATTAAAAAAATTAAAGAAAGGCATTTGCTTTTATTTGTTTTCGTGAGTTTATTAATATTATTATGTGAGCTAATTAATTATCAAGGTTGAATTGCTTCTAAGATCATGAAATTAAACTATTTAATTATTTTCTCAAATTATCTAACGAAATTAAATTTGATATTTTATTTTCTTACTTATATTACTATATATTTATATATATTATATTATTTTTCATTTGATTATCATGCCTCCGGTCCGACCGGTTGAACCATGTCCCACTAATATTTCTGGCTGGATATCCGGTCCAACTTTTAAAACATTGTAATTAACAACTCCGAATTCTTGATTAACAACTCCAGTTTCATCTTTTTACTTTCACAATAACAACACCGGTCTTGTTATTAATAACACCATATTCTACATTAACAACTCCCATTTCTTATTTCACAACTTCGTAATTTAAGTTTCAGGACCAATAATAACACCTCTTTCTTTATTAACAACAACGTATTTTACATTAACAATACTATATTTTTGAGATGCGAATATGTGGAAGAATAAAACGGAATTGTTAATAAGAAGACCAGTGTTGTTATTGTGAAAAAAAAGATGAAACTGGAGTTGTTAATCAAGAATACGGAGTTGTTAATAAAAAATCCGGGGTTGTTAATTAAGAACCACGTGTTGTTATTTCTGAAATGGCGAGAATGAGGGCTGAAGGGCAAAATCGTCTTTCCGCTCTGCTCGCATTATTCATCCATACTGATAGTAGACTGATCCAGATTTTTCAATTTTAATGCACTGAATAGGGATTTCCCTATTTCCAATATATTTTAGAGGGATTTTTCCAACTTTTTTTAATAATAACAATTTATATTAATAAAATTTTAAAAGTCCGTTCGACCATGGTTGAAAAATCGGGACTAGTAGATGAAAAAAATACACCTAAGTTTTGTTTTTTTAATCCAAATAATAAATTTGATGTTTTTCTTTTGATAATATTATACGTAAAACAACCACAAACAAATACAAGAGGCGAAGGGAAAAGTGAGCTATATGCTTATACTAAATCTTGAATAGTTTTAAAATTTTATATCATAATATATTAAAATAATTAAATATTAACGTTAGAGAATTGATGTTCATCGCGTTGGACCAAAAATAATAGAGGACTATGATCAGAGCAGTTATTTATGATGCCAAGTTGGGAATGATGTCAAACGTTAATAATCGAGTTCGCCTGGGTGCGAAAAACTCCCTCTGCTAGGGTTTCCTTTCCCTCCGTTTGGATGAGCGGCGGCCCACCGATGGGTGAGTGGCGACGGCTCTTCCATCTCAGTAGGGGTTTCTCTCCCCTTACGGTGGAGTTTATCGGCTGGTCCCTTTCGTCGTGCCACGAGGATGCGCTGCTTGAGAGTGAGCCCCGTGACGGAGAAGGGCGGGAGCGTAGGGCCGATGGACACGAGGAGGTGTTCAACACTCTGGCGCCGTTAACACTTTCCGACGAGGACCTCCGGTGGGTGCCCCCATGGCCTCTGTGGTGGCTGGGTGAATCGAAAAGTTGGCTCTCTTTCTCGTCAACAGCAAGGACAAATTGGATTGGGGATCTGAGAGGCGAGAGCAGCGATTGTCAAATTGAAGAATGCAGATCTGCGGTGGAGATGTGGCGTACAAGAAAGCAAAGAACAACGGCCACACGAGATCGAGCCATGGAATCGGAGGGCTCTTCCACCGGCGGCTTTTCAGGTGAAGGTAAGGTGATGATGAAGACTCATTGGAGAAGTGCAAGCTGGGGATTTCCAGTCACTCTGCAGAAATCAAAGGTGCCGGAACAACCACGAGTAAAGGTATCAATCTTGCGATTGTTGGCTCATGAGGTGAGTGGCTTGCTCCAGATTAGATACTTGCCCAGTGATGTATTATTGAATCTTAGTGTTGTATGGTCGAAGGTAGATGTTTGGGGGAGAGACGTAATGTTATTTGTAGGTATTATGCCTAAGGGATGCGCAATAGCTAGTCAATTAATTATGATTTTTCTGGACCTGATTGGTATGAGTATGATGGTATGCGCTCTTCATCTTTGGCTCATCGTGTGCCTGTTCAGCGTTTTGATTAACGCTGTTCATTATAGGACAAGGAATGGGTCTGTTGAGTGCATATGGTTTTTCTGCTCACTCTCAGGGTGGAAATGGGTTTCCTTCGCCTATTGCCTATGTGATTGTGCATCCTTTGATAAATGTTTGATTGTTGTTATCCTTGAGTTCATCTTTGTATCAAGGAATTTGGTTAGGAACCTCTCTTGCAGGTGCGTTCCCAGAAAAGCAGATTTGGTAGTCGGGAGGATTATCAAAGATGCATTGGAAGAGTCTTGCCATTGTGTTTGGGCATTTCGACCTTCATATCAGTTGCAGGCATACCATTTATATGGAGTGGATAAAGCCTCAACTCTTCGTTCTGATTGTACTGAAGAATATTTATATATTTGTTTCTCTAGATTGTTAAGCTTGGTCTTGGGACTTATTTATCATATCAGTGTGTTTGTTTGGTGTAAGTTGGTTTTTTTCTCTTTTAGTGTGTTTAATGGTGTAACTTTTGAGACATTGTAACTTAGTTGGATTTAATATTATTAGTGTTGTTGATGGCAAAAAAAAAAAAAACAAGTTGGGAATGATGTCATCTGCACTAACCTGCAAAGGTTTCAGTTAAAAAATCTAACCTGAAAATGTATCAGTATCATTATTCTTGAAAAACATTAATTTCAGACAGTTAATTTGATTGCATTGTTTTTTTAAAAAGAAAATTACAAACAATTTGAAGATTAATATCCTAAACGAACTCTTTGTGGGTGTGATTATAACTTTGAAGTGAAAGAAATTAGGGCAATTTTTGTTTGTATCTAAGGCAAGAAAAATAATAAACAATTGATAATTAGATGGAAAGCACATTGAACCACCTGCCCAACGAAACAGGATACTCAACACCTCAGGCTCATGAATGGGGGTAGTGCTCCACCATTTGTCCATCTTAGTCAAGTTATAATGGATCATATTTAACAAGTGTCGAACAGCTTAACAGTCTAAATAATTTAAATATTATCTTTTGTAAACTGAAAAAACACAAGCATATCATAACAAGTTTTTTTTTTTTTGGACCGAAGCATATCATAAGTTGTGGCTTGATGTTCACTAGTTTATAATTTTCTGAATATCTTTCTCCGCTTTTAAATGGAAGGCATGGTTGATAAATAATATTAATCACATACTAGTATTTATTAACAATAGATCGATTTTTATTTAAAAAATAATACATCTGTCATTTTTAAATTAAATTATGTTACGATACATGAATTTTAGAATTATACTAATTAATATTAATCGGCTCGACCATGAGCGCTAGGAGCCAGTCTGGTGCGGTTGGGTTCGCCACTCACCAGTCGCGTACTGTAGTAGTGTTATAAATGTCCATCTGCTTGCGACCTGTGTTATTCTTTGCAGGACACCCGCGCGTTGGAAAACATATCCGTGGCCGGCTACGAATCTCAACGCCCGTCATGTCTTACCGGCCCAATTACCGAGGTGGACGAAGGGGTGGCGCCACATCTTCCGGGCGCGGCGGCGGCGGCGGCCGTGGTGGGCGCGGAGGCGGAGGCCAGAGGTGGTGGGACCCTGCATGGCGAGCCGAGCGCCTGAGACAAATACAGGGCGAGGTAATATCATGGAGCAAATTTTACTCTCATACGAATTCCGTATTAGTTAAACAAGTAGTACTAAGATAGATTGGGCATGATGTTGTTTTGTATTTAATGCTCGTCTCTGATGTTTTGAGTGGCAAGGGGATTGAGTTGTAAAGTTTTTTATTGGTGAAATGGTTTGTAAAACTAAAAGTTCAGATTTTTTTTGGCCTCTCGTAGGACGCAGGCATGTAAAATGATTCATAATGACAGCTCATTGTTGTTTTAACGAATACTGTCTAGAAATCAAATATTCCTTTGTTAACTGGGGTTTTATTTATTTATTTTACTGAGATGCAGATGGAAGTCTTTGATGAGAACGAATGGTGGGATAAGATTGAGAAGATGAAAAGAGGAGGAGAGCAAGAGATGATCATTAAGCGTAATTATAGTCGTGAAGACCAGCAAACCCTCGCTGACATGGCTTATGAACTTGGGCTGCACTTGTAAGCCCGTTACAACTAATATACCTTACAAGTTTTTCATTCCACAAAAAATTGAAGTGGGAAGGCATGTCTGAGCCCAGCATTTAACCATGTTTCTCCAAATGAACTTAATTTCTTAAACTGAGGGGAAAAATTTAACGTGTTGCCCATGTTAACCTTACCTGTGGCTGAAAAGCAAGCTGTCCCTTTTAATCATTGCAAATAATATGCAATTGACCCCACTCATCAACCGGGGGGAGATAGAAGCTTTGCTTTCTCTGATATTCTTTCATTTTCACTCCCTATCTTCGATTCCTTTCCTCCCTGAATGTTTGGTCCTTATCCAATCCCTGATGTTATATCAATGCCGTTGTGTGCTTATATGTGTTCTCTACCAGCAGTCTTTGGTGTCACCTTGGATTAAGGGCCACTGTACTGTATACTTAATGCTCGGCTGTGATTAAATTTGCTGGGATATCCATCTAACTTTTATATACTCAGCAAAAGTTGTCTTTTTTTTTGTTGTGGAAATTGAAAAATTTATTCGATACTTCGATAATTCTGATATTTTTATTCTGTCTGACATTTTCTTCACTTGATTTTGTGATTGGGCAAAGAAAGCCATGTATATAACAAAGGGAAAACTCTTGTCCTTAGCAAAGTTCCATTGCCCGATTATCGTGCAGATCTTGATGAACGTCATGGATCCACGCAGAAGGAGGTCCAGTATATCACTACTTCTAGCTGAATACCAATTTTTTGCCCGAAAAAATTTGTAAATCCATTCATGACTCGGAGCTTTCTGCAGATTAAAATGTCCTCAGACATTGAGAGGAGAGTAGGATCTCTTTTGAATAATACACAACCCAAGGGGGCAGGATCAGTTAATGTGCCTTACACAACAACCAACGAGAAGCTTAAGCAAACAATAACTGCTACAAAACCTGTTTCTGCTGGGAAGACTGATTCTTCCAATGAGGAACTTAGTGTTGAACTCAAAGAAAGACAAGAGAAAATGCAGGTTATAGTCTTATATATGTGTGTGTCAATCAACATAATATCATGTTTTCAAACATTAGACTTGGTATAATTTCTTTACTTATTCATTTTTCCCTTTTACACTCTTGTCAGAGTTAAATTATATGTATTTTTTTGCAGGCAAGTGATAGTTTGAAGACAATGAAGTCATTTCGGGAAAATCTTCCTGCATTTAAAATGAAGTCCGAGTTTCTGAAAACAGTTCAAGAAAATCAGGTGGGCAAATTCTCTATCAATAACTCAATATAATGCCTATTCGCCAGCCTTGGTGTGTGTAGCACACTCTTTTTATTCCTTATTAGATATCAAATGATCAAAAGAAGGGAGTTTTAACTGCCAATTAATTGCATACTATACTTGACTTCCTATTTTGAGGTATGAAATAGATGATAGATTATATAAATAGCTATTACTGAGGGTTTGATATGTTTAGCATTTGTAGATCCTTGAGAAAATGAAAACGGAAGTAAAACCTTAACTTCATCATCCTGGTGGGATAGGATCTCATTTGAAATTTTGCTTAGTAGTTTAAAGGTTACAATGATGGTTCTACATCAAAAAGTGAAGTTTGGCTTGCATAAAATGCAGGTATTGGTAGTTTCTGGAGAGACAGGTTGTGGCAAAACAACTCAACTGCCACAGTTCATTCTAGAAGAGGAGATATCGTGTTTACGTGGAGCTAGTTGCAACATAATTTGTACTCAACCTCGTCGTATATCTGCAATATCTGTTGCAGCTCGAGTATCAGCTGAAAGGGGAGAGACTCTTGGTGAAACAGTTGGTTACCAAATTCGCCTTGAAGCAAAACGTTCAGCTCAAACACGCCTCCTATTTTGCACGACCGGTGTATTGCTTCGTCGCCTGGTAATTTAAAATCTGTTTCCATCTGAAACAATTCTCTTTTTTTTATACTGTCTAATATTGTTTGAATTTTAGTGTGTTTCTTCAATTGCCATTGGTTTATCTTGTCCTGAATGTAATTCACATAGACTAGTTTTTTCAATTTATTTTCCAAGGAAACATTTTATCTTTACTTCAGTGTCATCCCTAGAGTTATAAGTTGTGCTCGTGTAGAATGTATATAATTCTATCCTGTTAGGAGATAGGTGACATAAGTTCAAGTCACAAGGGAAAACTATTATTTTTTAAAAGAAAAGCCCTCTGACTAGCACCTGTACCTAGGATGTTCATAAATTCTTGCCTGCAACTTGTAGCATTTACTTTTCTTTTCTGTTTATTCAGGTTCAAGATCATGAGTTAACTGGGGTTAGTCATTTGATGGTAGATGAAATTCATGAAAGAGGAATGAATGAAGACTTTTTAATCATAATTTTGCGTGACCTTCTGCTTCGCCGTCCAGATCTGCATCTCATTCTAATGAGTGCCACCATTAATGCTGACTTATTCTCTAAGTACTTTGCAAATGCCCTGACAATACACATACCGGTATTGCATATTCTATAGATTTCAGTTCTTTTCCCCCCTACATATGTAGTAACTGGTTTTGTGTATTTTGTTCCAGGGATTTACTTTCCCTGTGGCGGAGCTCTTCCTAGAAGATGTACTGGAGAAAACTCGATACAGCATCAAGTCAGAGTTTGAAAATTTTGAGGGTAATTCAAGGAGAAGAAGAAAACAAGAAGGTCCTAAGAAGGATCCTCTGACTGAATTGTTTGAGGCATGTTTATTTAACCCTATCATATAGCGTAGGCAGTCTACATGATGTTTAAAGATACTATGAACTCTGTTTTGTCTTCTTGAGTTGCATTTAAGCTGGTAAGATGTCCCACACGGGATGCTCTTTTTGTGATGACATCATCAATGGATATGATTGTTTACCTTGGACAACATGTTTGGGTATGCTGGTGGATGCTGGTGGAATGTATTTGATATGATATTGTAATAAGATAATTTTGAAAGTTAGGTTAGTTAATTAGAAGAGCAAGATTAACCATTAGTGGCACTAGCCGTTTAAGAGCGGCATTAGCCAAACATAGCCTTACCCGTGTCTAATTACTAATAAGTCCCTGATTAATGAACCCCTAATCCCTGCGGTACTATTCTGTTTTCCCTACTATTCCTACTGCCTATATATATGGCAGTTTACCCATTTGTATTTGTCTGATATGTTTTTGCTAATAAGAATTCTCGTACTATTTAGAATTATTCCTCTCTTCGTACTCTTCTATCTCTCTACTCTCGATTTCTTCTTCTCAATCCTCTGATTCTCTTCTCTTTTGCCTTAATTCCCAATTCTACAACATTCAGATTACAATAGCTTATCAATGGTATTAGAGCTTTTTGGTTATTGACTCGTCACTCACTGTGTTGAATGGTGGAAACAAGATCCCAAGAAAATTCAAGAATTATGGATGGAAGAATTCAAGCAATTGAATAGAAATTGGGAACCTTCGAAGACTCAGTTGAAACGCTTCATGAATGGGTCCAAGGCTACCGAGACGAACTCCAAATGGTTCAGTGTGGAATGCAAAATAGACTTGATACTCTGACTCAAGAACTCATAACCTTGGCAGTAGTGATACAAAGAATTAATCAGAATGGGCCATACAGGGTGCCGGATAATCAAGAAAGGGGAGGAAATGGCCGGCCCCAATACCAGCGACCCACCCAGTTCACTAAAATGGAGTTTCCCAGATATACCAATCAAGATATGGATACCTGTATAGCGAAGGTTGAGCGGTACTTTGTAATCCACGAGACTCCAGAAGCTTCGAAGGTGACGATGGCGTCTATGCATCTCGACGACGATCGATTCCAATGGCATAGAGCAATTGAGTAACACTGGCGACAACCGCCGACGTGGGCTGCGTATTCGGCACTACTTCAGGACACCTTCGGCCAACCATTTGAGACACTCATGACCGACTTCACCCACTTAAGACAAATTGGGATGGTAGCCGAATTCAACACCAAGTTTGATCAGATCACGGCGAAGTTAGATTTGATGGAGGCATATCTGGTCGACGCGTATATGGGTGCTCTTAGGGATGAAATCGCTGACTCGGTGTGGCTGTTTAATCCCAGAAACTTGCAGGAAGCACGCCGATTAGCATGTACCCAAGAGATTGCGGTCAATTGGAAGGCTATGAGAAGTAACTCGGACAAGACGCAAAAGGTAGGAACAATAAATTCTTGGTCAAATTTTTCAGCAAACACGTCGACTTCGCGTGTGTTTGGATTAGTTTTTGGAGAATAGCTTTTACGATTTACGAGGTAAGTATGTGAGAGGAGTTGTGTCTCGATTTGCGGAAAATGGCTTTTAAAACCACGGTTTAGGGCTTACCCAAACACACTTCATCCAAGAACCAATCCTTTTCTATTGGGTATGTGCGAAAAGACCGCCCTGCCCCTAATAACTATAATCGGTCCTCTTATACACCAAAGACCATTACACGATCTGTGAAGGCACTCACAGCAGAGGAAGAAGTAGAGCACCAAGCAAACAACTTGTGTTTTTTCTGCCATGGAAAATTCTCAGGGGACCATAAGTGCCCTCAGCGGCAGAAAATGCTATTGCACCTGGTTCTATTGGATGAGGAAGATGATGGTGCTGATACTAACCCTGAGGATACAGACACTACAATTAATGAAAAAACAGAGCAGCCATGTATTTCATTGAACGCCATGGAAGGAACTGATCATGCCGACACTATTAATCGATTGTGGGAGCACTCATGGCTTCCTGAACTTGGAAACAGCCATCAAATTGGGGTGGCAAGCTCAAGAAACACCCTGTTCACACGTTGAGATAGCTAGTGGAGGTAAACTGAAAATCCATGGTGTTGGGCATGGGTTCTGATGGAAAATGCAGGGTTTGGAATTCGTTTTTGATTTTTGAATCATTGAGCTACATACATATGATGTAGTATTGGGCTTGCAGTGGCTTAAGAGCATAAAGAATGCATTTTAGGATTATGAGTATTTTTGGAGGGATGGTCAACTAGTAAAGCTATAAGCTAATGCTCCCCATTCTTTGAAGATTGTGGCACCAAAAAGGGTGGAAGCAAGCTGCCTCAAGGAAGAACAATTATACCTTATGTTGCTGGTTGAAGTTCAAGGCGATAGGATGAGTTGTTTTGCCATTAAGGATGCTGATCCTATGCTGCCAACAGAAATTCAGGGGGTCTTGAAGGCTTTCCAAGATGTATTTGATGAGCCTAAGAGTCTCCCACCTTTTAGAGAAGGCCATAATCATCCTATTGTCTTAGAAGAGGACACAAATCCTATTTCCTTGAAACCATATTGATATCCGGCTGCACAAAAGGATGTTATTCAGAAATTGGTGGCTGAACTACTTGAAGCAGGGGTGGTACAAGAGAGTTGCTCTCCACTTTCAGCTCCCATGGTCCTTGTAAAGAAAAAGGATGGGTCTTGGCGTATATGTGTGGATTATTTAGAGTTAAACAAGAAACGATAAAGAATCAATACCCTATACGTCTAGTTGAGGACTTGTTTGATGAGTTGAACAAGGCTAGATGGTTCACAAAACTTGATCTAAGGGCTAGTTATCACCAAATCAGGATGGTACCAAAAGATGCCTACAAAACTGCATTCAAGACTCACTCCGGGCACTATAAGTGGCTCGTAATGCCATATGGTCTTACAAATGCACCGTCGACTCTTCAAGGAGCTATGAATGATATCTTTCGCCCTTTACTTAGAAAATTTATTCCAGTTTTCTTCGATGATATACTGATTTATAGCCTTTACTTGCAGATCATCAGGAGCACTTGCGGATCACTTTGCACTCATTGCTGCAACATCACTATTTTGTGAAGGAGAATAAGTGTACCCTTGCTGCTACAAGTGTGGAGTATTTAAGGCATATCCTAGGGAATGGAGTAGTAGCAACTGATCCTAAGAAGATTCAAGCGGTTGCAAATTGGGCTCAACCCACCACAGTCAAGCAATTGAGAGCATTTTTGGGGTTAGCTGGCTACTACCGGCGTTTTATCAAGTGCTATGGGATTATTGCAAGACCCTTGACTCTTTTGTTCAGAAGAAATGCCTTTGTGTGGTCTGAATCTGCTAGTGAAGCCTTCTATCGCCTCAAAGAGGCATTAGTTTCAGCCCCGGTCCATGTTCTTCCCGATTTCACTAAGCAATTTGTGGTGGAGTTTGATGCATGTGGAGTGGGAATAGGTGCTGTTCTGATGCAGCAAGGACAGCTTTTTGCATTCTTTAGCAAAGGTCTCTCTCGACACCAAAATCTCTCGGTCTATGAGATGGGAGTTGATGGCGGTGGTGCTAGCAGTGCTACATTAGTATCAGTACCTTGAAAGAGGCAAGTTTATCATTCGTACGGATCAGCAAAGCTTTAAATTTCTGTTGGATTAGCAACTTAAGACCCCATTTCAGATGTTTTGGGTAGTAAAGCTTGTTGGTTTTGACTATGATATAGTGTACAAGAAGGGGGTGAATAACTCAGTAGCTGATGCACTCTCTCGCCTTCCTAAGCAGCAATTAATGCAGATTACTTATGGCACTACATCCCCAGAATTGTTGCAACAAGTGAAGGATAGTTGCATATAGATGATTTCACTTGCACTCTCCTTGAAAAGGTTTGGCAACATGAGGGAGTGTGGAGTCACTTCACTTGGGATGGTGCACTTTTGCGAAGGAAGGGCAAATTGGTTGTAGGCAAGGTAGCGGTTCTTCGGTTGCATATTCTGGATTGGCTCTATTCGAGCCCCCAAGGATTGGGCTCTATTCTGGATTGGCAAGGTAGTGATGTATGTGTTGGGAGAAGCCTAAGGATTGGGCTAAGTGGATTTCACATGCAAAATGGTGGCACAATACAACATACCACACAACCACTAAAGCTACACCGTATGAGTTGCTTTATGGGCAACAGCCTCCATTACACATCCCTTATTTACCCCACAATTTAGTGCTAAAGTTGGTGGATCGTAGCTTCACGGCTAGAGAGAAAGTTTTAGCACTTTTGAAGCATCATTTGCACCGTGCAGCAAACTTGATAAAGCAAAGGGCTGATTTGCATAGGATAGATTGTGAGTTTCAAGTGGGGCAATGGGTGTTCTTGAAGCTCAAGCTCTATAGACAAATCTCTACAGCAACAAGAGTTTCTCAGAAGTTAGCTCCTAGGTTCTCTGGACCTTATCAGGTGATAGAGAAGATTGGAGCCGTTGCATATAAGCTAGCATTGCCACCAGAGTCAAGAATTCATTCTACTTTTCATGTTTCTTTATTGAGGCTATGTCTGGACCCTACTGTGAGGCCTAGGCATCCTCCTATTGACTTTCTAGAGTGGCCACCGGCCATGGAACCAGAGAGCATTCTGAACCGAAGGACAAAGAAGCGTCGAAAGAGAATGGTCACCGAGGTGTTGGTTCAATGGATGGGCTTACCTGATTAAGAAGTCTCTTGGATGCCCTTCGCTCTTTCCAACAACAATATCCTGCTTTTTGTGATCGCTAATCCTTGAGGTCAAGGATGTTTCCAAGGGGGGATTTATATGATATTTGTAACAAGATAATTTGGAAAGTTAGTTAGGTTAGTTAATTAGAAGAGTAGGATTAACCATTAGTAGCACTAGCCGTTTAAGAGCAGCATTTGCCAAACATAGCCTTACCCGTGTCTAATTACTAATAAGTCCTTGAATAATGAACCCCTAATCCCTACGGTACTATTCTGTTTCCCCTACTGTTCCTACTGCCTATATATATGGCAGTTTACCGATTTGTATTAGACTGATATGTTTTTGCTAATAAGAATTCCCGTACTATTCAGAATTATCCCTCTCTTCTTACTCTTCTTCTATCTCTCTACTCTCGATTTCTTCTTCTCAACCCTCTGATTCTCTTCTCTTCTACCCTAATTCCCAATTCTACGACATTCAGATTACAATAGCTCATCAGTATTTAACAATATGACCATGGGGCTTGGCAATTTGATACAATAATTGCTAGATGGAAGTTTGGTGAATCTAGCCACTGTCTTAAATGGCTTTACGTGGTGGGATGTAGAAACATTAGTTTAGTTTATGCTTGGTTTGGAATGTAGTTTTTGTTTGTAAGATATAGTGCCTTTTAGTTTGAGAAAAAAATTGTATTGGAGCAAAGTAGCTTCCTGTGGATAGTTGTTGTAATAATGCTTCTATTTGTGGTACCAATGACTTTTTTCAGTTTTTCTTTTTTTGGTGTTTTTTTTGGAAATGTGTTGACTAGGATTTTCTTTAGGCTTTTCATGTCATCAATTATATGATAAGTTTTGTTTCTTTTTGAAGCCTTCTTACTATACGCTGGCCACTATTTTAATATATAGAGTATGCGCGCTCGCACAGATTGACTCGTGTAAATCTATGCAATATGCATGCATAATGTTTTATGTTTTATTATTGCAGGATATTGATATAGATAATCATTACAAAAATTACAGTTCGCATGCTAGAAAGTCTCTTGAAGCTTGGTCTGGTTTGAAGGTTGATTTGGATTTGGTATGTGATCTATGCTTTTGTTCGAATGTGAAGTTCATGAGTCAATTTTGATGATTATTTTTTTTCAAACAGTCGCTCAACTCCTCCCATTCCATTTTATTTATTATGATGTTTCAGGTAGAGGCGACAATTGAATATATATGTCGAAACGAAGGTGATGGAGCAATTCTTGTATTTCTTACTGGTTGGGATGATATTTCCAAACTATTTGACAAACTTAGAGGAAACAACTTTCTTGGTGATCCTAGCAAGGTTTTAATTCTTCCTTTACATGGTTCAATGCCTACCATCAACCAACGTGAAATATTTGACCGTCCTCCGCCTAACAAGAGGTAGGCCCTTCTCTTTTACTGCTCTTGTTTGATAGATGTTGCTTGGGAAGTAAACTAAGAAAAATTGAGGAGTTATATCCTCTTCGTGGGTCTCTGCAAATGCTTTCTTGAGGGGTTATTTCTTGTAGATCTTCAAAGTGTTGGGAGGTTCTATTGGGTTAGAGCCAGATTTCCCCCGTTTTGTTTCTAATTTTGGTGAATATTGCTTTTCCTCTGTCTTTGTCTCTCTTCTTGTCAGTAAATGCTTTTTTTAATGTAAAAAAAACTGTTGAATTATACCAATGCTTTGCATCTGATGCATAGCTTTTTTTTTTTCTATTTGTACTATAGTTAGCAAAAAAACATGATGGGGTGGGTTTTGCTTGTGGATAAGTTTATTTAGTACTCCTCCGGTCTTTAGGATCTTTAGTATAAAACATATTTAAGAAGTTGATCTTGGCCCTAAGTATGAGATAAATTTTTTATATTTGTCAATTTTTTCCTAATTTACCCCTATTGATTCTCCCTTAACAATAATCAAGGAGAAGAGGGAATAAAGGAATTGAGGAAGATAACTAGAGCATTTTAAAAAATACCCGTCATGTTAGCCAACATAACAAACTTCCTTAATTTAATCAAATTAGATAAATATATCTTATATCAAGGACCGGAAGGAGTATTTATTTATGTACTTGTTGACCAGAAGAAGTTTTTATTTATGTAGTTGATGTGTATGATTGAACCTTTGATTCAAGAACTATGTAAGAGCTAAAGGAAGCATTCTGAAAATTAGGGGCAGAAGTTGCATCTGTTGCAGTCATCTGAAATAATCACGGCATTTGGCCAATTATTAGATGATTACGTGACCATAGATTGATTGGTTCAACCAAGTAGGTGCTATATGGATGACACTTCAAATAAAATAAACTCACTAGAGCATCTTCATATTCCACAAGCAAGATTTAAGCCTTTGTCCTGCTTTCTTTCACCTGATGATATATATGTACAGGACAGAATATTTACTGTCTTGGTTAGTACAAACTTCTGGAATATCGGGATGGCACAGTCGTTTGTGTTATTTATATTTTTTGCTGTTGTCAGTACTCTTAATGAAATGATATGATATGACTTTCTTGTCGTTTTGGCCTTTTATCCCGTTAGTGGTGTTACAGTGCATCAAGCCATCAACCTTGCTAATCTGCTCCCTGTGCTGTTGTTCAGATTAATATCTAATTGTTTTGCTGCCATGTATCTTAATTTCTTATCATTTTACCTTTTAAGTTTTGATTAATGTTTTTCTTCCAATGTAGAAAAATTGTAATAGCCACAAATATTGCTGAGAGTAGCATCACCATAGATGATGTTGTATATGTCATAGACTGTGGAAAAGCAAAGGAGACTAGCTATGATGCTTTAAACAAGCTTGCCTGTCTGTTACCATCATGGATTTCAAAGGCTTCAGCACATCAGGTATTGATGACACATGGATGTTTTTTATGTTGGGGGAAAATCTTACACTCCTGTGGCTGATCCGTCAAGCTTGTGATGATTGCTGAATTTCTTAGTCACTATATATTGTTTTCAATTTACTAATGGGGGAGAATATGTCAGAGACGAGGGCGAGCTGGTCGTGTACAGCCTGGAGTTTGTTTTAGGTTGTATCCTAAAGTGATCCATGATGCAATGCCTCAGTATCAGTTGCCTGAAATTCTTAGGACGCCATTGCAAGAGTTGTGCCTGCACATCAAAAGCTTGCAGCTTGGAACTGTGGGATCATTTCTAGCAAAAGCACTTCAACCACCAGATCCCCTTGCTGTCCAGAATGCTATTGAACTTTTGAAAACAATCGGGGCATTAGATGATAGGGAGGAGCTTACTCCACTGGGTATGTTACTGTAGATTATTTTCTCCGTCTTGTGAGTGTTGGCTTTGGATGTTATCTGAATGGATTTTCATATGACAGGTCGGCATCTTTGCACCATACCCTTGGACCCAAATATAGGGAAGATGCTTCTGATGGGTTCTATTTTTCAGTGTCTCAATCCCGCCTTGACTATAGCTGCTGCTCTTGCATATCGTGACCCATTTGTCTTGCCCATGAACAGAAAAGAGGAAGCTGATGAGGCAAAGCGATCTTTTGCTGGTGATTCTTGCAGGTCAGTTATGGAGCCTGGCACTGTGCTCCTTTCTGATAGTGTTACGATAAATTTTGCAATTTTGACTTTGCTTGTCTTTGAATATTGAAATTCAAAATATATTTTTGATTCAGTGATCACATAGCCCTTCTGAAAGCATTTGAAGAATGGAAGAATGCAAAACGTAGAGGACAGGACAGACAATTTTGTTGGGATAATTTTCTATCTTCGGCAACCTTGCAGATGATTGATGATATGAGAATGCAGTTTCTCGATTTATTATCAGGCATTGGATTTGTTGACAAATCCAGGGGTGCTACGGTAAGATTTTGGTCCAGTTTATTTAATAATTGAAATGCTTTTTCCCACACATTCCTCAAAATTTGTTTTCTTCTCTCTTGAACATGTTTGGTAAACAGATTTCCTGTTGACTTATCTCCCATGGGTATTGGTGCTCTACCCATTTTCTGTTGATGCTGAAAATTAAACAACCATGTTGCTATATGTCTATGCAGGCTTACAATCAATACAGCCATGATTTGGAGATGGTTTGCGCAATTCTTTGTGCCGGGCTCTACCCAAATGTTGTGCAGTGCAAAAGAAGAGGAAAACGGACAGCTTTCTACACTAAAGAAGTTGGGAAAGTTGATATCCATCCTGCATCTGTCAATGCAGGGATTCATCTCTTCCCTCTGCCCTACATTGTATATAGTGAAAAGGTTAAAACGACCAGCATTTATATTAGGGACTCAACAAACATATCCGATTATGCTCTACTTCTGTTTGGCGGTAATCTTACCCCTAGTAAAACTGGGGAGGGCATTGAGATGCTGGGAGGTTATCTACATTTCTCTGCTTCAAAGAGTGTCATCGAGCTAATAAGGGTAACTTCTCTTTTAAGCTTTTCTCCCCTATTGTGAGATTGTTTGTGTGTGTGTGTCTCTTTCTCTCTACACTAAAACCTTAAATATTGGCTTGAGCAATGCATACACAATATCTCATGGTAATGGGATTTGCAGAAATTGCGCTGGGAGCTTGATAAACTACTAAACAGGAAGATTGAAGAACCAGGATTGGACATTTCTGCTGAAGGAAAGGCAGTAGTTGCTGCTGCTATTGAACTACTGCATAGTCAGAATGTTAGATGATCTTTTTTCCAGGACTAATGGCATCCAGTTTTAGTACTTCAATTCATGGAAAATCTATTTCGTGCACCGTATTGTTTGCTCGAGCCACAGTGGGATTGCATCTGTGTGCAGGCCTCACGTGGCATCCCTATGTAAGGAAGCAATCCTATATTTTGCTTGTGTAAGCTATATGGTGTACCCAAGACTGGCTCCTGTTCATGCCCTTCCCACATTAATTAGGACCATAGAAATATAAACAGTTTTGGTAGCGATGTCTTCTCACTATAAAGCATATGCTCGATTTGCCCTCATTCAAGTGTTGTAATTGACTAAGAGTATCATGTTAAGCTTGATTTAAATCAGACATGACTTGAGCCTCGTATGACGGTAAGATGTTGTTGCCGCCCTTCTTCCCACTTGCAAGAGGACGCTATGTGGAGACCTTACCCCTCTTGTTATTCTCCAGCGGCGAAATGTTGGACCTTTTGGGCTGGCTTAGTGCCTTTGCTAGTGATGTTACTGTCTTGTAACCTTTAATGACCCTATAGTGGTTGATTGTTGAAGAACGGAGATTCATCAGTTCTGAATCGGTGAATAAAGAAATATTTGAAAAAAGCGTGAAAACAGTTGAGGAAGTTCGCACGTGATATTTTACTGCTCATGCGTATTGTGATGTTTCTGTGTGGTAAATTTCTGCTTGCAAGATCATTCAATAGCAGAGAAGCATATCTGCTGGTCGCTTGAGATTCTTAGATCTTGTAATGCACGCAACGAAGCATGGGCATGGGAAATTTTAATTCTCCCCTATCTTGGGGCGCAAGCAAAGATCTTTTGATCCACATGAGACATCCTAATTGCAATAATTAAAAAGTTTGCTTTGACGGACTCTCAAATAATGTCATCTCAATTTCAAGCATCGCCTATTAATTTACTTATAGTTTGGCAATATTTTCAGCTGTATCTAGGGCAAGCATCTCTTAGTGAGTGAGGATAAAGGGGTCAAGCTCTTGGATTACCCTTTGGCATCGATTTTGATGCGTTTCGTCAGCATTTTGCCAAAAAACTAAGTGACTTTGGATGAGAAATCCAAGAGGCCCATGATCCAAGAAATAGGGGTCAACGATGGAAGTTTATATGATCACCGTGAGGGAGACATTCCTTCCTCAAATGCTTGCTCTTCCCACGTGAATTACTGACACCCCATGACACAAATAATTTGCTAATCAACGTCGCTACCACGTGCTGTGAGAGTAGAACTTCAACTTTTGGGTTAACAATCTTTTGGTCTGACTAAATGGGTTAACAAATTAGATAAGATAGATGACGAGTGTCCCATATAACTAACGATTAACAAAATCTGCATGGCTTGTAATAAAACTTTATATCGTGCTCCTGCCATTAATCTTCTTACCAGAGATCTCGGAGCGGGACATCCGTTCAGAGAAAATCACTGAGGAAGCTCGGATAGTTGATTTTGCATTCTTGTACAGAGACTTGCTGATTATCTTGCTAAATCAGCTCATAGAATGAACAACACCTGTCATTAAACCTTTCTGAATCACCATTTATCCAAACAAAAGAGAGAAAAGAAATTAATGTGGTTGGAGGAGGCGTGTGAAATGGTAGTACCGAGGAGTTTGCTTCCTGAATAAGACTCATATGATGAAGCCACGTAAGAGGGGACACCGACACCTTATAATTAGCCTACGGAACCTGTGAAGCTCTTCCTCAACTGCCTACACTCGTGCATGCGTCCTCATGTGCACGCACGCCTCCATACGCATAATTTTCCTCTCATCTCTCTCCTCCACTCCTAACTTGTATAAATTAAAACCCTAGCCTCTATCCACCCATATACCAATGTACCTCTCATATATATATATAACCTAGTCTCTACTGATCTTGATGACGACGGGTGGAGAGGGTAAAAGAGATTATGGAGAGAGGGTGGAAGCATAATTCGGAGATATCACCTAATTGTCCGAGGTGTGGCTCTTGCAACACCAAGTTCTGCTATTACAATAACTACAGCTTAACTCAACCTCGCTACTTTTGCAAAGCCTGCAGAAGATACTGGACCAAAGGAGGATCCCTCCGCAACGTCCCCGTCGGCGGTGGCTGCCGGAAAACCAGGTGCCATACTGGCAAGACTTTAAGACTACACTCCTCAGCCTTGCCTTCTCCAACTAATGCTGCTCATCATCATTATGCCCTTCCCTCAACTGTTTCTTCGGCGGCGTCTGATCATCATGCTCCACATATTGATCTTGCACTCATTTACTCGAATTTTCTCAATCAAAACCCAGATTCAAGTGAGCACGAGCCCCATCATCAATTCATGAAAACACTAGGTTTTGATCCTTGCGTAGAGTATCCGAGTCTATCCGACGTAGTTTTTGGTCTCTCGGAACCATCAACAATAGAATCCCATTTCAATGTTGCTGAGGATCATCGTCATCATTTGGGTGGGTTATTTAACTCCATGCAGGAGCATAAGGAAGACAGAATAATTGGTACTGGCGATTTTGAGCTGCCACCATTACCAGGAGAAGAGTTAGCCCTGCAATATGATATGACGACGTGGTCCCAGTCTCATGATGAGATGATGATCGTAAACCTGGCGCCACTTGGAACTCAACCTCATGTGAATGGTAATTGGGGACACTTTCATTATTCAACCAATGTTTCTTTCCCAAGCCTTTGATATTACATCTCTGCTCTTCATTCTTGCCTTGTTTCAAGTCATTGAGGATGAATGAATAACTAAAGTATATATGTAAACGATTTTACTCTCGTGGTATGGATATAAAAATAATTTACATTGGCGTTTAAGTTATGTTCATGCTGCCAATATTTTCTAAATTATAATCAGAATTTCACTTCTGCGATCATTCCTTGTTTCAAGTTTACTGTAATAGTTGGCTAGGGGAAAATGATTACCCAAAATAATGGGGAATGATCGCAAAAGAGATAGGGAGTGAGTTATTTATGAATTTTCTTCTGAAAATAAAGGTCGTTCTGCAGAGTTTAGTCCAAACCTAAATGGCCGGTAAATAATGTTCTGTTTTGAAGGAAGCAAAGTGTGGGTGCTTTAAAATTATTCTTTTTTGAATTCTTGTGTAAATTAAAGGAAAATAGGCAACCTCTCTCTCCACCCCTCCTCACGCACACAATAACAGGACAATGCGTGCTTCATATTTTACGTTTATTTTTTTTCAACCTGACGAAAAATATTACTAGAAGCTTTCGAAAATCCATTCCACTTATGGTTCCAAGGAATATTCATCAGTTATACACTGAAACCATAACGTTAATAAAATATGTTACCTAAATAAAATGAATGGAGCTAAAAAAGATTACATTCATTTATGACTAATAATAAACAATACGTCATTTTATACCATGGATAAGTTTCAAGAGTTACATCAGTTCATATAGTGGATAAGTTTCAAGAATTTTATAATTGAGTGATATTATATTGTTTCGGATAAAACAACAATTTGCCATATAAACAACAGGTAACATAAGAAAATCATTATTTCATTAACCCCTCTTGCCATAATTGAAAAGGAAAATGATTATATTACTATATAGAGAGAGAACATTATTTAGTTCAAAATAGAGATGGAGTTATACAGCTTAAAAGTTACCATGAGGATGGGCTTGATAAAGAGTGCTGATGAAGAAGAATAGTTGGGTAAATCTAGTGAAGCGACTTAAAAATCGTTATAATGGAAGGTGACTATCCTTAACAAATTATAACAGTTAAAAGACATTAATGCAAATGGAAGTGTTTTAGCATTGCAACTTCTTATTTTGGTTAAAAAGCTAAATTTATTGCCTGAAATCAATGGAGGTAGTTTTAACTTTCAAGGGGAGAATAATTAATCAAATATAATTATTACTCAGTTATCAATAAACAATGATTTATTTTATACAAAAATTATATGAAAAGTAACATCATATTTAATCACAATTCCAAAGTCTCTCCGTAGGCCAAATTGTTATTAGATGATGAATTGAATTTTCTCATATATAGAAATATTGACTTGAAAGAGAACTAGAAGCCTTTGACAAGTACAAGGGTCAGAAGGGTACTCCAATACCTTAACCTCTTCATTGATGGTTCTCAATATACTCTTCGAATATACCTTTTATATTGTCCAAATGAATTAACGTTCTTCATGCCAATTCAGGGTTTGAATTTGCACCACCGACGAGCCCAACTTGAGCACATTAATTTCTCATATTTGGTCAGACAACCAGAGTCAAATGTGTTCAAATTGATGTTTGATTTGGATTTTCAACGTTTTCATGTTAGAGCAGTTCAACAGTAGTTTCCAGTTAGACGTTGCCAACAAACTGCATATAAAACTTTGTGCATCACTTGATCCCAGAAACCCATGATCCAAGAAACATCAAATAATAATTTAATTTTTTTGACAAAGCAGATTGTTTAATTTATCATCCAAAATTATCATACATCATGACAAGTAATTGATTAATAGACTTATAACTGTAATTAAATGCAGCACTTGTCAAATGATTTTTTTTTTAAAGCAGGCGAATGATATTTATGCATTTTCAAGTATTTTTCTCATATACATTGTCAACTTTTGATTTAATATTACAGTTTTACGTCTTTCGAAATCGCTGGCTCATCGAGGACGCTGTTGATGCCGCAAAATGATCGTTGACGGAATTGGTAAGGTGGCATTACCGTGTGCGAGCTGTACCTTTCCATGTCCATCAGCCGTTATTATTTATTCTATAAAATGATTTGAATAATTCGCAGTTTATTGGTTTTTTTAAGAATTTCTGTTTTGATTTATTTTGGGTCGAATGGTGAGACTTTTTAAACCGATTTAATTAGGTCGCTGCATTTCAGACGAACGAACTACATAGCTCTGGAAATTTGAAGATCATAGTGTTCATACTGATAAATATGGATCGAGTCTGGTTTTCTAGAAACTAAGTATAAAAAAAGTCGCATCTTGCAATAAAAACATAACGATTGCTTAATTAACAAGCAGTGGTTGTTCTTCGACCTCATGAAGGTCAATCTATATTTTTAATGAAGAAAATTAATGACAAGCATGAATAAAAATCATATACAGTTTTTGTGCGCTCATATAACAAGAGCTTACGGTACAATAATGTCTGACCAATTAATTACCTATCTATAGGGGAAGGAAACAGTATATGATTTGGTCCAAAACGTAAAGTGATTGAGTTAATTACCTGATCAATGCGTGACAAGTTGGGGCTGAGGCTAAGAGACTGATTGGGCCGGGATTAGAAGTATTGAGGAAGAAACCAGCAATTCAAACGGTTTGTTAAAAGACTGTTCAACAAATTATTATGGCTTCCTGCGAGGAATTCAAACAGTTTGTTAAGAGACTGTTTAACAAATTACTATTACTTCCTGTTAGGATGATCCAGTGTGTAAGAGGATTTGAATTTTAATTCATCCATCTTCTAGTTAATTTCCTTCACACATTTTCTTTGTTCATGATCTAGCAATAGACAGATGATGATCACAAATTCCCAGTTTATCATCTTGAAGCAACCGTTGCCGGCAGTACATATGGCTCATCATCGTCACGAAGAGGAAATTAAATTAAAAGATTAATTAAGGTTCCTGAAAGCCGCGCAGTGAGACACTTTATTTTCAATATTTTCCATCATAACATATTAACATCCATTTCGTAAAAAATCCAAGTGCCGCACTAAATCAAGTTTTCATTAGTTGTTCTTGTGTATGTGTCTACCCTTTTTTCCCAGTTTATTTATAGCTAGATATTATTCAACATGAACTGTATCACAAAAGTGCGATTTGATTTTTCATTACTCTTTTGAGCACTATCCAGCAATTTAATTAATTATGAGAGGGAATTCGAAGAGGACAAGAGGAAATTGGTCCAATGACACAATTTGAGTCAGTAATCCATTATAAGCACAATCCATACATCGATCAACCAATATTCTACCCAGCATGGGCTGTAATTGATGCCCATACAGGCCTTTATTCTTCGTATCTTTCAAAAATAATTCTGTACACGAAACTTAAACACCAGAGAGGAAAAAAATATACAAAAGAAAAAATGTAAAAACTCCAGAATTCAATTCGGGTAAGAAGAAAGTAAATTGCTTGGTATGCAAGGAGAATTCCTCCAAGCCCGACAATGCATTCTTAGAATCTCTCTAGCTTTCTCCTGAGCCTTTCGCCCACTCTCCACCTGAAGCACCAAACACAGCTTCGCCACCACCCCAACCTGCAACATTTCCTGCAAAACGCTAGCAGTCGCAGAGAACTTGGCAATAGACAACAGAATCCTCGCCGCCCTGTCATTCGCCATCGTCGACACCCTCAGAATCTTCTTCGAAACTACGGCGATCCCCGCGCCATGACTCAGTAACTCAGCCCTCCCCTCAGCACACCCACACAACATCTCCAACAACACCATCATCATCTCACATGGCTTCCTGTCCTTACAATCCAAAAGAAGCTCTATTAACACCGTTACGCCCCCTGCTTCGACTGCTCTTATTCTGCTTCTCCCCCATGGACATATTTGGATCAGTGTTCTCAAAGCAGCCTTCGACGCCTGCTGTGATATCTGGTCTTTCAAAATTTGTACTAACTCAACGAACATTTCAGGTTTTAAATGGGATAATACCGTTGGATCAGCCACTTCAAACATGGATTTTAACAATAAGACCGCATAAGCTCTTGACTCGTAGAATCCTCTCTGCATGATTCTGGTTAAGCAGTCAATGAATGATCCGTTTTCGAAGGTTACGAGAGTTTTGAAGCCAGAGTCGGATAGGCGGAGGCTATGGAGGATGCTTAAGGCTTCGTCGCCTCCGCTTGTTTTCAACTCAAAGCTATCGTCATCGAGGCTAGCTTCTTCAGGGGTGTAAGAGAAATTTGTGTGTCGGAGTACGATGGATGCCAAGAAGTCAACGGCGCCGGCGGCTTCAATGGTGCGCTTATTTGCGTCGCTCTCCGAAGCGATGGATTTGAGTGTTTGGAGGGATTTGAGAGGCGATGAGTGAGAAGAACGAGAAGCGTCTTTGATGATTTTGGCTACTTGGGCTTTGGTGACGGGAGGTTTAGGGGTTGGGATCCTTTGGATGCCGTGAGAGGCGTTGATGGTACACCAGGATTGAATCAGACGGCGGAGGGTGTGGTTGGGAACGAGGTCGGAGGAGTCTGATACGGAGAGGGGTAGTTTGGTAACTGGGCAGGTGTTGTTTTTGCAGGAAAAGAGCCATTTCTCGATGCTCTCTCTGTCGTAGGTGATCCCGGAGGAGACGGTGATCGGGTCCTTCATGATTTCCAGGGAGATTGGGCACAAAAAGAAGGTAGGAACTTCAATATTCTCGTCCATGTCTGAAATCTGAGAGAAAAGATGTTTAGAATCAGATGAAGTACTTGAAGGAGTAGAAGAAGATCGCTGCAACAATCGATTGAAGTTGAGGTCAGTTAAGAGTTGATGCGTAAATGAGAGAGGGAGAGGGGTAGTTATTTATAGGGGAAAGCGTGTTTCAAAGTCAAAACACGGAAAAGAGAGAGGGTGAATGGAAGGGCTCAAAGATGCCAACTTTGCCTTGTCAGACATCATCGATAATCAAGAAGCAGTGTATAGCACATGTCCTTTTGACTTTCTCTCTCCTTCCCCCCTCTCTCTTGCTATATGATTATTCCGCGAGTTGGTTCCTTATGGAAAGTCCAACTCGGAGTTCGGGTTTGACCACACGCTGCCCACTAACACATATTGGACATTCGCCATTTCACTGTTCAGATTCCGAGTTCCTCTCTTCCGTTGATATCCGCACTCTCGTTGCATTAGCATAGAGGCGTATCCGTTGACATTGCTCTCCATTTATTTTATTGGGATTTAATATTATACATATATAAACTTTTAAAATTATATCTAAATATTTTGACTCTTTTTTTTTATAAAAATAAATTCTTCAATTTTGTAGACTTCTATTAAAATGTTTTATAATTTTTTTTTTTGCTTTTTATTTCCAGCACTTTTGAACTTTTTAGGCTAGATTTTAATAGTTTAAAATTATATATATTGTTTTTTAAGATTATAATATAATATTATAAAATATTAAATCTCAATTATTAAAAATTGATCCAATGATAAAAAAAGTAAATGGAGTGAAAATGGAGAGGAATGTCAGCAAAGACACCCTCCCTCCCTCCACTGGCTCCTTGCTTCTAGTTCTTCCTATCTTCACCTGCATTATTGCCATTTAAACTTTAAAGCGTCTCTTCTTTATCTTTATGTATTTGTTACCCTGTAATTATTAGATTCAATGTATTTAAGGTTCCAATTCATCTTCTGTGCCCTTTTGTTTTCCCTAAGGATCATGAATCCGGATCGGGTACTGAACCGATCGGTGTACTAGGTTAAGGGTCAGTGGATCAAATTGGGGTCAAACTGGAGCTAAACCAGTAAAAAATTGAAGATTTTAGGCTTATTAATATGAAATTCTAAAAAAATTAATTTTTTTTTTTAAAAAATAGGAACCTGACCGGACGCCGGTTTCACCTTCCATATATTTTTTATGAATTAATCATAGTGCATTTAAAATTTCCACACAAAATACCGAGACTTTTCCAGCATGATTTCTTGCAATGTTTGCGATTTGCAAGGGTACAGCATATGATGAAATATTGAAAATTCTGACCGATTGACTTTATCAAATAATGTTTTGGTGAGTTGACTTTATCTTTGTTCATGTATTTTTAAATGGCTTATATATATATATATATATATATATATATATATAAGCAGGGGGATGGGGACTTCCACGTATACGATACCGAACATGGTCAGAGCATCTCGCAAGCTTGATTTAGTGATTCCTTGTTTTATATTTTTGTTCATATTACGGTTACGTACTGAGATTTTATTATCTTTGTTTGAGATATAAATATTCATTCGCGAAAATCAAGATAAGAACAACCAATGACTCGGCTGGAATATAAATATATATGTGTGCGTGTATATATATATATATATATATGTATATGTAAATATGTGAGATATGTCTTGAACAATTAAATTACAGGCTCCCGCGATTGGTGAAACACTTCAGTGTCTCAATATTATAATCTAATACCGATCACTTCATAAAAAAGACACATAAGCGGCGATAGATCAAAATTTGAAGGTAAAAACACCATGGCTTCCTCGAAGCATACACACAATTTATGATTTTATTTTCATTCAAACAAAGAAGAAAATTGTATGCACGTCATGGACGTCGGTTGTAATATAAATTGTTATCTTGCTCTGCATATACACACTTGCACAACATATTTTATACTGTCTTATGTCCTTAATATAAGATTTCGACCTCCACCCGATGTAATATATATATATGTTACGTGTTTTTTCACTCCATTGAACATTATCTAATAAACCTACGTCTTATATATATTTAAGATGCGGGAGCATTTAATTAAAATTATGTCAAGTCACCTCCTGATATTATTCCAGATCTCATAAAATTAAAATATCATAATAGTGTATATCATGATTTATATACTTGTAAATACGTAAAATCTCTGTCCACGTCAATAACTAAAATATTGTATAAAAAAAATCAAAAACTAAAACTTACAGTACTGTTTAATTGAACAACCAAGCAAGATTGTCAACCTCGATCACGAATTTAAGCGAACTCGTGACGATGACGTAAAATCATATCGTAGACTTGAATCGTAAAGTCGTAAGAGTTTACTTTTATTAATAAATAAGTATTAATAGTGTATAATTAAATAATTAAAATATAAGAAGTGACAACAATTTGATTTGAATATATTTAAAAAGTTAAAATGCATCTAATACCCTGAAGTATTTTTCCTGAAGTATTTTTCTCAGGTGTGGTTAGTGTCATAAAGTGATTAGTGGTGCAATTTCAGCGGTAAAGGTTTTAAAATAGGAACAATCTCATTCAATATTAGCACAACCCTAACTTATACTGTTAAATTGCTGACTAAGCTGGGGTTTGACCAAAAAGATGCTTAGCTGGCATGTGAGATAAGGGAAGATGACATGTCATTATTTTGACTGTAATTTTTTTAGTTAAATAAAAGGTTTATTTTTGAAAAAACTCTCCAGTCACCACAGATATGAAAACTGCGATTGTGAAACCCAACGCTGATTAAAGGACCTTTTAGCAATGAACAATGGAGGGATATGGGTCACCGGAGGAGAAAAACACAATAGTGATGGATTGTGGAGCATCGTCATCAGATTCCACCATTGCAAAACTCTTGATTTTGTTCCTGTCTTGAGATCATGAATCATGAAATAGAGGAATAACATATAGATAAAGATCTGATTCAAAAGAAGATGAAAGAAAACTTACAGCCTTGAGAGATGAGGAAGTTCAGAATCTGAAAAAAACGAAATGAATCATAGTCCTGAGCGATGAATTAAATTAATCAATATCTTTTTCTAAAAAAAATTACACTCAGAATAATGACATGTAATCTTCCTTGTCACATGCCAACTAAGCATCTATTTGGTCAAACCCCGGCTTAGTCAGCTATTTAACAGTGAAAGTTACAAGGCTCAGTTAATATTGGATGAGATTGCCCCATTTTAAAAACCTTATAGGTGAAATTGCACCACTAATTACTTTAGAACACTGAATGCATGTGAAAAAATACTTCAGGATGCTGAGTGCACTTTAATCCTATTTTATCAACAAAGTTTTTTATAAAATTCATATGTAAAGCCATGAATATGTTAAAATCAAAAAATTTGGCATGAGTTTAAAAGCGAGTTGACATAATTTTATAAGATATAAACATAAAAAACAGTAAATTCAATATATAAATTCATGAGTTTGACCGAATTTATAACTATCACAAATTTAAAAATGACTCAACAAGATTTTATAAAATAAAATCGATAAACTCAGAGAGTCAGCTCGCGAATTTAACAACAAGTTCAACAAGTATACAGAGGCTTCATTTTATACATGCTTGTTGCCAAAAAAATAAGAAAGAACTTCCCTCTAAAATTTGTTAATACGCCTGTTTTTATGGTACACGGTTTTACCGTGTAATCAGGAGCCATTGATTGAGACGCTTGAAATTTCCATTTATTCCTCTGTTCACTCTTTTTTATATAAATAATGTTATAATGTAAATATATATCTTAATTATATCACACATGTTAATTTATATATATATATATATATATTAATTTTGGTTGGATTTAATTTAATTCGTAGCCATTCAAATAAGATGGCATGCACGGGAGTCATATTGGTAACGCAGAGTCTGAAGATATAAAATTAAATTAAATTAGGGCAGACGGCGAGGGTAAGGCGTGATGAGGACTTAGCTGGCTGGTCGATTGTGTGTGGACCGTGGATGTATCGCGTGATGCCCACCCTCGAAGGAGAGAGGAAGCAAACATGATAAAAAGAGCTTTTTTCCCCCAAAAAAAATAAATAAGAGAGAGACAAAAATAGACATGCACAATACGAGAAACGGGACGAGACAGGGGCAGAGAAATAATAAAATGATTTTTTCCTTAAAATAAAAAAGAAGGGTGATAACTGATAATGATATAACTCCGGACGTCGGCCGTCATTAAAGTCACGTGGCTGAACCCACACGCAGTCAACACTCAGCATCCAATCGTCAACATCTAATGTGCTCCGCTCCGTATTAATTAAAACGAGTGAAAAAGTTAGAACTTGAAAGTGAATCCCATTAATTGAAGGACATGGCTTCACTGCGAGAAAAAATTCTATAGGCTCAACTTAAAATAAGACCCAAAGTTGTATTTTATCCTTATTTATTTTATAATTTTTCCCTTTCATGTTTAATATTCTCGTTAAAGGGGAAAGTGTTTTGGAAAAATTTTATATAATATTAGTAAAAGTTCACGTTATTAACTAGAGGGAGAGGAAAAGTGCCCCTGTATAACTGGATATCAGCATATGCGTGGGTTAATCATTGATGAGACTTTGAGATTACATAAAAAATATTAAGGTGGTATTTAAGGATTCTTAAAATTTGATATTAATTAAATATCTTATTTATTTACTAACATTATTTTTAAAAAAGTCTATTTACAATTCATATGTAAGTTGGAAAAAACTTGGAAGTCATCATTAAAATCATTTTTAAATAAACTATTTACTCACGCTTTATTTTCTAGTTTAGTTTTTGACGAAGGATAAATATGAAAAAAAAAAAAAGGCTTATCTAAAAGTCCTGCTATAAACTCCCAGATTCACATTTTAATTTCTAAAATGTTCAATCTCTATGTAAATAGAGGCATTTTGGCCACCAATATGAAGTTGGTGTAGTGGTGTAAGGTCTTATTAAATCTTTTTGGATCTCAATTTCAAGTTCTAGAAGAGACATATACTTGTATTGAGAGAGATAGCCACGAACCTCAAACCTGATACTAGGTTACAATATCTAAAAAAAAAAAAACAAGGCATTTTGGTCAAATAATTTTTTTGGGAGAATTTTACTTAAGAGCCAATTTAGGAAAATAATTACCTACAAGGATCTTTAATTAGTAGTACTTTCTAAAATTATTTGACAAGAGCAACATCCTTTATTAGAAATAGAAAGGAAAAAGTGTATTACTGAAAATAAAGAACCAATTTTCTGGGAACGTAATTAAGGAGAAAGACTAATTCTATGCAAACTTTTCTCTCTCTCTCTATATATAAAGAAACCCGCTAAGAATTTTTACTTAATTCAGGATGTTTAACAACTTATGTCGCATTTTTTAAAAAACAGATCACAATTTAGAAGTCAATTAAGCAAAATAAATTTAGAAGAGTCACTATAAAAAAGCGTGATTTATAATTTTTTTAGGTAAAAATATGCAAGGTGTTAAATTGATGAGGTATATTCTCTCCAGTCCTTTTTATAAACAACTTTCTTCCTCTTGAGGTTGATCATTTTTATAAGTAACTTTCTCTTCGTGTCTCAAAATTTAAACTACTTTTTTCTTTTCTATTCCTATTAAATACACATCTTTATATTAATTATCCTCACTCACCTTTAATAATCCTCTTTCATTTACTTATTTATTACACTTTCTCTCTCACATTTTATACTCATATTTGTAACACATTCTCCCTCTTATGCTCTTTTCATAAATAGAGATATATTTGGAAGAAACATGATATTTTTTACATATTTATTATTTTTAACTAATCTTAACTGCCAATTCGATTTGCATGATAAGGATAAAAGTTGCTTATAAAAAGGATCAGAGCAAGTATATTGTGAAATTAATTACTGAGTCTGAAGGGGACACTTCTATATTTTTTTTATTTGACTTGTAAACTGTTTAAAAAAATTATATTAGTGGTAAACATCAGAAATTGACTGCTAAATTTGGGGTAACGCTTGTAATTTTTTTTTTTAAATGAATGAAATCATAAAAATTGATGGAGACTAAAAAAAATTCATCTATCAACAGCTACTTAACAAAAAAGAAAATATGATAAAGCTGGAGGTAGATATGAAAGGATATTATTATTGACAGAGATGCAAACTCAAAGGAAAAATCATTTTCAAGGTGCATATTAAAATTTCAGAATGCCGTAGCTGCATGGCGGTGAGCGCACAACGTGGCAAGTGGGCTGAATCTGTCAGAGCATTAATAAGTCTCCGACCATATCCCAGCCTCTGTTTCCTTAATTTGAAAAAATAAAAATAATAATAATAATTCAATTTCAATACCGTAACTTGTGGGAAAATCATGAAGAGGTCCTAGAGACCAAACAAAATAATAAAAAAGTTCTTTTAAAAATTCCAATATTAGAAAAGTCTTTAGGGATTTTTTTATGATTATTTTCCAAATTGAAATGGCAAAGTGATCCTAAGGAATTTAAAACACTCCATGTTCAAAAAAGTGGGTCTCCTTCGTTCTGCTCTGCTTCTGCGTCTTTCTTGCATCCGTTCGAGTAGCTGTACATAGCTCCTCCGAGTCCCAGTATTGGTGCATTCATCCACCACCTCTCCGCTGCCCAAGCCTAGAGTCGGAAATTCGGGTCAAGCCCGTCGAGGCGACCCGTTTAGGCCTAAGCCCTTTACGCTCTGTTTGGTTCGAGGGAAATGGAGGGGATAGGAGGGGAGGGGAGGGATTTTGTTCCCCTCCCCTTGATTGGCAAGGGAAAGAATTTAGGAGGAAAAAGAAATTTTTTTGAAATTTTCCTCCCTCCCTCCTCAATTTCCTCCCCCCCCCAAATCGGACGGATTTGGAGGGGAAGTTAACTTTTTCATTTTATTGGGCTAAAATACCCTGACTATTTTTGTGAAAACCCAACACTACCCTTGCTCCTTTTTATTTAAAACCAATCAAAATCTTGTATAAGAAAAATCTACTTTTCCTTTAAGTTCATATTTTAAATCTTTTTACCTTAATAAATATATAATGTTTAAAATAAAGATAATCTTCTAACTTTTATTTTTAAACACTTAAAAATTTATAGGAAAATTACAATTAGGTCTCAGACAAAAGAAAAAAAATTAAAAAATGGACATATATTTAAGAAATAGTGATGATTAGTAAAAATAATAATAATTGGAATGGATAGAAATTGACTAAATGTGTTTAACATATATTAAAATACCTCCCCTCTCCTTCTTTCTAACAAGGGTAAAATTGTCCATGTCAAAATAATTTCCCCCCCTCCCCTCCTGAACCAAACAAGGAAACATTAAAATTCCTCCCCTCCCCTCCCTTCTAATCAATCCAAACGAAGTAATATTAAAATCCCTCATATCCCTTCCCTTCCCCTCCCCTCCATTAAAATCCCTCCCATCCCCTCCCCTCCGTCGAACCAAACATAGCCTTAAGGGACGGGCTTATGATTTAGAGGTTAAAACAGGAAGCGAGCCTAAAAGGACCGGCCCTATAGGGCTGCATGCCCTGGAGGGCCGGCCCTTTTAGGCCCGTTTAATATTTTTTAAAAATAAATGAATATATATAATATCATTATATCAAATTATCAATATGAGAAACACCTAAGTACCTAATAAAGTATTAATAACAGGTAAACACTTATTAAATGGTTTGATTTATTTTATTTTCTTCAATGGTTTATTCATTTAAACTTTAAAAAAGAGGCTAATTTGGACTTTAGATGATTATTTTAACTAAAAATTTATGAGTTTTAAAAATAATGTATATCAATTTAAGGTAAAATAATAAATAAATTGTAAAATTTGAAAAATATTTTTTTTAATTAAAATGCATTCAAGCCCGTTTAGGCCCAAGCCGTGAAGGGCCGCAGGCTTTAAAAATTGGGATTTTTTAGGAAGCGGCCTAAACAGGCCGGCCCGTTTAGGCCCGAACCTATAAAGGGTCGGCCCGTATTCCCGGCTTTACCCAAGCCTCCGTTGTGATGTAGCAGAGGTAGATCAATGAACTGATTTTTTTTCTGTTATAGTTGGCTAGATTGAGATTGAGGGGTTGGTCAAAGGTTGGAGCTTAGGCTCAATAGTGCACTATGTGGTAAGAAGTAGATAAGTAATACTAAGATTTTGCTAAATATATGATCTTAACCATTAAAGTTGGGATTCAACTGTGGTTAGGTTGTGTGAATCTTATAGTGCTTTGTTTTTAGGGAAGGTTATAGAGAGAGTGCTCTATTTTAAGTGAGAATGGTTGAATATGATGGTGGTTGTTTGCTGTGAAAATGGTGATATGAAAAAAAAATATGTTATTCATTCATGCAGTTGTAGTTGTTAATATGGTTGCTGTAGCTGTTAATACAGAACCTGTGCTCTGTTTTTTAGCAATATAATAAAGGGAATGCTCTGTTTTTGGGCAAGGTAACAAAGGGATGACTTTGTTTTAAGTGGGAATGATTGAATGTGATTGCGGTTTCTTTGATTATAAAATGCTGATATAATATTAAAAAAATATTGTTAAAGTATTGTTAACATGTGCATTTGTAGTTGATAATATTACTGTAGCATTTGTTAATACGAAGTTTATGTTGCAGATTATCCGGAAAGATGAGAATTAGTTTGGGGAAGAATCTATTCTGTTTCTTTCATATGGAGGGTGTCACGCCCTTACCATGTTTTAACCTTTTTTCAGAATATTCGCGGAAAACGATATGCGGTTCAGTGGGCAACACAGGATTAGCATGAATATACTGATAATATGTACATAATTACATTATTTCCCTTAGGAGTTCGCACATGATAAATTCAAATAATGTAGCCGCACAAGGCTATTAGGGTATCAAAACCCATCCCAGTAAAATGGAGACATCTTATCGTCTTCGTTCTACCACGGCAATCCCCTCATATTAGGGGTGTTCATCAATTTCCCGTCCCGATCCCGAACAAATCGGGACGGGATTTTCCCGTCCCGAAAATTTCGGGATTGGGAATGTGATTTCGGGATCGGGAAAAATTCGGGATCGGGAATGGGACTTCCCGATCCCGACTTTTTCCCAATCCCGAAAATATATATATACACATATATATTTTTAAAAAATATTTAAGAAAATAAGATCAAATGTAAAATAAAATGTGAAAATCCCTAACACCCTTAAGATAATATCTATTCTTTTAGTTTATTTAGTTAATTTCATTTATTATTTATTAAATAATTTTAATTTTTTATTCTTGTCTTTATTCTTTTTGCAGCTGAATCGACAACTTTAAGCATGTATTGGACTAATTATATATTAATATTAGACTTATTTGATACAATATGATATTAGACAAATTATATATTTATACTAGACTAAAGGAAACACAACAAAAAATTTAATATAGAGATTTTTTTTTAAAAAAAAAATCAAATCCGGGATCGGGAATTTCCCGATCCTGATCCCGAAATTTCCCGATTTTCGGGATCGGGAAATTTTCGGGATCGGGATCGGGAATGAAAATCATTCCCGAACCCTTCTTGGGATCGGGATCGGGAATGGCATTTCCCGATCCCGATCCCGAACACCCCTACCTCATATGGCTCTCTGCATTGTTTTTAGCATATTTTATATCTTCTCCTGTCTAAATTGTTGGTAGGGGAGGGTGAGATTCGAGAGAATCTCAGAAGGAAACAGATATCATAATACATGCATGATAGATGCTATGTGTATAATATGTTAGCTTTAACTAGATGTTTGCCCCATAATGACATTTCTGCATACTCAATGTTTCATATAACAAAACTATGGCCACAGGAAAACAGAAACAGAGCTTCATTTATTCAAATATGCTCTACACAATCAAGTAAAGCAATCACATACATCACTACACATGCAAAGATATTAAATACATACAAGTAAGATAAGTCCTCTACCTTAACCCTTTTCTGCCTCGAAACGCGTGCATCGATCTACTTGCAAACAGCTCGGGGCTCCATATTCAATCCTACAATGTTAAATGTACTATTTAGACACTTCTATAGTGTTTCTGGGGGTTATATGAGTCTATCTTGAAAAATTACTAAAATACCTCTGGGACCTGACCCCATCGTACCTGGTTCGACTGTACTTTTCTCGAAATTCTAACACGGGCTATCCTGATATATTTTCACCCAAGGAATCCATTTCCGGACTTAGAATTATCAAAATCACTGCCAAAATATGAAATTGCCCTTGGCAGCCTTTATTTCAGTGTTTTAGGAGTGTTTTCATAATTATGTTTTTTCGGCCTTTTCCGAAAAAGTGCTCAAATGTAACCCCACCTAATTTTCCCTCCTGAATTCAATGGAATCATCAAATCATTGAAAATCCAACTCTAAGGTCCTCTAACAGCCCTGACCGAAATATATGGGTTTTCTAGGAAAAATCGGGGTTTTTCGGTTTCGGCTCCGCAAACGCATTTCTTTCTACTCCTAACCACTTTATTGACTATTCCATTAAGTTATAACTATTATTTAGTACCAATTTGGGAAGCATAACCCCTAGGCTCACCCATTTCCAAGAATTAAAATTAATGGCAATCCGGCAAAATTTCACCGATTAAATTGCCCACAGCAGCCAGAATAGTCAATATACAAGAGTTTGGAAGTTACCTCAAGCTCCCACTAGCTTTTCTCAAAGTGGATGAACCCTAAACCTTGCTCCCAATGAAAATTGAGCTTCCCAAACCTTAAATACATAGAAGAATAACTTAGGAACAGGGTTATACGCATTAGGAACATATTTACCGAAGAAATCACTTACCTTTGTAAGCTTTTTCCTCCCCTTTTCTCTCTCTAAAATTTCACACTTCCTCTATCTAAAACTGCATCTCACGTCAGTTTTGAAGGAAGGAAGGAAGGAAGGAGATGATGACCTTTTATTTTAATATTTAATATCATATTCCATTTATTTGATAATTTCTCAATTTTCGGATTTTTACAGAATTTTGGCAGATTTCTGCCCAAACTTTTAAAAATCATAACTAATTCTAGAAAAATTGAATTGAAGTGATTCCAAAGCCTATAGAACCCTCATTAAGTCTAGTTTCAATAAAAAATATAGAATTTTGCTAGATGGAATCACAAAATTCCCATAATTTTAATCTTTGCATAATGTTCTAGACACTTCACAGTTTTTATGTGTTGACTTCAAAAATTCATATCTTTTTGTATATAGCTTTAATTGAGTCATATGACCTATCAAATTAAAGCTTAGGATGTCTACTTTCATCTTATAAAATTTCATAATTTTGTATCATCATTTGATCATTCAAAATCACATGACAAGCTCACTACCTTATAGGTGATTTCACCGAAAACATAATTACTTTCTCCAAAATTCACCATTTTACTTTCTTAATACTCCAAAGATATAAGAATCATTAGGGGATAAATTTGGGTTCCTTCTAAATTAGGGCTTAGCAGTCCACTTAATTTAGGCTTATTCTCAAGCCTCCAATCCCAAATTTCAGGGTATTACAGAGGGAAAATTTTAAATAGTGGAGAAGATGAAATGCAATATGACTCATACTGTTGTAAATATGACTCATACACTTGTAAAACATCGTAGAATAAGTTGTTAAAAATCAATTCAGCTGTTATGACAAACCCTACGCGAATAACTCATGCAGTTGTAAAAGTTGGAGTTGTGCAACTTGTCATTTCAGTCAAGCACGAAACAGTTGTGAAAACGACTCATAATGATGTAAAAACAAGCATCACTAGTTGTGAAAACGACTCTGTAGTTGTGAAAGTTGGAGTTTTGAAACTTGTCATTTCAATTAGACATGAAAAAGCAGTTGTAAAAATGGCTCAAAATATTATAAAAACATGTGTTAGAAATTGTAAACTGATCAACTTACAGTGTTAAACTTGGAGATGTGAACAAGGTAGTTTCATTCAGATATGAGAAAAAAGTTGTAAAAATAACTCAACATGTTGTAAAAACACGCTTAACTAGTTGTAAACTGAGGAATTTTCAGTATTGAACTTAGAGATGTGTAAAAAGATAGTTTCATTCAACCATGAGAAAGAAGGTATTAAAATAACTCAATATGTTGTGAAAACATGCTTAACAAGTTATAAACTAAACAATTTACAATGGTAAACATTTCTTAAAAAGGTAGTTTCATTTTGACTTGAAAACTATATTGTAAAAAAAAATAAACATGTTGTAACCATAAGCATAATCAGTTGTTAAACAAGGCATTTGCAGTTGTCAAATTTTGAGTTCTAGAAATGTCATTTTATTCAAGCAACAAAAAGATGCAAAAAAATTCACTCAAGCAGTTGTTATAATACGCAATGACAATTCTGAATGTAGAGACTTGGCAAATTTAAAATCAACTCATTATATAAAAACATATTGTGAAAATGAATGATGAAGTTGTCAACTGTAAAATGACTTGGGGGCAATTTTACCATTTGACTTTGAAAAATAATCATAGAAAAAGTCTTGGAGACTTTTTCTTATATTGGAATTTTTAAAGAGACTTCACTGTTATTTTATTTAGTCCTTAGGACCTCTGCGTGATTTTCCCTTAACTTATTATGTTCTAAGTATTTTCTAAAATAAAGGCAAATTCGTCCTATAATATGCCTACTCCCTCTGTTGCTTTT
Source organism: Inga oerstediana (assembly GCA_963210345.1). Taxonomy (NCBI): domain Eukaryota; kingdom Viridiplantae; phylum Streptophyta; class Magnoliopsida; order Fabales; family Fabaceae; genus Inga; species Inga oerstediana. Next base: position 11,522,451 of record OY723401.1, read on the forward strand.
TTATTAGCAACCGTTGTTTGAATTAATATATTTCTTTTTATAAGATGTAATTTGACGATATTTAAATATTCAATGCTTTTTTTTATTTATTTTACCCTCAAATAATTATACCTATTTTATTGAAGATATATCAATAAATTGAATAATAGTATGAAAGTAAAGTAAAGAAGAGTATCAAAGACAAATACATCATATTAATCTCCTCATTTTTTGCCACTCATTCTCTCTCCATTTTTCCCCCTCTTGATTTCTCTCCCACCCACTTTCTTTTTAAATACAGATGCTTTTGAAAATTGAGTTGCTTTTTTATATATTTATTATCTTTAACCAATTTTAAAAAGCAACGGAGGGAGTAACTTAAAAGAAAGGAAGGAAGGAAGATGGTAAATTACAAGGTTATTAAACCGGGACCGGTCAGTGAACTGGTCAGGATACTAGATCAAGGGTCAGTGGGTCAGACCGGAGTCAAACTGGAGCTAACCCGAGACCAAACCGGTGAGAGAGTGAAAATTTTAGATTTATTAATATGAAATTATAAAGAATTTTTTAAAAAAAGATTTTTTTAAAAAAATTTAAAAAAAATACTGAACCGGTCCGGTTCATAAACCGGAACGGTTTTCTCACCAGGTCGCCGGTTCCCGAGCCGGACCGGTCCGGGTTTAATAACTATGGTAAATTATGAATGAGTCAATCACGAATTATATTTCGGCATGCTTATTACCATCTCTAATCTTTAATATGAGATCCAGTTAAATATTTGAGGAGATTAAAAAAATTAAATAAATTAATTTAAAGTATTTACATTTATCATGTTTTTCAAACTAATTTATCTGGCTCATAAACTAATATATAATCTAATGATATACAATATATGTTATGATTGAGTAATTTATTTAGTTTTACAAATCTCTCAAAAAAAATTTAATTAGCTAAGGTTTTAAATTAAGAATCAAGGAAGTATTATTTTTTTGGCTGAATGAAACAAATTCAATGCACATCCAATAATTGAATGTCATTTAAATTTCATATAGAATATTTTAATTTCAATTTTCTTAAGACCTTTTCTCAACAAAATGGAATCAATTTAGTTCAATGCTTTTAGTGCTTGTTTGGGAAACAACCAAACTGTGGTTTTAAAAATCATTTTCTAGATAAAATTTCTCTCATATACTTACCTCATAAATTATAAAATCACTTTTGAAAAACTAAAATAAATAGGCACTTTAGTCCATCATGGATTAGCTCTCAACCAAAACAAGATAGAGATCAACTTTACACTTGAATATTTATATTTGAGTCAACATATACACAGTATATATCTCCATATACTAAGTCCTAAAAGTAAGGAATTGTGTATTAAGAAATATACGGTTAAAAATGATATTCTATATATTGACAAAAATAGCTCTGACGATTCCAATTCTCATGTTCACCAACCTTTTTAAGTTAACAAGTTAACCATGGCATAAATTAATAATGTGTGGTGATTACTGGACTTGATTGAAAAATCAGTATTATAATATAATTATTAACATTTTTATTAGCCAGACATATATTATTAAATTCTGAATCCCGCTTAGTAGTGGCCGTCGAGCGTCTATAGTGGGCTTACCAAGTCAATCGTCTTCCCGACGGTAACATGAAAACCATGTGACAATTACGTCACAAAATAATGAAATAATTAAAATATTGTTGACTTGCTTTAATAATTAGATGCGATTGATTATGCCCACAGCAACTTGCATTAGGCTGCCTCCAACAACTACTTTTACATAATGTAACTAATCACAAAGGAAAAATAATAATATTATATGATTATTCACTGATATATTTACATGGGAAAAAATCATTCATAGATGCATGAACCTGATAGTTAATTTCTTCATACCTTTTTTGTTCAAATACAACAAACTAACGGTGTCCATAAGTTTTAAAACCATTCTTTTAACTTTACACAGTACAGCATTCCATAGAAGAATTAGGAAGAACATATACCTACCAAGTCAAAAAGGGCCTTCCTATGAAATATTATAAAAAATGTTAATATGGACTGATATTGATCAAAACTAATTGATTCAATGGTCCTTCAATGAGAATTAAAGTACAAATGCTGTGAATAAAAAATTCACATAACCATAGATCTTTCTTTCATTTCAGGCTCAATAATACACTTCAATTTAAATTGCTTAGCAGTGCCAAATAACAGATGATTAAAAAAATAAATTGTTATTACCACAGCTTCATATAAAGTGATCGATCACAATGAAGGAAAGGTCTAAAATTGGACCATATATATGGATTGTTTCAAGGAGAGATAAAGAGGACCGATTAAAACTCACGAAGTTGGTTTACTTTGAACTTTAAACAAGAGAAGAGCCCAAACATATATAAAACACAAAACGCAGGAACTGGTAACAAAAGATGGTTCACGAGGTCAAAAGGTGCCCCACGATATAAACAACATTCTGGGGCAGTTATTTTATTTTAAAGGGCTTTATCTATACACATTGACCATTTAATTGATTAATAAAAGTCCCACCAAAAGACCACAACAACTTTAATTTTTCTTCAACTTATTGTGGTTGGTACTAAAATTGAGGTTAACTTGTAATTTTATTTTATTTGACTTTATTGATCGCTGGAGATGGTAATTTGAATTTTTAAGTACTAATTAAGATGACAGTCTCCTCAACAGTATATTATCCAGTAATACAGATAATTAAATCGAGTACTTTAGGCTTTACTAAGGAAACCAACACACATTTCTTAAAAATAACTAATTTTTTGTAATCTATGCAATCTAACCCCTCTATATTTAAGATGGGGGAGTATTTAGTTAGTATGTGTCAAGTAATCTCATGATATTCTTCCTGCAGGTCAAGTGAAACTATCATAATAATAAAACATGATTTAGATACTTATAAACATATGTAAAATCTCTTTCGATGTCAATAACTAGAACATCATAGAACTGTTTAATTGAACAAATATACAAACTACAGAGGCTTCATTTCAGATATATATATATATATATATTCATGTACAAAAACTTCCCCTCATAGCTTTGTTAACATGTCTTTGCTTATGGTACACCATTTGACCCAATGACAGGAACATATTGATTGAAATGCTTGAATTTTTCATTTATTATATTCCTCTTATCACTCTTCGTTGGATTCTATTTGTACCCATTCAAATAAGATGACATGCAATATTAAATCATATTGGTAACGCAGGAGTCCGTATAAAATTAAAATCAGAGCAGACTAGGGGTGTCTGGCTGGGTCGTTGGTTGTGTGGGAGATATCGCGTAAGGGCCACCCCCGAATGAGAGAGGAGGCTAAGCCTCAATGACGAAAGGGAAAGTCCAGAAAAAAAAAACTACTAAAATAGATAAAAGCTAGGTACTGAAGGCCAAATATCTAAAATTCCAAGTCAAACCTTAAGAAAGGACACGAGATTTCTAAATCTTTTTAAATGACCAATCTATCTCAGAATAACAACTTCAAAATCAGAAATAATAATTTTAGTATATATATTGGCTACTTGATCTCCACAAATATTGTTAAGCATCATTAAGAACTTAGGTATATATAAATAATAACTTCAGACTACTTGATGATCTCCCCAAGTTCTAACAAGCTTGAAAGCCACACATGTCAAATGTCATTAACAACTTAGATATAGATAATAACAATTTCAGAATCTGAAATAACAATTTCAGTATATATATTGACTTCACTGTGATTTTCAAAACTTACTCAAGAATAGATTGGTCATTTGGAAAGATATGAAAATCCCATATTTATCTCTAAGGTCTCACTTGGGATTTCAGATATTGCCTTTTTTATTTGTTTTTTCCCTATTTCAACAATATTTTTTGAGATTTTCCCATTACAAAAAGCTTTTTTTCCAAAGAGAGAGAGAGAGAGACATAAACAATACTTTTTTTTATGAAAGGTCAAAATGATATTAAGGTAAAATGATAGCAGTTTTACAGTACATGAAAAGAAACACTACAGCAAATGTAATTATACAAATTCAAAAACGAAGGAGGAGCTACTGAGACTTTAAAGATGAAAAGGAATCTAGAAACAAAGCTATGACCTTCTCAATTGTTCTATTGGAGCGATGAAAAGAAACCGGCAACTTAATAAACATCTTTTCTGCACAGATTAAAAAAAAAAACTACAGTAAAAGAAAATGAGCGAGATAGGGAAGGATGGTGATAATTGATACTCCCTCCGGTCCTAAATATAAGACAGAATTAATTTTTTTTGAGAAATTAAGAAAGTTAAATAAATTACTTAATTATATCATATGTTATGTATTCTTAGATTATATATTAGTTTATTAGTCAAACTAATTAGTTTGGAAAAAAAATTAAAATAAAAAATATTCTAAAATAATTTAATTAGTTTCCTTAATCTCTAAAAAAAATTAACTTTATTTTATATTTAGAATCAAGGAGTAAGTCATGACGATATGCTCGACCGTGATTAGTGTCACGTAGCTGACCCCACACCAAGTCAACGCTCCTCATCCTATCATTAATATGTTTATTTGACCTTGCATCGTATCATTAAAATCTAATGTGCTCCACCACCCGCGTTAGGTGGTTTTACCTTCAGCTTGTGTGTTGGTAAAAAAAAAAATCTAATGTGCTCCCACTGCTCTGTATTAAAACTTGTGAAAATGTGGAAAGTGTATTCGGGCGGAAAAAAACAGAAAAGAAAATGTGGAAAGTGTATACAACTCCATCCGGTGTTACTTATAAGAGTTCAATAACTAAATTATACGGTTTAAGAAAACGGTTAAAATTAATTAAAAATAATAAATATTTTCTTCAGTCCTATTTATAAGAGCTCAATAAATAAATTATGCAGTTTAAGAAAGCGGTTACAATTTGTTAAAAAATAATAAATATGTCTGAAATAAATTTTGGTTTTCAAGTATGCCTTCATTTATTAGAGGTAAATAAGAAAGAGGAATGGAGTAAATATAAGTATCAGTAACCTTTTAATTAATTTAATATCTATAATTAATGAGCGGTAAAATGGAAAAAAAAGCTCATTAAATGTTTAGACAACTTTTATAGGGCTCTTATAAAAAGGACTAAGGCAATTCAAATTTTGGTCTCTTATAAAAAGGGCCGGAGAGAGTATGTCTAAAGTAAACTTTGTTTTTCAATTATGCCATTATTTATATAAGGGGGCAAGTAAGAGAGAAATAGAGTAAATATAAGTATATTCAAATTTTTAATTAATGCAATACATATAATTAATTAGGGATAAAAATAAAAAAAAATCATTAAATATTCATACAATTTTTGTCGGACTCTTGTAAAAAGAACCAAAGCAATTCAAACTTTAGGCTCTTATAAAAAGGACCGGAGGGGACATAAATTGAAGGATGTGCTGATTTTTTTTAATATTTATTTTATATTATAACAGTTCCTTTTTCCTTTTTCATATTTAGTATCATAATCTCATTTAAAAAGAAAAGCATTTTGGAAAAAATACACATAATTTAACCACGAATTCTATCACAATTGGCGCTTAATTGGGTTCTTTAAACATCTAGTTAGGGATTTGATCCCTAACATTGTGAATAGAGAGAGTCTCACAATTAGCACTAAAGCTTCTCCAAAAAGTTTATGGTACGAATGTATTAGTCATTACCCCCGGCGGGGGTAGAGCTGGGAATTCGGGTCAGCTCGAGCCCGACGGGTTGATCCGTTATCGGTTGAGTGATAATTGGTCCGGGCTGACACAACCCACCTCCCACATGATGGCAGCCCAAGCCTATCATGCCGCCATTTCAGTGGACTGAGCCGTCTGGGCATCTAGGCCCATTTTTTTAGATGGTGCAGAACTACAGAATAAAACCCAATGCCAAATCAAACACAATCACAGTACAAGCAAAACTACAGACAAATCAGTCCCAACCCAATGCTAAATAAAACTAATTGAATTTAACCAAATAAAAACCATAGGATAGAAGTCACATAACTACAGAATTCGATTTTTCATTATGTCAGGAACTTAGAATTAGAATTCATTGGTTTGGTTTAGTGTTTAATTTTTAGTTTACATCAATTTAAACCCAATCAAATCCCAGGAAGATATCTACAAAATTCAAATAAGCACGACCAGTACCTCTTAATCCCATAGCAGAGGCGACGAGCAATCCCGAGTAGAGGCGACAAGCACGAGAGGAAGAGAATGAGGAGGTTTGGTTTCAGATGAGCCACCACTGAACCAGCAAGCCAGTCACCGGACGACCGGAAGCATAACTCTCCACTCGCGACTGAAGCTCCGAGCAGAGGAGACGATGAGACACAAGAGGAAGAGGGAGATTGGTCATTGGGAAAGCAAAGAGGAAGAGGGAGAGGGTTAGGGTTCCGACTTCACTTCAGTTTCAGTGTGCGTGTGTTGTTCGAAGAGGGAAAAAAGGCGGAAGAGGCGATCTGATGGTGATGGACGAGTGAGTACTGAGAAGAGTAGAAGACCAACGTTTATTTTTTTTTTTAATTTTTAAACGGACTAGCCTATTTAACCCACGGGCTAAACAGGTTGAACCTGTTTAGCCCTAAATTAAACGGACTGCAGTTTTTCAGGTCTGAACTCGTTATTTTTAGCAGCATGAATTACAGCTGGACTGCAGTTTTCCAGGTCTGAACTCGATATATATCTTGGGCCCACCTAAAAAATGGCACATAATTTTTAGATAACAATAGTACCTAGAGGGAGAGGAAAAGTGCATATCAGTATATGCGTAATGCGTGGGATAATCATTAATGACACTTTGAGATTAAATAAAAACCAATTAACGGTAGTTAAGGAGTTTTTAAATTTTATGACATTAAAAATATAAACTTCAATAGAAAGCATATACTCCCTCTGGTTCTTTTTTTGATGCATGGGAAAATAAATAAAATACAAGTTCAACTACAGTACTCCCTCTAATTCTAAATATATGAGTTAATTAGGGAATTTAATTATTTTAATTTTAAAAGTATAACCTCACTTTTCTCAGTTATCCAAATTTATAATTTTTCTAAAACCATCCCCATATTGTTTAAAGTTTTGATTTACTTCCAACCTAACCTTAGACACCAAAGACATGTCTACCCTACATTTGATCCCACAATCTCTCCCATTCAAAGGGTGTGAGGGTGCCACTTGAGCAGTTAAGACAAAGGCACTTAGAACAAAATCATTTCTATTGATTGCTTATGTAAAGAGAGTTTTTATTAATAAATATAGTTTCACTCCAACTGATTAGTTAAAAAGAGTATTGTTGGGGAAAACTACCCATATTTTTTAAATAATTAATATAGCTAACTTTTTTGATATTTATAAATTAGTTATCAATGAGTCATATTACTCTAATAGCATAGATCAAAAAAATTCTCTGATATTCGTTAAATATCTTAGTCATCTACTAATATTTTTTTTTTAAAACAATTAATCGAACAAAATGCCTATATTTACAAACTTGCACGCCAGACGTTACCCTTATTGTCCAGAGAGATAAGGGTACGAACCGCTATTAGGTTGCTATGTCTCCTCGTTAGTCTAGTATTTCTTATTGCTTTAACAATTCTTCCGTGTAGGATTAAGCAGATGCTTCAGTATTAATCGGATTCTTTTGACCGTATGCTTCAACATTAATCGAGTCCTCGTGTGGATTGGGTTGAGCTAGGAGTTATTCGATGCACTTAGTGCTCTCGATGATAAGGGCGAGAAGGTAGCTGGATAGATTATGGTTTTATGTAAGAATTCCCTGTCTTCATTAGTCATGGCATGAAGCTATTTCTCCCGTTACTTATCCAAAATAATCGGGTTAAAAAAGAGTCAACAGAACAAAATGCCTATATCTACTTAATCACTTTTAAATGAAACTATTTATTATTCATGATTGTTATTCTGTATATATTATCTTCTAATCTAGTTTTGATATCTTTTAAAATTGAGGAATAAATATGAAAAAAGGCCTATCTAAGACTTCATTCCAATTTCCAACTAAACTTCTAGGATTCACACTTTAATTTCATAATTTTTAATTAATTCCTATGTTAATAAATGCATTTTGGTCAAGTAAATAACCAATATTGGAAATTAACTACTATCAAGGATCTTCAATTAGCCAGTACTCCATAAAATTATATGACAAGACCCACATCTAACCAAAGAAAAAGGGTAGTAACGAATTGCCCTGACCCCTGAGGCAAACGAAAACGCTCTCCTCCCTCCGATATTAATGGCTGCTGGAGAGGGTGACCATGGCATCCCCCAACTATGGTTCCCACCACCAGCAGCTTTTATATTAATTAATGTCAGTATATATTGTTCATCTGTGCAAACTTGCGTTAAAAGATGCAGAAAATCAAGGAGATCGAGTTCTTCCAAACCTCAGAAAGGGACTTGAGTATCTCCAGTTCTGCTTTGTCTTTTAGATACGAATGATGATCAGCCTGTAGCAACATGCAAAGGTTTGTACAGTTATAAGTCTAAGGAATTCTTAATCAATTTGTTATGATTATGGGTAGAGTTTTGAATCAACTCCCTCTGAAAAATTTATTTAAACAGTTGAAGTGAAGAATGAGATTAAAAAAGGCCAAAAAAAATAAAACAAAGAAAGAAAAGGGGCAGAAGCTCGGTGAGATGGAACGTAAAGTAACGTAACTATCATCTTATTTATATACATATCGGTTTGTTTGGACCGTCTTTTGGTTGTATGGGCTTCGCTGGTGTTATGAACACTCAGATTTCTGATTCTGAGTTTTCTTTCAATGTCGTTTTGGGGCAACCAGGTATACCACTTGGCCACCAGAAGAATGAAAACAAACAAAAACAAGCTGGCGCTGTTTCTTTCGTCGCTTTCTAATCTATGAGGGCTTCCATATTTATTGCTTACAGAAAGTAGAGTCTATTCTTTTTGTTAAAATTAATTTCATTGCTCTGTTATTGCAAGTGATCATGAGCCGCCTTGGAATATTGGACACAAGTCTTTGACATGCGTAAAGGAACAAGTAACAACAAACATGAAATAACAGGCCCCCTAGCTAATTGGCCCAACCATAAAAGCCCATTTCGCATAAACAGAGGCCTGTTCCTAGTCGTTCTCTTTCATGAAGAAATGATAATATATTTTAGAGTGAATGGGCAATTTTGTCTTGGCTGTTTTCTTAATTAATTTTGATCATTAGTTGATTAAATAAGTTGAGCTGACAGTTTACATGTCATTGACATCATTTTTGTTAAGATGCAAATTTGCTCCGGAAGTTTTAAATCTAACATTGAAAAAAAATAAAGTAGACGACATAGGGACTTCTGAGGGTAAATTTGCATCTTAACAAAAATGACATGATAACATATGAATTACTAACTCAGCATATTTGGAAAACTAACAGTCAAAATTAACTGAGATTCTGAAAAACTTCCGGAGCAAAATTGCCTCTTAACCCTATATTTTAAATTCATTCACACTAATTTTTTAATCTTCCATACAATTTATTAAGGAAGAATAACTGAAAAATAACTTTGAAATTGTGAAATTCCAAATCAAGTATTTTTCATAAAATGAATTATGAATTATTTATCAAATCTTGTCATTCCATATTAATTCTTGGTAACAAACCTGATTTAGGATTTTATAATTTTAAAGTTCTTTTTCTATTTTTTACCCTTTTATTAATAGAAATATACAAAACATGCCAAAAACACTGTTCAAAGCTTTACGTACTCATACAGCTAAAGATTTTATTGTGTTGTTAATGACTGCCACCTATTCTGTTTGGATAAAATTTTAGATTTGAGGACAGTTTTGACATGTTTATGTATGTACATGAGTCTCCATACTGTCTGGAAGCGGGCTAGGCTAGGGGTATTTTTTTTTTTATAAAAAAACAGGATTTTATGATATAAAATATTAGTTTGACATGTCTTGCCATTGAAATCATGCCGAATTGAAGGTGCAGGGTAATTAGTGCCATGAAATATCATCCGATGAAAACGTTTAACCTACAAAAGTAAACTCATTATATTAAGAGAGTTTGAATTCTTATTCTATAACCTTTGGTCACCTCCCCGGGGAAAAAAACACAGGTGACCTCATTTTTTTCCACCGCCCACATGTAGCCAACTGAATTAAGTTAAAAATTTGAACATATATATTAATGCAACACAAAATTTATGATCTTGATTTACATATTGAAATAATGATATATTCTATTTTGGGAGGAAGATGTCGCATCAAGAAAGTTATGTAAGTAATTCAAATCGATTTTTATTAAACATTGATATCAGTTGATCTCTCCATTTCCTGCGGTAAGCCAGCCGAATATTTCTATATAATATGCAACACACCCAAAAAAAATCAAGTCAGTGTTTTGACCTGTAACTAAATAATATATATAGATGATGCTATTGTATTCTCTAACTCTATTTTATATTTGAAGACAGCATCATCAGGCGTATACCGATAAAATTTTCTTGCCGTCTCTTCGGCGCAAAAAATACATAAGAAACAAAAACAAAACAAATCACGGCATCTTATATTATGGCAAGATAAAATTTATATCTTGATCCAAAAAAAAAAAATCTTTTGTAAGCAATTTATCTTACATAGGTATATAACTATGCACATCCATGTTTTCAAGAATGGAATCAATGCTAGCCAGGCAGACAGCATTGAATGATTAAATCGAATCCGACGATGCAAATTCTCCCTTTTCTGAGGTCCGTGCCTTTAATTTGAAGAAGTTTTTGACCTCATACATACACAAGAGAGAGACATACTTAATTTACATTTAAAATTTGAGAATATTAAATAATTACTTAGCTAGCTCCAAGTTGAAGGCATCAATTTAATATCAATATATATATTATTCATCTGTGGAAACTTGCGTTAAAAGATGCAGGAAAGCAAGGAGAATTCTTCCAAACCTCAGAATGTGACTTGAGAATCTCCATTGCTTTGTCTTTTAGATACGAAGGATGATCAGCCTGAAGCAACATGCAAAGTTTACACAAAGTGCCTAGCTGAACCATTTCCTGTATTATTACTTGCGAAGCAGATGACTTCGATACCAATGATAGAACAAATATGGCTCTTTCATCCGCTACTGGCGACACCTTCAGGATTCTCTCCGTCAACGCCGCAATACCGCCTCTGTGACTCGCGAACTGTGCTCTTCCATTCGCACAAGAACACAGATGAAACTGTATTTCTAATATCATTTCCGTCGTTCTCTTCTCCTGCGTGCCCAGCTCAATCTCAATCAACTCATGAACTGCACCGGACTTTACCATTAACTCGCGATTTCTTCCCCACGGACAGGCTGCTAATAGCACTTTCAGACCAGCGTTCATGCCTTGTAGGGTTATTCCATTTCGTAGGACTTTCACAATTGTTTCAAAGAACTCAGGTTTCAGTCTCTCCATGACGCCGGAGCTGGCCTTCTGGACGATATTTTTTAGCACTGTAATCGCGTGGGATTTGACAGTCACAGAGTTGTCCATTATTTCACAACCTAAAACCCATGTGAGAGAATCCAAGACCTGATCGTTTTGCTGCAGGAGAAGCGTGATTTCCTCTGGGGGATTCTTAACAAATTGCAACAAACTGAGGGCCTCTGCGAGGCCCTCGCGAATCTGTCGTTTCTTAAAACAGTCCAAAATAAACAAGACCATGGCTTTGGGGACGCCGGCCCCTACCAAAAACTTCCTATTCCTCTCGTTCTCGGCTGCGAGGAGTTCTAAGTGTTGGAGAGCTTTGAGGTAGAGGTGAGGGCTGCGAAGGTGCGAGAGGATTTTGAGGACCTGAAACTTGTCGAGGGGAGGTTTGGGTGTGGGAATACGATCGACGCCGAGGGAGGCATGCTGAGTGCACCAAGCCTGGATGAGACGGCGGAGGGTGTGGTTGGGGGTCAAGTCGGAGTCTATCGGAAGAGTCTGTTTGGTTACAGGGCATGTGGTGTTGTTGGAGGTGAAGAGCCAACGTTCGATGCTTTCACGATCGTAGGTGATGCCCGTAACGGCAGTAACGGGATCTTTCATGATTTGGAGGGATATGGGGCATATGAAATACTCAGGAATCTCAACTTGATCCATCAGAGATATCAGAAAATAAAAGCAAGCAAGAATTAGTTAAGGTGTGATTAGTTATTAGGCAGGAGAAGAATGGCAATATATGAAAAGGTTGGAACAAGGTTGAGTGTGAAACGTGGTGGGTAAGAGAATGCGGCTATGGTTGGTCAATATAAAGAACATAAAAGTGACGTGTCAGATATATATTCAAAGAGTGGAGAGAGTGCGCTATGTTCCAAGGGAGGGACCGTTCGGCGGTCAAAGGAAGAAAAAATGGTGAGCTAATTCCCTGCTCTAGGGCACACGGAATTGTAGGGTAGTTTTGTTTAAGTCGATCCATATATCATTAGTAGAAAATTGGTTTTTTAAACCGTCACATTTAGATCGGTTAGAACGGATAAAGTTTAAAAAAATTGACCTATGACAGTTTTGTAATTTTAGAAAACTTCTAAGACCGGTTCTAAAAATAACCGGTCTAAAATATATTATTTAGACTGGTTATATATAAAACCAGTCTAAAATATAAAATAATTTTAAAATTAAAAAAAAATTAACTTTTAAGACTGGTTAAAATAAATAACCAACCGGTCTTAAATATAAAAAATTTTAGACCGGTTTTTTGTAAAACCGGTCTAAAATATGCTTTTAAGACCAGTTGTTAGTGATAATCAATCTAAAAGGGTTTTTCTTGCCAGTCTAAAATTCCCGCACCTAGATCCTGCATTCTCTGAACCTTTTCTTCTCTTGTTGCCATCCATTTCTCTGTGAGCTATGTCCCTGCTTGTTCTGAACTCCTCCATTGCGCCCCGTTCCTATTTTGGTCAACGTTCCTCTATCATTACCGCTACCGTTGTTGTTTTCCCATCGTCGCTATTCTTTGATCATCATCGCCCTCCTTCGCCGCCACCTTTATTTTCCACCGTGACCATTCTCCTCTACCGTGACTTCTCTTTGTCAGTGTTGTAAATTTAAGGACTTCATTTTGACCTCAGTCGATGCTGCCTGACTTTGGCTAGAAGCTCACTCCTTGGTCTTCAATCAGGTTAGTGTTCTATTCTTGAGTTGTTGTTCAATAATCCATAATGTCTTGTGAAAATGGCCCTTGATGTTGTTTTGAGCACTTAATTCCTACAAGTTTTTGTTATAGGTTGTTGTAAATCCAACTGTTTTGTGATAATGTATTCTAGAAAAAAAATCTGCACATCTAGGTTAGATACTCTGACTTGTGCATCCCTGTGATATTATATTTGGTGAGTAATATCATTCTAATTTCTATTTTAGTGTGATTGTTTGATTGTCAGTGATGGTGCATGTTAGAATTAGCTAAAACCTGATGCATAACTGAATAGCTTTGCAATGCAAGTTTTAAAACTTGTTTATATATACCTTTATTATGAAATATTGCTTGGTTCTTATTATGCCCTAATTTATTGGTATATTGCTACAAATGTAATTATTGTCTCCTAGTATGCATGCTTCTTAATTTCGTTGAAATCTCTAAAACTCTATGGTTGTTTTTTTGTTTATCCTTTTGCTGTTGGATAGGGTGTTACAAAGTGTTGAGATATATGGATCGTAGTTGGATAAAAGCTAAACAGAAGAGTGTTGAATATGATAATGGGGTGAGGGGTTTTTTAGACTTTGCTAGAAGAAATAATTATAATAAGAGTGAGATGTTTTATTGCCCTCGTGTAGTATGTTTGAATGAGAATAGACTAAGTGCTGCATATATATATACACATTTAATTTGTAAAGGATTTTGTAAGAGTTATACAGTATGGGTATGACATGGTGAATAATTAGAAATGCCAAGTTCTTCATCTCAATGGGGGGAGTAGCCTTTGATAATAATGACACGGATATGAATGATCAGATTAAAGATATTATTCGTGATATAGGAGAAGAAGCTTTTGAGCAATCACATGCATATGGTAATATGTGCAGTGATGCTGAGAAGCCGCTGTACCCAGGGTGTAAAAAATACCAATTGTTGAAAACAGTATTGAAATTGATAAGCTTGAAAGCACGACATGGATGGAGCGACAAGAGTTTTTCAGAAACGCTTGAGGCTTTTAAGGATACGCTTCCATATGATAATGTATTACCTTATCGATACTATGATGCTAAGAAAATATTATGTCCACTAGGGATAAAGTATAAAAAGATCCATGCATGCCTTAATGATTGTATATTGTATAGAAAAGAACATGAAGAGAAACAACAGTGTCCGATAGGTGAAACCTCGAGGTACAAATCAAATAACGCCCTTGCAAAAAATGTTGTGATATCTTCCAATCATGCTAAGATTCAAGTGCTTGTTTGCTAATGAAAACGATGCAAAAAATTTGAGATGACATGCGGATGAGAGGATATCCGATGGAAAGCTTCGACATCCAGCTGATTCTTCTCAATGGAAGAAAATCGATCAATTATTTTTGAACTTCGGCGAAGAACCTAGGAACCTTAGGCTTGGGCTTACCATGAATGGCATGAATCCTTTTGGCAGCTTAAGTAGTATACATAGTTCATGATATGTTCTGTTGGTAATTTACAACTTATCTCCTTTGTTATGTATGAAACAAAAGTACATCATGTTGTCTATGTTGATTTCGGGACCAAAACAACTCAAAAATGACATGGATGTTTATGCTAACAAGAAGGAGGTTTTTAAAATGCGACCTATGATCTTTTGTACTATAAATGACTTCCCTGCATATGAAAACTTGTCAGGATATAGTGTTAAAGGCCATAAAGCATGTCCAATTTATGAAGAAGGCACATGCTACCATCAACTGTAACATGGAAGAAAGACGGTTTATCTTAGCCATAGGAGATTTCTTAGACAGGGCTACCCATATCATAGATTAAAGAAAGCGTTTTTTGGCAGACAAGAGTTTGAAGATGCTTCGAAGGCATTGACTAGGGAGCAAGTTTATTAAAAGGTGAAAAGTATCAATGTTATCTTTGATAAGACTATAAAGAATAGTAATGAAAAAAATAAATGGAAAAAGATGTTTGTCTTCTTCAATCTTCCCTATTAGGCCAATCTTGATATGAGACACTGTATTGATTTTATGCATGTGGAGAAAAACGTATGTGATAGTATTGTTGGGACACTGCTTACCATACAAGATAGTTCTAAGAATGACGTGAAGGCAGGATTAGATTTGCAAGAAAGGAGAATACGAGAAGACTTACATCCAATGCTATATGGTAAGAGAGCTTTTATTCTCCAGCTTCTCATACTTTGTCAAAGGATGAGAAAAGAAGTTTTTATGAGTGTTTACATGGCATCAAAGTTCCTTCAGGGTATTCTTCAAATTTTAAGAAGCTTGTGTCAATAAAGACTTGAAGTTAGTATGACTAAAGTCTCATGATTGTCATATCTTAATGCAACAACTACTCCTAGTAGCTATTTGAGGCATTGCCGAATATGATCTTCAACATATTTTGATTAGACTTTGTTTTTTCTTCAATGCTATTTGTAGTAAAGTCATGGAGACAAAAAGATTGAATGAACTGGAAAATAAAGGACATATGATCTTATGCCAGCTTGAGAAGCTTTTTCTTCTTTTTCTTTTTTTGACATCATGGTACATCTAATTATTCATCTAGTGAGGGGGATAAAGTTGTGTGGCCCTATCTATTTACGATGGATGTATCCAATTGAAAAAACTATGAAAATCCTAAAAGGATATGTGAAGAATGCACATCGGCCTGAAGCATCTATTGTTCAAAAATATGTTTCTAAAGAAGCCATGGAGTTTTGTCAAGATTACTTGTCAAATGTAAGACATATTGGGCTTACTGAACTTTATGATGAAGAAGCGGGTAGATGTAGGGTTACAGTAAAGAGTGTAGACCCTGATGAATTACAACAAGTCTACTTATACATCATGAATAATGTTAATGAAGTTCAAGATTAAATTAATGCTCATAAAGAAATTGTCCGAAAAGGAAATAGTCAAATGACTAAACAAAGGTTAATTAGGAAACATAACAAAACTTTTGCACATTGGTTCAAACAAAATGTTGACGAGAAAAATGTGTTTTTTGATACGATTAAATGATTAGCACGTGGTCCTGAGGTTGATGTCATAAGTTAGACTTTATTTGTGATCAATAGTTATGCGTTTTACACTAAGTCCCTAGATGATAGGAGCACCGTCCAGAACAGTGGTTTATGTTAGATGCTGAATCTATGCACTTCTCTAGTTTAAAATATAAGAACCCTAGATTGGCATTCATACCTTATTATGGGGTTATTGAAGAGATTTGGGTGGTTGATTATGTTAAAATTAAATTTCTCATTTTCAAATGCAAGTGGGTAGATGTCAACAATGGTGTGATGATCAACCAATTAGGATTTACATTAGTTGATCTGAATAATAGAAGTTTTGGAGATGAACCTTTTATTATGGTATATTAGGCGAAACAAGTGTTCTATATTACCGATCAGGCAAATAAAATGTGATCTGTAGCTCTCCAAGGAAAAAGGACTGTTGACATTAATCAGGAAAGTCGTTCAATGAATGATCTTGTTGAAACTCCTTCTTTTTCTAGGGGTCTACTAGAATTGAATGAAGAAGATGAAGCAGATAATGAACATGGCATAAGAAACGATCATCATGAAGGATATGGGATGATATCCCTTTATAAAACAACTTTGAAGGTTAGCTAGCTAAAGTAATTATCATGAATTATATTTGAATTATGTATATTATTTTTTATATATATAAAACTACTGCTTTTGTTGTCGTCACAGGAAAATGAAGGATATGAGGTGTCTTAATGTAGATGCTCAGGAGCCAGCTAGTGATCATCAGCAATGGATTACTGTCTGATGTACATATTCTTTCTCAATAGATTCCTCTATCATCAATTAAAGTGTTTTGATTATATTATAGCTAAAGTTTTGATTTCTTTTGTCAAACTGTAATATTAAAATAGGGGAATAAAAATGTGTGGAAGCATACCTTAATTTTCTAATTGTGTGTGATAATGTGTTTATTTTCAATGATTTATTGTTGTTGCTTCTGAGGAATATGGGGTTTATGTAGGAAGAATGATGTAAGTTACACCATTTGAAATTATGTTTTAAAATGCTTGACGAAATAAGAATGTGTAAGAGAATAATTTATTTGGGGTATAGGAAGAATGATTTGTTGTTGTTGCTTCTATGAATATGGGGTGTAGGAAGAATGATGTAACTATTACCCCATCCTATAATGCTTGATGAAAATGCTTCTGTATAAGGTGTTTGTTATAATGTTAAAAGAAAAAATTATTTGGTTGTCGTTGAAATAGCTACTTGCTGGGTAAAACGTTTTAACAGGGGAAATGACTTGCTGAGTAAAATGTTTTAACATAAAAAAAATGAAAACTTTTTAGACCGGTTGTCGATGAAACCGGTCTAAAAAGTCATTATTTTTAGACCGATTATTTAAATAACCGATCTAAAAATAATGACATTAAGTCTAAAATGTCGTTATTTTTAGACCGGTTGTATAAATAACCGGTCTAAAAACTTATTTTTTAGATCGGTTTCTTAACCGGTCTAAAAAGTAATAGACTTTTTAAATCGGCTATATTAAGACCTTATCCAGAATCGGTCTAAAATGTCATTTTTACCTAATCTTAAAAGTGATTTTTCCACCAATGTATATATATATATTTTCATCTTTTTGGCCCTTCCAATGGGACAAACTGAACTAGTGTCATGCCAATGACCTTCTACACAGTATCCTCCAACTAGGCCCCTTTGTTATTGTAGTCTATGTTATCAAATTATGCTCCCAAGGACTTGAGCTAAGGGTTGTTTAGTAGGAGGGATTTGATAGGGGAGGAGAGAGGAATGAAAATTTTTAGGAGTTAAATTTAAAAAAATTGAAAAAATGAGGTTATAAAATTTTAATAAAGGGAATGTGTAAGATAAAAGAGTAAGAAAAATTAATTAAAAAAATTTAACCTCATTTCTCTAATTTTTTTTTTTAAAAATCAGCTACTTTCCCTCCCCTCCCCTCATAACAAAGAGCCTCTAATAGAAAAGGTTAGTTCCTTATAACGTGACAAAGTAAGATTCAAATCCTCACTGAGAAATATGTCTACATTTAATGCTCGACAGTACCTTAAATATGATTACCTTTAATAAAATGATGCTTGTGATTAGGGAAAAAATATATATTCATGTTAACATGTTTTTGGAGAATCCAGTAGCATGCATTATTTAAGGAATTTAGTTTCAATGCTCATTGTCTTTGATCAGTGCTAAAATCTAGACCATCTATCCAAAATTGTTTTGGATGGCATATATTTATTTATTTTTAACTTTTTATAAGTGTTTTTGGAAAACTATTTTAATATGTACAGAATATAAAATAAAAATAATTTTTTAACTATCGTTTTGAAAAATTGATTTTTTTTCCATTTAAAAGTAATTAGCTACAGATTTTAAATCTGAAGCATTGAAAATGTATTTAGACGGTGCAGACATCACCACAGCAATTAGCATCACAGTCCCACCGAACTTATTCAAGTTTCAGCCACCGAAGAGATCATTTTCTCATGTCATAAATTCTTTTGAACAGCTTAAAATACCTGTGCTTCACATTACAGGGGCATTTGTTATATATTTCCAATTATTTGACGCACCACCATACACTACTTTGTTTTTCTCTACCGTTCCCCCTCAGTTGTATTTAATCACGCAGCATCTGTTCCCCTATTCCCTTTCTGTAAATTTCTCTCATTGTTACCGCTGTCAAGAAAACAAAGTAATTTATTCGCACATCTATCTAGCAAGCAAGATATTGCTCTCTACGAATCCTCAGGCTCAGTTTTTTCACAAATGCGTACATGAAAAGGATTACAATTATTTTAAATAAATTTATTGTCAACGCATAATTAATTAATTACCATCACGCGTTTTTGAAAAAAGAAGGGACAAAATAAAACATGTTGACGTATAAAACTAACACAATACGCACTATGCAACACGATATGCCTTGATAGAGTGAAGATGCAAGGTCGATCTGATTTCTGTGTTGTGAAAGCAAACTGGCATTTCTTGAAAAGGAGTTATTATTACGGACATTAAAGAAGGCAATAATTTAAACTAGACAAGCAGAGCTAGAGATGGGGAAAAGAGAAAAGCTAGGAGCTCAATTGAAACAATGTGAATGGTACTTTGTTTTTTTCTCTCTTTGTAAAGGATTTCGATTAATTAATTAATTGAGGTGTGCAGTCACGTGAGGGGTGGAAATTCCACAGCCAGTCAAAAGGGAAGACCCAAGTAAGCAGGCAAGTTTACTGAGATCGATTATACGCGTAATTCCGCGCTCGTCATCCTAAGGGTTTAATTATATTTCTGATATTTATTGACCTTCTTCTCTTTTTTTTTTTTTGCCAACTAGAACCTTCTTCTCTGCCCAAACCAATACTCCTACTTAATCAACCCCTCCCCAGTTAATTAATCTCCTTCTCCTTCTTCTTCCAGGGTTTGTGTTAGAACACAAATGTAATTAGTATTTGTATAAGTGTAGAATGTGTAATATCTATAATACGTACAGCTAGCAGATTTAGCATATCTTACACGTGTATGGTGTAGATCATTTTGTAACCGTTTATTGTTATACGTTTTGGTTATATAAAGAGCAGAGGCCTGAGAATCATTTTATCTCAAGGCAATTCAATATTCTCTGATATATTTTCATCTGTTTGAAATTATACGAGCCAATCCTATGTGAATCATTAATATTACACTAACAGATGCTATACATCATTCTCAACTGCCTTGCCCGCACATGCAATAATTGTTTTAAGACAAATGTGCAAATTTAACCACCAAGTTATATGTAAGGGGTAACTGGTATCATAAAGTTTTTAAGGGTACAAGCTCAGATAGGTCACCCAATCCATCGTTGGTCCCAGATCCACAAGTTTCTACAGAAGCCCATTCTAATAATTCTGACCTAGGTCCAGTACCCGTACTTGTGAACTGACACTCCATGACAACCCGGGTCAAAGTGGGTATTACTAAACCTCAGTACCCGTTTGTTGGTTTGCTAGAAGCCAGAAGCAACCCTACCTCTGTTAATCTCGCTGCTGAACCACGATCTGTGTCTGATGTACTTGCTTCACCACACTGGAAATCCGTGATGACGAGTGAGTTTGAAGCTCTTCAACATAATGGCACTTGGTCTTTAGTTCCCTACCGTGGATAGCGTTTAATCGATTGTAAATGGGTATTTAAAACAAAATTCAAGGCTGATGGTTCTATTTTGAAGCACAAAGCGCGGCTTGTAACGAAAGGTTTTCAACAGTTAGCTGGGATCGATTATGGTGAGACGTTTAGTCCTGTTGTGAAACCCACAACAATCCGTTTGATTTTAACTGTTGTTGTTACATATTACTAGGAAATTCGGCAGCTCGATGTCAACAACGCATTTTTGAATGGCTATTTAAATGAAGAGGTATTTATGCATCAGCCTGAAGGTTTTAGTGATTCAAGTAAACCTCATCATGTGTGTAAATTGATTAAGGCTATTTATGGTCTTCGACAAGCACCTCGTGCTTAGTTCAATTGTCTTCGCTGTGTTTTACTGAAATAGGGTTTTATAAATGCTAGGAATGATACTTCATAATTTTATCTTCGAGCTCATAAACGCCTGGTATTTATCCTTATCTAAGTGGATGATATCTTAATTACTGGCAATAATTCCATTTTTATTCGGTCATTTATTCTAAAGCTGAACAAAGTCTTTTCTCTTAAGGATTTGGGATCTATGTATTACTTTCTTGGTTTAGAAGTTTATCAAGATTACTCTGGCTTATATGTTAATCAAGGCAAATACACACTTGATCTGTTGCGGAAGTTCAATATGTTTGATTATGCACCAATCCTAACTCCTATGGTCACAGGGCGATGTTTCTCTGCTTAAGAAAGAACACTAATGTATGATCCTTCTCTTTATCGTAGGGCCATAGGTTCCTTACAATATTTAACTACCACAAGACCAAACATAGCTTATTCTGTGAATAAACTAAGTCAATTTATGGCTAGACCTACTGATATTCACTTCCAGGGAGTAAAGAGGATATTCAGATATCTTAAGGGTACCTATCATTATGGTTTACACATTAAACCATTTAAATCTCTTCATTTAACCGCATTCACTGATGCTGATTGGGTAACTGATTTAGATGATCGAAAATCAATAGAAGGTATTTGTGTTTATCTGGGTAGTACACTTATCTCTTGGGCCTCTAGAAAATAGAGAGTGGTAGCTAAAGCAAGTTCAAAATCAGAATACAGAGCACTTGCTGATGGAGCAGCAGAATTACAGTGGTTGAAATCATTGATTTCTGAAAATGATCTGTTTCTTCATATACCTTCTGTTATATGGTGTGATAATCTGAGTGCTAAAGGACTTGCTGCAAATCTAGTTTTACATGCTCGTAGTAAGCATATAGAGATTGATGTGCATTTTGTGAGAGATCTAGTATTATCAGGACAACTAGATATTCGATATGTTCCCTCCCAATATCAAATTGCTGATTATTTAACAAAGGCACTATCACATACATAATTTGTTAAATTCAAAAACAAACTCGGTCTATGTCCCACACCTTCTCGTTTGAGGGGGAATGTTAGAACACAAATGTAATTAGTATTTGTATAGGTGTAGAATGTGTAATATCTGTAATACGTACAGCTAGCAAATTTAGCATATCTTACACGTGTATGGTGTAGATCATTTTGTAACCGTTTATTGTTATACGTTTTGGTTATATAAAGAGTAGAGGCCTGAGAATCATTTTATCTCAAGGAAATTCAATATTCTCTGATAGATTTTCATCTGTTTGAAATTATACGAGCCAATCCTATGTGAATCATTAATATTACACTAACAGATGCTATACATCATTCTCAACTGCCTTGCCCGCACATGCAATAATTGTTTTAAGACAAATGTGCAAATTTAACCACCAAGTTATATGTAAGGGGTAACTGGTATCATAAAGTTTTTAAGGGTACAAAAATATACATAAAGAATATTGCAAATTAGAGCAATATTATATTCCTATCCCAATTGACAGTGCTTAACTTCCATTAAATTACTTGGGCTCACATTTCACCGTCTGAAGATGCTGTGTAGTGATCTCCTTCCATTTGAAGAACCGGACAGACACTGTACAACATCTTTAAACTGTCAAATGTGGGGCCAAAGTGATTTAACGGAAGTTAAGCACAGTTAATGGGTATTGGAATATTGCTCCAACTTGCAATCTTTACGTAGAATCTTGCACCCTTAACAAAATTTATGGTGCCCCTTACATATAATATGGCTGTTAAATTAAAAAGAGACCATTATTGTTCGTCGCGTGTGAAAATTTTCCCTCTAATAGGGTTTATTTTCCCTCTGATTAAGGTATGTCCGTCGTCTAGAAACAACACTGTGAGGGTGGCGATCAGTCTGTTCTTCGTATAGGGCTTCTTCTCTCCTTCTGGTGAAGTGTCTTGGATGGTTTATTATGTTGTGGCTGGTGGCTGTGCTGACTGGGTAACATCCAATGGTAGTGGCGTAGGCGAGCGAGGTTGTAGGGTGGCCAAAGGCAAGGAGGTGTTCTAGCATCATTCACCCGAGATGCCCTCCGACCACGACCTCTGATAGGTGCCCCCATGGCCTTTGATGATGAGATCTGTGGTGGAGGAGCGGCGTATGAGACATCAGAGCTTAACGGTGTCGACAAGAATCACAGGTGACTGTAAGGTGATGACGAATCAATTAATAAGGGGTTTTCGAGGCTTTTTAACGATTCTGAGGAAGCCAAAGGCAACGACGCAAATGCACTCCCAAACCGAGGGTGCAGTGCTGACGATGGAGGAGAAGAGGTATTTGGATAAGAAGCATTCGAAGCCAACGTTATGCAATATGGGTTCTAAGGTTAGTGGATTTTTTATCTCTTTAACCTCTCTACTTATGGTAATTCAGGATTGAAACCATCGGATGCTAATTTGGCTCTGATTGGAGTTGGTTTAAATCTGTTGAGTCATGCTATCAGCGTACATAAGTTGATGAAAGTTTTTGTGGCTTGGTTAATATGGGAACTATGGGAGGATCTATGCTTTAATTTGGTTGGATTTAAGAATAGTTATATTGCTTTTAGAAAAATCATATCTTGTTGTGCCTGTGTTCTGATTGTTGGGAGAAATATTAGTCTATTAGTTTGGGATTCCATTGGCTGGCTCTCAAATGATCACCCAGGGATTTTACATCTTGATTTGGATAGATAAGTATTTGTTTATAATGCAAATTAATAGTTGGTTTCATCAGGCCAAAGCTGTGATTCTTTCCTTGAAAACTGTTTCATCTCAGGGAAATTATCAGGAACCCTTCTTATGAGTGGATTCCCAGAAAAGCAAATTTAGTAGTCTTGAGTATTAGTAAAGCTTCAGCAAATGGGTCTTGCCCTTCACTTTGGGTGTTACGACCCTCGCTTCGGTTGCAGATATTGCTGCTGAAGGATGCTTGGAAGATGCTCTTTTGGCTTTGTTGCTTGGACTTATATCGTTACTATTTTGTCTTATTTGGTTGATTTATTTATGTTTACATATGTTTTAGCTTATGTTTTAGTTTTTGTTCTATTTTGTTGCTTCAGTTTGCTTGTTTAGTTTCTATCTCTTAACACACAGCCTTTTGTACTTACGGTTTCGTGATTAATGCATTTCTTATTGGCAAAAAAAATATGATTGTTAAATTTGCCCCTCGGCCCATTGTTTTATCTTATACCTAAAGTTTGACACAGAGTGTTCCTCTACTAGAAAAAAAAAGGCACAGAGTGTTCCTCTAAATTATATATATATATATATATAAGTGATCTTTTACATATATGTATGTGTGTGTATTTGACGATGGAGATTTTCTTTTCACACACATGTATATATGGTTTATAATTTCTGTTGGAATATGCCTTGTCCACCCTTGGTGGATCAGGGCCCAAACCTGGTTTACTTAGGATTATTATGTAAATAAGGAATAATATGAGTCTAAATATGAAGTCTTATCTTTATAATTCAAATTTCAAATAAGAGTAACTACCCATACGTATTATAAGGAATGATATAGGTTTGTGGATGACAGTTGGAAAACCGATAGAAAACTTCCACAAAAACTTCTCTCTCTATTTCTCTTCTCTTCCAATGGTGAATTTGCCAAATAAACATGATCGAAATCCATATCGGTGCTCCGAACTCATGTAGGTACTCAGCAAGTCGATGGATTCCAGGTACGCCCGAAATCCTTTAGTGGTATCAGAGCATATGGTTTTCTTGAGGCCATAATATATATTTTTTGTTGTGCTAACCGTTATGAATACCATGATCAAGCATGCTCAAGTATATACATTACTCTTTTCAAACTTGTGATTATACAGAGGCTATTTTTTGCTTATCCATTAATGCAAATTTGATATACACATTAAGACAGTTTGCTTTAATGCTCCTATGGTATCCTCGGCACTTTATAGTTATTTTTTTGGTTATTCCAGTGAAGTTTTTGATTATGTTTTTTTTGGCAAATCCTATATATATATATATATATATATATATGTATGTATGTATGTATGTATCTTTGTATTCTGGATTTATGGCCTATATCTGTATATCTATATATATCTTTGAGATATGGAAAGAGGGTGTCACAACTATAGAACAAAACAACATGCCGAGAAAACTGAAACAGAAGGGGTTAATTTCAAATTGGGTCATTTGAAAATAGAGATTTTAGGCCATGCAATTAGTCTTATTGTGTAAAGCATCAAAAAATGAAGAACACGACATCAAGAATGCTCAAAACGGACGTCAGACTATGAAGATATAGAGGAGAGAAGGAACCAGGTCTGATGGACCCGGCGCACGCTGTAACTAGGTCAGTCATGACCTGGCTAGAGGTTGAAGGATACCTACTTCTTCCCAAAACGGCATCGTTTTGTCAGGATTTAAAAAAAACCTAGGTGGTAGACTCGGGCCAGGGTCGAGTTATAGAGCTAACCTAATCTATAAACAAAAAAACAAAATCTGGCAAACTTAAAAAAAAGAAAAAGAAAATCGCCATGTAGCGCGTAGGAGTTGGTAGAAGATCCCATGGCTACGTGGCAGACTCCATCTGAGAACTCTCAGTACTTAGAATCTGGATTGTAGGCTCGTGTAATGTTTTGGAATCTCCGTGGCAGCGTGTGCAGTGGTGAAAGTAGGATACGTCTGGATTTTTCAATTTTTTCAGAATTTTCTCTTCCTCCTCTTTTTAGGGGCGCGTGAAGGTGTATTTGAGCTCTAATTGAGACACGATTTATTTCTAAAAATCCCTAAATTTAATCTCTTAATTTTCGTGTATGTTTTGTATTTTTTGAAGGAAGTTTGGATCCATTTTTTAGGCTTCTCATACTACTTATAGTGATTTTTATTCATTTAAAAATCCTAAAATATTTTTAATAATTCATAATAATTTTATTTGAGATAAATATGAACTTGGAGAGTTCTAAAAGCGCTGAACCAAAAGATTTTATTCTTTCTAGATGATGACTATATTGAAAAACATTTTCCTAAGTATAAACCACTTTGTAGTGGATTATAAAAGGAGAAAATTATTTGTTGCTGCCTCTAAATGATGATCCAAGCCTAAATTATTTAGGGTAATGTGAGCCTCTGAGTAATAGATGAAAGAGGGATTTGCTTATTTAAATTTTAGCCTGAAACATAGCCTAGAAGGAGAAGATCCTAAAGAGGGTCAAGAGAAAAATGATTCAAATTAAAGTTCGTTAGAACCTGAAATTGAATAAGTGGTGTGATCGGAAAGGAATCCGGAAGATAAATCTAAAAAAAAATTTGAATCTCTTGAATCTTAAGAAGTAAAAGTCAAGATTTATATATGAAGAAACCTCACAGAGGTGAAAGTAAGGATTTGATACTAAAGAGACAATGTCAAATCACAGTGAAAGGGAATCTCACACTACTAGAAAAAACAAAATAAGTGGCGCTTATTTTTAAGAATACTATGGCTTTTGGGAAGCGCCATAAAAGAAGGCTATGGTGCTTTTTAAATCTATGGAACCACCATAGCTTGTTTCTTTTTTTTAAAAAAAAATAACTTTCTATGGTGTTTCCTCAAAAAAGGGTCATATGAAGTGTACACTTCCTATGCCGCTTCTTCGGAGAAGTGCATAGGAAGTATCACTTCCTATGGAGAAGTGTCATAAAAAGTTTTTTTTTTAAAAAAATAATTTTAGGTAATTTTTTTTCCTAATGAACTCTGTATTTTACAGTACAAATTCACAGCAGAATGAGCAAAATAAAACCAAATCAGAATAAAATAACTCCAAAAAGAGAACTACATTGAGCAAATTAAACTAGTAACAACTAATAAAATTATATTTGTAAGCTCAAAATTTAAAAAACTTACAATATATATGAATTTTAACAAGAGAGAGTTGTAATTTCAAGTAAATACCTGAAAAAATTATGAGTATACATAAAACTTCAAGCTAAATTTCATGACAGATTTTAAACTTAAAATATAAAAAATAAAACTATAGTGTCAATCAATGAAAGCTTCTGTATTAAAAAGAGAAAAAATACTTACAAGAGATTTTCCATAGGATGAGACAATAAGAAGAAAAAAGCTTCTGAGATTTGGGAATTCAGTATGTACTTAGAGAAGAGGGTGCCACAATCGCACTTATTTTCTCTAGTACGACAAGCTTTGGTGTAAGCTTTTCAATCACATTGGACTGCGTATTTCTTCAAACATGAGATACTTAGGCAACAGAACGATAAATTTTGCATCTAGATCTGTACGTATAAGTGACAATATGAAAAAGAAAATATATGGCGGGCTGAACAAATTTTTTAAAATAAAGCAGGGGAGAAAAAATATGGCATTTGCATAGCTTTCAATAATCAGAAGAAGAAGAAGATGCTAAGGCAGAAAGTCAAGGCCCTTGATGAATCAAGTGCCATTGAAGGTTAATAATGTAAAGGCCTTCAATGGTGCTTGACTCATTAAGCGTCATTGAAGGCTAATAATGCCTACAATGGCAATCAAGTGTCATGGAAGGCCTTGACTTTTTTACCCAATTGCCTTAACTTCTCCTTTTTTTTTTTAATTATTGAAAGTTATGGTGCTTGCCTAGGCAAGCCCCATAAGGCCTATATTTTTTTTATAAAAAATAAGACCAGCTATGGCGCTTGTTCGGGTAAGCACAATATAAGGGGTCTAATTTTTTTAAAAAAAATAACCTTTGTATAGCGCTTCCTTAGGCAAGCGTCATACAAGGTATTTGACAGTTGTAGCGCTTGATCAAGAAAGTGTCATAGCTATCACATGTATTTTTTTAAAAAACATAGAAGTCTCCTATGGCGCTTGTTTGAAGAAGTGCCATAAGATTAGCGCCGCTAAATCTATATTTTGTAGTAGTGTCAAATGGAAAAACTTCCTAAAACCAAAACTCCGAATCATGGTGAGATTTAGGAAAGTGATGCATCTTAGAAGAAAGAGCCCATTTCATGAGTAAAAAGGAGCCTTGAACCCAGTTCAACAACCAACACTAGAAACTATAAAAAGACTTGAAAGCAAATATTACTTGATGTTTCCTTGAAGAAATAAGGAAAAATTGCATAAGACTTTTGAAATATCTCTTCAATAAAATAGAGAAACTCTGGAAGATGATTAAAACAACATGGGACATAAAATTCTTCTAGCCTTAAAAAACAATGGTTATTATCAACTTTATCAAATTAAGTTTGAGAAGCAAAGGAAATTCTCCCCAAATGAAGAAATGAGATGAATATGAAACCAAAGAAAACTATTGAATTGTCCCAAATTCCCTAATAATAAGACATTATGAACATATATAATAATGCTCTAATAGACATGAAGAAGTAAATGTCAAACACTCTTTATGAGTAGAAGCTCTTAGAAAATAAGTCTTCTAAGAGTATCATATACTCCATCTAAGTGGGAGCTAGTTTCATATGCTCTATCTAAGTAGGAGGTTTCAAAAATCGAGCATTCTAATAGGCATAATTGAACATATTATGTGAAGTACTTCTATGAAATTCTTGATAGATGATAGTGATATTGTTGGAATCTATGTTATGGGAGGTACAAACGTATTCTCCTAATCATATATCTAATGGTGTTATTACCTTTCTAGTCAAGAATAATACAAGTACATGACATTGTATACTTCAATGTGCTATATAGGGATGTTCAAATCCGGGACCAAGACCGAGATCCCCCACTCCCGGTCTCGGTCCCAAATTTTGGCAGGGATGCAAATTGCATCCCGGTCCCGGTCCCGATAATCCCGAGTGGGATTGGGATCAAACCAGAAAATCCCATTTTTTTTAAATTAAATTGAAAATATATTATTATATTAGTTAAATTTTCTATAATCTAGTATTTAAAGTAATTATTTAACACCTAATAAGGCCATAATAATCACATAAATTAATCTATAATTGAAGAATAACATATTATTATTATTATTATTATGATCACCTTCATCATTTTTATTATTATTTTTATACATTATATAGTTAGGATTAGTATCACGATATATACAGTTTAACTTTAACTAAATATATGATACACATTTTATCAAATGATAACTTAAATTATGGGATAAAAAATAAAAAAATAAAATAATAACTTAGTTTTTTAAGGAAAAAATTTAAAAAAATAAAAAAATGGGAACCGAGATCACAAGGTGTGTGCCCGGCCCCGAGTCCAATAGATCCTTGTCCAGGTCTCGCCCGAGACGGAATTTTCCGGGATCAAAATATTTGGGACCAGGACACTTTGAACACCCCTAGTGCTATAAAAGGACATTCTAAATTTAAATCAATTGTGAATAACCCTGCATGTGGGATGATTTTAATGATTAAGCCAAGGAAGGCTACAAAAAATAACAACATAATTAACAAACTAAATGGGGACAATTGTGATATTTGACATTGAAAGGTCTCGTATAAATAGAAGATGTTGTAAAGCCATTGACTTAGGTCAAATGGCACTAAAATTGAGGATTTGCTTAGTAAATAAGAGGTTATCAGACCAACATGGTCGTGATAAGGGAAACTTCATAGCATAAATTACTCTGCGTATGCTATAGTTAATAAATGCATATGCAAATGTGTAAGAAATCTAATAGCAAGATCATGTGAATTACATTTAAAGATAATCTTTTGAGATACTTCAATCACCCTTAAGAGACAATATCTACGTGAGATAACCAATTTGAAAAGGAAACTGAGAAAAGTTGAACACATATTGTCTAATGAATAAGTGCGTCTTGTTTATCCAGATCCTCCTTTCCAAGTGGGAGCTAATGAAAGTCAGCATGACCCATAGTAAAAATATTATTACTTTTAATGATGTATTGAAGTACTTGGGGATTAAAAATGAATGTCTAGAGGTTTGCGAGCGCTCTGGACAGGCTTACCCCATAGGGGAGTCCAAGTTCTCCGTACTCTAAATCCAACATTAGGGAAGGGTAAGAGATTTTAAAAAAAAGATAGAAAGATGACCCTAGATTCAAAAAAAGGGTAAGAAATTCTCCTAGCAGAAGGCTAACCTAAGTGAGGTTAAAAGCTTTTCCTGCTAAAGAAACATCCATTTTACAAAAAAAATTGTTCTAAGTAAAGGGAACATAAAATGACATAAGCTTCATAAATCATGATGATAGGGATTGAAGTTATTTATAATATGTTATCTATTGTCAAATCTAAGCAAAAAGCTTAGCATTGGTGGCTACATGAGGATTGAGGTGAAAGGCATAAGCATTTATAAGTCCACTTTATGTAGTGGAACAACCTTAATTCTCTGTGGTGTACTTCACGTACTGGTTCAAATAAGACTAAATTGTTATCTCATGCCATCTAGATTATGGGTTCAACTGATTTAAATTTTCATGATTTTGTGACACCTATATATAGTTCTGATTCAGTTTTCCTTTTATGAGATTTCTTTAAGTTGAGCATTGTTGGTGACTCTCTATGCTTAGTTGCTTTACCACTCTCTGTAATTCAAGTATTGACTTGATTACACATCATGCTAGACAAGAACATAGGAATTACTACCAAAATTAGCATAATGAGGATTGCTAAGTTTAATTTTCAATATAGAGATGTTCTTGTGATAGTTTAGCAAGTAAAGTAATACGAAAAGATTTATATTAAAGGGAAAATGACTGTATTTCCATTACGATTTTTCCACTATGATAAATTTGGTACTGTGTATGAGGGTAAGGCACAAAGCTTAACATTTTATAATTCTTGTTGAGGATTGTTCACGGTATGATTATACTTGTTTGATTTCGCATAAGTCTAAAGTTTAAGAATTTTGGACTGTGAATGGATAAATTGTGAGATCAATTGAATCAATTAAATAGGAGCTTTGAGATCCTATGTATGAACTAATCAAGATTGTGAATGATCAAATAAGCTCTGTGACAAAAAAAGATAGTTAGATAGCTAACTATCTGATGCACTCCACCTCCTTACAGAGTTATTGAAAGGTGTAATGAAACATTATGAGACATAGTTATGTATGTGATGGTTCAAGCTAACCCACCAAATATGAGTAGGAGAGTATCAAGGTCCACTTTTGGTGGATTAGTACACATATTTGTTTTCATCAAGTGTGTGTGGTATTGAACTTAACCATGTGCCCCATTAAAGTGGTCACTTCTACACTCTATGAATTATGATCAAAGTGTAAATTGGATTTGACTTTCCGTAGACCATAAGAGTGCAAACCATAAGGGTCGGTTGTATATTCTGAGCTCATTAGAGTGACATCTTCACTTTTTATTGCACATTCCCATTATGATTGTAAGTGGGAGCTTATTAGCGTGATGTCTTCATTATGCATAAGTGAAAAGATGGAGTTGTGACTAAAAAGAACTAAAAGCTTCCATATTTATTATGCATCAATTTTCAAATAAGGGCAAAAATGATGACTATGTGTCACTTTAGGAGACACATAGACAAGGCAGTATAGAACCAGCTAGTGATTCTCAATCGTCTTTATGAGTGGGAGCTCAGAAGGGTCGATAAAGAGACCTAAACAAGAGAAGCAAGAAGCTCCAATAAGGAAGAGAAATTGAGAAACGAATTCATGGCCGCTCTAGAAGATAAATCTGTGTTCTATACAAGGTTCCTGCAAAGGCAAAATGGAAGAAAGTAATGGAAGTGATGATTCATTGAGAAAGAATCATGTTTGAGAATTAGTTGATCTAATCCAAGATAAGAGGCTATTTGAAACTAGTTAATTTTGAAGACTAAAGATTAAGAGTGGATATATCAATTAACAAATACAAGAATCATTTGATTGTAAAGGGGTGAGCATAATAGGAAGGCTTTCATCTTACCTGTTATGTGTTTTAATCAAACTTATTTTGGCAACAGTTTACTGTTTGGATTTAGATATACATCAAGAGGATGTAAAACTGACACCTTTTAAGTGGTAATATGGATGATGAAATCTATTTGTAATGATAATCAGATTTCACTAGAAGTGGTATTTGAGGTTTTATAGAGGGATAATCTTATATGTTTTTTGTAGAGATCCTTTTTATGGATTGAAGCAATCATCCAGAAAGTGATGCATAAGGTTTCATAAGACAGATAACCTAATGTAGTTTTCCAATGGTTGAAGAGAATCATTGTCAAGTAATTTTTAATATTATCCTTTTAAATAGATGATATACTATTGGCCAAAAACAGTTTGAATCTAGTAGTACATGTTAAAGAATGGTACTCATAAATTTTGAAAAGAAACACATGAGTGAAGCAATGCATATTTTTGGACTTGAGATCCAATGAGATAGCTTAAGGAAAATCCTCTCTATAATAAGAGAATTATATTAGGAAATCCTGAGCAATTTCTATGAGTGAATACAAATCCTTAGATACCCCAATAGCTTCAATAATTATTTTTTAGTCCTGATATTTGTCCCTAAACAACATAGAAAATAGAAAAAGGTTTCCATGCAACGCTTTTGATAGTCTATTGTACACAGTGATGTGTACAAGATTAGATATATGTTTTGTGGTAGGACTTGTATATTTGTACTAGTATAACTATTGTGGGAGACATGAAATGTCTCCACAAAAGGTCTTGAGATACTTTTAGGCCACATAATGATTATCTGCATTTTTAATGTACTATGGCAGTACAGGTGGCTATATGGCTGATGATCTTTGCAAAAATATCTATGATTTGAAAGTGATAATTCAAATCCAATGTTAATATATTGTGAAAACACTACAATCATTACTTGAGTAAAAGACCCTAAGTATCATATCAAGACTAAACATGAAAATGTGATTCTTGTTAGAAATACATGAAGAGCATGATGAGTCCTTTAGCATGCATAGGAAGTGAAGTATAGACACTTCATTATAGTTTTTCGTGCGTATGCAAAAGTATGCAATGTCTAGTATGTCGTACAGGTTGATAAGGTCGACTTTCTCACACAAGTGACCACCTTTGACACTAGGAGAAGTGTACATAGATGAGACATATATGTTCACCAGTAAAGCAGCAAAGCAGCAAGAAAGCTAATATGATAGAGAAGAAATACACACTAAATGTCGCCTTGACTTAACAGTGCAGCCCGTTAGGATGAGTTCCATGTTTATAAATATGGATCGAATCATGGAAACCCACGTCTATGATATATGTAGCCAGACAAAAAATTCTTCAAATCGACATCATGTGAGTAAAGCTGAAGAATTTTGGTTTAAATACTGTGCATGTCTAAACTTAAGTATGTAGGGTGTTAACAGTAAGATCAAATCGACATACGCTCTTAAAGTATAAGAGTAACACTGTAACATGCGATTCATACCGCATATGCAGAAGAACCACAAATGGGAAGCAATGAATAGATATCTATTTCATTGTTGTGTGAGTTCCAAAAAAATTAACCCTTTCAAGATATCATTTGACTTTGACAATATCATGGAGATATATTTCAACGTCTGCTACTTTAACATTTTTCCTATGATCATGATCAATGCGATCTAAAGGCATTATGTTAGGAAGACAGTTGATTCATATTGAAATGATATATGGGCGAAAGGAAGATTAATTGGAATACACACACTTATGCTTGTGTCTGAGACCGATCCCTTATGGTGTTACTTGGGTAATTTTACAAGTGTGGACACTATGCATCTGAGTAAAGTAATCTGAGTTTTATCTTGACTCAAGAGGGATTAGATTGGCCATAAGAAAAGGGTATATGGGTTAAAAAAAATCTAGGACATCAGAGGCATTATATTAATATAATTAAGCTACACTGTAAGGTTGTTTTATGCTAATCTCTGTGAAAGGGATTCTTAGTACAAGACATCTAAAGGGAGACGTCATACTCACACGGTTACGAAAAAACACCTAGTATAAAAGAAGAATAGAAGAGAAAGAAATTTGACCCACAAAATCTTATCCACCAAGTGTGAGTGGAAAATATTAGAATATGCATGGTCCACCTTTAGTGAAGCAGGGCCCAAACCCAGTTTACTTAAGGTTATTATGTGAATAAGAAATAATATGGATCCAAATATGAAATTTTATCTTATAATTCAAATTTCAAATAAGAGTAACTATCTATACATATTATAAGGAATGATATGGGTTTGTAGATGGCTGTTGGAAAACCAATAGAAAACTTCCACAAAAACTTCTCTCTCTATTTTTCTCTTTTCTTCCAATGATGAATCTATCCTATGAACGTAATCAGAGTCTATACCAATACTTCGATCTCGTATGGGTACTCGACGAATCAATAGAGTACGCCTGAAATCCCTCAGTTTCCAATGTCCTTTCCTTCTCCGGTAGGGGCGCAGAAGAAATAAACAAGCCAATCATTAATTAGTTGAATATTTGTGAAACAACTAGTTGCCATAATATACACGTAATTACCGGGTGAGCCAACTAAACGACAAAAAAGCGAGCAAGCTCTTTGTCAGAAGGTATAATTCCTTGTTTTAATAAGGAGTAATCGGTAATCACATCACATGCAATTCTATGAATTACAGGCACACGTGAAAGAGAGAAATTTAATTATATTTTTTATCCTTAATATAAGATATATTTACATAATTTGATTAGATTAAAAAATTAGTTAAATTAGTTGATATGACACGTATTTTCTAAAACACTTTAATCATTTTCTTTAATCCCCTCTTCCCTTCTCCTACTTGATTATTAAAAGAAAGCATTAATATGGGTAAATTAGGAAAAGATTGATAAATAAAAAAACTATATCATATATTTTTTAATATGACTAAGATTAACGTAACTTTCAAAATATGTCTTATATTAAGGACTGAAGGAGTATAACGATTGCTCATTTCAACTAAAGTATAAGCATATATAACTACTTCTTCGACATTCAAACTTTAAAACATCACATTAATTAATTAACTACGTTTTGAATTATTTTCATTGATATAGAGAAATAATCAATGGGGGAAAATAATTGCAAAGGGAGAATAATGGCGTGCAAGTAGGGATTACATGGATCTAGATGGGGCAACAAAGCCGGCTGGTCATTTTGAATCCCACGAGATCGTAATATTCTCCATGATCTTGATTTGTTTCTTGATGATTCGTAATTCCAAGTCAACCTTGTTGTCTATTTGCAACGCGCCCTCCTCTCTGCTTATTAATTTGCGAGTCCCCACAAAAACACCCACTTCTTCAAACTTGTCTCCTTTTCAATCATGACCATTCCATTGCAGGCGACTGCTTCTCTCTACTCTTACTTTGCTTTATGTATATGTCAGTCAACTCTTTCAAAAACATTAACGCCGGTGTGTTACCTTGTTATTGTGCGATCAAAAGGAATTTGTTGACAGTTTAATGCTCGTTACGTTTCTGATTGTCACTTTCCTCCCTCATGCAACTCTACAATCTTAAAACAACAAAATGATCACAATCCTTCCATTTTTGTCTTGTCCTATTTCAACCTCTCGCCATTCCATGCTAGGTATTTACATGGTAGGAATTTCTCTGTCCTTGTTCTATTCATCTACTGATCCAGACACACATGTGGTCTCAGTTTCATGTTGGATACACACACACACAAACTACGTCGCATTCTTTTGAAACATGTCTAAATATTACTCCCTCTGGTCCTAAATATAGGACATAGTTTATAGTGCAATTTACACTACAAACTATGTCCTATATTTAAGACCGGAGATAGTAATTATATGCATACTTTCTATCTATGCTGTGAAAATGTTTCTTTTTAATCCTCCATGTTGGCATTGGAGGTTTAACATATACACTTGCTCAGTGTTTCTTCTATCTTCATAAATATGCTCAAGTCTTCGATGTTTAGTATCCCTCCGGTCCTAATTATAAGATAAATTTGATTTTTTTTGGAGAAATTAAGGAAGCTAATTAAATCACTTTAGAATATTTATATTTTTAGTATCTTTAGATTATATATCAGTTTATTAGTCAAATTAATTAATTTGAAGAAAAAAATATAAATATAAATATTCTAAAGTGATTTAATTGGCTTCCTTAATTTCTCCAAAAAAGTCAACTTTATCTTATAATTAGGACCGAAGGGAGTAAGATATATAATGTATACATCTTGTAAAATTGTTATATCAAGTAGTTGGTGAGGCTAACTTTTGTCTTTTGTCTTTTTGTTTTTTTTAAGATAACGGTGCCCTTAAATTTTACTAACGAATATTTGACTGAAGAAAGAAAACTCTAATCACAAAGATGCTAAAAAAAATTACGTCAAAGGCAAAGACTTAGACCTAATAATAAAAAACAAAACATAAAAATTTCAACCCAGGAACAAACAAAAAGAGCAAAATATTAAGTCCATGTGGGACGCGGATACAGATAATAAGTTGATAATAAAGAACGAAACAAAACTGTACCATAATTTCCCATATCGACTCTAATTAGCTTCAAATGTTTCATTACATTCCTTACTATTAATCTTGGGATTACGGCATGATTTGTAATTAAGCGCTTCTTTTGTTTTTTGGTAGCCCACCCGATATCCAGAGCTTCATCCTGACTAATTCAAATCCAACCCGCAGCTTGCACTGGCATGGTGGGTAGCATATTTGTTGAGCCTAATACGCTCAATATAATATGCAACACTAATTTTATAGGTTAATTGGCTCAATGGGCTGGGCAAAACTAGTTAGTGGGCCTTGATTCACTTAGATCCACTGCTTTCCCATTTGACTCTAACGAGAGTCCATTCTATTTTGGGCCTGAGCCCAATATATTTGTCTCGGGCTTGTTGTATCAGTTAAACTTTTGTCTGTATTAAAATAAAAAGAGTTAACCAACGGGGTTGGTAGGGCAGTTCCTCACAACGTAAAGAAATAAAATTCGAATATCCACTAGGAGATGATAAAGAGTGATTATATTTAGTGTTTGACAATGTCTCGAATAAGATTGCCTCCAATAAAAGAATATGTATGCTTAGAAAAAAAGAGTTGAATCGGTGGTTGTAAGTTTATAATAAATCCTAAATTTTATATATTTTATCCCATTTTATTCATTTATTTTAGGAACTGTTTTAGGCTAATTTGAATTTATTAAATACGATTTGGATTGTTAACCAATTTTAGAAAATAATATAAATCTGAATTAATTGAGATTATTGGGCTTAAATTGTTAATATTTTAATTGTATATCTTGTGATTGAATAATATTTCTAGATATATGATAGATCACAATTTTATTTAATTTTTATAGGATAAGGAAAAACATATTAGAAGATCCTAAGTTACGTAATTTTTCTTAGTAGTTAAAAGAAAATTTAATGATAAAATTTTATTAAGTTTCTTAAATTTTAATAGGTTCAAGTTGATACCCAAAACTCTCCCCTCATTTCTTAAAATTTAACCCAGCAGCGGCAAAGAAAAGAGGACACTGAGACGCACGCTGAAAATCACACTCACGGATGTGGAATGAACCCGGAGACGCGGGCAAACGCTTGAATTGCTGGAGCTTCTTCTCTATCCATCATCAATTCGTCATTCTTTTGCTTTAGTCACGGACCCACTGCTACTTCCCTGATATCCAATTGATCCCCTCCTTTTAGCATGATTGGTTTGGCGTTTGTCTATGTCAATCGTTGGTTGGACTTATCTATAAAAGTGACTTATTTTTTTAAACTTCTTATCATAGCTTATGATTTATAACTCAAGAGTTGGCCAGGAAAAAACAGTACAGCAAAAATATAATAAAAACTAGATGGACGCATGATACAAGAGGATAATTCCTTGGGGGTAGGTGTGCTGTCTGCCGCTCCTCTTCTTTTAAACCATGACTATTAATTATTACATTTATTTTAATTTTTTTTTTACTTTCAACATTTATTTTAAAAATTTATGTATATGTTTTTCTCGTTTTCTCTATACACCCTAAAAAATTCTTAAGTTTTGTTAATAAATTTAATAAATTTTCAGTTTTATCTTTATTTAATAAGGGAAATTTCACTCAATTCCTAAATACAAGAAAAAATATTAAAAAAAATCTCAATATAGATTCCTCTATCATAAAACTATATTGATAAGTCATAAATTTAGGGATTCTCCAACTGATGTGGACTTTAGGGAAGCTGAATATGAGAATATTGATGTAGATAATAGTTAAGATGAAGAGCCATTGTCGACAAATGATGCTCACACATATTCAACACAAATGAATCATGTTCGTAACACCGTTAGGGACCAAATTGTATGTGACCTTTGATCTGATTAGTTCTGTTATATTTTACTTTATAAAAAATTTTTAAGTTTGTATAATTTCTAATTTATTCACATTTTAATTGTAATTTTATTGTGTATTTTACTATTACCAAATTTTCAAAGTTAATTTTTTCATTTTTCATAATTTTTACATTTTTTTTTATAAATATCACAAAAACCACTTATGCAAAAGCCAAACCAAACACCTTTCACTTTTATAAAAGTCACTTATCCAATCGTCAATCCAAACATTAATCATTTTACTCAATCTTAGTTTTTTCAATCTTAAAATTTTATAAATCAAAATAAAAATAAGTCACTTATCTAATCATTAATTCAAATATACCCTTTACCTATCATTCACATTCAAACACACCCTTTATCTATCATTCAATTTACATGATGATACACAACCACGCCCCCACCTTCAATTCCATTCTCCAATTTTCATGGTTGTGATGTGCTACTTGGGGCGTGATGGAGGGAGGATTTTTATGACAGCTTGAGCAATTCTAGAAGGTGATTTGGGAGGAGCATAAAGGAAGCGAAAAGCTTAAAAGCTTATACTTAAAAATCATAAGAGAGTGTTTTTTATTTTATTTTTTAATTTAAAACTTGAGATTATTTAATTTTAAATGATTTTAAGTTGTACTAATTGAGAGTCATCTAGTTTTAAATTGTAGACATATCTCTTTTGGATTGGATGGATAATTTGGAATATTTTATGTTTGAGACATTTGTTGGAAGTTTTGTTTTCAAACCTT
The DNA here is from genome assembly GCA_963210345.1 of Inga oerstediana. NCBI lineage: Eukaryota > Viridiplantae > Streptophyta > Magnoliopsida > Fabales > Fabaceae > Inga > Inga oerstediana. The sequence continues at coordinate 11,561,117 of OY723401.1, forward strand.
TGGATTTTCAATTGAATTATTAATTGAGTTTTTATTATTAATTTAATTGTCAATTTGGTTTATCCTTTTGATTGTTTAATTAGGTTGGTTAATTGTCTAATTGTTCAATTAGACAACTGTAAACAAGATTTCCAAAATTATTTTGAAATTAATTGTGATTGGTTTTTAATTATTTTAATTAACCACCGCTTATTTCATTATGATTTTTCTAGTGAAGTAAGTGCTATTGAGCTTGAGGATTTCCCCTGTTTCAATCAGGTGATTAAATTTATTAATTTCAATCTTTCATCAACCTCCCTTTAGTCTAATTAATTAATTTGGGTTAAGAAAGTTAATTCCATGTGAATCCTAAGTTGTCCTCTTCCTCATCATAACTGAATTAAATCTTTGTTGTTTGTCTTGTTTTTTCTTAATCTTTTGGTTAGCATTTTAATTCCTCTTTCATAAAAAAACCCCCCAAAAATTGCATTCAAATTCATATAGATTAGTCTCACTTTTATATAGGTTTTAGAGTCAACTGCATTAGTGCATTTAGTTAGTTTAATTACATTTAAGTAGTAGTGTTTTGCATTCTAGTTTAGGTCTGTTCCATTGCATCTTTTGTCACTTAAAAATCAATCCTAAAAAACCCCATAGATTGCTCATTGGAAGAATGACCTAGGTTGACCATAAACTATATAATTAATTAAGATATAGTTTAATTGATTGCTTTAACGACAGAAGTACATATCAGTTTACTTGTAAAAGAGGATTAAAATGATCGGTGTGTTATCAAAAGAGGTTGAGTCTAGCAGTAGGAACTAATCCTTCACAATGTGAGAAAGAAAATTTCGAATCTTTGATGGGAATGCTTACATTTAGTAACAAAGAGTGCCTCAAACATGAACCCCTATAATAGAACAGACGTGATACTATGAAACTAGCTCCTGGGCTAACACACTGTCAGACATTCAGATGACTTACTGTACTCACAATTCACTATTACAAACGAGCACTGAAAGAGAGTGATTGCCAGAATAGAATTTCTGACTGAATGGTTAGGACTTGGGAATTGAATGTGTCGTGTATCGAGAGCCGACAGGAACATTTGGAGCATGGTGTCACCGGTACCAGGTTTCGAAGAGAAGACCACCTCATTTCTGGGAGTTGCCAATGATATGACTAACTGCTACAACTTGACGCATCATCAGTCTTTTTCACTGGTCAATCCACTAAGAGAACATAATCCCTTTTTGGCAGAACTGTTCTTGTGGGAGGCATCTTTTAAATTTCGTTATCTCCATTCTTATCAAATTCATATGCACTCAAAAGCATTTATAAGTGCGCTTCTAACTGTAAAGAATGTTATATTCTTTGAATTATTGGTTTCGCCCAGCAAGCATTTGTACTAATTCTGTTGATTTGTCTGGGCTGTAGTTTGTTTGTTTGTTTGAAACTCCTTCAAAGGCCCACTAATGGTCTAATTAACAAAAAAAATAAAAGATAACGGAACCCGGTTCTGTTATTAAATAAATGGAATGAAATTTTGAATGCATGTTAGGAGGCCGAAGTCAATAACGATGTTAAAAAAGAGGCACGTGGTTTGACTTTTGTTTTGTTTGTTCATCAAGTCACCTACATTCATGCAGTAGTAGATAACTATGATAATTTATATATTAAGTAGCAGCATTATTATAGCATTAAACCCGCATTTGCTTAGCTGAAGCAGAAATGTTTGAACAAGTGGAGCTTGCTTGTGCTTATCCTTTATCCAACATCATTATCCCTTACATTATTAGTTAAACTACAATTTAATCTTTGTCCTTTTCTATCCTTTCCCCCGTATCAGAATCGGATGCAGTATATGCCCATCAAAGAACTAGATCTACGTAGGATCTTGGATATCTACGCGTGCTTGCGCATTGGCGTTTTGTTTTGTTTTTTAGTTTTTTGCGGCATATAGTTTATGCAGATTGCTTTAGGACTAGTTATATTTGCGTTCCTGCTCATTATTAAAGTGAGTGATACTTTGAAAAGAAGAGTCTTCGTAAATGGCAATTCGGATGTTTATATATTAGATTTAGGAGGCTTTTGGTCATGGAATTACGCCTTTGATAAGGGAATAACAACCAAAGTGGTTGTCCTTGGACTTTGGACTTTTTAAGGGTAGTTGTTATTGATTTTATTACTATAACTGGCTTACAAGCAATTAAGTAAGGACTAAACCGAAAATAGATGTACGAGTGCTTACAAGTACTCTTACTAATGGCATGTGTCAATTTAACTTTGTAATTTTGTTGGTGTGATTTAACTATTCAGTTCTAATAAAAAACTACAAATTAAGGACACAGTCCTTCTGAGGAATCAATCCTAGTTAATCTTTTACATGTCCTATCTATATTCTACCCTTGCAATAGTTTCAACTTTTCTAATAATTATCACAACTATCTTGCAAACAGATATACTGTTCATGTTTTCCGTGATATATATGCATGGCTGCACCTGCATCTCATTAACTTCTAATTCTTATTCTGAACGATCACGGGTTCCTTATTTGATACATGTTCCGGGTGGTGGTGAGTTCATTTCACATGGAATGATTTTGGCCAGTTTTTAAGTTCAAAAACAAAAGTTCACTTGGCGATTCTTCTACGCAGTAAAAGGTAATGGGTTCTGATCTCTTCACGGACGATGGGCACAATATAATCATCAGTAATCACAAGACATGCACCACCAACCAAAATATATTTGTAATTTTCCCAAATAAGAACTTTACGACATGATCAACCCATCTATCCCATATCTTCAAAAGCTTACAAAAATAATATACAATCCTCAACCATATAATCTCAAATCCTAAGCTAGCCTAGCCATCTTAGAACTCAAATGGTTTTTTTGTTTTTTTGCAGGGTATAAACTATAAACCTATACTAACATAAAATTTCCTTCTTTCTTTACAATACCACGGATAATTCCTCGCTGTCCCCCCTCCTACCATACTATTGAGAGACCCCAGTCTCTGTTATAATTAAAATGTCTTATTCAAGCCACAAAGTCCGGCAACAATTGTGCAGCAAACTTCTTTGGGTTCTGCATATTCATATTCTCAAATGCAGCTGAAGAGAGAGCAGTCGAAGTGTTTATGCCAAACTCGTTTGGTTCACCCAGCTCCATCCTCCTCCCAAGTTGAATGCTCTGGTTTGGTAGAAATGTTTGATGTGTTGCTGCTGATAATGAGTCACAGTGAGGAAGACCAAGAGTGAGGGAAACCCCATTATTACCTGAGAACCTTGTTGTGAATTGCTCTGCCTCAAACCTATCAATTTCTGTAATTGGGTATTGCCCAAATCCCCCAATGAAGTTCGTCTGATTTCCCATGAAACAGTACCCATCTCTGCTCTGCCTCTCATCCCCAAACTTCATGGAGATTTGACCATTCCCTGCATCATCAGGCTTCACTTCAACAACGTTAATTTGGGACTGCAGAATCCCATGGTTTCTTGGTTTCTTGGGACTCGGTTGTGCGATCCCATCTAGCTCTGACGTCCCCATGAAGCTGAACCCTGGGCGGTTTCTGGCATTTCTTCCGACCGGTGATGTTGACGGCGTAGATACTGAAACTGTTGGAGTGTTGGGATCTGTGGAAACGTCATGTTTGAAGTTCAAGCTTTTGGGTTCAGTAGCAGAGGAAGGAGATCTCTCTTGTGGGGCTGCCATGGCAGGATCTTCACTGCTCTTGCTTGATTTCTCCTCCCCACCGTTCTGTTCTTGCTCCTTCATCTCCTCCATGTACATTTCTTCCACCATCGGCTTCCACAATCGTACTCGCGCATTTATGAACCAATTTGAGACCTGCAGCATTGTAAACTTGGTTAATGCTATAATTTAAGACACAGAATTTCTGGAAATAGAGAAGAGTATTAAGTACCTGGCTCCTGGTGAGCCCTGTTTGTTTTGCAAGCATGACTTTGTCTGAGTCCTTGGGGTAACTGAAACAAAACAACCCAGTGGCATCATCAGCATATAGTTGACAAATTAAAAAGAAGAATCTTAGATTGGGAAGATGAAGATAGAAGGTTACGGGTGGAGGAAGTGCTCGAAGAGCCAAGCCCGAAGAACAGAGACAGATCTTTCAGGCAATCCTCTCTGGGGTCTCCAAGCATTGTGCTGGATCATTCCCAACTGTTGGAGAGCTCGCTGTTGGCGAAGATGATGGTCCACGTATTTAAGCCTCGAACCTTCCATTTTTGTGCCGAAGCAATCTTCTTCTCCTAAGCTCTTGTTGGCAGCTCTAATTTGGCCCATTATTGCATCTTTCAAACACCGAAACTGCTTCGAGATCGTTTGTAGTGCCAGTGCTGTGTATGTCCTCGCCGACCCAATCCCTGCAGCTTGTTCAAATGAAGAACTCACTATCTGCATCTGATGATGATACTGCCTGTACCTCTGCTCCACCTTCAAGTAACAACAAAAAATGATTAACTTTGAGTTTGATCGATCCATTAATAAAAAAGATGAGAAAATCTCGAATTTTTAACTTGTTTTGAAAAAAAAAGAACAATTGGTGTGACATACCTCTTCAAGCATGCTGATTAACTTTGCCTTCTTCATCTGAATATCTTGTTTCTCCGCGGTTGAGAGCTCAGAACTGGGCTTGGCGGTTCCTTCTCCGGCTGCGGAACCATCTCCGCTTGCCGCCTTGGGAGACTCTTTAATCGTCTTCGTCTGGCTGTTACTTCTCTTGGCCATTTCGCTCTTTATCCCAACGTTGACGTTGACGACCTCGTCTAGCAGTTCCTGGGCTGCCTTCAAGTACTTAGAGCCCAGAAGCACGCTCTGTATCCCTGAAACGCCATTAGTAACTCCAGAGACCGAAGACGATGACCCACCTGACGCGCGAACATCATCCCCTGACATGCCTGGTGCCTGACCCTGTGATGGTACGTCTCGGTCGACCCGGAAAGAGCCCATCCCTGCCTGCTGAGAGGAAAGGCTGAGGGACAGACCCTGTTGAGAGCGTGGGGTATCACTCGCCGCCGCCGCAGCGTTGGAGTTAACTGTGCTCCAGAGGTTGTACTGCATGCGGGGCACGAATCCATGCAAAGCAGAGACATCGTGATGGGGATGCATGGAGTGGTGCGTGGGCTCGTGGGAGGAGGCGGCGGCGACCGGGAGAGGGATGCCGACGAATTGTTGGGTGTGAGAGGGCGGCGCGTGGTGTAGGGTTTGGGGAGGGAGCGAGTTGTTTGCGGAATTGAGGAAGACGAGGTTGCCGGGATGCGATGGCTGCGGCGGAGGAGGTGTGTCGGAGTACTGGATGTAGCCTGGGTTCATGAGTACAAGAGTTTGGAGGCCGTCGGGCCCTTGGATTTCTGAATTACCATGATAGTACGTCGCCATCGATCTCTTCACTTTACTTGACTGGAAAACAGAGCACGTCAGTTAGGTTCTCAAACTCAATCTCCTTCAACCAAAACTGATACTTCAAAAACTCACGAATCGTCTCCCTCGTCTCATCACCTCTTTACCTCTCTTCTTTTGGAGAAATACCATGCATATCTAAAGTTAAATTAAAGACCATGTATAATCTTACCTTAATTTAACCTTGAGAATTAGTCCATCACACACATGAGCGCAATTATAGCTGCTCAATTTCACTGTGACAGAGTCGGTTTTCTTAGAAGAGTCCTGAGAAAAACAAAACAGTTAAGACTCAAGAAGAATAAATGATATGGATCCCTCCTTCAAATAAAGATGGAAGGATCCAAAGGTTTGTGTGTAGGGGCTCATGAACTCACATATTCGAAATTCATAAAATTCTTATGTATGTAAAGAGTTTGATGGGGTTAGCTAGGCTCAGGGTGATGGCGGTGAATCGAAGGTGGAAGAAAAGCAAGGAATCGGAAGAGAGGTGGGGATGTAGAAGGCAGAAGGAGGTAGAGGGATAAGAGAAGAGGTAGGAGAAGGAGGACAAAGAGAAAAGGAAAAGAAGAGGAATTGATTATTTATACGAGTTAATGATGAGGAAGTAGTAATAACTAGCAAGTACCTGTGATGGAAATAAGAGATAGAGAGCGCACGTGCTTCATCATCGTCTTTGCACTGCAAGGGGAAAGAAGAAGAATTTGAGTTACAATGACCCAAAATCTAAGAGGAATAAGAGAGAGAGACCCGCACATAGACTCGCCCCCAAAAGCAATACGGTTAAGGCAAACATACATGAAAACAAAGCAGCAGAAACAGAGGTATGAAAACCTAAACCTTTCTCGTTCTCTCTGTATATGTATATGTGCTCAATCTATATATGTTTGGGATTGTATCGGTGCCTTCAGCTCACTGTCAGACTCAAATCTCTGCAACTCCAAACCCCAGCTGAAAAGGGGAAAAAAGAGTTGAAGAGAGAGATGGGCTTCAAAAAGACTTGCGAGAAAGATACCCGTCTTTATTCACCTCCTTATCCACTCACTCTCTTCAAACCAAGGTTTACAATTTTTTTTTTTTAGAATTCTGGCTTAAAAATTGTGTATGACGGGGCGACTGGGGGAATTTAACATGTCCTACGTATTAATCCCTTTTCTTTTTGTTGAGAGTCTTTTCTTTCTTTTTTTTCTTTTCTGTTGAGAGAGAAAGAAGTACCTGCAAATAGCTGAAAGTAGGGGAACTTGTTTTGATTTGACCCCCTCATTTCAAAGTCACTTGATGCAGCCAAGCAAGCCCTCTGGGATGAATGAGAAATCAATAGCTTTTGGGAGGATCCGCAGAGAGAGAGAGAGAAGGGTGTGTGCGCTCAGAGAAGCATTATTTATTTTGAAAAAGAAAAGAAAATTATGAAGAAAATGATAAGGTGTGTCAGAAGATCCAAACAGCTGAAAAACGAGGAAACGTCTTCTTCCACAAAGTTTAATTAATTATTAAATAAATAAATAAAAGGAGAGAAAGGGAAAAAGATAAAGAAGAGGGGGATTATGAAGCGGGTGGGGTGGAAGGATCCCACAGCTCTTTTTTCTCCATTAAATATCTCCTTGTCGTTTTCACATTTTCCATTTATTTTTTCCGACTTATTTAGACATTTTTTGTGGTTGGATGACTCACTTCCAAGATAACGCAATTAAATCGCCAAGCAGCCCAGACCCAACTGCCCAGGCTAGCACCATCTTTAATGCCTTCCAAGCTCAAAATACTCTGTTAATTCCCACAATATCATTTATGATAATTTCTCCATCATGAATATTTCCCAGCTTTTAATTAGGTTATACTACTCCTATGCCAATAACCTCACAGATTTAGCAGTGTTATGGTAATGGTGATTGGGGAAAAGACGAGGGCCCAGTCAAGTGCATGTGGATGTGTACATAATCATGAGCCCTCCAATAGGGGTCCCACCTGGGCTGTATGCATCAGGCCTACCAAGCATATCAGCACATTATCAACAATTAGTTAAACCTTATACAACTCTTATTCTCAGATGTATAAATTACTCTTCCGATTCTGGTCAAATTTATAAGTTATATGTAATTATACCATTTATTTATTATTATTACGTAAATTTTGTTTTCATGATGTGTAGAGTATTATATATTAAATATAAGTAAAGTTTAAAAGTTGTTAAATTTAAAATCGAGTTAACTAAGTTTTTAAGTGTATGTTTGATATTGCTTATTGGGGGTCAATAAGCACTTATTACGTAAGTTGAGATAAAACTCCCCTAATATATTTACCTCGTATACTATAAATAACGATTTATAAGCACTTATTATCTAAAAATAAACTATCCCAAATGAACACTAAGTTTGACTTAGGATGTGTGAAACATGTCAAGAATGACTTGTATAAACAAGAGTATAGGAGTATTTTCTTTCTTTCTTTCAATGTTTATATAAACTAAGGAATATATATAATATAATTATTAATAAATTCTCCTCTGATTTTCAAACTGTCTACGTTATCAACTTATCATCAATAATCTTTGATGGCGCCCAAAGGATCACTAAATGGAATAACCAAAGAGCAGAATAAAAACTTCCTTTTCCTATGATTAACACAAAATAATTGACAATGAAAGAAAACGAATTGAACGACCAATATATATATATATATATAAGAACCTGTAATAACTCTTTAAAGGGTGAGGCAATCCCATCATTGGAATGGAAAGGCACAGAATAACTAATAAATTAATAAAATAACATATAAATTCTGAACTATACAAGTGTGTAATTTTTTTCCGCATAAGATACAGCCTTTGAAAGTAGTCCATCGCCATCAGGAACTATTATGGCGTGGGAAGGAGCCGTCATAAATAGAAGCCGTATGATGTTAATAGGACTAAAATTTTTGAAGTTTGGAACTTTGTTTTCACGAAAGATATTCATATATTTACCCAGAAAACAACGCAGGGGGTGGGTAGGTGCTGCTGATATATTCTATATTGCGGTGGTTACTATGAAAGCTGTTTCTTTTTCCTTTTGTAATGAAGCTGTCATATTCTCGTGGAGATCAATGTTGTCAAAGGGAATTTATTATTTCATGCGTCTTTCTTTCACGAAAACCCACAATTCACAACTTTTTGTTACGTTGTCACTACAGAAGTAGACATGAACAGATCAGGCTGGTTTTTTTCACTGCCAGGCCAGTGAAAGCACATTGGATCTGCCACGCACCGACACTTGTAAAAACCACAGAAAAAGAGCTACTTGTGTTGTCATGAGTATTATTCAATTTGTCAGAATATATGTACTTGAATGTCCACAACACGATCGATATGATCATCAAAGAGTTTTGCATAACGATATCTTTCTCCCTCCCCTTTTTTCATTACTCACAAAAGGTATCGCCCTCATTATTTTATTGTCTTGTAAGATTTCATGAAGTTGACCCATTATCAATTTTATATAGAGTAATAACATGTCCAACTGGGAATTGATGGGGAATATTGCATTTAACTCATTCTTTTTTTAGTGTTTTATATTAATATCTGAAACACAGTATGCTATAGGGTGTGTGTTTGTGTGTATTTATACATGCGTGTTGTATATAACGAACCGTCCTTTTGTCCAAAGGGTGGAACCGCCTCTTTTACTTTTTACTGTCTTCATAAAATTAAAGCAAGGCTCCAAAGAAAAGGACAGACGATAAATATAATTGAAGATGAAAAGGTGAACACGGCATCCCATCAATATCTTTCTGAATTCAGGGGGCATGGACAATAAATATAGAATTTTTTTTATTATTTGCATATTTATGTGTATGTACATTACAATTCCGGGAGCAAAGAAACTCAAAATTAAAGAAAAAGTTAAAATTCTCCCGTTAGATTTAGCAAGGACTTGTATATGCTCTTATAATTGAATGCATGCCCCTGAGTATGCAAGATTTGGAAAAGTAGTACATTATGGAATCCTAGAATCTAAGGTGGAAGTTATCATCGCGATGATGACACGGAATTAATCAATTATTCTCGATCGTGTCTTTAAACAAAAGCATTTCACAAGCTTGATATAGGGGAAGTTAAAAAAATCCCCAATGCATGAGTTATTAATAATCGGATAATTGAATATTTAACCCAAGGCTAGCTCATGTAAATAATTACTAACAGCACTTGCTGAAATTACAACTTTTGTGTGTACATGACTGTACTTTACTTTGTGTTCCTTAAAATGGAACTTGATTCTGTTGATTATTTGAATTAACTTAAACCACAAGTGGCACACATCTCATCATAGTAATCGATCACAAAGGTCATTACCTCCTTATACTATTCATCCCGCTTATTCCACTTCGTATGGGCGTGACAAATTTAATTAATTATGTACTTAATTATTAAGTAATGTATACAAAAGGGGATTTTGTGACTGGGTATAGTCCCTGACGTTGTGGCTGTTGTGTGCGCGTGCTGTATCTATATATTTCAATACACACAAATATTGTTGTAATGGAAGCTCTCTTTGCTTGTTGAGCTTGTCTCGCACTTGTCATATATTTTAGTTTGAATTTCTTTTCTGAAGATAATGACTTGAGAGGAAGAGAACAGTAGGAAAGGTATAAGATTTCTTACTCAAACAATTTATTCCATGTAGTTAGAACGTGTCAAAAGAGGCCAGGAATTGAAAAGGATTTCAGAGGAGAAAGTACGTCGGTGTACTGTGGAAATAGCAATCAATTTATAAGTTCGTCTAAATCACTTTTTACATGTATTTGCCTTCCAGTTACATCATCATCATCACCACCACCACATATTTTTTTTCCAAGAAGCCAGAAACAAGTCTGACAAAAATACACTCCCATACAAAACGTTATCACATTCACAATATCCACTAAAACTGAAAGTTTTCAAACTTTCAAGATTTGAATTTAAAATCAGTACAAGAAATGAGCTGTGTCGATGGTTGAGAATGTAAAGCAGAGAGAGAGAGAGAGAGAGAGAGAGAGAGAGAGAGAGATGTTGGGGGGGTTAAGTCATAAGTGCGACAAAGAGGTGGACCCCCTTGTTTGAATAGAAACAAAAGAGAGTGTTTGGTGATATCTACAATGTGATTCTTTCTTTTATTTTTCCTCTTGGCGGGAATACCCGTCTGGAGACGCAACTAATGTGATTGGGTTTTGGTGAGAAGTAAAGACCAAAGAGTATAAAGAACCCTAATCAATATTGCCACAAAAGTTATGGGTCCACTCCTTTCACCTTGTACCTACTTAACTACGACCTTGTTGCCTCTTCTTCCACTCTCACCATCACATGTATACATACCCCTACTTATTTACATCTACACGTAACACCCATTTTGAACCACTGACCCCTCAAAATAAAGTCATTATATATGGTATATATAATAAATATGTGAAGATCAGAGAAGATATATACAGATATTTAATTTCTTCTATATTGGTGTATGTGGCTATGAGTTTGTAATTTTAAATCAGACATCTTTTTCTCTGCCCCCAACTTCTGCCAACCTCCCAGCTTTTGTTTTGCTTTATGGTAACTTAATTGGTCTCATATCACTCACTTCTTTTTTATTTCCACCATATATTAAATAATCAAGTTCATTGAACTACACGTCCATATGTGATACATCCTCTCTTGTCGCTTTCCCTTTTTTCCCCACCTTCTCTTTATCCTGTCCTTTGCCCCAAGCCAAAATATTTCTTGTTCCCATTCCATTGTCCTATTTAATCTCCTCATCATCCTCAGCATGTGCATTATTACTTTTAATTGTGTTTTGGGAGATTTCTAAATAAGTCTGTTTGTTTAGGATTCCTAAGTTGATTTGCTTCATTTTATCAAGTAATCAACAATCATACATGCACCTGATCTGAGACATGTATATACTAATTAATACCTTGTTTCATTCTTCAACTTTCATCCTTGAGTTTTCAATATGTCAGTGTGTGAACCCTAAAACGTCTTTGGTCAAAAAATAACCTCGTTATATATAATTGGCGTTGAGCGGAAGAATGGAGGATAATTTTCTCTCAATTCAGTTTAGTCACAGCTTTTAAATCAGTCTGTAAGTTTGATGGTGAACTGTACGTGTAACTTGTTGATTAGGTTGCGAGTTTTCCTTCCTCCATTTATACTGTTGAATGAACTCTCTCCTCTCATATATATTCTCACCCTATGGCCTATATTCGGATGGGAAGAAATTAAGAAGGAAATAATATTAGGAGGGAAAACTCTAAAAAATAATAATTTTTTTTTTTTTTTTTACTATTTTGGAAAGCAATCCTTCATAGTATTTCCTCCCTTATTTACCTCTCGCCTTTCCCTCCGTCCAAACACATGATAATAGTTTGGACATTTACCAGCATTGTTGTCATGTTAAATTTTAAAACATGATTGTAACATCAAAACAGACAATAGTCGAGTAAGTAACTAATCAAGAGTGCATGACAAATAATAGTTTTAGGAAGAAAGCATTAGGGTTTCAATCAAAGATATAAATGAGAACTGAACATCATATAAAGTTAAAATTTTCTGTTAGGTACTGTGCGAATCATGTTTAGCTTAGATATTCTGAAAGGAGATATATCTCTGCAGGCTAGCCCCATAGTTATACAGGCCAAACACCCATAGCTAGAGAATAAATAAATAAATAAAAGTAAAAACGGTAGTAAAATACAAGTGGGGGTGTGTCCCAGAAATTGAAGTGTATAAGACACAGGAAGGGAAAACCCTAAAGCATCAAAAGTGTAATAGAAACTTGAAGAAGGCGAAATAAAATAGAGACAGCTTCCGCTTATCTTGGCTATCATAGGGCTCGCAATCATGCATCTGCATGTGCTTCCTTCTGCTATCACACATGCTACCTTACACTTCATTAACTTGTTCTTTCTCTTCTCCATTTCAATTTCCCTCCTTCTCATTTACATATTCGCACGTACGTACCTAAATAATATCTATATACTACTATATATATGGCACCATCCTCTTTACTTACTACTACTCCTTACCCAGATTATCTTTTCCATTATTCTTTTCAGTTTTCACTTATCCGTGGAAAAGAGAAACCAATACATTGCCTGCTCTATTTTGGAAATTAATATGGCTTTCAATGGCTACTCACGCGTGCTTATGCTCCTGCTTTAAACTCCTTTATGTTTTTATTTGCTTTTCCCCCCCAATCTTTTCCTTTTTAAATCATTTAACGTACAGCCATTCCCAACAAACTTTTAACACATGAGAGTATATTCATTCATATATATATGGTCCTAGTTTTCTTCCCTGGCTGGAGATTTAAAGAGGCCGGCCGGAGGAATTCAAATCAAATTTGAACAGGCCTAAATATGATTTACTTTTAATTAGACAGTAGCTAGCTTGACAAACGTGCATTTAAGGACAATGACTGTCGTTTGAACCTATTAATTGTCAATTATTACTGTGGCGGTTATTTCTAAATCAATCTCACAATTATTGTACTTAAGACAGCTAGCTTTCATTCATTTTCCACCCATGGATCGCACAGAGCCCTTGCATACATCAAAAGTGAATGTTCTGACGTATAATTGTTTTAGCTCCTCATCATCATCATAATCAACAACCCGGGTCATCTTACCATTTCTCTAAAGTGAGTCTAGCATCGTCCTAGGATTAAATTTATATTTTTGTTACTTGACCAGAATAACAGAGGTGCTTTTATTTATCGGCATTTTTAAGAATTAATTAATAGTATTTTCTATTTTGTCATTGGAAGGGAATGGGGGTCCCACGTGCAAGAACCCACGTGCCGAGACCCTCTCCGAGTTTGTAAATTTCTGCGACGTGGGATGAAAAAGGAGGTTTGGTTTGGGGTGGGGAGAGGTGAGACTTTGGAGCGTTGTGAGGGAAGGGTGGTCCCCACTCCAACTGTAGGCGCGTCAACTCCACGTATCTTCCGGCTCTACCCTTCTCCGGGAGATTCGGTTTTTCTTTATTGGGTGGTGGGCCCCCGCTGCTTTTTAATTAAGGAGCGTAAGGCCATGAATAAAAGCGGGTCCCACCTCCCCAGCAAATGTCAACAAAGCAGCCAATTGAAAAGAGAGATAGCTCTCTAGGCAACCTTCCTTTTTCTTGAAATGCGGATTTATCTATGGCCTTCTCCCAGTCGGCTTCCTTTCTTTTCCACGTGTCCCTTCTCCATTGCCCCCATCTTCTTTCTTTCTTTTTATTTTTATTTCCCACTTTTCAAACTTATTATTGTACCCGCCATTGAAGTGAAGCTCAAGCAACTTTTGTACCTCACCTTCATCGTGTCGCATCGACATCCCTCCGATCATGCCCTTAACGGTTCCGATGTCTCGATGTGTTTGCCATGTCCAGCGACATCACGTAGGCTATCCTGTTGTTACTTGTTTGCGATCGCGTGTCTGGATTTAGATGGTTAAGTGACGTTAGACGGACACAACTGTTCAAAACGACAAAAGACCAAACATCGTTTTAAAATTTTCAGCTGCACAGATTTGGAATTGTCGTGAAACAATATGCCCTGTCGTTGCATATAATTCGATGAATTTTTTATACGATATAGGCAACTTTAACTACTTCCTCGTGACTCATTTCATTTATAAGAGCTTTATAATTTAACTATGGGTTTAAGAAAATAATTAAAATTAATTAAAAATAATAAATATATTTTAAATAATTTTTTTTATCAAGTATATCCTTATTTATGAGAGTAAGTAAGAAAAAAAAAAGAGTAAATATAAGTATTATCAACTTTTTAATTAATAAAATATATATAATTAATGAGGGGTAAAAAAGATAAAAAAAACTATTAATTGCTCCGACAACTCTTATTAGGTTTTTATAAAACAAAAGGTCTAGACAATTCAAATTTTAAGTTCTTATAAAAAGATTGGATGGAGTAATTCATAGGAATTAAGAAATTAAATGGTAACTTACTCATTTTTAGTTAACTCATTAAATTGAAATAAATTTTTAACTTTATCCAATGAGGTATTAAATGAGATAGAAAAATACAAAAAAGCCATGTTTAAACATTACTAGTTATTGGGGTAAAATTGATAAATAAGTATTAATTATTTTTAAAATAATTTATATTATAAACTAAATTATTCTTCGAAAAATAATTTATATCGTGGAACGAAGGAAGTATTTACTCGGGGAAGAGCATACTGAGCATAGCATTTGGCTTATGTCAGTCTCGATATTTTATTTATTTTTCAATTATTTTTGTCTTCATTTTGTGTTTAATTTAATCATGTGGATTATATTTTTTGAACAAGTGAATGTTTCAGTCTATGCACATTCATTGCTTGCTTATCATCAAAACTTTTCGTAGCGTAGAGGATATAGAAAGTTGTTTAGAATTTATTGTAAATGTTGTAATATTGTTGTAAAATACTAATTAAGGTGGATGTCCATGAGCTCCCAACTCTTGACTTTTCATTTTCTACATCCTATAACCTCTCCAATGAATGATCTTTAGGAGTTTTCATGCACATAACTCAAAGGTTATAATGTGTGCACTCATGAGGATTAAAGTTTGCCATTTACTTTGTGTAACTCTTAGTTGTGGTTGAGGGTCTATAAATAGAGCACTATGTACTACACTTTGTTTGCATCCAAATGAATAAGAATCACTCCCTCCTTGCTCTTTATTGTTCTCTTGTATTTCTTCATTCCCTTCCTCTCAATCTTTTATACTTTCTTATTTTTATAACACGTTATCAGCACGAATTCGCTCAGAAGACCTATGGTCTAATTTTCTATCTCTTCTACTCTCTAACTTTCTCATCTCCATACTATGTTGTATATTATTTTTATGCTATTTATTTTTATCCATCCTTTTGTTATCTTTTACATATATCTAAGATAATCTAAGCCATTATATGGAATTAAATGGACTCTTTTACCGATTGTTTTATACATCGAATTCCATGGCTAAGATTTGAGATTATATTATCCTTCGCAAGTTTTCTTTCCTGTCACTTTTATTTATCGTTTTCCGTTAATCTATTATTATGCAAAATTTATATTTATTTATTTTATATTCTAGCCTTCTTGACATTTTATGTTATATATTATTGCTTGTTTCTTTATTTTATGTCATTTATTTCATCTTTTTTTATTGTTATTTTATTTACATTTATTTTATTTATGTTAATATATTATTGTTATATCATTATATCAATCTTTTATTTTCATTTGTTTATTATATTACATTAACATATAATAGTATTATATATGAGTATGTAATGTGGTTTATATGATCATGAGCTTATCTATTATTTATATTTGACTATGAATTTGAATTTATTTAATTTATTTTCTAGTATTTTGATTTTATCGAGAGACCAGAAGCCATAATATTCTTAATTTTGTGATCAGATGACCAGAAGTCACATCACTTTTGTAATAACTCTTATGAAAAAGAATGCTATTGGTTTCATTAAGTTGCAAGATTGACAAGAATAATTTTGGCACTTTGATGATTTAATTGTTACAAATATCAAAGCCCTGAAGGCTAAAGGTTCAAATATCAAACTAAACAAAGATTTTTGCTGTGGTGTGGTCCTGAAGACCAATATTTGGAGAAATTGATGATGCTATTGAAAGTAAAGAACATATGTAAGACTGAAAATAAACATGATCACATTGCATTTGTGGAATTGATAGTTGAAAGCTAATAATACTTTGTTTTAACTATTGAATTAAATCGTGGAAATAATAACATTTCTAAGGCGATTAAAATTATGAGCAAATATCATACTATGACTAGAAGTCATATATGAATAGAAAAAAAATGGTATAATATGACCAGAAGTCATATAGACTCATATGTATCAATTTATTGAAAACAAAGATCAAAATGATTGTGAAGCCAGAAAGACCATGAAATATTGTGAAAAATATCAAAAATAGTTATGATGCTTAAAGCAATAAGTTACGGAGAAAGATGATCAGCTTGTATAGCCAAAAGAAATAATTGTAAGTTCTGAAGGCTATATAATTTTGATTAAGAAATAATTGTAAGCTCTGAAGGCTATATGATTTTGATTCTTTATGTTTAAATTTAAATTGATTGTGATTAATTTGTGAGAGAGAAATTATTATTTAACATTGTGATATCAACATGAATGATATATGAAATCAAATAGATAAAAAAAGTAATGATTGGTCATTTTAAAATTTCAGTATAGTGCCAATTTATTTACAAATTTAAACATTATTAGTAATTATTGATATATTTTGATTTCATGGCCTTTAAGGATTCTAACTACCTCATGGTTAATCCTTATAACTCCCATATCAAATGGTTTTCAATATTTATTCATATAACCTTCAATTATACAATTAAGTTGTTTAATTACCTTCTTTATGTATAATTGTACAATTTATTTGTAATTTTAAGTATATTGTGTATGTAAATACTATTCATACATCAATGGAGTTTACCACCTCTATTTTCTTCTTGGGACTTGTATTTCTCTGTTGCACCAAAGATTTCCCAACAAACATTCAACTCATATACCTCAACATCAAGGTACTTCCTTTCATTATTAGTCATATTTTTCATTTTAACTTTGTCTTCCATCTCTCTTCTCCTCTTAAGCACTATTATGTTGCCTTACAAATATATATACAATTTTTCTTAGTTCCAAACTTTTGTTGTTGAAAGGCATACAAATACTCTTCAATTTATATTTTATTTTAGTATTGATAATTTATTGCCTCCTTTCCCAATTCATTGTATTGACATTTCTTCTACTCCTTAGCATTCTTATATGATATGTGCGAGTTTCATACATTAATTATGATATAATATATAATATGACATATATTGGAATCAAATTGGTTTTACGTGACATTTAAGGGGGAAAAATCCTATATCATATTTGAATTAAGAGAATGAGAACTTAATGAGAAAATTCATTATGAATAGTTTATGATTTGTCAGACAAAATCATTTTCGTAATGTGCACGAATTATATAGTGCAAGTCAAATTTATGGATGATCAAACAGTAAGGATTATTTGAAAGAAGACTATGTATATCATAAGTATTTATTATTTTATATTATAATGCATTCATCTTTACATTTCTCTCAAATTAATTTTAGCCCCTAAACATCAGAATTCATTGCAATAAGATCTTTATGTATTTTGATTATGGATATCCTCATATTTCTTTATGTAGTGAAAAATTCTAAACATTTCATATTTTGAACATGCATCAAAAGAGACAAATTGAAGCATATTATTATTAATGAGTAATAAAATTATATAAATATGTGATAATATATGTTAGTTCCTGAAGAACATAAATGTAATAAAATTGATATAGTTCATGGAGAACTAATATAGATTTTTCTTAAAGTCTATGGGCAGAAGAAGAATTGATTAAGAAAAGTTATAACCCATAGATTTACATTAGAGTTTTACTCTATTACAGGGTTTAAATGATAACCTAATTGACTGAAATCCATGATTAGTTGTGAGTTATGAAGTACTTGAGTTTTGAAATGAAAGATATATTATTAGTTTGCTATATACAAATTTGTCTTTGAAATAGAGAAATAAAGAAAGTATATTTATATGATTCACACTTGAGGGGGAGATTGTTAGAATATAAGTGTAAGTTAATATTGAAAAGTTTTACTCATATACTTCATCACAAAACCTATTGATCTCCGAAAAATGGATGTCATATTGACATTTTATATCAATACTTATGGAAATTGAAAAGTTTGTCGTTGGTTAAGCAACATGTTACAGTAAACTAGCAGTTTACTGATTCAAACAAATTTATGTTGGCATGACTTGTTTGATTCATCCGAGTTATATATAAAAGATTACGTGTGATATCCATTGAAGAACTAGAAGATTCTTCATAAATAGCCAACATATTATATAATTTAAGAATTATCATGTGCTTCTTGTTCTCAAAGAAATTTAATTATGAGAGTATCACAAGCTATGATTTGGAATGGATCTCTATATTTCTGGAAATAAATAAACTCATGTATGGACCCATTCAAATATCATGTAAACCATATCAATGTTCAATAATTTTGATAGATGCATATATAAGATGGTTACATGTAATATTAATATTAGTTTGCAACCTGAAGTTTGCAAGAATATTTGAATAAATTATTATGTTACGCGCAATTTTCAGATTATACGATTCATTCATTGAAGCCTCCATAAATAGCTCGACTAATACTTATGAGAACAAAATTTATGTTTCAGTGTTGGCATATTTGATCTTACATATTGAGCACTTATACTAGCCAACCAAATTCTCCCGATAAAATTGGCTTTTGGTCAGGAGTCAAGTATATTCCATCTTAAAAAGTTTGAATGTGCATTCCTATTGATTCACCACAATGCACATAGATGGATATTTAAAGGAAATTGAGATAAATGTTGGGTAAGAACCTCCTTCTTCTTGTTTGTCTCTAAATGAAACAAAAGGATGTTTCTAATGGAAACAAATGGATTTAGGAGACTTATACTGCATGATTAGTCGATTGTCATTTGACAAAGTTTTCCTAACATGAGGGGGATAAATTAAATAGCTGGAAAAGAAAAGAAAAAGAATGCATTATTACTATCAAATATAGATTCTCGAATATAACAATATGAACCAGAAGTTCATTTGGTTTGCATTCATGAAATATTACATAAAATCTGCTAGATGCAATTACTGATCTAAATGGGAATTACTAAATCTCATATTCCAGCTATAAGTGATCTAATCAGCATAAATGAAAGTGAGACATGCCCGAAGTGTGAAAGAATAATCAGTTCAAAAAGAAAAAAGAAAGAAGCAAATAATCAAGATAATCATATTAAGGAGGCAGACACTCCAGAAGATGTCAATACATAACTACTTGCAGAACCCTCAAAAGAGGTTCAGGTACCTGAAAGTAATAAAGAGATCTTAATGAATTATGTTACAACAAGAAAAATGGAACTGAAAAGATAAAATTGTTGACAACAGTTTTAGTAATAATATCATGTGATCAAATGAGGATCTTATACATAAATATGTCGGTAGAAAAAAGGTGATTGGCCAACTGAAAAAGGGGACATGACGCAATGAAAAATGTTCTTTCAGCATGTGAAATTTATGGACCTGTAGTCCAAATATGGACCTGTAGTCCAAAACATTTGAAATATTAAGTTATTTGTGATATATGAATATTCATGTGAAAATAAAGATTTTCACAAGGTTTAATGATAATTATGATGAGGTTCAACATTTGGTAGTGGATACAATAATTGTTGCATATATTATTAGTTTGGCAGTATATGCAAACAAATAATGCGTCTATTAGATATCATTATATATAGCATATGCATATGGATAGTGAATATTACATGAAAGTCTCTGAAGGATCTAAAATGTCAGAAGCATATACAAGAAAATCATTCTATATATAAAATATTGTGCGAGTTTGAAAATAATTCAAGCATATATAATTGATTGAAAAATATATTGAAAAATGAATAATTTTACATTTTACTTGACTTGTAGATCAAGTCATCAAATGCATCAATAATTTCAAAATCACATATTTTTATCGTGGTGAATTTTCTTGTAAATATACATTGAATTTAATGGTCCAGAAGTACCTTATACTTTATGAGAATATTTTTGTATTATGCTAAATATTGTATCTATTATGATTTTATTTATAAAAATTAGTTCTTGCAAGTGCACGGTGGATAACAAAAATGAAATTTGGTGTGATAGTCCTATTAACATATTATATAATATTATTTTGTTCAAAACAAACTGAATATGTGGATGTAAGATATATTTTGATGATTTTCAGAATAATTTTTCTTTATAGTTTTCACGATGAATAAGATAAAGGCATAATATACTGATATTTTAGCATATCCAGAAGATATGTAAGAGGAATACATCTAGCAGAATATTCGATGACAATGTATCATTCATAGTTTGGTGGCTAAAAGAATGATATGCTCAACAATACATTAGAAGTGATGTTCTTATCAGGGAAGTAAAACTGATGTTATTATCAGGGGGAGTAAATACGATATTATCATTGTGTGAAATAGAGACCATGTTGTACTCTTTTCCTTAACCAAGGTTTTGTCCCACGGGGTTTTCCTGGTAAGGTTTTTAATGAGGCAGTTTCGATTTGTATTGTGTACTCTTTTTCCTTTACTAGGTTTTTGTCCCATTGGGTTTTTCCTAGTAAGGTTTTAATGAGGCACAATATTTTTTTATGGACATTCAAGGGGGAGTGTTGTAAAATACTAATTAAGGTGGATGTCCATGAGCTCCCAACTCTTGACCTTTCATTTTCTACATCCTATAACCTCTCCAATGAATGATCTTTAGGAGTTTTCATGCACATAACTCAAAGGTTATAATGTGTGCACTCATAAGGATTAAAGTTTGCCATTTACTTTGTGTAACTCTTAGTTGTGGTTGAGGGCCTATAAATAGAGCACTATGTACTACACTTTGTTTGCATCCAAATGAATAAGAATCACTCCCTCCTTGCTCTTTATTGTTCTCTTATATTTCTTCATTCCCTTCATCTCAATCTTTTATACTTTCTTATTTTTATAACAAATATAATTTAGTAACGAACAATATTATTAGTGTGACCCTTGTTTGCAGTATGGTACGCTCGAGGGGGAACACACAACTTTCGGTAGGTTTCCTATTATATATTTTATGTTTTGTTATTGTAATAATAATGAAATTATTATTGTTGGCAAAAAGATATTGAAATTAATATTAACGCGCTCATCTAATCTTTTCCTATATTTTATCCGTCAACTCTTCACCAATTCAAATTTTTTCTCGTTGCTGTATTGAACTACACTTTTTCAAATGTTTGAAAGTAAAGCTAATGGCCCTGTTCACAAATAAAAATAATAATTATCTTATATTCTAGTGATATGAGTGCTCTACGATCAGTGAGGGATTGCAGTTTCATCCCACCTGTAACCTTAAGTTCTTAGTATTTATCCTTGGATTGCAGTTTCATCCCACTTGTAATCTCAAATTGTTAGTATTTATTCTTTTATTTATTTTTTTAAAAAGGCAAAGTATACTTTATTGTTCAAACTTTCAATATGTGCTAGTTATAAGTTGCTGATATTCTTGAAATTCTAATGAATATTCTTTTTTCATGGGAGAAGTAGATTTTTATTTACCAAGTCATATGATTTCAATTTTTCTAACGATAACTTACTTCTTTGCCGTTTCATCGAGTAACAGGTTTCTTTGCATAAAATCATATTCATGTGCAGATCGATGCGTCTTTCTCCCTCTCTAACCTTGCAGTGTGATCATTGAGTGTGCTGATTATAAGTTGTTAGATATTTTAATATATAATAATTATTAGTTATTATTAATTAAAATATCCTAAGTGCGGCCCGTAAGTTAAATTTATGCCCAATTCAAGATTAGGGTTATTGGCTATTAATGTGATTTTTCTGATGGTGGAAAATACACGATTGAGTTTACCGTCAAATGAGACGAGCGTAAAAAAAACTTAGTCTGCTTATTTGAGGTTCTTTGACTGATGACAGCTCTTAACCCAGTTGTCATCGTTATGCCTCATAACCAGTCAGAAAGAGACCTAACAATCGTCTTCACTTCCTTTTAACAGTTCTCTTTCATCAGGATTTGTGAGTTTTCTGTCTTATTAAAGCTTAGCAATGACGAAAGATAATTCTTAGAAGTCTTCCGCTATTAATATAAAAAAATTCATGTACTTTAATTTGTGGTTTATTTCTTTGCTCATGAATTTTGTCCTACATAAGTTACTAATATTCTTAAAATTCTAATTAATAATCCTTCTTCATGGGTGAAGCGGATTTTTAATTACCAGGTAATGAGATTTCATTTTTAAACATGACTTTTAAAAATCAGAAGCTTCGCAAGCGAATATTCGAAATCTAATTAAAATGGAAGCTAATTGACAGTAAATTGATGAAAACCTCATCTTCCAATTCATCATATATCGTTTAATTTATCTAAAATCTAAAACATGAAAATGCAGATGTAGATTATGAATGTGTAATTACTTTTTTTGGACAAATGAATGTGTGATTATTTACAAACAGATGGATCTTCTAATTTCCGTAATTTGACTTTCGATTCGTTAAAAGTTAAAATTTTTATTCTTCTAATCACGCAGGGCCGTTTTGGACTCTAGCAAAGTGCGTTTGTCTAACTAGGTTCTCTATATCCTTGAATGTCGTTTTCAAAAATGAAAGAGTGAAAGTACTGTTTGGGGTCATTGGAAGTCCTAAAGGGTCATTTTCGGAGGAAAGATTTTCGCAGGCAAGAAAGAATAGCAACCTTTTGGTAGATGATGTGGAAAGACAAGTGAATATGAATAGCCACTATCCCTTTCTGTTTCCCGTTTGGGACAGTTCTATCTAAACTAAGGGTTCCTGTGCCCTAAGATAGTTAACACACACACGCTATTTTCCTGTCTTGATCAGCCGCCAGGGATCCATATTCATATTAATTATACATTATCATCATTACCACTATCCACTATAAATATATATATATATATATAGAGAAAGGGGGGAGGGGGGAGTGCATCAGCAAGATCTAAGCGACATTGGGGGGGGGGGGGGGGAGAGTATTGTGGTTTGGGACTTGGTCTTGTTTGTTTTGTTAGAGATATGGCTTTAATATTAATTTCTTGGTGGAGGGGATTTAGATTAGTTACTAGGCAGGCCCATTCGAACGACGTTGCTAACTAATACCTACTGCAGCTTGCCAGCTACCTTTCATATCCTGTCCCTTTTCAAGTCTCCAACACTTGCTAACCTAATCTTCTGTCTGCCTCCATTAATTTTCTGTTATGACCTCTTTTTTCTGCTCCTTAACAATCGAGTTATAATTTAATGGTCCTTTCTCCGTATCATATACCACTCTGATCCTATTTATAAATCTCTTTTAATTAATTCTCATATATCAAGGAGAGTTAGTTAGCTCATTAACTATGGATTAAATTTTCAGTTTCGCCCTTATCTATGATTAGTTTCAAAAGTTAACATGAATAAATTCCATTTTTTTATTGCAATTAATAAGGGTAAAAAAAAATAAAATGCATTTATTATCCTGAAAATAGACTTATAAATAGAACCAAAGTTTTTAATAAAAAAAAATTATAAATAAAATTAGAGTGATTTATATATATATAGGCATGAAGTCAAGGACCTAGCTACGTGCCCTTAACATTATAAATTATTGATCGTTTCCCCACTCCATTCCGGTACCAGTCTCTCTCTCTCTCTCTCTATGTGTGTATGTATATTAGTATTGTGAGGCATGTCGTTTAACTATCTAGAATGGATGTGACCGACACAACTTTTTAAACTGTATAGTCATATATCTAGCTAATGCTTTGATGGGGGAAAAGATAAAGGGATGGAGGCGCAGGTAATTACCAAAATTAAATGGTACTAATAGTCACGTAATTATGAATTATGAATAATAATCATAACAATAAGGAAAGCATAATCTGGTTGTTGAAATCTGTAATTGAGGCAACAAACATGACATTATAGCATCCAATAGAGCAATTATGTTTGCCTGAGGCTGGAATAGTGGTTGAAAGATTCCAATTAATCCTGGTGTTCCCTTTCTCCTCAGTCGTCTTTGCCCGCAGGCTATCAAGGTACCTAACAGGGGGCCACATGTCACTCAAATTTCAAGCTGCTCAAATATTGGATTGTTATCGTTGTTATTAAATTAATTAGTATTATTTTGATCCTAATTATAAGATAAAATTGATTTTTTTAAAAAAATTAAGGAAGTTAATTAAATTATTCTAGAGTATTTTTATTTTTTTCTTCAAATTAATTAATTTAACTAATAAATTGATATATAATTTAATGATACATAACATATGATATGATTAAGTATCTTATTTAGTTTTTTTAATCTCTTTAAAAAAAGTCAACTTTATCTTATATTTAAAAACCGAAGGAGTATAATACTGGGGAGATGTATACATGTAATAATTCCGAGTTAATTTGCAAAAATATTTACTTACTTTTCCTTGTTTTTTTAAACGTTAAACGTGGCTTATTTGCGTCCGCTGATGACCACCAAACTTGTCTCCAGGTAGGCTGAATCCGGACCAGTCTACACGTTTGACCCTTCGTTTTCTTTTCCCTTTTTTCCCGCTTGGTGATATAAGATAAGGACGCATGTTTCATGCTTGGCAATTTTCAATGGAACCCTACAAACCCATCATTTGGTGCACACTAACTCTCTATGTTTAGACTATTAATATATTATAAAATTGGACTTCTTTAGCAAAAGGGGATTTAATAAAGAAAAAGGAAAAAAACAGTGAAATGAAAGGAACCTGACTATTTTAGAGATCCCATATTCATACACACTTTGAAGCTATGCGCTTGTTTCCACGTATAACACACACACACACATTTAATCGCTATGAAAGAGAAAGACAGGCATCGTAGATTACCAAGTTTTAAAGGGATAAGATGGCGACGTTGGATATGTTATTCTAAGAAGCAACTTAATTACAAGGAAGACTGAAATGTTCTCTTTATGAAAAGATAGAAAGGACTATCCACAAATTTTTTAATTGGTATATTATATATAGTTATTATTGAAGATTATAGGGCAGTAAGCGCAGTCCTTGAAAAAGATACTTGGGTATTAATACTTTATATGAGAGGGTCATTGTGAGAACAGACGTGTCCAAGTATAAGGAACTGAATAAACAAATTAGAAGGCTCTTGACTGTAGCCGACACTCTGATCAAAAGACTAAATTAAACAAGTGTCACCCAGGCACTACCTCTTGTAATCGAATTGTGGGAAAAAGCTCATCAAATGGGCAAAAAAACAAATATTAAAATTGATTTTGATCCCTTTTGCTTTTTGTGCTTTTATTTGATTCATGAGTTCCTCGCATCTCGTATGGATTACATACATATCTAACTAATTAAGCCTCGAAAAGTATGGACGACTCTGAGGAGGCCCTATGTGCGTAATTCATTTGTCTGCTTCTCTACGTAGCCCCTTCCCTTCGCTATCAAGATCTTGCAAGTTTTGCTGCCTCTTTCCCGATGATTTTTTCCCTACAATCTGTTCATATTCTTAATTGATCAATATATGTAATAAAATCTACAACGAATTCAACTTGTACTATTTGCATCATTGCATGCAGGTCCAACATAGGGTGAAATATGCCACAAAATTTGATATGTGGAAAAGGAGGGTTTAAGATCATCTCGAGTGAGAAGGCATTACTAGTTTGCTTTATTGTGTGTTTGGTCTGGTTTTTGAACGTGGCCGGAAGGAGTTTGGTACAAGGGCAATATAATAAAAAAGAAGAGAATGTGGGTGATTGAGAAAGACGAAAAATTAGAGAGAGGAGTGGTTGGGGCCAATGCTGAAGTTACAGAAATGATAATAATGGAAAGGAAAGATATGGGACCTGTCTATTAACTGCTTTTATGCACCATTGTTTGTGTTGTTGTTCAATCATGAGATTCCCATATTGATATATATCAACCCTAGTGCTGTCCTACATGTCCTATTCACACACACATTCACACACTCTCTCTTCTTTTCTAGCTAGCCCCAATTACAACATACACTCTCAAAAGAATTGTGCGCATTCCAAGCTCATCTTAGGTCCTTCATTTCAATTCACTGCATGCAGTACTTTCCCTCTCAGTTGCTTAGCTTTTTTTGTGATCAAAAGCAAAAGCATAAGGACTTGTGGGCGTGGAACAGAGCCACACCACTACTCCTATATATGAGTTCCATAGCCACAAAATTCTCTCCCAAGTCTATTATGAGTTCCACTTCTTGGAGTACCTCTAAAGTATAGTATAATTTATAAGTTCAAGGAGTTATTCCTTTAGATAGAATATCTTTTTAGAATTGGGGGCTACTCATAGAGGATTCTGACGAGACTATGGTGTAAAACTGCCAAGAAAATCTGAAGTTTATAAGTTCAAGGAGTTCTCTATTTTCATAGGATGATTTTTTTGATTTAGGTTTTCCCTTTGATTGATATTCATAACAAAGTCTCTGCTGCATAATATCATCTTTTTGGACATAGGGATGTTGGCTAGCTGCTGCGACTCCTTTGGAACTTGACGCGTATAATTATACCCATCTAGTGTCCATTCAAATATGGTCATATTCTTCACCGTGTTCTAAAAAGAGAGTAACTTTGGCAAGAAATTCATCTCTTAAAGCGATCCAACTTGTATGTATTTACTATTTAGAGGGCACAAACTAGGTTGAGTCCATATCTTTGGTGCTTTTGGGAATTTGTAGGGGTGCAATGATGAAAAATCATTAAAGGCTCTATCTCTTTGCTATAATTAGTGCGTCTTTCCTCAATACTGACTAAACGTAGTTTCATTCCAACAAGGAAAGGATCACCCCTCTAATCCTGCTTTCATGATTTACTTGGAAAGAAACTATTCTACATTTTCTCGCCAAAATTATGAAAACGAAAAATTATATATGAATTTTACATCACTGGTTCATTACTTATGATTAAATCATACATGTATTATATTCTCATGTTTATTACATTTTAAATTGAGAAAAGTCCATTAATGTAGCAACAGATCTATTGTTTCAACGGAGACTGATTGAGATAAACACGGGCTTTGTGGACCAACAATATGGGAGGCCTATCATCAGCCCGTTAAAGAAAAAGTCATCCTCGTTATTTTTTCGGGCCTTAATCCAGTACTTAGAATAAACCTTCCCTTTTTTCTCCCTAAACTTTACGTTCTGGCCTGTATAGGCAAAAAAAAAAAAACGTTTACGTTCTGGCTTGATAAGAAAATTGACGGTAAGCCCAAAACAATTGTTCATATATAGTCATTGAGACCTAATCGCTCATCAATCAAATTTTCATATTAAACTCACACTTTAATAGGACATGAACTGAAATGGTGATTATTGGCATATATTGCTAAGAGCCTCGTTGATTTTTAGGGAACATCCCATAAAAATATCTTTAAAATTGAAAAAAGACAAATTAAGGTGTCTAACATACAAAATCTCATGTCAGACAGCAGGCACCAAATTGAGATATCAAAATGTTGTGAATTTACTCATATACCGCTTTTCTTTTTATCTCTCTCCTCCCTCTTCTCTACCTTCCTTGCACTTCGCCGTAACCATTCTAAAACAAGTTCTCCCTCCCCAATCGAAAATCTCACCTCTCTGGATATGGTCATCTCTGGCCATGATTGCTTCTCCCTAGTATGTTTTATAAAGAGTTATATATATGTTCCTAAGACCATTAATTTCTCCTATTTCTCTGCCGCGATGTCGTTTATGTTGTTTCTTACTGGGGATACTGATTGTAAACAACCATCCTAGTCGTTCCCGACGACCGCTTTTCAGATCATGAATTTGTCTTAGGTCTCCTCAGCGGGAAAGCCTCCTCTTCCTTCTTCTTCGCTGAAGAGAAAGTTTAGCTCCGAGAACTTGGATTCCGGTAAGTGCGGCAGTTCCCCTAGTCGCTACCATTGTTCAAAAAAGAGGTAAGCGATGGGTCTTCCCTAAACTCAAGAATGTAAGAAGTCAAAATCTGTAAGATATTTTTTGTTGTCAAATGTTCTATTTTCAATTGATGCTTTGTAGCAGAAAAATGCTGTTGAAGAGAGTAGTGAGGGTGCCCGCAATAAGCTTGAAGATTGCTGATATTCCACCTGGTGTTATTCATGGAAACCCATTAAAGGATCCCTCCATGTTAGTAGTCACCTATGAAGGCGATCATAATCACTCCCTCTCTGCCGCCGATTCAACGAATATCATATTGGAATCTTCTTAGCCGAACCAGCTCCGGGAGACATTTGAGCTTTATTGTCAAGTTAGTTCAACATTTCAAAGGAGCAGTTGGCACTTCGTAGAATTAATGCTTTGTCAATTGTCAATCTTGAAGGAGATTAGTTACTCTTTATAAACAATATAACTCTTTATAAAACATACTTAGGAGAAGTAACCGTGGCCGGAGATGACCATATCCAGAGAGGTGAGATTCCCCAATGGGGAGGGAGAAATTGTTTTAGAATGGTTACGGCAAAGTGAAAGTTAGAGAAGAGAGGGACGAGAGGGACGAGAGAGAAAAGAGATAAAATGTAAAGGGTATATGAGTAAATTTACCACATTTTAATATCCCAATTTGATGCCTCGTGTCTGACATGGAATTTTGTACTTTGGACACCTTAATTTATCTTTTTTTCAATTTTAAAAGTATTTTTATGAAATTTCCGCTAATTTTTATACCATTTTTCATTCCACTGAAACATGAGCTTTATAGAGTGTTTTTTTTTTTTTGGACAAAGCTTTATAGAGTGTTTTTAAACTTCATGGATCAAAGGATTCTCAAGTCATCAACACAGAGGATTACATGCTCAGCTCATCCCTAAAATGGCGTCATTTTGCGAGATGAGCTGCTAAGCTCATAGATTCACTGGATAATTAAGTTTGTTTTAATTGGAATTTTGGTAATATTATTTTTAGTAAAAATTAGATTATGTTTTGTGATTTATGTTTGGATTAACGGTTGTATAAATAACTTTTGTAAAAATGAAACTTATTTGGATTGACTTAAGTATAAGCGACTTTTTGATAATAGTAAAAGAGGGTGGGTGAAAAAATATTTAAAAAATCAAGTAAATATTTAAAAATTACTTTAAAATATTAGGTGCTACTAGAAAAATATTTTAGAGTGGGTGGAAATCAATAAATTAGTATTCTAAGTTTTAGGTGTTCTTCACTACAAAAAAAAAAATATATTAAAGGTAAAATTGTAGTTAGTCTCCTAAGATTGCGTCCAAATAAAAAATTATTTTAAAGGGTTAAAAGAACAAAAAAATATTTTAAAGTAATTTTTGGAGCTGAAAAAGTACATTAAAAGTAAAATTGTAATAAATCTGATAACGCACTAGGTAGAACTGAAAAAATATTTTAAGGGATTAAAAAGACTAAAAAAATATTTTAAAGTAATTTTTGGAGCTAAAAAAGTACATTAAAGGTAAAATTGTAGTTAGTTTAATAACACACTGGGTACAGCTGAAAAAATATTTTAAAAGATTAAAAACACTCAAAAAATATTTTTTGAGTGGGTAAAACTAGAAAGTGGGTAAAATTGCAATAAGTCTGATAGCACATTAGGTAGTGGGTACAACTAGAAAAATATTTTAAGGGGTTAAAAGCACTCAAAAAATATTTTTTGATACTACATACTATTTAAAAAACATTTTATGGGAAAAACCAATATCACATAACTAATTTCTAGACAACCCAATCTAACATAAAATGTCATTAGCTTTTAACAAAAGCTCCATTCTCTAGCTTCTCCCAATTGAGCTTTCACTAATTGGGCTTTGGCAAAAGCTCAATTCCCAATTGACTTCTCCAAATACTCAAATTTTGAGTTCTCAATTGGCAATTGAGTTTATGGCATTCAATTGGGCTTAAAGGGGGTCCCCAAACACACACATGTAGTGAGTGTTTGGAAAAGCTTATTCCTGAAAAATAAACACTTATTATATAAATCGAGATAAAACTTCTCTTATATACTTACTCGTATACCGTGAATTATGATTTATAAGTACTTATTGCCCAAAAATAAACTATCCCAAACAAATACATAATTTACTCGTTCAGTACAGTTGCTTTCAGACAACTAAAGCATCGGTACTATTTC
Organism: Inga oerstediana; assembly: GCA_963210345.1. Lineage (NCBI taxonomy): Eukaryota > Viridiplantae > Streptophyta > Magnoliopsida > Fabales > Fabaceae > Inga > Inga oerstediana. Next base: position 11,591,277 of record OY723401.1, read on the forward strand.
GGTAATATTATTTCTGATTCTTAATATAAAATTCAATTGATTAATTTAAAAAAATTAACGAAGATAAATAACTTATTTTAAAGCATATAATTATACCTATCATTTTTTTCAAACTAATCTGCTTGACTTATAATAAATTGATGTATAATTTAATGATATACAAAAATATTTCAGAGAGATTATGTAACATATGTCATAATTAAGTAATTTATTTAATTTTTTTAATCTCTCTAAATTAATCAACTAGATCTTATATTTAGGAAATTGGATAGTACCCAAAAAAAATGTACGGAAATTATGCCTTCCAATATGTTGATTTCTTATTTCACAACGTCCTTTCAAAGAAAACCAATTTTTTTGGGCAATCAAACAAAACCAATTCACATATTACATATACTATCACTTTATTAGACGTTGAATAAGGCCGACCTGATTACTTTTTACGAGACAGTCCATTCTATTTTGTCGAATCCTGGACAATAGCACCTATATTCGGTGCACAAGACATAATACACCCCCATATTTCACATATGCCAGTGATGAAAAACTTTTAATGGTGACCAACCTGATTTAATTAGATATAACTAGGGATGAAAATAGGTCAGTTCCCTAACAGAGGCCTATGACCTAACCTACATAAAGCCTAACCTTAACCTATTTAGTAAATAGGTCAGACTCAGGCTTAGACATACTCTTAGGCCTATTTAGATAAACAAGTCAGGTCTATTTTTATAGGGTCTAGTCTACAAGCCTACAGGCTTGGCCTATTTAACTTTTTTTTTAAAAAATTTATACTATTATATAAGTATATATAATATCATCTAAATAATTTTATAAATTATTTATAAATTTACCAACTTAATTTTAATTTTAAGTTTTATATTTCATCTTCATTATACTCTACCCTTGTTTTCGCATAAATCATTCACCATCACCTCTCTCTTTTTCGATCGCTCGAGATGACAACACTAACTCACTTTCTCTTCCCTAATTTATGCCCTCCACTAAAGCACAATAATTGTTATGAGTTTATTTTAGTGTCAAATGAAATATTATAATCTTAATAAGAGGAGTTTGTCCCAATTAACATGGGAAGAGTAAAAGAGGTAAAAATCTAGTTTTACATGTTATTTGTTATGCTTAGTCAATTTTAAAAAATATATCTCATTAATCAATAGACGATTAGTTTTTCTTATTCCTATTTGCTTGGACAAATGTTGTCACTAGGCATTATTTTCTTTTCCTTACTAAGCCTTAATATTACGATAAGAATAGATGTTAGGCTTTTTAAGACATAATGCAGGATTGTATATAAACATAAAAGGTTATATATGAATTTGGAGGCGTAAGCTTTAAAGGCTATTTAAAGTCTTATATTTTAAATATGCCTTCAAACAGGCTTCAGGCCTTGTCAGGCCTTTTGAAGGCCCAGACTTAGACTTAAAAAAAAGCTTACATACAGGTTCAGGTCAGGCTCAGGCTTTGAATCTCTGTTGCAGACTCAGGTCTATTTAGGCAAGGCCTAGCCTATTCTAGCTTATTTTCACCCCTAGATATAACAATAAATAATCATTAATATGCAAGTCAAGAGCGAAAGAGATCCCTTTAATTTGGAACTACTACAAACTTTATTTGGTTAATGAATATATATATATATAAGGCACATTAATAATCAATTTCAGGAGATAATGATATTAGGTAAAGCACCATCGTCTTCAAAGGCACCACTGGGACGACGGGGGACGGTAGCATAAAAGATAAAAGGCATTAAAGCATATAAATATAAAAACATCAATTTTAGGACATGAGAACATGCGCTTATTAGTTGGCAAAAAAAAAAAAAAAGACAATATGCTTATTAACTTATTTGTTTTCGTGAATTTTATAATGTGCTTAATGGAAGTACCATTACTTATGTATATTTGTCGTAACGACTGACAATCTCCTTATGGAGTCTGAAACTCTCTTAAGGTTTTGTGCTTGATTTGGGTTAGTGACTTACAAGCTGTAAAGCTCCTATATATGTGCAAGTTAGTGCCTATACAGCAGAAAGCACCCGCCAATATAAGTATTATTTTCTAAATTAAAATTAAAATCACACTGACATCCTTATCATAATTAAATATTAAACAATCCCTGCTGCATAAGTAAGCCCTGCGATTGAGTGACTGTTCAATTATTCACGATAAGTTACTAATTAGTGTATAGAAATTAAAGAATGTCCACATCATGGATGAATTTCATATTTCTAAGAAGATAACATTTTATAAATAATGTGGAATGTAAAATTTATACCCTCAGTTAGATCCCTGATAAATGGATTCTTTTGATTTAGAGAGAAAAGGACGTCAAAAAGAGAAATTCATATTTTGATAGAGAGAATTGAAACACAAATCAGGTAATCTTATTTTAAGTCATCACTTAATATCTGTAGGTTATAAATAAAATAATACGTACGGTAAGCACATAATAGATACAGCTAATAAACATCATATGTGTTGAGGTGGAGGTTGCGCAAGGATATATAACACTTAAACGTAACGGTTAATTATACACACTGTCATGTATTGTGAGGCAAACTTTGTAAAAACACAAAAATAACAGTTGTAGCTAATAATTATTATTTATTTTGTGACAAAAATGATGGTTCTTTCAAAATAACCGCCATATAACATTTACACGTAATTCGAATTCGAACCTCTTATATCAGCGAAGACAAAACATGATGGTCTTAAAAGACAACCGTCATGTAATACTTTCAAACGACCTGTCTTCCACAAGTATCAGTTCATTAGTCATATAACCCTTCGTAACATTATTAGACCTTCATAAATTATAATCCTTTGTAATATTCATTAGATATCTATTTAAATTCACATATTCCTTGTTATTCTTATTACTTTTCTTCATCAGCCTTCTCCTTCTCTCCATCATGTTAACATCTCCAGGGAGCTCCTCCGCCGCCGCCGCCGCCACTGCCTCCTCTTGAAATGGAGGCTCTGATGCAGCTGTTGTTAGGCTTTAACCATCACGCAAAGCGTCTCATGACATACGTCAACAGGTTGAAGAGGAAGTTGAACCTCATACTTCATTACAATGAGGTTGAATATGAATTGCAGTCAGACCCTTCATATCATTCCTTCGATAAAGAGGATGAAGAGGAGGAGGAGGACTGCAGTAGTGATGGCAAAGACTGAACATCACTATTATATTTCTAATATATTTAAAAATAAGTAAAAAAAACAACTTTATACATAATTGGTGTTATATTATGACCGTTATTATAGGTATAGAATAAATAACGGTTCGGAACCGTAATTTATCTGCTTCGAGCTTTTATAGTGCCTACAAATATGACTGCTCAAAACCGTGATATATGACAATTAATAACCATCATATATAATGATTTCTATAGTAGTGCTAATCTATCAAAATTGTGGGAACCGTTTGTTATAAGGCAGCGCCACGCCACGCGTATAATAAAGTCATTGAATGCAATATCCATTGTTAATAAAGGTCGGTGAATGTGAAGTTTTAATTTGTTATAGTTTTTAAGTAGAGCTGCAAAAACTGGCCGGCCTAAGTTGAGGGTCGGATTTGTAATTTAAGGTCTCAAAATGGAGTTTGGCCTAAAATGGTCAGCCTTGTAGCGCTACGGGTTTAATCGGGCTAGTCTGTCTAAACCCATTAATATTTTTTTTATAAAAAATCTCTTATCTTTATTACTTAAACCCTAGCTAATCATCATTTTTACATATTGAAAGTGTGATGGAGAAGAAATTGATAATCTTATTCATATTGTTTTATGGTTTATAACTTTATCTATTTATTTATTTGATTGTGAACAGTCACTTTTGGACTTTGTGTTTGTGTGTTATTAAATATTTGATAATGTTTAATGTTTTCATTGAATTTTGACAACATTTATATTTTAAATTAGCTATTTTATTATTCTAACTCAATTTTCTTTAAAAAATATATTAAACGAGCTTTAGGCCCTTAGCCCTTAAGTAAAAGGGCTGGGCCTTTAAATTCTGTACTCCTTACTTGGGCCTAAACGGGCTCATGACGAGCCAGCCCTATAGGGCTGAGCAGGATGTTTTCCCAGCTCTAATTTTAAGCTCACAAATATGAAAAAGATGACCCAACATGACAAGGATTGTAAGCCACTTCAAGCGCAAACATGGTACTCCCTTCGTCCCTATATATAAGAGCCTTTTAACTGAATCACGAGATTTTAAAAAATAGTTAAAAGTAATTAAATATAAAAAGTATGTACGAAAGTTACTTTCCCCCCTAAAAATACCCTTATTTATGAATGGATGAAAGAGAGAGTAATAATGAGAAAATGATGAAAGAGAACGCATGTAGTGTAATAATTAATTGAGGGCAAAATGAGAAAAATTATATTTATTATTGAGACAAGTTCAAAAGGGATCTTACATTTAGAGATAAATCCATTAAAAAAAAAGGCTCTTATATATAAAGATGGAGAGAGTATTTTTATTTAAAATGTACATGAATATGCTAATTATTGCTGATCTCCCAACCATTATATATATAGTATTAATTAATTAACGAGTTCTAGTTTGTTATTCCACAAGTCATATTTTTGTTGGTTGTGACCTAATTCAACGAAGTTACGTTGATATATTATTTGACATATTAAAGATATTAATATTAGGTTGGAATTATTAAGTGGGTGACATGCATGCAGAGGGGTTCGCTACTGATCCTTTTCATTGAGCCCAAGAAATGAAATTTGATTCCTTTATTGTGTTTGGAAAATATTTTTGACGTTGTACTTCTTCTGTCTTTATCTACGTTGTACTCACCCACCAAAGCAATACAGTACAGTTATGGCTAACATACACAGAGAGAGATGCAGCAACCTTAACCTATGCACATGTATATGTTTGGGATCTTAATTATCACTCTCTCGCTCACAAGCAGGAAAAATCTTGGTGCCAGACTCAAGTCTCTGCAACTCCACCACCACTCAATCACGTGGAGGTTGAAATCGGCCTTCTTGGCGTCTGGCCTGAATAAAAATCCAATGTCATCATCGTCTGGCCTGATACTGTTATGTTTGAGGGGGAAATTTCAATAAAACACATGTTGCCTTGTGAGCCATCCTAGTCAGATGTCATCCTGATGATTTTTTATCAAAAGTTTGCCTAATCATCATTTTTACTGTCAAAGTTAAACTTCTATCACGGCTTGATGGAACTGCATATTAAAAGCTAGATTAAGTGTTCATTTGGAATATTTTCTTTTTTGACAATAAGTGTTTATAAATTGTGATTTACGGTATACGAGGTAAGTATGTGAGAGAAATTTTATCTCAGCTTGCGTAATAAGGACTTATTTACCCCCAAAACGTGTTTCCAAATACAGCCTAAGATTGACATTGCACCATCAAAAACTTTAAACTGGTATTGGGTGTATAAAAAAAATATTTTAAGATGATAAACGCAACTTAATCCAAAAAAAAAAAAAAAAAAAGCATAGACTCAGCCAAATAAAACAAAATCTATATACTCCTCCTGCAACGTACCACATAGATTCATTAATTGGTCACCCCAACAATATATAGGCCTACCATAATTGAGCTGTTTTTCTGCCATATTTGACCTCCCCCAACATAACCAAATTTAGAAGGCGGAGTACGGAGATCCATAATGATGATGATTCACAATCCATAGAGGTCACCTATAGGTAGGGTACAGTGGGCACTATACAATTTTAATTTCTTTTCGGGGTTCGAGTGTGCCGTGCAATTTTACTTTTGTTATGCCGTACAATTTTACTTTTGTTATCTCCTGTTCAACACTAGCTAGAAAGCAGCAACTGATAAAAAATTTAGAAAAAAAAGGAATATTCTCAAGAGTAGCATCAGATGACCAAACTTTTGTATCCTATATATGTCCTTGGGAACCAAGTTTTTCCCGACAACCTCAAGCCTTTCCCCATCTACATTCCTTCCAAGCTATATACAACGTAGCTCTTGTCTGATTTGGTTAATTAGTCTTTGAGTCATGGGAATTGAGTCAGGAACCCAAGTGAAAGAAGGGGGTTGGTGGAGCTGCCTCAAGGATTTGCCTCAAAAGTCCAAGTCCAAAGTTATGAGCTTTGAGGAGAGCATAAAGAAGATTGGGAAAGATGATCCAAGGAGAATCTTTCACTCTCTAAAAGTAGGATTAGCTCTCACACTAGTCTCTCTCATATACTACTGGAGGCCTCTTTATGATGGCTTTGGTGTTGCAGGAATGTGGGCTGTCCTCACCGTCGTCGTAGTGTTTGAGTTCACCGTAGGCAAGTTCATACGTATTATATGATCACAAAATTCATGTATTTTTATCTCATCACGGACAAATGTATCTGATGAATTCTGTAACGTGCTTGTATTATTGTTGCTGTTCAGGTGCAACCATTTATAAATGCATAAACAGAGGATGTGCAACAGTAGTGGCAGGAGCTCTAGGATTTGGAAGTCAACACTTGGCTATTTTATTTGGGAAAAAAGGAGAGCCATTTGTACTCGGGACCCTCGTCTTCATTCTGGGTAAATAAATGAATGATAAAAGAAATGAACGGTGAATAATGTGTTTGATGAAACGGATAAATTTGCGGGCCGGGGGGCTAAATTGGTTTTGTGTTTTGTGAATATTGCAGCGGCAGGGTCTACGTTTTCGAGGTTTTTCCCAAAGATAAAGGCGAGATATGATTATGGGATGGTGATATTTATGTTGACATTTAGTATGGTGGCAGTGTCAGGGTACAAAATCGACAAACTCTTCGAGCTTGCTCATCAAAGGTTATCTACCGTTGTAATAGGGGCAGCATCGTGCATGATGATATCCTTAGGCGTTTACCCAATTTGGGCAGGCGAAGACCTTCACAAATTGGTCGCTTCCAACATTCAAAAGCTAGCTAATTACCTCGAAGGTAAATATAAATATATATATACTGATATAGTATAAGATATATAGTTTTTACTTCATGTCTTGCATGAACTGTTGGAGCCATTAATTTATGTCAGGTTTCGAAGGTGAATATTTTTGGTGTTCAGGGGATAAAGCAAAGCCTGAAAAATCAAAACTCGAAGGATATAAGAGTGTTCTGAATTCCAAAGCACCTGAAGAATCCTTGGTGAGCAATAAAAAGTAGTACCGTCTCTTTTGGAGATTTTGTTCAGCATTTTTACATATGTGCAATATCAACACAGGCAAATCTAGCAAGATGGGAACCAGGACATGGCCGATTTCGGTTTCGTCACCCTTGGAAACAATACCTCAAGATTGGAGCACTTTCTCGGAAATGTGCTTACAAGATGGAAGCTCTCAGTGGCTACCTTAGATCTGAAATCCAAGTAATTAATCAACCCACTCTCATAGTTTATAGATATAAATCGCATATCGTTTATAGCCTACCTATACATTTTTTTTAATAATATTATATGGATATTGCTTGCTACAGGTGTCTTTAGAATTCAATAGGAAAGTTCGAGAATCATGCACGAAGATGACTTCTGAATCAAGCATCGCACTGAGAGCATTATCTTTGTCCATTGAAACAATGAAAGAGCCTTCTGAAGTAAAATCCCACTTGGAGAATTCTAAGACCGCAATTGAAGACCTCGAAATGGCAGTCCAAACTGCTTCCTTAAAGAACATAGATGTCTTAGCATTAGTTCCTCTTGCTACGGTGGCATCCATCATCGTAGAAATCACAAAGACAGTGGAGGACATCTATGAAGCTGTCTCTGAACTCTCCAACTTGGCTCATTTCGACAAAGTGGAGCCCACTGTCTCGCCAGAGAAGCCACACTTACTTCACCGACGTGTTATAAACCCCGTCGTGAACGGTGGTAGTGATGAAGATCATATTGAAATTATTACCATCCAAGATTCGAACACTGCAGTGAACGAAATTGCAGCGCCAGAATCCAAACCAAAGTGTGCATCTTGTAAATAGTTTGATTTTGAGTTTTACTTGTCATCTGTTGGTAGTACTAGTTTGGGTGGCTGCTCAACAGTTTTTCTCCGGGTAGAGTATTCAAATGTAGTCTCTGACCTCATCTTTAGAGAATATTGTTGTACGTGGGATGTTTAAAGGAAAGAACTTGGGGAAAACTAAACTAGCAAAGCCCCTGTGAGCCCCATTTGGTGCTTCTCTTTCATGACTTTGGTATAATATAATAAAGAAAGAGAGTTCGTAAAATTGAAGAAGCCTAAATACTCCCTCCAATATTAATTCTTAATACTTGTTATAAGATATATTTAGGGAATTAATCTTGTTCCTAAATATAAGACATAATTTTATATTTGTCAATATTTTTCTAATTTACCCTTATTAATGCTCTCTTAACAATAATCATGAAGAATTGAATAGGGAATGAGGGAATTAAGGAAGATAACTAGAGTGTTTTAGAAAATATATATTATATTAACTAATTCAACTAACTTCCTTAATTTAATTAAATTAGGTAAATATATCTTATATTAAGAACCGGAGGAGTGTATATATATATAGGAACTTTTTTAACTGAATTACACGGAGTAAGCTAGGAGAGAAATTATAAATGGCTAATAGTCTTTATATTCTAGAAAACGACAATGTTTTTTCAAAACCGCCATTCTTAAAGTTTCAGCAGACTTTTTTTTTTCATGAAAGTATTTTGGGATAAATTAAATAGAGATTTTCTTATAACATATCAATAATGCGACATTGTGATATAAAATGGGCCTTATATATTTAAGACCAACGATTACATTGAAGACCATATGAAGTATTATACATATATAGACATATACAAATACAGTGGGAAAATGAACAAAATTTTAAAAGTTTGCTAAAATGATACAAGGTTAATAGCGCAACTATTGACACTTATCATAGGACTGTGAATGATTAAAACTTTAAGATTACTTGTGGCTTATGACCAAGAATCACTACTACCTCGTAGTGGAAAGATGCTTTCCTCAACTAAACAATTGTCAAGGGTCAAAGTATAAATTGGATGTTGTAAATAATACGGTTTATTTTGGACTTCATGTAGATATATATTTTTCACTCTAATTATGATATATATCAACAAAAGTTAGTATAACTATTGAAAAATGAGAAGAAAAAAATTACTAAGAAAAAGGTTCGAGAATACAACAATAGTGACTTACTAGAGTCAGTCTTTCAAGCTTTTATAACTTTGTGGCAATTATACCAGAATTCTGTCTTCAATATAATACTACTCCCTCCTATCTTTAATGTAGTCCTTAATATAGGATATAAATGAAGAGTTGATTTTGATCCTAAATATAAGATATATTTCTTATATCTGTTAACAAGTTTTTAATTTACCCCTATTGATATTCAATTAATAATAACCAGGTAATAGAGAAGTGGGAGAAATTAAGGAAGATGATTACGGTGTTTTAGAAAAAATATGTGCATTAACTAACTTTCTTAATTTAATCTAATTAGGTAAATATATCTTATATTAAGGATTGAAGGGAGTATATGATATTGGGACGTAGCTTTGACGGCACAATTAGAAGAAACCATATGCTTTATATATATATATATATATATATATATATATATATATATATCCCCCACACTAAGAATGGAATATTCAGCTAAAGCATTCGAGACTTTTAGCACTTGACTTTTTCAAAGTATATACAATTGAAGTTCAATTTCTAACAAGATCCAGTAAGCATGTACTTAATTACTAGGAAATATTAAAGTTGAAGCAAAAGAGAGTGGATAACATATTTTGTTTTTCTTCTTATTTTTGTTATGCATTCAGTTATATATTGGTTAGCTATAGTTTGTTATAGATTTGTATAGTATTTAACTTGTATAAATATATACATTCATGAATAATACATATTACACTTTTTCCCAATTATTTCTGGTCACATGGTATCCAAAGCCACCTAATATTTTTTTTCAAACCCTATTCTTCTCTTTCCTCTTACCCTTTGTCTTCTTCGAGACACTTTCCCTTTTCAGATCTGTTTTCTTTCCTTTCTTCGATTTCTATGGCTTCCATATCCGTCGTCTCTTCCAATCCGGCGAGTCCTTACTTCATTCATCCGAATGAAAAGTCGGCCCTGGTTCTTGTCGCGTTGCCGCTTGATGGCTCAAACTACCACAGTTGGGCACGTTCTATGCGCAGTGCTCTCCTCTCCAAAAATAAACTACACTTTGTCGACGGTACGATTTCTCCGCCACTATCTTCTGATTCGCTCTTTTCGGCGTGGGAGCGTTGTAACAATCTGGTTCGAGGATGGCTCACCAAATCGGTGGCTCCTTCTATTGCTAAGACTATTTTGTGGTTCGATTTAGCCTCTAAAATCTGGAATAATTTACGTTCTCGGCTTTGTTAATCTAATGTGTTCCGTATTGCTGAGATTCAAAAAGAAATTTACAGTCTCAAGTAAGGTATTTCTACCGTCAGCGATTATTACACTAAACTGAAGATTTTATGGGATGAGTTGTCCAACATTCGTCCTCTTAAAGCCTGCACATGCAGTTCCATTAGCAGTGCTCTCCATCACTGTGATGAGGATCAGGTTATTCGATTCTTGAAAGGCCTCAATGAACAATTTGCCTCCGTTAAGTCTCAGATCCTGCTTCTTGATCCTTTGCCTCCTATTACTTGAGTATTCTCTCTGGTTCTTCAACATGAACGCGACAATCCAGTCTCCTCTGAACCACTGATCTTGTTTGTTAAAGGTAGACGATCTTCCTCTACTAGTTCTTTTTCTAGATCGAAACCGACTACAAACAATCACAAGTAATGTACCTACTATGGCAAGCCTCGCCACACTGAAGAAACGTGTTATAGGAAGTCTGGATTCCCTCCTGGATTTAAGTTTCGCAACTCTGGTTCTCCTGCCATGATTAATCAGGTCTCGGTTCCATCTTCTGATTCTTCTCAAGCTATCACTACTGCTCAAGTCAGTTCCACTCCTTTTCCAACTTCCGTGACAGCTTCTCTTCTCCCTTAACTCTCAGCTGATCAATATAGTCTCCTCCTTGATCTGTTTAATTCCACCAAGCCTTCTGTTTCTTCAATGCATCACATTTCATCTTCTGCTTCTCCTCCAGTTGTAAGTATTTGTAATTCACTTAAATCTGTCTCTTATGCCAAGACTTGGATTCTTGATTCGGAGCAACAGATCATGTTTATTATTCCTTGGATTTATTCTCTTCATTTCATTCAATTTCTCCATTATCTGTTAGTTTACCAACTGGTTCTCATGCTATTGCTTCTGTTTTTGGCATAATGATCTTATCTCCTACTTTGGTTTTTACCAATGTTCTTTATCTTCCTAGTTTTTCTCTTAATATTATCTCTATTTCCAAATCAAACATGTCCTTAGACTGCTCCCTAACTTTTTCTTCTCAAATGTGCCAGATACAGTTAACCCAACCTTCTCTGATGATTAGTACAGCTAAACTTTTTTAGGGGCTCTATCTTTTACATGTAGATATGATTTGTACACCTCCTTCACAATCCAATTTAGTTACAAACACTGATTCCCTGTATACCTTTTGCCATCATCGGTTAGGTCACTTATCTGACTCCACCTTTACTGTTTTGCAAAAGAAAGTTTTCGATTTTTCTTGTACTCCCCATTCCCTTCCTTGTGATACCTGTCACTTTGCTAATAAAAAACGTCTTACTTTTCCTGTAAGTGCAAGTTTCTGTAATAAAACCTTGGATTTGATCCATGTTGATATTTGGGGACCATTCTCGATTTCCTCTGTTTAAGGGTATAAATATTTTTTGACCATTGTTGATGACTACTCTATATATACTTGGATATTTCTCATGAACACTAAATCTAAAGCAAGAATGCATCTCAGGAATTTTTTCACTTTGGTTAAAACTCAGTTTTCCACTGCTGTTAAATCTTTACAAACTGATAATGGCATAGAATTTTCCATGCCTAACTTTTATGCATCTAAAGGTATTTTGCATCAACCGTCTTGTGTTGAGACTCCTCAACAAAATGGTTTAGTCAAAAGAAAACATCAGCATATTTTGAATGTAGCTCGTGCATTATTATTTCAATCTAATATCCCCATTGTTATTGGTCATTCACTATTTTACATGCTACTTACATTATCAATCGGCTCCCATCCCCTACAATCCAAAATTTTACTCCTTTTGAGTGATTGTATAATGTTTCTCCTTCCTATTCTAATTTCAAAGTATTTGGTTCATTGTGTTTTGCCTCAACATTAGCTTTTGCAAGTTCTAAATTTGATCCTCGATCAAGGAAGTGTGTGTTTTTGGGTATTCCTATTGGCTCAAAGGCTTATACATTACTAGACTTGCATACAAATCAGATTTTCCTTTCTCGAGATGTGGTTTTTCATGAACTTGTTTTTCCTTTCAAAGATGACAAGATTACTTCCACTTCTCCCTCTGTTGAACTTGCTGTTCAGTCTTTTCCTCCCTATCTTGATGACCTTTTGCCTACCACTAGCCCTGCTGCCTCCTCCTCTGTTCAGCCCCACTGATTTGCCTCCTCCTCCTCCTCGGCATTCTGCTAGGCCTTATTACCCACCATCATATCTGCAACAATACCATTGTGCCCTCACATCTACTGTTGTTCCATCATGTAGGGAGGGTTCTCTCACTCCTAGGTACCCTTTATCTTCAATTTTATCTTATTCATCTCTCACTCCTTCATATAAATTTTTTTTTTTGCTATTTCTTCTACTTCTGATCCAAAAACATACCACCAAGCTGTTAAACACCAGATCTGGAAGGATGCTATGGCTGTAGAAATTAATGCATTTGAAAAGAATCATACTTAGACCTTGACTTCTTTACCTCATGGCAAGAAAATCATTGGTTGCAAATGGGTTTTCAGGACCAAATATAAAGCTAATGGTGACATAGAGCAACATAAGGCAAGATTGGTTGCAAAGGGTTATACCCAAACCGAGGGAATTGATTATTTTGACACTTTTTCCCCTCTTGCTAAAATGACTACACTCCGTTTGCTTCTTTCTATTGCAGCGGCCAAGAATTGGCATTTGCATCAATTAGATATCAACAATGCTTCCTTACATGGTGACTTAAACGAAGAGGTTTATATGAATCTTCCATAAGGTTTTACTCCTTCTATGCCTAATATGGTGTGTAAATTGCAGAAATCTTTATATGCCCTTAAACAGGCTAATCGCCAATGGTACTCCAAATTATCTACAGCTTTGTTGTCTTTTGGTTACTGTCAATCCGCTTTTGATCATTCCTTATTTTTCAAAGCTGATTCTGATTCTTTTACTGTCATTCTTGTCTATGTGGATGATGTTGTTTTAGCTGGTAATAACATTACTGAGATCAATTCTGTCAAACAGAAACTTCACAAAGCTTTTACCATTAAAGATCTTGGAGAACTTCGATATTTCCTTGGCCTTGAGTTTGCTCGGTCTAAGGACGGTATTTTTCTTTCTAAACGCAAATTTGCCTTAGAATTACTTGAAGATGCAGGGTACTTAGCTTGTCGTCCTACTGATTGCCCTATGGACCCCCATTTGAAGCTTTCAAAGGATAAAAGTACTCCTCTTGCTGATCCTTTAGCTTATCGGAAGTTAATTGGTTGTCTCCAGTACTTAACAACCACAAGGCCAGATTTAAGCTTTGCAACACAGCAGTTGAGTCAGTACATGTCTGCTCCAACACATTTGCATTTGCAGGCCGCTCATCGTGTATTACAATATCTCAAATCCTCTCCCGGTGCTGGTATTTTCTTTTCCTCTACTTCTAATTTGAGGTTGAGGTGTTTTAGTGATTCGGATTGGGCTAGTTGTGTTGACACTCGTCGCTGTCACTGGCTTTGCTATATTTCTAGGTTCTTCTTTGATTTCTTGGAAAGCCAAGAAACAAGCTACTGCCTCCAAATCCTCTTCTGAGGCAGAGTACCGAGCTCTTGCATCCACTACTTGTGAAGTTCAATGGCTTGTTTATCTTCTCAATGATTTTCATGTTTCTCACATCAATCCAGCACTACTATATTGTGACAACCAACCTGCCATTCACATTGCCGCCAACCCCACTTTCCATGAGAGAACAAAGCACATAGAACTCGATTGTCATATTGTCTGTGAGAAGCTTCAGTCCAAACTCATTCATCTTCTTCCTGTTTGAAGCTCAAATCAGTTGCCTAATGTCTTCACTAAACCTTTACATCCCAAATGTTTTCATGAGCTGATATCCAAGCTGGGCATGACTAATATCCATGCTCCAGCTTGTGGGGGGTGACAACTGTATTATAACATATTTTGTTATTCTTCTTATTTTTGTTATGTATTCAGTTATATATTAGTTAGCTATAGTTTGTTATAGATTTGTATAGTGTTTAACTTGTATAAATATGTATATTCATGAATAATACATATCACACTTTTTCCCAATTATTTCTGGTCACAAGTGGCCGGCTTATGCATATATATGCATGCATCGAAAAGACACGAGTTATTTTGGATTCATACGTATATTTGATTAATGTTATAGCTCGATCTTCATTTCTCTTTTTACACATTTCATATGGCCAATTAAAAGGAATTGATTTGTCCCCCAACTCCTTCATAATTACGTCTTTTTTATCAAATCATTACAATCAACTTTTTGCTGCATAAATGACATTTTTTTTTTGTTATATAGTATAAATTTATCTGTATAGTGACAAAAAGTGATAGAGAACTAGTACTTGAATTACGGGGGAGAAGAGAATCTGATCATTATATTCTTGCAAGAGACAAAGGGACTTCATATATATAATAAACACAATAAAAAGCAAGGCTAAACAATTTCGTTGTTACCAGGTCAAAAAAAAAAAAAACAATTTCGTTGTTATATTTAAACACACACACACAGTATCCCAAACAAAAAGAGAAGTAGTGGTATCCTTCTGCATCCCCTTTTTTTTTTTAATTTCAAAAAAAGTATGATACTCAATACCCTATCAGTCTTCCAATGACTCAGACAAACAGTGAGTGGCTGCTATATATCCCATAGCTCAAGGCAAAGCATTGTACTAAAAGCTGAACATCCGACAGCTACCCAATCACTAGGATCTCACTTTAAAAATGGTAGAAAGGTTCTTATGTATCGAGCTATATTCGAATTTCTCTTGAAAAAAAAAAAGATGCTCATTGTTAGCATCAGATTGACCTCCGTGTCTACACACAATATTCCTTTGGCTGCATGAAGAAAAGTCCAAGATGGGAAAGCTTCGCATGTATATTATATTGAAGCAGAAAATTAGCCGGCCCTACACTCTTAATTTAAGATGAATTAATTAGGAGATCATATACAAGTTTACAAGCATGAACTCTCTCCACGAAGAACGGTGGGAACAAAATCAAAGAATAAGAAGAATAAATGTCATGCAATTTCTTTTGCATACCATCAGCTATATTCTTTATTAGCTTTTTGATATTAAAGTCATGATCATCAGTTCGCCTCCTTGTTCCTCTTTCACTCCAATGGATAACTTTTCATGCACTGAAGATTTTATGTTCTTTTTTAATTTTCTGTACACATATGCAAGTTGTTCTCAACAATTTCCTCAGTGGAAATATTATTCAAGTGCCTGTAACTATAGGCTCCTTTATTTCCTCTCAAATTTTAATGATCCCCCCATACTAAACAAGATGCATATGTATATTTATGTTGTTAAAGGAATAAAGAGGAACAAAAGTAAGCATGGGCTTAATCACATTAATCACAAGAAACATTACAGTACCTACACACTGCGCGCCATGTTTTCGATCTTCGTCTTCAAACATTTACCTAGTTGGAGGGCTACCACTAGCCAGTCTTTCATGGGAATCACGTGGCTATTAATTAATACCGCAAGCACCAAATGGGAAGCAGGATGACATGTAACAACGTCATAGCTTAAAGAGGGAAAATTAGTGGTTTCGATTCTTAATATAAGAGTTAGTTGAGGGTTGAATTTATTCTTAAATATACAATCTTAATCTACTTTATTCCCATATTTTAAAATTATCCCTATTGATTTGATTGAACGTATTAATAGAGTTTGCATCAAAAGATAATTTCAATGCAAATGAGTAATTTAGAAACCCACACATATTTTTAACAAATAATTAATTTTCTTGTTAATCATATTTCCTAAAAAAATTACCCCAATTTAAAGGGACTGGAGAAAGTACATTGTATGAGTTCTTCAATATATTTTACGTTTGATCCTCTTTACATATAAAATATCTTACGACCATTCGTTGCAACATCTCTCAATGATAAGATACCTTAATCCTCCCCAGGAGATTTGAACTGTATTTTTTATCACACTCCTACGTTTTCACGACGAAAGGCTGCCTGTTTTATATCTTCAAGACACATAAGATAGTGTCCTATTTAAATTCAAGAGATTAGCTCTGACAAATTAGTCGGGCCTAATTAGTTTAGTTCAACCTTTTTAACATCCTCGATACATGTTATGTTTGTTCCTTTCTCGTCAAACCCATGCTTATTCATAAAATTTTACTCACTTTACAAAGGGGGAAAAGCATGTTGCATGGCGAAAACTGAAACTTTGGCCTACATAAACTTGGGAGTGATCGCATGAAGGCTGTTAATTACAACCAAAAACTATTATTAAAGCTAACACTACGAATTCAACCTGGTAAAGCTATTTGCTATTCTATTCAGTATTCACTGAGGCAAGAGATTGTCCTCGCAGTGCTGATTGTGATAGTCGTATCGTATGTCCAGAAAATGCTCCACTAACTACTAGATCTAATTACCAGCCATAGATAGGATTTTCTAACTGAGGGGGCAAGAGATGAAGGTCTTTACAGTGCTGCTTGTCATAGTCACGTGTGCCAGGTATTGCTCCAGTACATAGCCTCAGGAATTCATTACCAGTGAGGCAATAGTGAGCAAAAGCCAGGCCTCCATCTACTACTTCCGACAGATTAGGCATTGATACAGACCTTGCAACAGCCTTTCCACCATCCTTTTCTCCTTTCAACATTTTGTCAAGCTCAGAATATTCCATGAATCTTTGGGTAGCAGCTTCCCATGAAAGTTGATATCTTTGCTCAGGGGTAAGAGGATGGGGCTCATTGGCTAAAGCTTCTTTTACTTTTGCTACAAAGTCTTCAGATGTCTTGTACGTCAAACAATTCGGGAATGACATAAAGAACTGGTTTGACGGATGATCAGCACACACTACAAATTTTCCCATGGCAAGCGCCTCAGCTGTAGCTGTGCAGAGCACGTCACTAATACTAGGATTTATAAAGACTTTGTACCTTCAAGAAAGGAGGAAAATAGAGTCAAAAGGATAGCCAAATTAAGTGAAAAACAAAATCATTACTAGTATCTGGTTTATTTAAACAGTGTTAGGTGGAAGTCCAAGCATGAAGGCATGGAATGAAGATATAAACAGTTTCAACATTACACTCTCCATAACATGTAGTGTACTCTATTGCAAGGGGTTATTTCCGGTGAGTATTTTCTAACATTTAAAAAAAAAAAAACTCATTTCAATTTATCCTTACCCATGGAGAGAATCATCTGCATGGTCTCTTCCTTTCTGAAAGTTGAGATTCAAATCCAATCTTCTAGCTGCACTCTGAACTTCATGAGCGTCCTCGCCATTTCCAAATACATCCAACTTGAAGCCATCAAGGTCGCTCTTATGCTTTGCTAATAAATCTATTAATTCCTTATGTCCCTTCGCCCATACCATCTTTCCCAAGAAATATGCTCCTTTTGTAAAGACTTTCTGCCCAACCTCCCTCTCTGCAGCAAACTTCTCCCCAATTTTCAGAAACTTGGGATTCACACCATGAACATTACAAATTTCAGACTTGGGTAAATCCTGAGTGGCAGCTGAAAGACGAAGAACCTGGATAAAGATGTACAACTTAGGTCCTTCTATCTCGTTAAGTTCTCCAATAACAATCTAACTCCAGTGTGCATTGATAAGGGGGAAAAAAAGAAGAAGATAAAACTACGTCTATTTTTTAATTATCACAAGTGCTAGCTCACATACTCGTAATAAAATCATACCTTGTGGCAGTACGCTCTTGTCACCCAGTTGTTTATGTGTTTCACAAAGAATGCTTGGAGGGCCCCATTTCTCTCTCTCTTGATGTATTCCAAGTAATTTGTGTGGACAATACCAACAACATGGTTGAATTTGTCTGTCCAACGCCTACCATGATGGTACCAATTCAAATGTTCAGGTTCTTCCAGTATAGCAATGTCAGCTTCCTTAGATGGTATGAACTGAGAAGTATCTCCAGCAGGTATAACACTACGTCTTTCTTTCGAAAACTAAACACAAGAAGGACAAAAGAATTACCTCAGAATTGACTCTTACTTAATTCGACACGAGGTAACATATTGCTAACTTCATAAAGGAATTACCTTCCCAGGATAAAAGGAAACTTTAAAGTCTGGCTTGAAACCAATCCTTTCCTCAAGCCAATTCCGTATATAAACTTCCTGCTCTTCTGGTGAACTAAAAGTGAGATTGCCAGGATAAACTAGTTCCTGATCTGACTTACAAAGCCATGGAACCAGTAAAGTAACTTTTTGCTTTGCAGATTGTGATAGATATGCTGCTCGAAATAGTGGATTCACAGCTGTTCCTGTCATCCAAGGAAGACTAGCAGTTGTAACTATCGCAATGTGTCTTTCAGTGCTTGACGGGTCATGCTTTGCATGTTCTGTCCAGAGCCCACCATCATATCGATGCCCTGTGCTCTGAAGGACACTTGCTATTCGCAAATCCAATTCATCATTTATATTTCCATTCCCATGAGCGGAAGTTTCTTCCCCTGATAGGGACTGCAGAAAAAGCTGGTTTTTTCGTTTGCTGTACAAGCTTTCCACTATCTTCTCACATACCTCTGCAATCACATTTTAAAGAAATATCAAAATTCACAAAAGGATAAAGTGAACTCTATATTACATGAAAGAAACAGGGGACGGCTGACCAATACATTCTAAAGGAATACAACTTTCACTGAACATATATACAGCTGGATAAAACATGACAAATAATTCTCAGGTAAATTCTGTACCTTTTCTGACTCCGAGTTGATCCAAAAATGGCTCAGATTGCCTAACAAAACTGGCCAAAAGTTCAGGCACATCCAATGGTGGCACTTCCTGCAACAAATGTTAAAGGGAAAAATATTAAACACGGTACTTGATCCAAAGCATGGGCTCAGGTGCAGAAATGCAAGAATCAATTTACAGGAAAGCTAATGAAGCATGCAGAATTATGTTTCACCACGATGTATCCCTCATTTCCTCTTCATATTTTTGATCAAAAGACTCACAATACACAATGGTCTAACTTACGAAAGTTAGAGCCTCCCACTCACATAAACTTTTGTTTCTTTACACTGATGAGGTGGACAATATGTAGCAAGTAAGTTTACAAAACCAAGGGTAACTGAAGAAATCTGACACAAACCTTTGTATCTTGATGCTCTATGCACATTGATTTCTGCAAGAAATGAAGATAA
The DNA here is from genome assembly GCA_963210345.1 of Inga oerstediana. NCBI lineage: Eukaryota > Viridiplantae > Streptophyta > Magnoliopsida > Fabales > Fabaceae > Inga > Inga oerstediana. Next base: position 11,610,822 of record OY723401.1, read on the forward strand.
CATATCTCAGAATATATGCATTTATAAAATTGATGCTCAAATGTGAGATGTGCATATAGTCACTTTAAAAAAATAACAACTAAGTATGAAGATTTGATAAAAGTCGCCACATACAAGCTTAACACCTAATTCCTTAATAGAATGCTACCACTGAGTCAACACACAAAAAACAGCAATCATATCATTGGTTGCAACTTAAATTGGGAATAATTTATAACCCCACCATTGAAAACGATGTCAGAGCAGAATGCTATTAGCCACTTGAGGTGAAAATCGAGAAAGAGCAAAGCTGAGAGGCAAGAACACCATGCTCAATCAAGTGGATATGTACTTCCAGTTAGCTTCATTAAGGCTTGTTTCAAGCATACCCGTCCATCCTAACAACCCAATAATCTGGTCTTCAGACAGAATCCCCCCCCCCCCAAAAAAAAACAAGAACAACAGTCCCCTGGATACGATATACAACTTCATGCAAATACGTAGCTATAGAGTATACTCAACACATGTCAAGTTATGAGAATGGAAGGCTAAAAAACTAGTTCGCGAAACCAGAAAGCCTTATTTTACCCGAAAGGTGGCACTTGCAAAGATAGAATCAGCTGTCATATCTTTAACAAGAAAGCAACTAATATGCAATTCAAGCTCAAAGTACGCATAGAAACACTGAACCATTTGCCTTTACCATGAAACTGCACAATCTAAACCATGTTATAGCCTTATAGCGGGGGAATAATGAATTAGAAAGCAAGAAGAAACATACCAAGCCCGATTTTAGTTTCTCCACAAATTCGCCATTCTTGAATCCATCAAAAATCTCTACAGATGACCTCCGTTTCTCAAACTCTTTTAACGTTGTCTTTAAGGCACGAATTGGCTCCCAATCCCTAGCGGACTGCCCTTCCCCATCCGCTTCACCCTCTCGTTTCCACTCCCCCCAGAACTCCTTAAAGTTCAATCTCCTAGTTCTCTTACCCCTATCAAAATCGAGAATTTCAACCCCATCCTCAACCTCGGATACAATTGCATTCTTTATCGCAGACAAATCGATCCCAATCCTTGACCTGGGCCGCCACTTCTCGAGAACCTTCTTACTGAAATCGGGCGACGAATAGGCCCGTCGAATTTCAGACAGCTTGGGCTGCAGCTTCTTCACAAAATCAATCTCGGTCTGCGGGGAAGCCCGTATGGCCGGAACGTAAAACGGGGAAGTCGAATTGAAGAAGTTTTCCAGCTCGCGGTCGAAAGAGGTAGCAAGGTTCTTGAAGGAGTTGGCTCGGTCTCGCATCAATCGGAGATCGGCGTCTGCAGAGTCCCGAACCTCCCGCCAGCCCTTGGAAATTAAGGAAAACGCGTTGGAAGACGGGGAAGTTTGGCTCGAGGTGGCCATGGAGGGCGGGACCTGAACAAGGAAGCAAGCAACCAAGCAAAGAAAGAGCTTTTCGCGGTTCGTGTAGAATTGAGAATTCAGAAGACTTGAATAAGAGTAATTGCTGGGAACGCGAGCACCGCTTGCTATATGAAGAACAAAAAGAAGTGGAAGAAACGAGAAAGGACCATCAACGGTTTAGAATTAGCTGGGTGACGTGGGTGAGAATCACTTGAGGTGCTGATATGGTGGCGTTCTATTGGAGGATGTAGTTTGGCGCTCAAGGGTATTTATATCCTTCTTAGGAGAATATGCTTCTTTTTTGGGCGTAATTGGATGCGGAAATAGAGTCGGGCCGGCGTGTCCACGCGTTCGGTCGAAAATAAATACCCGAACTCAAGGTAAATATAACACTTAGTTTAAAATATAATTTATATTATTAAATCTGATATTAAAGACTCAACATAATAATGGAAGTTTTTTGAGCTACTCAAAACCAGGATTGTCTTCATACTTCTTACACTTTTTGGATGAGGCGGCCTTGCTCGTGTTGATTTTCTTTATTTTTTATGTGTGTATTTAGAACAGCGATAAGAATACTTAAAAATAATTTTTGAATCATAATTTACAGTATACGAAATAATTATATGAGAAGAGTTTTATCTCGATTTATGTAAAAAATAACTTATAAATCATATTTTTACCCATTTAAACACTCACAATCATTACAATTCAAAGGGTGCATAGTACTTATGCTTTTGATCAAGTTCTCAATCTACGTGTTACTGCTCTACTTTCTCCTCTAATCCTTTTAAATAGTAACTTGGGTTTCTAGTATTCTCTCCAATTTTATAATGTAAAGGAGTGCAATAATTATGAAACATTTTACTTTTTATTAAAAAAATAGTAAGTTTTTTAGGATTTTTATATTTAATCTTTTCTAGAACCCATGAATAAATTATATGTAGTTTTTAAAAAAAAAATAGCCAGGACAAAAATTCAACTTGAACTTTGATAGTATCTGTTTATAATTTATTTAGGTTGCTCACTATATAACTAGGGCGCCATGGTTGATCGTCTATTCGGGTCAACGCTTTTTCAGTCAGGTGATTAATGAGATTCAGCCTTTGAATCCTTTTAGATTTGACTTAGGCAGTTTTATTTTATATACTATATCTATTATCCAACATACATTATCAAATTTAAAATTCATGAAAAAAAGTATAAGGTTCGTAAATTTCTTCCAGCACATTCCCATAGTCTATTTTTGTTTGTAAATGCAAAGGGCTAATTATGCTAACTAATTTTATTTTTGAGCTATGCTTACAATTATTCTAATTGATATTAATAGCAAACTTCAAAGGGCATGAAGATGAAGGTATAATTCTTAGTGTAGTTTTTGAGAAATACTTATATCTTTCAAGAGCTCTACCTCATTTGTACTCTTAACTAAGTAAAATACAACAACCCATCTTATCTTAATCTCACACGGCAGATGAGTTATATGAAGAAATTCAAATTTTATAATTTAAAAAAACATAAAATTCTTAATTTAAAAAAAAAAACAGAAAACACAATTTCCTCCCATCATCTCTAAAATCATAAAATTTAAATTTCTCTAAATTTCTTATCTACCTTGTAGGATTAAAATAATATGAATTGTTGTATTTTAATTAGTCAAGATATAGATGATGTGACGTTTTTGAAATATATAAGTATTTCTCACAGTTTTTCCCTTCTGGTACAGCTTCACGCGAAAATTGGATCTTCAATACATTTTTATTTTCCCAGAAAAAGTTTGTTATTGGTAAATGTAACACCCCAAATTTTATTCACCAAAAATATATTGTAATTATTTGAATAATTCAATAAAATGGTGAATATTCATGAATTTGGATCTTGTGAATTTTGGAATATTCATATTCATAAGGAAATGGGCAAATTAATTCAAAAATTGAATTAAATTATTAAGTGGATAGCAAAATTATAATTTTGCCAATTTAGCCCAAGATTAATTATTTTCCAATTAATTGGAATTAATTTCAATTAATCAAGGAAAAATACAAGAAAATGCATAAATGGGATTACTCTTGGTAGAATAAATCAAGAATTTGGGGAATTAGGGGGAATTATACATTGGTCAATTATATGAATTATGAAATATAGGAAAAACATTTTTCTTTCTCCTTTACCTTCCCTAAAATTCGTCCCATACATAGAAAAAGAAGGGAAAAGGAAATGGTTCAATTTTAATTAAATTATATGACATAAGTTTTGGAAGGAGATAAGACCCAAGTACACACATGATTACAAGGTATGGCATAAAGCAAGATATCATGATGGAAGGCAAGGTGTTCATGAAAGGTGGAAAGATCTTAACCATTGGCTAGATCAAGGGCTAGGATTAAAGATGAAAGATGACAAGTAATACATATTTTCCCTTCCTCCTTTCATGCCCATTCACGCACAAAGAATAGAGAAAAGAGAGAGAGAGTGAGTTGGGAGTTTTTGGTGATTTAGAGAGCAAAAGGAAGCAAGAGTTAAGGTAAGTTATGATTTCTTAAGGTTTTTTCTTCTAATCTTCCATAGATCTCTTCTCTAATCTCTTCCTTTCCATAAATTTCATGGGTTAGCAAGCAAATCTTGAGCCCAAAGAGAAAGAGAGAGGAGAACTTCTAGAGAAAGGAAAAGAACCCAAGAAAGTAACTTCACAAATCCTAAGATTATGTTAGATGTGGTTGTTGGTGATGATTATGGTTGGATTTGGTTATTTTGTTAAGTTTGTAAATTTGGAAAGTCCTAATCCTAAGGGGTTATGCTGCCCAAATTTCTTTGAATCATGGTTAAGAAGTGTTTAAGTGAGTTGATCAAGGATGAGAAGTGGAAAAGTACAAGTTTTAGAAGCTAAAACACAAAACTCCATTTTTTTCAATTTTTGACCAATATTTCGGCCAGACCAGATCTGGTAGTAGGAGTTGGATTTTCATGAAATAAATGGTTCCATTGGACTCAGTGGGCAAAAATAGGTGGGGTTACAATTGGGCACTTTTTCGATAGAGGCCGAAAAAGCATAATTACGAAAACGCCACTGAAATCACTAAATAGGGGCTGTAAGGGTATTTTCGTAATTTGACCTTGAATTTGGCGATTTCGAGCCCGAAAATGAATTCCTCGAGTGAAAATAAGTCAGAATAGCCTTAGTTAAAATTTTGGGAAAACGTGCCATCGGGCAGAGTTCCCGGGGGCATTTTTGTAAATTTTCACCATAGACTAATATAACCACAATAAACACTATGGAATAGTCTAAAATGATACTTGGATAGGTTATGACCTATTTCTGGTACATTTAATATTTTAGGACCGAGTCGGACGCCGGGACAGCACGCTTTACGAGACACTATTAAATAGGGGATATTAAAGCTTTGAGGTAGGGACATTATCCTTCATACACTATGCCATAAGTTATGTGATTGTGTGGATACCATTGTTTTGTAAATGCACTTTATTAATTAACATGAATTGTCTAGAGAAAGGCTGTTAGTGCCAGTGTGCACTTACACTGGGAGTTGGCAGAAGTCCAACCGGTGTAGATTGTGGGGCTGGGCCCTACTCATGTATACATGACGATGATGTGTTTATATTGTTCATTAATTTGTGCATACCTTGGCGCATGTCATATTTACTTTTCGCATTTTCTATGAACGATATTATGTCTCTACGGAGATTCTTCGGAATCTCACCCTATTTTTAAACAAATACCTCAGCGGGTACCAGTGGGCCAAAGGGGCAAAGACATTGACGTCGGAAAGTGAGCAGCGCGTGTCTCGAGGCGGGGTCAAGAACGTGGGCATAATTAGTCTATTTTGTGATATTTTGGTGAAATTTGTAAATATTAAAACTTCCGCTGTATTTTTCGTTTCCGTCAACGAACAATATCAGAATTGTAAACGAACGACGTTGGGATCGTAAACGAATATTTCTATCAGTATAATTGTACTTTTCTGTATGCCCATTGAATTCCGTCGTTATTACTCTTTGATTATCGAAATGGAAACGGGTGTTGACAGTAAAGGGTGAACAACTTTATCAAGAAAACAATAAAGAGTGACAAAACAAAATAAATCAAATTTAATTGTATCCGATCTCCCTCAGATTGGGAAGTCTTAGCGTAACTTTGGATGAATTTTAATTGGCTTGCAATCGGTTAATGAATCGGGTCATGAAAAACTTTGAGGGGGTGATGGGTCAAAAACGGATAATATTGGGAGTGAGGTATTAGGTTCAGGTCGATGTGGATTGATGTATCAATAAAGATGTTAGGCCCAAATGTTGGTAGAGTATTATGTCCCATGTCAAGGACGTTAGGCCCAAAGGTTGGTGAAGTGTTATGTCTCATATTGACTTGGGAGGAGAATTAAAAACGCCTTATTATGGTCTGGATATCTCCTCTCTTGACGCGTTTTAAAACCATGAAGGATAATGGCACCCCAAAGCGTACAATATCTAGATCATGGCGCTAAGATATTATAATAACATAATTGATTGTTAGAAATTTATTTTTGTTTGATTAAGGAGGGAGCGAATTTAATGTCACCTCTTTTTTCACGAGAAAGTGGATAGAAAAATAACTTATTTGTGTTAATCAAGTAAATAATTATAAGTTTATTAAGTGATTTGTGCTAATCAAGTAAATAATTAAATTTAATTAAATAAAATAAATATGTATTATTTTTTTCAGCATGTCATTACGTATAATGAGAATATGTGAGAGAGCATAAATACAATAATAAACACAGTCAAAAAAGGACAAAGTTAAAAAAAAAATGTTGAGATAAACCTAAAATGAAGATTATACTTTAGGACACACCCATTTACAAGTTTGAAGCTTATAATTAGAGACTTTGTATTGGCAACTTTCCTTTATTTTATTTAAATTGTTTTTTTGCCAACATTTAGGTTGTTTCTTCAAACTTCGAAATATATTTAATAGAATGAAATTATAGATGCCATTTAATGTATAATGGTATAATTTTATAATTATTAATATTCGATGAATATAAGAAGAATACATAATTAATAGCTAATATGTGTCATGAATAATACCTGAACGTCGTTCCCTTGTCCATGGATCTATATTTTGAGTTACGTAGCATGCCCTAATCCCCTTCTATTTATTCTCAGGCCACATCTGACTTGGATAGACACAAACTGGCGGGGAATGACAAATTATTTCTTGCCCCACCTGTCAAAAATATAAAAAACCATCCAAACCCTGGGGCGCAACTTTAATTAAGCACCGTGTAATAATGCGTCCAAACGTGTGATTCATAGGGGGCAGCGAAACGAGCAAGACAAAGCAAGTGCCCCTCGGCGAGCCATGTCATCGGATGCTATGCAAGATATGTGAGTGACCAAGCAACCCTCCCTCTCTCCCTCCATGGCTTGGACGCGTGGTTAGCTGCCGCCGCCGCCGCCGCTCCATTCTCTCTCCGACGAGTACTGCCAATATGAACCCATCATTCTTTGTCCCTTCCTGTCTCAATCTCCACTTCCACAACACGTGTCCCCATCTTCTTCTGTTTTCATTCCAAGCTTCAACCTGAGGTGTGAGCATCTAACAAATACTAAAATTGATTGTCCGTTTTCGAGGGGAAAATGAGTTATAGCATGTTTGGAAAAGCGTTTTGTACAGGAAATAAGCCCTTATTACGCAAGCCGAGAAAAAACTCCTCTCACATACTTACCTCGTATACCGTGAATCACGAATTATAAGCACTTATTGCCCAAAAATAAGCCATTCCAAACACGCACTTAATTATATACAAGGGCCGTCAGACTTTGTTAAAGACTTAATGCTTGAGGTGGGAAAATGGGCTGCCCTTTCACGGGTTCTGCCCCGACTCTCTTTAAAAGGGCCCTATTTTTGAAGTCTGATTCGGCCGACCCAAAGGGCTTCAAGATCTTTTAACAAAAAAATATTTTTCTTATTTTTTAAAGAAATTAACTTAAAATAATAAATTTTTTATTGTTTATTTTGAGACAATTTTTTAAAAGTATTAAATATTTTATCTTTTTTCATAAATAGAATAAATGACCATTTACCTTGAAATAAAATTCTTTATGAGATAGAGACTCTACTTTCTTCTTTTTCAATGTGTATTCTTATTTCTTAGTTTCTCTTTTTAATATAATTTACATAATATTCAGACCTCTTCAAATATAATTAAAAACTTATTCTCTTTGTTTACAACAATTCTTTCAATATTTCATAAGGAAAAATTTCTTTGGAGAAATAGTAAGACCCAAATGAAATATTCTTAAAAATTGAGTAATTTTGTTTTTTAAAAAATCAATTAGAAGGCTTTTAACTAACTATAATGTCATCAATAAACTTCTCTTAACTTTTTAATAAGAATATAATCAATTTTTTCCCTTAGAATGTTAAAATGGCAACATCATATGATTTGAAAAACATTTCCAATTTTAAAAATTGATTTTTTCTAAAACAAAATTCAACTTGTAGTCATTTAACAAAAATTTTTTTTAAAAAAATTGTAGCTTAAACAGACCAGCCCGTGGCCCTACAGAACAGGCCTGTTTAATCCCATGATCTTACAGAGCTAACCCTTTTAGGCTTGATTCTTTCTGTAAATTCTAAATCATAAGCTCGGTCCTTAATGGACTTTGACATAAACGGGCTTACCAATTTCCCGACTCTAGTTAAAGCCCACTATCACTATCACTATCACGGGACTTCAGTTTGACAAGTCTTTGTGAGAGGGGACGGGGAATTGGAAACAATTCAAAAACTTCACAGGGAAGCACTCTGGATTTTACTAAACAAATTAACAAATCTTTGAATTCCCCAGGATACAGTAACCACAAAAGACTCGCTATATATTAGTACAATCAGATAACTTCCACTGTTGGGGAAAAAAGTTTACATGAAGATGAAATGAAATAGAGTTGTGCATTAGAGTCAGCCGATAGCGAGCCAAGACAGACACGTAGGGTCACGTCAGCACTCAAATCCTTGCTTCTACCTCAAACAAGCAAAACTGCGTTTATACAGCCATCATTTTCTGGGTTATTTGTCACCTGGGCATATTTACCTGCATTGTCACAAATACAACCAGCACATTAATTTTAGTAAAATTACCAGCGAGTGGTAAAACGACATATACACAATACTGATAATCATACCCCATACAACTTTCCCAGCAGGGGTGACCAGACCAAGTTCACTGACGTTCACCTAAAATTCAAATTAACCAATAAAATGAGAAAGACTGTCATTCTCAGTTTCCCACAACCCTTAATTCCATTGCCCAACAGAAGCAGGTCATTAAACAGAATTACAAGTGGGGACGTCATGAGACAGCTTAATCCCATAGGGACTCTGTTAGATTGAAAAGAAACCTCCAAGTAGATCAGGAGATTTACCTCAATGATAGTTCCCTTGGTCATGACACCAAGGGAGGTGTACATAGGACCGTTTGGATTTTTCTTGACTCCAATTATCTCTAGATTGAAGGTGCATTTCAGTTCTGGATGAGTCACGTGAGCTTTAGTAAACCGCAATCCCGAAGGACGAATGAAACGCTCATATTTTGGAGGTTTTCTGGTAAAACCAGGCCCAACAAATGTAGCTTTTGTAACCATCCTCTTCCATTGCTTAGCTGAAAAAGGATAGGTTATAATTTATCATGTGCATTTCTAGCACTTGAGTAAGTCGTTACATATCCAGTCTAATATAAGCACATGACACGACTGCGTTTCTTGAAAACGACCAGAGATCAATGACGTAGTCTATATTCAGAAGCAACAGAACCCTTGAAAGATCAAGAAACCCAAGTTTGAGAATTAACATATCATATTAGCCACAGCTTCAGTGATCAGTCTAAAAGAAAAATAAATTACCCACAGCCAAATGAAAGAACTTCATATAACTTCTTCATATTTACCCCCCAAAAATTATAACTTCATACCATTTTTAACTGATAGTCTGATACCATGTGTTTCAAAGTTAGAAATTTATACCAATTATTATCAACACACACAACTACATCATAAAGAGCCCAGCAAGGCATATATGACTTACTCTTTCTTTTGCCAGACCTGACCACTTTGAACATCTCATCTTCAGCTACTGGACGCACCTAAACGAAAAAAAGAAACATGTAATTAGTTATTAGTTGCAATTAAGGCCCCCAATCCCAACACACACTCAAACAAGTTACAAAACACATGGGCTTAGAAGCAAATTAAAATGCAACCGTTTTACATTTTGGGACAGAAGATTGAGTTCAATCTTACCTTAGGTAAAGGAACATCCCATTTCCCAGCCTTTTCCTTCCTTTTTTGCTTAATGGTGTTGCTAAGAACCTAAAGTTATTATTAAAAAAGAGTTAGTTCACTTAAAATGAAATCAGAGGAATTAAATCAATCTTTTCAACAGAGGAAGTAGCAAGTGAGACAAACTTTTGCTCTGGTTGTATTCTCACGATCAAGAAGATATGCAGGAACAGCTCCATCATGAACATCATCATCAACCTTGCGCCTGGATGTTGACTCTTCATGCATGGCCAAACTGTAGATCGGTGATGGTGAATTTATCTCTTAGAAATTTGAAAATATAGGAGGAAATGGTGAAGTAGAACTATACTAACAGTCTAAAATTAACTAATTCTGAAACAATCACAGCATGCAAGAACTAAACAAATACATCAACCACAACTTATTCTAGTATCCACACACCACACAAATAGCATATCATCAATGAAAAGGCTACAAGACCCATCTCTGATAAGCTATGACCTATAACCTATAACAAAGCATGAATTTTCAAATATCATACAGGTCATATTCAAATGTTTATAATCAAGTTTCAAATTACTTACGAAATTGGGGTGTTTGCATACTAAACCGCCATACTCTTTCCTTTACTATTTCTTCCAAATACTAAACCCTAAAAGAACCCAAGAGAATTCTAAAAATACAAGTCACAGTGAAGGAGGGGTTTGGGGTGGGAGAAGCGAAAGACAGCATATCAAGCCAAGAAATAACACTATAACTAAAAGAATAAAGTTGTGAGCATAAAGACGCGTTTGTTAGATCAATGCAAATGATAAACAAAATTAAATGTTGACCAACACATTATTTCAATCAATTCGGCATTTTATATTTGAAACTAATCTGAAAAGACAAGATTTAAGAGTGAAATCTGAATCAACTCGAAGTAATAACTCACGTCTTCTTCATCTGAGCCTTTTCGGCATAATTTTTCTTAGCAATCATCTTGCCCTTGATGCCCAGAGCCTGTTCCAATCGAATTAACAGAAGGAAGTAAGAATAATGGAGATACAACTAAAACTGGTAAAACAGATAGTAATTGAAATCTTAACGGAAAAGAATGCAACCTTCTGAGCGATGGCAGAGCGCTTATGAACCTCACGAGCCTCTTTCTTGCGCTTGCGCTCGAAGTGGTCGAGGCGATAGCCATGACGCTTTCTATGAAGATCGATGTAATCCCCTTGCGGCTATAATACAAAGAAAAGAAAGAACAGAACAAGAAAAATAGAATCAGTGCACGCATGAGTTTCAAACCATTAAAGGCGGCAGGATGAAGCTGGAGAGCAAACCATGGTGAAGGCGGCGAACTCCTCTGTTCAGAGTTCAGAAGTCAGAACGAGCCGAGAGACGGAAATCGTGCTTTGGAGCTTGGTTTTAAACCCCTGATTTTTTTTTGGTGGGGTTGATTTTCTTTGGGGTTTTTTTTTTTGCCATCGATTTTCTTTGGGTTTTAATGTAAACCGGAAGAGTACCGGTGATAGTAGGCTTTTTTGAAAAATAGGAGCCCAATAATGATTGGGCTAATATATTTATATTTTACAATGTGAAAATAGAGAAGCGTTTCCACCCGACTTTTGAAAAATTAAAAAGGTTAAGGTACAAATTTACCAACAAAGTTTTATCTGAAGAGCGTTCATCATAAATATCTTTTTTAAAAAAAAAATATCAATGAACAACTAAAAAGGGGCATCCACAACAATTTCTGTTAAATCAGTACTAACGCTGTTAGAAGTTTTCTTCTTTTATAATTTAACATCGTTAGTATGGATTTAATAGAAATTGTGGTGGATGCCCCTTTTTAATTGCTCATTAGTATTTTTGCTCCTTTTAAAAGATATTTGTGGTGAACGCTCATCGGATAAAACTTCGTTGATAAATTTACACCTTAACCCAAATTAAAATAAAGGACTTAGTAAAAAAAAAATGTTTATTGAGAAGGACCATAAAAATTATAATTATTTAAAAAGAATAAATATTATAATATAAATTTAAAATTATTAAATTATCCGTAATCAAACCTCCTATACTATCTCTTGTATTCATAATTAAAAAAATAACTAAAATTAAAAGTAAAAGTGCCCATCATTCACATGTAATATTATTGTATCTTTTTTTTTTTCAGTAGGTATCATACTCATGTAAAATCAATATATTTTTCAATTAACTACGGTCCAAACTCATTTTTTCTCTAATTCTTATTCTTCAACAAGTTTCGTATTCACATAATCAATAGATCATTTAGTGCCCATTTAGTTCACAGAGTCGGAGGTAATGTAATGAAATGTAATGGAGTGGAATGTAATGATAATTACATAAATTTTTTTAGTTTGCCGTTAGGGAAAGATGATGTATATGCATAAAAACATTTGGTTGGATTACATAAAATATGAGAATATATGTAAATAATATAGTAAGAGACAAAATTACCCCTATCTACACATATATGTATAATGTACTCATTGGATTCAAGGTAATTTTTTCCCCAATTTGTGCAGTGTATGCGTTGAATTCATAATAATTTTTTAATATTTAATGGTGGAAATATTATGAAGGGGTTTATGGTAATTTTTTAATATTTAATTGTGGGAATATTATTTAATGGGATATTTTAATATTTTTAATGATGGAATATAATTTTTTATTTTTTAGTGGGGAATATTTTTATTTTTATATAATTAATTAATTTTTTAAAATATTTCATAGTGGTAGTTATTTAATATTTAACAACATTTTTGGGTGGGCACTTTGGTGAAATTAAAAATTATAATGGCATTAGTGTCATTTCAATTTGATTACAGGATGCCTGTATTCCCATTCATCAGTCCTGGCAATGTAATCCTGATTACATCAAATAATGTAATCATCTTTACATTACATTAGACCAACCAAACGTTGTAATCAGTCATTTACATTAGGATTACATATAATTCTCTCCCATGGAATCAAACCAAAAGGGCCATTAATTAACGAGTGTATCATTAAGTTGCATGATTTATATTATCAAGTATCAACATTAAAATCAATTAAGCTTTTTTTATAAAAATAAAAACTAAACTCATTTCATTTTTTAGGATATAATAGATTATTTAGAATTTTGTATTGATTTTAAAAATAAAGTGTAAGAGAGAATGTAAGAAGGAATAGAAAAGATTTCCTTTGGGGTAGTCTAGTCTTTTTAATTTTATATTTTTGTATTTGATCATTTAAGATAATTACAATTTTTATGGTCATTTTCAATAAATATTTTTTCCTCCATGCCCTTCATTCTAATTTTCCTTGGTTTTTATTACCAAAATGGTTGGATCTAACGGAAGGAATTAGTCCTTTACAACGTGACAAACTAAGGTTCGAATCCTCGCTAAGAGAGATGTTCGCATTTAGTATCCGACAATACCTCGAATAAGATTACCACCAATAGAATGATACTTATACCTAGCAAAAAAAACTTATTTTTTTATTTATATATGTTATTTTATATATTTTAGTTACGTGATATTATTATTTTATATTTATTAAATTATTTGAAAGATTTAAATCAATTTACTTTTAATAAGAGGATACCTTTACTTAGAAAAAAAAACTTATTTTTTATTTATATATTTTAGTTTTGTGATATTATTATTATTTATTTATTATTTGAAAGATTTAAATTAATGTATTAATGCAATGACATAATATATGAATTTCTCGGACTATTAAAGATAATTTTGTCATGTAAAATTCCAACCCCACTAGAGGGGGAGGGTTCATCTAATCCCAGCAATGTGCTATTGTCCACACACCAAACGTGAAATACGGCTCATTCTTTGCTCGAGCGTTGTATTTGGATTAATTTCTAAAAAATATTTTTTACAAAAAATGTGAAAAAATGATTTTAAAGAATATATCTAAAATCATGGTTTTAAGGTTAAAATCATTGTCTGATAAAATATTACCGAAACACTTGAACAAAAGCTAGAAGCACTGATTTTTCTAAAATTGTGGTTTTATTGTAAGCTAGCCAAACACTTTATTTTTCTCTAAAATCTAATTTTTGTCATAAAACCATGGTTTGGGGTGAAGAACCATGATTTTCCTAGAAGCTATTTTTTTCACCCTTTTCCTTAAGCCAAAACAAAATTTCTCTCATATACTTATCTCGTACATCATAAAAGTTATTCTCTAAAAACTAATTCAATGTGTTTGGATTAGCTTTTGGAGAATAATTTCCGAAAAAAAAAGTGAAAAAAGTGATTCCAGATAATAGACTTTGGAGAATGGCTTATGTAAAAGTTAAAAAAAAAAACCTTATGAAAAACCATGGTTTTCAATCCCTAAACCATTGTTTTCAATCAAAATCATGCTTCTATAGAATTTGATCTTGTTTGGGTAACTTAATCCAAACCATGGTTTTGGAAAAAAAAATGTTTCTGTCCTTTTTTTTTTCAAATGGTTGAGTAATTTTTTTCCAAATCATGGTTTTAACTCCGAAAGCGCTTTTTTTTATTGTTATTTAAACACACACTCAAACATGCAAAAAATATATTCTCTGAAATAACTTTTTTTCATTTTTTCTTCAGAAGTTATTTTCTAAAGGTTAACCAAACACATCCTTAGATAATAGCTTTTGAAAAGCTAAGTGCTCGTTTGGAATAGCTTATTTTTAGGTAATAAGTGATTATAAATCGTGATTCACGATATATGAGATAAGTATGTGAGAGGAGCTTTATTTTGACTTGCGTAATAAGTACTTATATTCAAAAAAATAAATATTCTCAAACACACATTAAAAAAATAGTTTTTGAAAAACCATGATTTTCAACTCCCAAACTATGATTTTCTTATCACACCATGGTTCTATAAAATTTAAGAGTGTTTGGGTAATTTATACCAAACCATAATTTTAAAAGTTAAAATCTATTTTAAATTTTGTTATCTTGTCTGACAACCTCACTTTTAAAATCAAACACGCATGTCGCACCCTGCAGGGGCGCAACTCGTCATGTTTTTTGGGGGATTGATTTTCTTCGGGTTTTATATGTAAACTAACACTGGGCTTTTTTGAAACATATAAAGATTGGGCTAACATTTTGCAGTATGAACATTGTACCTGAGCGTGATGGTCCCAAATCCTAATTTGCCCCAAATTGATATCAGAACAAGACTTAAAAAATGGATGTGGGGAGGTTATGTAATTGTTTTAGGGCCGCTTGCACTATTAATAGGCAGTGCCAGTTTTGATTGGAAGAGGGCTTATTCAACGCCTACGTTGTGAGTAGCTAAATCATACTGGCCATATGAGAGAGAGGGTTGTATCTTATAGAGCAAAATACTTGTATAATCAAATATGAAAACTACGTGAATATTTTTTGTTTTTTGTTTTTGGGATTAGAAGAAGATGTGGCGTCCGCATTCCAGGCTCATCAGAGTGATGAGAAAAAAATTTTTTTAATCACCAAAACGACGTATTTTAACTTAAAAGAGAGATCTAACCTGTTGATATAGAAATAATCAGGGCCATCCGTGTGTCACCTCTCTCTTCTCGTCCTAAAATAATTTTTATTGTGTTTAACTCATTAAAACATTTTTTCAGTTGTATCCAGTGTGTTAGCAGACTGATTACAATTTTAGCCTTAATATATTTTTTCAACTCCAAAAACTACTTTAAAATATTTTTTTATTCTTTTAACCCTTTAAAATATTTTTTCAGTTGTACCTAGTATTTTAGGAGACTGACTACAATTTTACTGTTAATGTATTTTTCTTAGTAGTAACAAACACCAAAAACTTAGGATACTAATTTATTAATTTTCACCCTCTCTAAAATATTTTTCAGTAGCATATGATATTTTAAAGTAATTTCTGGAGCTAGAAAAATACATTGAGGGTAAAATTGCAATCAGTTTTCTAATACACTGGGTACAACTGAAAAAATATTTTAAGGGGTTAAAAGCACTACAAATTATTTTAGGATATTGTATGTTAATTAAAAAATATTTTAAGATACTAGATAGATTCATAAATAGGTGACACACAGATGACTCTGATTATTTCTATATCAACTACTCACATCTCTCTTTTAAGCCAGGTTATTGAACCCGGACCGGACCGACCGGTCGGGTCCGAAAACATACGAACCGGCCGGTAAACCGGTCCGGTACGGGTTCATATTTTAAAAAAACTAAAATTAAAATTTTTCCTTTAGAATTTCATACTATAAATTTAAAATTTTCAATTTCTCACCGGTTTGGTCCCGGTTTAGCTTCGGTTTGACTCCAATCTGACCCACTGATCTTTAACCCAGTACCTCAATCGATTCAATACCTGATCCAAATTTTAATACCTTACTTTGTGAAACTACCTCGTTTTGGCGATGATAAGAATTTTTTTCCTCATGACTCTAAGGAGCCTAGAATGCATACGCAAAAATGTGTGGGTTGGAGATATTTGTAGTGGATGGGGTAAGTAGAAGAATTATGGGAAAGGAAAGGGAAGAGAAGGAAAAAGTGCAAAAATCTATAAGGTACTGTAGCGTTGTACTTATGCTGGTAACGATGATAGCGTGCCAGCCTAGCTGTGCCTGCTGAAAATTGGGACGAAAGCCTAGTGGCACCAAGTCACCAATCATCCATATTTATGTATTCAATAATTGCTGATTTGTTGTCCCATTGCTACGTGCCTGTTTCCTCCATCTCCGATCCCTTCTATCATTCTACCCGGGAGGGACCTAATGTTAACCCTCCAGTGTACAAAACACAACCACTTTGTTTTGTCGCTTTGAATAGATCATAAACACATTTAATCTTCACGCCGTACCATTTTTCAAAAGTTTACCAATAATCGGCGCACGTAAATGAGCGCCATTGATGGCAAATGAAATAACATGGCTCTTTCGCATCCTTGGTAATAAAAGTAACCTCCCATTTTCAAAGGCCCTTTTGACTGGGGGAACACAGGCACCGATGAAAACCAAGACTTTCGGCTCCTACATTACATTATACAGCTAGTAAAAACCGTAGAAAAAGTTGGATGCGTATTAGGGACGGTGAGGTAATCTAGATTTTAGGGGAACGTCCCTTTCACGATGGGGCCAAATGGAGATAATAAAATAATCCCCCAACGAACGCGCCGGAGGGTGATTGCATTGTGGTTTCTTTAGGTTTTCTAATTATCACTCGCTTGCTTTTTGGTTATTCGGTTGCATTATAATAGTCAGTGATTCAAACATCACGAAACCATTGCTTAATCACAGACATTAACCAAATCAGAGACTAAACTTGTGTCCTTTCCTTTTTCTCCCATTCATTGCACAGGGAATTCATCTCATGGCCAAGTAGGACTTTGATCCTTCATGCCGCAATCGTGGCTGTTACCCACCATATGCTGATATACATAAATAATGCATATATTCTTAAAAGCTCTTTTCAGAGATTGCAAATCTACCGGATATCTTGTTATATCTTTTAATCCTCCCGAAATTAAAGCGAAAAGATTGATTGCTGATTAAATTAAATAAATAAAAGGCATGAGAGAAAAAGCCAAAAGAAGGACCTGCATCTTTTGACTAATTTAACGCGAAAAACATAGTTTTCTTTTCTTTTCTTTTTTTTTTTGTGGGTGATGATGGATTCATCAGACACTAGAAACAAAAAGCATAGCACAATATATGGGACCCGACTTTGTGTGGGGTACGTGACTCCCTCCAAAACCAGCTTTTGCAACAAAGCATGGCCTTCACTTCCCATACTTTTGAATCATTTCACTGTACACCCTCATGACTGGTCTCTGAGCCATCCCGTCACCTTTTTAATCTTTCCAGTAACATTTAATTAATTATAAAAACCCTTAAATTTTGTGAAAAAATGGACAAATACGCTAATGCCCATGGAATATGGAATAATGGATGGACCTACATGCCCCACAACTTTTTCGTGTGTGTTTGTTGAAGCCTAATGATTGTTTCTGTTCTATACGGAATGTGGATTAATTATACCCTGAAATGAATTACAAAAGTAGTATTGCTAGAATATATTTTTAATTTTAAAATATCGATTGATTTATTTATGAGCCACCTGAAAAATAAAAATTAATAAAAATAAATGACGCAACAATTTATTGTAAGGGCTCGCTTCCTGATGAAAACATCATCTTCTATTCCATTAGAAACAAACATTATTTTCTTTTCAATTTGGAGGTCGAATGTTGTGGATTACACATTACAACTAGAAGCAGGAGTCACTCTCTTCACCAACTTTCTTGTAACCTGCATATTTTTTTTATCCGGTTATTCAAAAATATGGTATTAAAATCCAACCTATTCAACCACCTAGACAAATTAAATGACCCTCTTGATTAATCCGGTCAAAAGTTTTGAACAAGATCGGTTGGATTGGATTTTATGTGTGCTTTTTATATATAGATATTCCTTATACTTCTGGATTAATATTTTTATTTCAATATTATTTTAGTTATGACTAATTTGATTCTGGGATAACCTCCGTTCAAACTATCAACCATTGAACCAATTACTCATCTTGTTTTTTTGATAAGTGCGGTTTTCAGTAGTTTGCTAAACATGTTCATATTTTATAATTATGACTGTACATCAATATAAATAAAAAAAAAAATGATGCCGCCCATGGCTAGTTTTCTCTGGAATATTAATATTATGGTATTGCTGACCCTTTTTGTCAGTAATGATAAAAATTGGATACATACACGCACGGAATTGTAGGTGGCAATGGCCAATTCAGCCTCCGACATAAATATATTCGAATGAAGTTGGAACTCGCCTTGCGATTTCGTTTTCACCCACTCATGCAAACACGTTCCTTTCTGAGTATAAAATTCCCATGATTTTAAAATTTTAATTATTTCGATTATGCGTTCAAACTTTACAATACGTGCCTCGCATTTATTCAGTGCATGTCGCGTTTCCTCACCTTCACTATTACTTGATTAAACAAATTACAAACATATAAACGGAAACAGCTGTATTGCAACTAATGTATATATATAATTGCTTTGCTTCAACTGTGAAAAATGACCGCTTAAAGTTCATATGATATCCCAACATTAAATCTCGCATATGTTCTCTCTAGTCACGGTTCGCGCGAGTGCTTCAAGAACATTAATCCTTTTTTCTTTAATCTGTTGTCGAACAAGAAAATTAATCTTAAATGTTATCCCAACATCACAAGTTCTCTCCATCGTGTACTTTACTTTAGATCGTATCTGATTTTGAGCATATTGCCGTTTCAAGTGGTGAGGTTAGGAATTCTCTATTCACACTTTTACTCGTAAGTAAGAATATATGTGCCAGCTGCCAAAGTATTACTATATGCTTAATTAATTCGCATTTCAGCCGGCATTATTTTTCTTCAAAGTATATAATCTCATTATATTATATGTCAAGCATCTTTACTTTGAACGGCAAGATGTGGAAACGGAGATTTCAATCCAAGAAACTACGGGAAATGCATGTCAAGCCTAGCCAATATGGATCATTATTCATTTCCATAAATGCAGTATTCTCTTATCCTAAATATAATAAATATAGCTAATCAAGTTTATGGGGATTAATTAATGGAATTAGTCATTTATTATAATTGCGTAAAAAATGCATCTCATTTTTTCTAAAATAATCCTCTTTGGATGATGAGGATGTTAGATGTAGGAGACAATGATGGAAAGGCAAAAACAATTGAGCCAACAAATGGTGATCCAATTATTAAAGAGTTGGTTATAACCCACAAGATCATAGATCGTAAAACTTATTATCGCTATGAAAATTTTATTGATAGGCGATCTATGACTACTTTTGCAAATTATCTTTGAGACTTGAGGCATACGAACATTGACTAGCCTCAAAACCACACCCACCTAAATTTTCTTTGCTTATAAAAAACCAATTAAATGAATGAGAGTAATATGAAGAAGAACATTATGGGAATGAGACAAAAGAAGAATTATATCTTGTATTTATTTATATTTAACACTTAAAATAAATCTAAATTAAGTGTTATGTCGGACGGAGTAATTGAAAACACTGATCACTTGGATGCAGGATAAGGTTATGCCCCATCTATCTTGAATTATTGTTTTCTATTCAAAACAAATATTGAAGGGACCTTATATTCAATGGTTTACATGTAAAATCAGATCTAAGCTCATCTGGAATTCCATTAATCGCTTGTCGCTTGCGTTTGGAAATAATAATGAATGAAAAGATTATGGAAACAATTATCATGAACATTATTGTTGTTGTTGCTATTATTGGTGGAAGGAGTACTACTACTACTATACCACCAAAGGTGAAAAAAAAGGACAAGACGTCAATCTAATTCCCACGAAACCATTATTAATTTTTCTTTTACCCTATCCCAGTTAATTATACATAAGCCATGTTTAGTTGTACGAATACATAACTGGCAATGGGCTAGCTAGCTAGCCAAACCACTATTTAATAATACCCTGATACTTTGTTTAGTGGTCAATAAACTAGATCACAGAGATGGCGGGTTGATGTTTAATTTGACTCCAAACTTGTTAAAAGAGGATTTTGTAGAGAGGCATCCTGATAACAAAACTTTAATTTGAATTAATTGGTTGCTTAGTATGGTCCAGAAAAACGGATGCCAAGTGGTCTAATGGGTTAAAAAGCCCATTTTTTGAATTCAAAGTAAAATGCCGTAGCCTTACAAAAATTTACTGAATCTTATTTGTTAATTAGATTGCATTATCATAAAACAGACGAAACCACTTTTAGCATCGTCTGTTAATAATATAAAGGAAGAGTTAATTTTATGAAACTTGGGGTCGTATTATTCTTACCGGACAAAACAAGTTAAGGCAGAGCTTTCCACCCAGCTGGAGCACATAATATAATTAACTTATAAGCATTAACAAAATCTCAACCCCCTAATGATTTATTGTCTTATTCTACGCGCATATTTATTTAGTTTGATACCAGGACAAATTAAAATTATGGCATGTTTGATTCCGGAAACACTGAGAAATAAATAAATCCAATATATAAAATGATTTAAACTGTTTCCATAAAAAATTATATTATAGTTATAATAATCTTTTAACAGCTAATTAAAGACTCAGAATTACGGCTTTCCACGCGATTCTTAGCAAGTAGAAAGGGACCTCTAGTCGGTGCTCTGTGATAACAGTAACAGGTATTTGACTTTTGAATTTGGACTTTGATTTCCCCGGTAGCAGGCATCCGACTGTTCAGAACAATGTTAACCATACTTTAACAGTTTTCAACTTATAAAAATCAATCTATGTTGACTATAAGTTTATAAACACTATTTATTTACGTGTGTGTGTGTTAACTTAATTATTTAAATTAAATAATTTTAAATAATTTTATATTATACGAGATAAATATATAAGAATCATTTTATTTTACACAATGAAAAAAACAAATTAAGTGGTACTCTGTATGCAACATTTCTCCATGCTCAATATGCCTTGTCTATTTAATTCTCCATTTGATTCAGTGGCCATATATTTATTAGGAATGAAGTTGACATTTATTTTCTTTTTAACTTCACACAACATTTTATTTAAATTGATCCTTAATTATTAGGAACAGATCATTTGTATGAAAATGAAATTTTGGAGGCATTATATGTGTGTATAAGGCTAACTTGTTTCTCCAGAAAACAGCCATAATATTATTATTACACATGTGCATATATGCATGTGAATAATTGAAGTTTGGACGAATGCATGCTTGGCTGTTCACCAAAAGATTTCACGTGACCATGTGGCTGTGATCATTTGACTCTTCTTCAATAACGTGCGTCCCAAGTTATTATTTAGAAAATTAAAAATAGAATTCTGTAGTACATGTGAGGCGTGTCACGATTTCTTCATTCAGTACTTAGAATGACGAATAACAGTGTTATCTACTTGCTACTTAATTAATTGTATTTGCAAAAGCTAAGAACTTTTGAATGTTGCTACTAGATCAAAAAAAATAAAACGTTTAAAAAGACAAACTCACGGATTATTGGTGGATTCCAACATCTGGCGAAAGCAAAAATTCATACATCTGAATTTGTTGTGAGGCTTTTCATTATTGGCGTTTCATCAATGGTTTCTAATTTGTTAAAAAAAAAAATCAATGGTTTCTAATTAAAGCGCCACGTTGTCATAACTCTCGCAAGATATTGGATTTCTCACCTGTATTACGTGGACCGTGAGTAGAATTAGAACATCATCAACTCATTAATCATGACCAAAGCTCTACAAGAAGGAGAATAACCACTCCCAAGCTTTTGATGGCACATCGTTTTATTGCCAAGGATTTACGCAGGTTTTTCTTTTTTGACCCACAATGATTTACAGAGATTGACTGATTATTATATTTGACGTATTTTCAAGTTTTTACATTAATCTATTCTGTATTTTCTGGGGTTTCTAGATAGGTTTTTAGGGGTTGATATCAATTGTCACTGTTCCCTATTCTTTTTTCTCCAATATTTAAGTTGATGAAATGTACAAATTCAGTGAGATAAAACTATAAAAGAGATGTAAAAATTATAAAAATGAATATGATAACGCAACTCAAGGAGAATATAAGTGCAACCGGGTGATGCGCTTGCGGATGTTACCGGCCCAAGTTTATGCCAACGCCTAATCGCCACGCGAAAATGAATATGACGTAGATAAAATAAAAGTATGAGTGAAAATAATTTTGAGAAAATTGCAGTATGGCTATAAAGAATAGAAAAAGAAATATAAAAACAGTCAGTATATGATCCACTATCTAAAAATTCTAAAGTGAACTTAATGATATAGATTCGAATTATGTAATCACATGTTTGCCCCCATTAACAAGTTATATAATGTTGACACGTGTATGTATCATATCGACAAGTTATAGTGTTACTGTTGATAAATGTATGTGTCATATTGATAAGTTATAATGTTACTATTGACAAGTGTATGTATCATTTTGATAAATTATAATGTTATAGATGATAAGTTTATGTGTCATATCGGCAATGTGGGTAAACATATAATTTCATAATTCGAATGTACATTACTAAAAATTGCCTTAAGAGTGTTTAGACAATGATTCAGGCTGTGGGATTTTTTTTTTTTGATTTTGGAATATTTTTGAATTGATTTTTGCTGACAATTATTGAGTTGTTTTATTTTATTATATGCAACAGTCATATGTTAATTTTCGAGTGGTCATGAATCATATGCCTAAACCATGGTAATCGGATTTGGATTGGACCGGCCTCTAGACGGGTTCTGTGACTAGGTCCGGTTTGATTTAAAAAAAAAAATCATTTTTTATTTTTATTTTTAAATTTTATATTAATAATTTTAAAAATTTCAATTTTTGATCAATTTAGTCTTAAATTAACTCTAATTTAATTTAACTGACCATTAATACAATATTCTAATCGATTCAGTAACTAGTATTTGATTACTTTACCTTAAACAAAGTCGCGTGCCCCCTCAGGGACATCTGGTTAAACAAGGCAGCGTTTGGCCATCCCGGATGCAACGTGTCACTTGAGCAGTCATTGATAAAATAAAAACGAACAGCGTGATTTTTGGCGAACTGGACAAGCGAATCCAGAATATGGATGAGGCGGATAAACGGATCTGAGCTTCCTAGTCTCAGAAAAACAAACTAGACATTGCAGTCTTTTACTCCCAAAAAACTAAAAAAGTTGATCACACCCTACATTTCTATTTCAGGGATTCTAACTTGTTTCCCTTGCTCCGCATCTGAAATAGTGAAATCTGCGTTTTCCTCCTGTATTTCTTCACCAGATTTGATCAGATGGTATGGTTAGACGACGTAGAAGCATTTGGTCAATCACTCAGGAGTCAGTGTTTTAGATGAACCGCGCAGCTCCTGCCATGGTCGAGCGTCTCCTGAAGCTTGTTGCAGGACTCATTCTTTCGCTTGCTGTAGTGGGTTTTAGTGCCACTGATCCGAATGACGTTAAGATTCTCAACCAATTCAGGAAAGGCTTGGACAACCCGGAGCTTCTGCCGTGGCCTGAAGATGGTGGAGACCCATGTGGGAGCCCTACTTGGAAGTACGTCTTCTGCAAGGGAGATAGAGTTTCCCAGATTCAGGCTAAGAACTTGAACTTGAGTGGTCCTCTGCCTCAGAATTTCAACCAGCTCTCCATGCTAGAAAACATTGGCCTTCAGAACAACAAACTCAACGGGCCATTACCGTCTTTCAGTGGGTTGTCCAATTTGAGATATGCATACTTGGACTACAATGACTTCGATTCCATTCCTGCTGATTTCTTTGACGGGCTAGTGAGCCTGGAAGCCCTGGCATTGGATTATAATAATTTTAATGCCAGTACTGGGTGGCAATTCCCCCCTCATTTGCAACATTCATCACAGTTGACCAATCTTTCCTGTATGAACAGCAACTTAGCCGGTCCATTGCCGAGTTTTCTGGGGAATTTGTCTTCTCTGTCTGTCCTGAAGCTTTCAAACAACAATTTAACTGGTGAAATTCCGGCAACTTTAAATGGTTCGATTTTGCAGGTTCTGTGGTTGAACGATCAGCAGAACGGTGGCATCACTGGTTCTATTGATGTGGTGGCAACCATGACTTCGCTTACGAGTCTGTGGCTTCATGGAAATCACTTCACGGGGATGATTCCTAAGAACATTGGGGATTTAACTTCTCTCAAGGATTTCAATCTCAATTCTAACCAGCTCGTTGGCCAAATCCCAGATGCTTTGGGTAAATTGAATCTCGACAGTCTTGATTTGAACAACAACCACCTAATGGGACCGATCCCAACTTTCGCAGCAGGCAAATTTTCATACGATAATAATGATTTTTGTCAACCCAAACCTGGGGCTCTTTGTGCCTTTGAAGTCATGGCACTTCTGGATTTTCTGGATGGGTTGAATTATCCTTTAAATCTAGTTGAATCCTGGTCTGGTAATGACCCATGCAAAGGTCCATGGCTGGGACTAAATTGCGATGCTTCTGGAAAGGTGTCAATGATTAATTTGCCCAAATTTAAACTCAATGGTACTCTGAGCCCCTCACTTGCAAACTTAGGTTCTCTTGTTGAGATCAGGCTGGAGGGCAACAATCTGAGTGGTCAAATACCTAGTAATTGGACTAGTTTGAGTTCTCTGACACTGTTGGATCTCAGTGATAATAACATTTCCCCTCCACTGCCTCATTTTAGCAGCAAGTTGAAACTTCTCGATGCTGGGAACTCTTTATTGAATGGGAACCCAGAGGCCCCTTCATCTGGGAACAGCTCATCTTCTCGGAATTCTAGTCCTTCAAGTGATACTCCATCCCCATCAACACGCACGAATCTCAGTCCCAATACTACTGCTAAATCACAAAATTCCAGCAGGAAAATTTTGGTTGCAATTGTAGCCCCTGTTGCCGGTGTTGCGGTGGCAGCCTTTCTGCTCATTCCCCTGATATATTGTTACAAGAGGAGAAAAGATAGCTCACTGGCTCCAAGTTCACTAGTAATCCACCCTAGAGATCCATCTGATTCAGACCATATGGTGAAGATTGCTGTGGCTAACAATGCCTATGGAAGCATGTCCACATTAACTGGGAGTGGATCACAAAGTAGAAACAGCAGTGGAACTGGGGAGTCTCATGTCATCGAAGCTGGAAATCTTGTGATATCAGTTCAGGTTCTTCGAAATGTGACTAAGAACTTTGCCCCAGAGAATGAGCTTGGTCGTGGTGGATTTGGTGTCGTATATAAGGGAGAATTGGATGATGGGACTAAAATAGCTGTGAAAAGAATGGAAGCTGGCATAATCAGTAACAAGGCGTTGGATGAATTTCAGTCTGAAATTGCAGTTCTATCAAAAGTTAGACACCGTCATCTAGTGTCTCTCCTGGGTTACTCTGTTGAAGGTAATGAAAGAATTCTAGTTTATGAGTACATGTCACAAGGGGCTCTCAGCAAACATCTTTTTCAATGGAAGAGCCTTAAGTTGGAGCCACTTTCTTGGAAAAGGAGGCTCAATATTGCATTGGATGTTGCTAGAGGAATGGAGTATCTCCATAGTCTGGCTCATCAGAGCTTCATTCACAGGGATCTTAAGCCCTCCAATATTTTGCTTGGGGATGATTTTAGAGCCAAAGTCTCAGACTTTGGATTGGTTAAACTTGCTCCTGATGGTGAAAAATCTGTAGTAACTCAGCTTGCTGGGACCTTTGGCTACTTAGCCCCAGAATATGCAGGTAATTCACAAGTTGTTAAGTTACATGTATTTATTTCCTAAAGCAGTTCATGGATTCTAACTGTCTAGAACAATTTATAGCCAGTGGATACATTTTCTCTTCAAACTGTCTTGAAATTGAATTGGATTTTGCACTGTCAATGAAGTAGCAGAATTTGATCGAATTAAACCTCAGTATACTTTAATCATAATCTAGAATATGTTTCATATCTTCATATGGTTTGGTTGCCCTTTGAGAATTTAATCATGAAATTAGTCATTATTTTTTTATGAACATTTTTGCTCAGTTTGATTAATCTTGAAAGTTGAGATACGCATATTCACAAACATTGGGCATTCAGGAATGACCTGTATAACATGTGCTATTCTTTTTATCCAAAATAGTCCATGTCAGTAGCAGATTTCTAGCACCACGTGCTTCGACCCATATGGACATAATTTACTAGGTACATCTAAATATTGTACTAATTCAGCTTTCATCTTTTGAAATGTTTCAGTGACGGGAAAAATCACAACCAAAGCAGATGTCTTTAGTTTTGGCGTTGTGCTAATGGAGTTGTTGACTGGGTTGATGGCACTTGATGAGGATAGACCTGAGGAAAGCCAATACTTGCCCGCATGGTTCTGGCATATAAAATCTGATAAGGAGAAACTTATGGCTGCTATTGATCCATCCCTTGACAAAAAAGAAGAAACTTTTGAGAGTATCACTGTCATTGCGGAGCTAGCTGGTCACTGCACTGCAAGAGAACCAAGCCAGCGACCAGATATGGGCCATGCTGTGAATGTTCTGGCTCCACTCGTTGAAAAATGGAAACCCTTTGATGATGACACTGAGGAGTATTCTGGAATTGATTATAGCCTTCCCCTTAATCAGATGGTGAAAGGTTGGCAAGAGGCAGAAGGAAAGGACTTGAGTTACATGGACCTGGAAGACAGCAAGGGTAGTATCCCCGCAAGGCCAACTGGATTTGCAGATTCTTTTACATCTGCTGACGGCCGCTAAAACAAGCGGTTTGTTTCTTCTTCTATATTTTGGTCTCTACTCTCTAGTACGTAGCTGTAGATAGCATGTTTTTCTGTGTCTAGAAGTGCTCTGCGTCAACTATATTGTACCCAGTATCCACTGTTTTAATGGTCGAAATCTGCATGAGATTTCACATGCTTTAGAAATCTCACGTGTATGCTTTGTATGTTGAACTACGAGACTCTCAAGTGTTAATGCTTGTAGATAGTCAGCCATAATCAAACGAGTGTTTGCTATTTGTTCATTCATTCATTAACGTTCAGTGTTCCTTTGTCTTATGAATTGGCTTGTGCAAGATGGAAATTCTCATTTCTTTTTTATTATAAATTCTCTTACCGTGTCTAGCTGAATGAGTTGTCTATGAAAATTTGCGTATAATGGTGCCTCATCCAGTACATAGATGACGCAAACAAAATTTGATATCTTGTTTGTGATGAGCCCAGGAAATATTGGGGCGGGGTTTATCAACGAAGATCAAATAGAGGTCCAAGCCCATCAACTGGCCCAATTGGAAGTCAAGGGCAAATGGGGAATGTTGTTAGTGGATCAGCCACCCCGCAAGGACCTGACAGTGGCAGGGGTGTGTGAGTGCGTTATAATGTAGGAAAAGCACGGGATGAGACAGGCAAGATTTGGTAGGCGAATCAGGGAGAGGTGCCTGGTCTCTCGAACACTAGGCTGAGCATTTCTTTTTTACTGTTTCATTGCTGTTCTTGAGTTTTCCTCGAAGCTACCCGATTATAAGGGAGTATTAGAGCTTGTATTCTCTTAATTTGCCTTCAATAAAGGGAATACCATATCATTATCCCATATAATCTGTCATTTAATCATTCAGCTCTAACATTTTGTCATTTAATTGAGCTTTTATCGGCACTACTTGAGGGCGCACCGGAGGAAGTGTTGGTGGGAGCCTTCATGAATGGGCTCAAGGAGGAGATAAGGTGTGATGTGAAATTGATGCACCCCCAGAATCTGAGACAATTGATGAACTTTGCAGGGCAGGTGGATGCGAGGAATAGTGTGAAAGAACGACTTGAAGAACAGAAAAACAAGGCGTTTCGTGGCCCAGGACCACCGAAGTGGAGTGAGTTCAAGGCGACACTCCCAAAATTCAGCGCGGCAGATTCTTGGAAGGGAACCTGTCAGGCGGCAGTAATGAAAACAGTAGGGGAAAAGAGCCTCGAAGGGGGAAGATCGACACCCTCTCGTGGGACTTCCACCCAAGCAACGTCGGTTGGGAGTAACGTGAGTGTTGGTTCAAGGAAGGGGATAGATGAGGCCGAGATCAACAGACGAAGGGCATTGGGCCTATGTTTCAAATGTGAGGAGAAGTATGGGCCCAATCATCGTTGCAAAAACAAGCAGTTGCATTTGATAATTTTAGAAGAAGGGGATGGAGGCCTAATCGAAGGGGATGACGAGGAAGAGTTTCAAGACGCGCAAGACACCCCTGAACTAAAGGAGATAGCGCTCTTGGAATTATCCATGGCCATGGCAGTGGGCTTGGCGAGCGAACGAACGAACATTGAAGATGGACCGGTGATCGTCCTGGTGGACTGTGGTGCGACGTATAATTTTGTCGCACAGGCCCTGGTGCATCAACTCCAAATTCCGACAATCACCGTAGCCGACTATACAGTGACTGTTGGAGATGGGCGAAAGTCAGTATTGAACCAGAAGTGCCCTGAGATTACCCTAGAAATCCAGGGAATGAAGATCGTCCAGCCTTTCTACCCTTTCAATTTGGGAAATGTGGATTTGGTCCTAGGAGTCGAATGACTTGAATTACTGGGCGAAACCAGAAAGAATTGGCGGCAGATGTACATGAAAGTGAAGCAAGGAAAACGATGGGTGTGTCTGGAAGGTGATCCGACTCTCACGCAAGCTCATGCTTCGTTTAAATCGATTAAGAAGACAATAAAAAGGGTCGGAGTGGGATATTTTGTAGAATTCATAGCGATCGACCTAGAGAAATTGCCAGAATAGGGCGACGCAGAAGGGGAGTATAATTGGGTCGTCCGTGACTTCCCTGAGGTATGACATCCCCTGCCAGGACTTCCGCCAAGGCGTTCTCGGGATCACGCCATCACTATCAAGGATGGCGCTCAACCTGCTAATGTGAGGCCTTATCGTTATGGGTATCACCAGAAGACCGAAATTGAGAGGCTGGTGCAAGACATGTTGGCAGCTGGTATTATTCAACCTAGCAAGAGCCCTTTCTCTAGCCCTGTATTGTTAGTGAAGAAAAAAGATGGCAGTTGGAGGTTCTGTGTGGATTATAGAGCTTTGAACCGAATTACCATACCAGACAAATACCCCATACCTGCAATTGACGAGTTGCTGGATGAGCTGGGGCTACGGTCTTCACTAAACTTGACCTGAAGGCTGGATATCATCAAATTCGCATCTAGGAAGGAGATGAACAGAAGACAGCATTCAGAACCCATGACGGCCACTACGAGTTTAAGGTTATGTCTTTTGGTTTATCGAATGCACCTTCTACTTTCCAATCTCTTATGAATGATGTCTTTAGGCAGTACTTGAGGAAATTCATACTTGTGTTTTTTGATGATATTCTCATATATAGTAGAAACAGGGCAGAACACCAAAAACATTTAAGGCTAACTCTGCAGCTACTTCATCAGCATCAATTAGTTATCAATCCAAAGAAGTGTGTATTTGGGCGAGCGCAAATCGAATATTTGGGCCACATTATAAGCTCTGAAGGGGTCAAAGGTGATCCCGTAAAAATCGAAGCCATGATACAGTGGCTGGTCCCAAAGAACTTGAAATCCCTAAGAGGATTTTTAGGCTTAATGGGGTATTATCGCAAGTTTGTCAGAGGTTATGGGAAGATAGCTGCACCCCTGACATAGTTGCTCAAAAGAAATTCCTACAAGTGGGACGAAAGAGCACAGAAGGCTTTTCAAGAATTGAAGGAGGCCCTAACATCGTTACCGGTATTGGCAATCCCAGATTTCAGTTTACCCTTTAAAGTAGAAACTGATGCCTCAGGTAAGGGAATTGGGGCTGTGTTAATGCAATTGGGAAGACTCATTGCTTACTTCAGCCAAAAACTCTCTGAAAGACAGCAACAAGGCTCGGTATATGAAAGGGAGCTCATGGCCATCGTCCTAGCGGTTAAAAAGTGGCAACATTACTTATCCAACTAGCCATTCATTATCAAAACTGATCAGAAGGCCCTCAAATACTTGCTTGAACAGAGGATAGTTGCTCCTGACCAGTAAAAATGGATCACCAAACTCATGGGTTTTAAATTTGAGATCCAATATAAACTCGAAAAGGAAAATCGAGCTGCTGATACTTTGTCGTGAAAGGACATGGACTTGGAGTTGCAGGCAATCTCGCTATGGCACTATAATGGAGCCATTGAGTTGGAAGAAGAAATTGCTAAAAATGAAGAATTGAGGAGGGTTTCGCAGCTGATAATCCAAGGCAAAGAGGGACCAAAAGGGTACACAATGCAGAAAGGGACTTTGTTCTTCGAAGATCGACTTGTCATACCAAAACAATGTCCAAAGAAGCAAGAGCTCATCCGAGAATTTCATGATTCATTGCTGGGGGGACATTCTGGTTACTTAAGAACTTATAAGAGACTTGCAGCAGTGGTTTATTGGCCCAAAATGAAGAAGGAAGTGCAGGACTATGTTGCATAATGTGACACATGTCAGAAAAACAAGTACATGGCCTTAAGTCCAGCAGGGCTTTTACAACCACTTCCCATACCCACTGCTGTGTGGGAGGATATGAGCATGGACTTTATCAGTGGACTACCAAAGAGCAATCAATTCGACACAGTGCTGGTGGTTGTAGATCGACTCACAAAATATGCACATTTCATACCTCTATCATATCCCTACGATGCCAGAGAGGTAGCTGAGATATTTGCTAAGGAGATTGTTAAGCTATATGGGTTCTCGAGCACTATAGTGTCAGATCGGGATCGGGTTTTCACAAGCCAATTCTGGAAAGAGCTTTTCACCTTGGCTGGAACCACCCTTAAATTCAGCTCTTCCTACCATCCAGAGACTAACGGCCAGACTGAGGTAGTAAATCAAAGTTTGGACAGTTATTTACGATGTTTTGCTGGGAATACTCCCAAGAAGTGGTCTAAATTACTTCACTGGGCTGAATACTGGTATAATACCACCTATCATAGTGGTACTGGACTGACCCCCTTCAAGGCTTTATATGGGAGAGAACCACCCCCACTTCTTAAGTGGAAAGAATCTGTTTCCCGGGTCCAGGAAGTGGAACAACGATTAGAGGAGAGGAACCAAGCCTTGGCATAGCTAAAAGAACAGCTGGAACGAGCCCAAGCTAGAATGAAGGCCCAAGCTGATAAACACATAAGGGAAGTAGAATTCCACGTAGGTGATTCGGTGTTCCTCAAACTTAAACCATATAGGTTCAGATCACTAGCTCGAAGGCCCAACGAGAAGCTCGCCTCGAGGTACTATGTGCCCTATCTGATTTGTGAAAAGCTGGGACTAGTAGCATATCGACTAAAGTTTCCCCCAACAGCGAAAATACATGATGTCTTTCATGTATCTTCAGCCATTGCCCAAGGGACTCACTGAAGAGCTAGAACTGCAAGTGCAACCAGCAGAAGTCAGAGAGGTCCGGCGAACCCGAAATGGAATTTTACAGCTACTCATTAAGTGGAGGGACTTACTTGAACATGAGAACACTTGGGAGGACCTAGAGATGATACAAGTGCAGTTTCCCCAATTTCACCTTGAGGACAAGGTGTGGCTTGCAGTGGCGGGAAATGCTGAGCCCAGGAAATATTGGGGCAGGGTTTATCAACGAAGATCAAATAGAGGTCCAAGCCCATCAGCTGGCCCAATTGGAAGTCAAGGGCAAATGGGGAATGTTGTTAGTGGATTAGCCACCCCACAAGGACTTGACAGTGGTAGGGGTGTGTGAGTGCGTTATAATGTAGGAAAAGCACGGGATGAGACAGGCAGGATTTGGTAGGCGAATCAGGGAGAGGTGCCTGGTCTCTCGAACACTAGGCTGAGCGTTTCTT
Source organism: Inga oerstediana (assembly GCA_963210345.1). Taxonomy (NCBI): domain Eukaryota; kingdom Viridiplantae; phylum Streptophyta; class Magnoliopsida; order Fabales; family Fabaceae; genus Inga; species Inga oerstediana. Next base: position 11,642,844 of record OY723401.1, read on the forward strand.
TTTTACTGTTTCATTGCTGTTCTTGAGTTTTCCTCGAAGCTACCCGATTATAAGGGAGCATTAGAGCTTGTATTCTCTTAATTTGCCTTCAGTAAAGGGAATACCATATCATTATCCTATATAATCTGTCATTTAATCATTCAGTTCTAACAGTTTGTTGGTTTCCGAACATTCATTCATTGAACATTATGATTTGGCATGCAAGCTAATTGTCCATTTCCCCTTGTTGAAAAACAATGCTTGCTCCTTTTCTAACTTTTGCAAATGCTTCACCTAGCTTATTGATTTGGTTAAGCACGAGAAAATGTCAGGTTGGTTAGGGTTTGAAAGGTTATCAAGACAGGCAAAATCGAATAAATGGATATTTAATAGAAGACATTAAAAAATCGTAAAAAAGGAACGATTTAATAATTACATCAGTTGCACTTGTTAAAACTAAAATAAATTTGATATCTTGACCTCCTCTCGTCTCTTAACTCGTGTGTACTAAAAAACATGAAGGGGAATCGCTTACAGTTTAGTTGCGTTCGTGTAAATTAAAATGAAAAACACGAATTGTGTTTTGATGGAATGAAATTGTGTAACTTAAAACATCTGTGTGTGTGTATTCATAATATAAAATTTGCAATGTGCGTTTTTTATAAGATGTGAATGATATGAACTACACAAATCTTGGTATAGTGCATGGAAAATGAATGCTACTTAAAAGAAAAATGAACTTAAAACATCTGTTTCCATTTAAATTTGAATTACCCTTGTATTGTATGGAGTCCGGATCCTCTCAGAAGCGCATCCCTCAGTATCTCTCAGCGTCCAAATCAGGTCCGTCCAAATAATCCAATAATGATTGTGTTTTAAAAGCAAACAAATAGACGGTCAGGATTAAAGGAAATAGACGGTCTTGATGAGATTCTGAGAGCTTCTGAGAAAAAAGCTTCTGAGGGGATCTCTTTTCGTATTGTATGGTGGTACCACCACGAGCAATGAAGTGCCTAGGGAAATGAAATCATGGTTCATTGTCAAGTTGAAAACGATTTGACGCATTATTAACCCGATCCTCTGAGTGTGGCACATCATCGTGGGCAGGGAGTTGGTAAAGGTGTTGAGAGAAGTAGACCCCCAAATTGAAAGCAGCTTAGCAGCCAGCGACGTTCTGAGTTGATTCTTCATTACTGACTAACCTCACATGGCATCACCGGGAAGTTAAAAGGTTAGAGCGCAAATTTACTTCTGAAGTGTTTGTTAAGGAGTAATGTTATTCTAAAATTTTTTTTAGGTTTAATATTACCCTAAAAATATTAAAATGGAGCAATGTTACTTTTTTTTATTAAAAAGTTAACAATCAACGTCAATTTTTTAATAGACAACTTTAGTTTTTGTAACAGTATAAGAATATTGCTATGTTTTGAAATTTATGGGGTTATGTTAAACCTAAAAAAAACTTTCAGGGTAATATTACTCTTTAGAGAAAACTTTAGGAATAAATTTATATCTTTACCCAATAATTAATTAATCTGCCCATCACAAACAAACACACTCAATCATATGCAGCCGATAGGCATGTGTTTGCCATATGTCTTTCGCTTCCAATGCAGATTTCAGACGCAACTCAGATGCCGTGATTTTTTTTTTAACCGGAAGATGCCGTGATTAATTCATTCCCCAATAATTAGGAACTGGGGTGAATTGATGGCAAAAAAAAAAAAAAAAAAAAGGGAACTAGGGTGAATTGTGTTACACAATAATTAAAAAATTGTCACATTATTTTAAACTTTGAAAAGGACGAACAATATAACTCATTAAAGTTTTATTATATGGAGCATAGAAGATATGAAATTAAACATTGTAATGCCCTTGCCCGCTATCTAACTTGAATTATGGTTTTAGCTGGTAAATAAAATTATAGAACATGACAATAAAAAAGTTTCATATTTTCACTAAAAATAACAAAAAATATTAAATACGAATAATAAAAAGCTAAGTAATATTACACAAGTGAGAGTTTTTTTTGCCCCCTTTCCTCTCCACTATTGATTCTTCCACTCAGATTAAGTGCATGTTTGGTTCAACCCCATTACATACCTGCAATGATAATCATGATTGTATTACTAAGAGAAGAGTATTTAGTTGCTCTTTAATATGATAATAGGGGTTTGGGTTTTTTCAAAATCCTTTGTCTCCTTTTCTTCTCAGAATCTCATCTGCACCAATTTAAAAAAATAGATGGTTCAGATTCCATAGTTTATAAAACTATTATTTTAAATATAAATAAATTTAAACTATTAAAATCTAATATAAACAATCTATGATTGCAACAAAAACAACATTTAAAAAAATAAATTATAAAATACTATAATAATAATTTAGAAAATATTAAATCTGAACCATTCATTTTTTGATCTGACTGTGGAGATAAGATTCTAAGAAGAAAAGAAGAAAAAGGATTATGAAATTATTCTCTTCCATGATAATAGGGTTTACCATGGTAATAATGATTACAAAAAAAATTGGTAATTCTCATTCATATCTCCCCCTATGAATACTCATTATTACCCTATTGTATGGTTGAAAAATTCAATTTACCTTTTAGTCTCCTTTATCTTTGTTTCACTTGTTTCATTTCACTCGCCACGCCACAACCATAGCCACGGCCGTCACTACCTCCTCCTCCATTGCCGCTGCCTCCATGTTTGTTGTCGTCACCACCATGGCAGCCACCGCCACCGCTACCGCTACTACCTACTCCTCCACCATTACCCTTGTCACCACCTGCCATTGCCACCACCACTACCTACTTCACCCCCCCACCACTATGTCCACCGTTGCCACTGTCGCCGCCCATGACAATTGTCGTCATCGCTACTACCTCCTCCTCCACCGTTATCATTGTCACCACCTGCCATTGCCACCACCACTACCTACTTCACCCCCCACCACTATGTCCACCGTTGCCACTGTCGCCGCCCATGACAATTGTCGTCATCGCTACTACCTCCTCCTCCACCGTTATCATTGTCACCACTTGCCATCACCACCACTACCCCCTCCTCCTCCACTGCCACCCCCGTTGCTGCCACCTCCACCGTTGTCCTTGTCATCACCGTGGCAGTTGTTGCCACTGCCACTACTTTCTTCACCTTTGTTGCTGTCACCACCTGCCATCGCCACTACTATCTCCTCCTTCCTTGTCGTTGTCACCACTTGCTACCCCTGCCGCCGCCGCCACAGCCACCGTCACACTATTGTTACCATTGCCTCCACCACTACAATCGTCGCCGTCGGACGATCCTTGGTGAGGTTGTTTGACAGTTATGATGAGGCAACACAATGGTTTTTAACTGTTTTTTCTACAAAGATTATATTAATGATAAAATAGACTTTGTGTTATATTTTAATTTTAAATAATTATTAAAGAATAACTCATTGCACCTTACTTGAAAATCAAACTAAACACTAGCTCTGTAATTAATATTGCATTACATTACCATTGTATCGCATTGCACTGCAAAGTGCCATGAAATCAACCCAAGCAGACCCTATGTTTACTCAATTTCAAATACGTCAATCTAATGCATATCCACAGGCGCACACAACTTTGTTGATACTGCGCGTTTTCGTATGTGTATGTTTTTTGAGTGATTCATTACCCATTTATTTACATGGCAAACATTGGTTTACAAAGAGATGCCAGTCTGCCATAAACAACAGCACATTTTCATATTTAATGATCTTATGGTTGACAGAGTTGATATCATATGATAAAAAAGTCCATGGACCTTTTTCAGTAGACGCATAAAAGAGACTGATGCCATAAGTAAATCTTCCCGGACAGGTAATATCTTGGACAACAGACGTCTTTGCAGGTCAGACTTCAGATGGTTCGACTGCTTATTTCATTTTCTCCTTTAAATTCGGACCCTGCCGTTGCTACTTCGTAGACCTAAGTTATACTGCCTCTGCTCCTTAATATAAGAATTCGTTTGTAGTACAATTTATATTTTAAATGAGTCTTATATCAAGAACCTTTTTCAGTTAGTATTAGTATCACTGATTTGTGCTTATTCATTAAAATTTACCAATAGGCACACACGAAAAAGACCAAAAAAGGGCTCTGCCGTGCGTGTTGGATGCGATGGGACCAAAGAGACCCAAAAAAAGAGTTAGAAAGAACCTCCTTTGCGGGAGGCTAGTAAGTGCAACCCTTCCCTATGTTGAACATGAAGCTTGAAGGCATCAATTGATCAGCTAAAACAGGCACATATACCAAAACGAGTATTTCCGCAAAAATACCAGGTACCGAGTATTTTCACAAAAATTCAAGAGGAACAAAAAATACATGAAGACCGAGACCATGAACAAGAATTTCCACAACAATCCTAAATCTCTTCTTTCCTGCTGAAACTTATCACCGACTACAATTAACTCAACTATTGCACTGAGATTAGGAAACTACATACATACATTATTGTTGCCAGAAGAGAAGCCCCGGAAGTGAACGCTACAGCTCTTAAGCAATGACAAGCCTCTTTCCGAACAACATTTCTATTCAAATCTTCTACAGCTGCCAGGAACACAAATTCAATCCAGTGAGTACTACTACAACCTGAAATGCATTAAGACAAACATTCGATTAAATCCAAAGGCGTAATATGTGTGTCGTTATGAGATATGGATCCCAAGCAGAGTTGCATTCTTTTGTGTTATGCTCTCTTCGAGCTCTATTTGAATGATGAATGGAAAGGATCTGATTTAGATGATGATCACACGATATCAAGGAGCTCTAAGTACGGAAGAAAAATTACCTAGACAACTCTTGCATTCACAACTCTATAATTATACAGGAGAATCCATCTGCCCCAAACTTTCCTGTCAAATTTAGATGAAGCTATTTTACCATTGTGCCACTTATGAATGTAAGAATTATTTAGACATCACGATTCTAAGATTAAAAATACTGTTACTTGTATCATAATAATGTTTCTTTCAGTGACAGAAGTTCTAAATATCATTTGGATGGTGTTTTCTTTTAGTGAAAATAAGGAGCATGAGTCTCAAACTTCCCAGAGACAAGTGAATAATGTTTGCAGAAGATGCTGCCCCTCTGGTGATCTCGCAAGGTTAGCAACGTACTAACCAAATTAAGATGACAATTGGGAAATATATAACATAAGGAAAGTTCCTTTCAGCAACCTTACCTTCTGGATACATGGAAGAGGGGGAATGACATCTCTAACGCAAGCAAATGAACATTCTAAAGATTCTAAACTAGCGCCTTGAAGTTTTAGATCTACTGTGGCACTGGGCTTACCCATATTATTGACAGATGTGGTTATGTTTCTGCAGAGAAGCAGCCGACATGATAAGCCTGAGTAATATCCGTATTTTGATCTTTTGAGGTGATGGTTGACAACAGTTTTGAAAAAGAAAACTGCCAGTAGGGACGGTGGACAGGAGGTAACAATAAAGCTGACTGTTTATCCATAGAAAGTAGCAGAGAACACTTACTGCAGAAGCAGCAAAGAGAGATTCAAAATTCTGATAACCGATATTGAAATCCAAAGAATTTGAAAACTGATACAAACCTGCAAGACCTTGTAAAAAGGGTCTGGTAGCTGCAAATCCAGTGCTGCAACAAGAGAACCAGAAAGGTGAGAAAACCCTGTATGCATAGGAACAGCTTCTGACCTGACCAAACCAAGCATTATGGTAATGCTGGAAACTTCAGAAAATTTAGTTTCAGTACCAATAAACAATACAGAGAAGTTTCAGCTTGGTTTCCTATAAAATATTGTAGAGCTGTAGCTGCATATTCCTATGACAGAACCAAGAAGAAGCTATAATTAGCAAGACTGCATTAGAATTGCAAAGTCATGAAGTCAGCACAAAATCTGTTACCGTGATATGTCTATACACATGATGAACTGAATAACCCCTTGCATGCACATAGCTTCCACCCTGTTGAAGATTATAGATAATTAAATATAATGGAGCAAGGGACCGAGCAACATAGGATGGTTAACATTTGGATGTGACTTTCATGTCACTTTAATACAGAAAGGAAATTTAATTGAAAACCAATAAACACACAAAGTTTCAAAGTTTAAACCATACATGCATATTTAAAATAGAGTATCTAATAAGGCAGATACATGACAAGGGGATGAACAAATGAGGATTTTTTGTTTGGAGTCATGAAACAACTGTTATAACTGCAATGGAGGACCACAAATCCACATAAACCATGTCAATTGTCATGAAAATCATCGCAGCAGTGAATATTTTAAGAATTCACGAAGGTGCTTAGACGCCCGAGGCCTCAGTCTGAATAAGAAGCCTTGTGACTAATGAATTTGATATTGAGTTTATTCTAGCCTGGTTAACTTCCACGAAGGTGTGTTAATAAATACTCAAAGCAAGGAGAGATTAGCCACCTTACTCCTGTAGCTTTCGAGTCTCTACTTTAAACTTCAAAATACAGTCATCAAGTAAATACAGGATATGCAGAAGAAAAATTTCAACAGTTACGTGCCATAAAAGAATAGCAGTCTGTTGTTCTTTCCCTACAACTATGGCTTCAGGAGCGGCAAATTACATATTTTCCAAGTACATGTTTGGGAAATCCTCAAACCATAGTTTTAGAAGCCCTTTTCTGCAAGGCGAAATAAAACTCCTCTCACATACTTACCTACTTCTAAGAAGCTAAAACAAACAAGCACTCTATGCAGAACATCAATAGTGAGTCGACCAATTCATCTCATACAGAATGGTCAAATCATGCAAAATAACCAAATAAACATTTCGTACACACAATAAAGTTGTCCAAGAAAAAAAGTAACAACAACAAATTTCATTATAATATGATCAAGTGTACCTCATCTGGAGAAAAGAAAGCTACTGCATCAGGATCTATGGAGCCAGCAGGGTGTAAAGATACAACAGCTCTAAAGACAGATGGAAATAGCAACTCTATCACAGCAATTTTGTCAGAAGCACCAGCTCCAAATGATCCTGGCCTTAGGTTATTTGATCCATGGAAATTATGCTCTAGAGAATTCTCATTTTGTGAAGAGGATAGTGAAGAAGCTCTTTTTAGCCAGTCCAACCGTTCAAAAGTTAAAATTTCCAGATTTGGCACTTCCTTTTCCAAACGCTTTAGAACATCTGGTAGTGTACTGAGATTACTAAGTTCATCTTTACAATCCAACATAATTTCCTCAGAACCACAACGTTTCTTTGAAGGTGTTTCATTATTTAAGAGTCCATCATCAAGATGAGGGAAGAATCGCCGTTTCTGATCAGTGAAAGCTTTGAGAGCCAACCTGAATTCATTCCGAAGCCTAAGTGAGCAATCAATGTAGCATAAATCAATAACACTAGAGGCCCTGTTCGTGAATTGCTTTGACAAAAGATGAGCACAAAAAGGTCGCCGCACAGCTTTTTTAAATGGCCAACAATTTAAATTTTGCCAATTCTAGATTTTTTAACTGAAATCTAATATAAATGAGCTTTAGTGAGCTAGTGATCAGTTGCTATTTGTTCGACTTATAGGACAACATAGGAATAGCTTTGTTATAAACTAAGGTTAAATTTATAGTAATCTACAAGGCTTAGGTAGGAGAGAAATGTTCTAGTTCCCTCCTCACTTGACTCAAGCATGCATGTATAACTGTCTCCAAATAGTATTCTGAATGCCATAACCAAAATTGAAGACCAAAGATGTTCACCTAAATTATGCAAAAGATTCTTGAGAAGATAACAAAAGATCTCCGGCATTGTACTTCCACGACACACTTAATTACATCCAATTATCTCCATAAAATTCCTCCTCATTTACAAGCCGTGCTACTAGGACAGTTTGTCAGTTAATCACCCATGGGCATTAAAAGGGATATTTTGAAATTCAGGGAGCAAAACTGTAGTACCAGATACCAATTGCCATGCAACGAACCTAGTTCTGTCGACGGCAGAAGCCCCAGCTTGCCCCGCAAGCTGTCGTTTCCAAGCATATGCAACTACAGCGCCGTCTGGACAAACCAAAGGCATGTGTAGGCCCCAAGAATTACTTCGCGATCGAAGCGATTCATTAAGAACCCCAGACTCTTCCAGCTGCCTTCCTACCAACACAAAATTACATAAAGATGCATAAACACAAGATGTCAATAAAAGGTGACAGCGACAACGTTAAAGCTACACAGAGAGTATAAAACCTAATCTTCGAAGCAAGAAACCAAAACTGAAAAAAAGCCATCCTAAGTACAGCTTAGTATCCAAATGGTAGAAACAGGGTACCAAGGGAACGAAGGTCTTGCAGATGTCGACGCATAGCATCATCTTCTTTGTGGAATAAATGCAAAGGCTTGGTGCTTTGATGAGGCTGTGAAGCGATGAAGAGAGCTTCAAGAAGACGGTCCGCACCAATTCTGATATCTGCGATGATTCGGGCAGCTTGGCCAAGCCTATCCATTGCTAGTGCCACCTGCTTCGGCGGAGCCTCCTCCGAAGGGCTTCCGGCGGAAGCAGCGGTGGATACTGGGTTAACCGCTGCCGTCACCGGCTGACTTTGTTGCATTTGCTTTGTTCACCAGCGATAGATCTCGCGATCTCGGCTCCGGAGTTGGAGAGGAGTTTAATTTGATCGCCAGGCGGCTCGGAGAGCGTGGTTCCGATGCCTCGTGATTAGATGCTACTTTTATTTTTTTCCGCCCGAAAATATTTTCTGCGCCTCCTAAAAATCATTATTTTATTATTTAGGCATTCAAAAAAAAAAAAAAAAAAAGGGAAAAACCAAAAACTTGGAGCTTACCACTCTGATTCTATTTATAAGTCCCTTTTAATTAATTCTCATATGTCAAGGAGAGTTAGTTAATTCATTAACTATGAGCTAAATTTCTAGTTTCGCCATTATTTATGATTGGTTCCAAAAATCTACATGAATAAATTTCTTTTGTTTATTGTAATTAATAGGGATAAAAAAGTACAAAATGTATTTACTACCCTAAAAATGGATTTATAAATAGGATCAAATTTTTTGATAAAAAAGAACTTATAAATAAGACCATAGTGGTATTGTGCTAGTTCCCGCTCAGTCAAGTCCTCTCGTCCTGCCGCATCAAACTAACCATTTTTGAGAGTGTTTGGTGGTGCGGTTGGGGCATTTAAGTACGATAGGCAGAGGGATTTTTTTTTTAGTGCTTGGTGCTTTAATTAAATTTAATGGCTTTTGACTTGTTAAATTGCTTTAGCCTTATGCCTTAAGTCAGTGTTTGTTTGTATTAGCGGTGGAGAAGGAGTTTTTTTTACAGATGAGCTTTTAGAAAAGTCATATAGAAAAAAAGGAGCTTTGTAGATGTGATTTGTGTTTAGATTGGCGGTGCCAGAAGTGACTTTTTTTTTCATAAAAGTTGATAGAAGTAACTTGGATGAGTTTCTCATAAAAGCTTCATGTGTGTTTGGGGAGGCCAATAAGCCCAATTGGAGGAGGTAAAAGCCCAATTGGCAACCAACAATTTTTTTGAGTGTTTGGAGAGGCCTAATGATAATTGAGCTTTTGCCAAAGCCCAATTGGTGAAAGCTCAATTGGGAGAAGTTAGAGAATGGAGCTTTTATTAAAAGCTAATGGCATTTTATGCTAGATTGGGTTGTCTGGAAATTAGTTATATGATATTGGTTTTTCCCATAAAATGTTTTTTAAATAGTATGTAGTATCAAAAAATATTTTTTAAGTATTTTTAACCCCTTAAAATATTTTTATAGTTGTACCCACTACCTAGTTTACTATTATACTGATTGCAATTTTACCTACTTTCTAGTTGTACCCACTCAAAAAATATTTTTTGAGTGTTTTTAACCTCTTAAAATATTTTTTCAGCTGTATCCAATGTGTTATCAGACTGATTACAATTTTACCTTTAATGTACTTTTTCAGCTTCAAAATTTACTTTAAAATATTTTTTAGTGCTTTTAACTCTTTCATATAATTTTTTAGTTGTACCCAGTCTTAGGAGGCCGATTATAATTTTACCTTTAATGTATTTTTTTTAGTAGTAAAGAGCACCCAAAACTTATAATACTGATTTATTGATTTTCACCCATTCTAAAATATTTTTTCAGTAGCACCTAATATTTTAAAGTAATTTTTAAATATTTACTTGATTTTTTTAAATATTTTTCCACCCACTCTCTCTTACCATTAGTACAAAAGTCCTTATGCTTAAGCTAATCCAAACAAGTTTTTATTTTTGCAAAAGCTCAATTGACAATCGCCAATCCAAACATAAATCACATTACACAATTTGACTTTTATCAAAAGTAATATTACAATAAGTTCAATTGAAATAAGCCCAATTATCTATCGCTATTCCAAACACATCCGAAATTTACTTCATAAATTCAACCATCCCAACAACTTTTCTAAACATATCAAACGAGCTTTTGGAGTTTTTAACCGATATGAATTTTTTTTGGTACCCAAACGGATTGTTTAGACCCTCAATTAGTGATATTTATCATATACGTTCGCCGTTTCATCGTCGCCCGCACCTAGGAAACATAAGGGTCTTTACTCATCAATCACAATCACAATCACAATCACAGGGCGTTCCTCTTGCTCGTGTCAGCTGTCACGGAGACTGTAAGGGCAAGAATAATCTCATAATGTACGTATTATTGGCCGAGCTTCGTTTCAGTTCTCCATCCTAGTCTTTTGGCCTTCTTAGTTGAAGGTCTCTGTTATATTCAGCTGCGAGGTGGACATCTACTTGCCCTGTCTAAAACTTTACCTCTTGCTCGTGTCAGCTGTCACGGAGACTGTAAGGGCAAGAATAATCTCATAATGTACTTATTATTGGCCGAGCTTCGTTTCAGTTCTCCATCCTAGTCTTTTGGCCTTCTTAGTTGAAGGTCTCTGTTATATTCAGCTGCGAGGTGGACATCTACTTGCCCTGTCTAAACCGTTAAAGTTTAATTGGTCCGTTGGGTATTTTCAGTACATCGTTTGGCCGGAAAATATGACTCGTTCAAAAGCTCCTTCAAAGAAAACGCATGGTGTGAACTTCAAGGTTGCTAAAACGCATTAGTAAAGTTCTTTCATTATACTTACTTAAACGTATCAGTATGAAAATTCTTTGGGTGCTCATTGATTGATCATTTTCAGAAAATAAAACGAAAGATAGGGAGGAAACTGCCACTACCTAAGAATTCTACAAATACTGAAATTAAATCCAAAGGTACTACATTATTTCAGCTACAATTTCTTTCTAGATTTCAGTATTGATATGACTCTTCACTGGTTTATAATCAAGTCAATTTTAAACATGCTCCTTAAAAATAGGTTTCTTTAAATTTGCGAAACTTGTCTTTGGTTGGTACTACAAGTACTAAATGACTTTACATGAACTAGTTCCATGCTTACTCACGTTTCTGGCAGCAATTATTTTGCCCGAGCGGAGTGTGGCATCAGAGAAAGCCGGCTTAGCAGTTAACAAGAAAGTGCTTGCTTGGAATAGCAATTGGAGCCTTCAAAAAGGAGCTTTTCAATCGTGATTTACGGTATACGAAGTATGTATGTGAGAGGAGTTTTATTTCGATTTACCCGAAAAGCACTTATAAGCTCCTTAAAAGCTATCCCAATCATGCTAAAAGGACATTAAAAGAACTTATTCAACAATCATCGCATCACAACCCAAAAGTTCGAAGAGGTATATCCTTGTTGGATGTTTTGTCATCAAGCTAGCAGTGTCAGTAAACCAAAAAACAAATATTATGTTTGAAGCCTTGTTAATGTAGAAAAGAAAAGAAGACATCAAAGACTCGTCTGCGTCAAATTAAGCTGAACTCAGTAGAGATAAGTTAACCGGGAAAAGATGATGAATATATGTTGCAAGTTAATTGTTTTCTTTGGGATTTTACAGAATTAACCTAAATGGCACATTATGATTGCTGCATGTATATAAATTATCTTTGCTCTTTTTAATCAATTTATTGATTTATTGATGATTGAAGCATTCAGCTTTTATTTATTTACATGGTACTCAATGCTAATATATGCTAATCCTGCCCCCTCCCCCTCCCCCTTCCCAAAATTCAAAGATGTATTGGCGGGTATCAAGGAACTGTTCATCAAACATCCAACAGAACTGAAGTTGCACAAGCATTCTGTTGTAGAAAAACTTCGTGAGCGCATATTGGTGATGATGTTAAAGTGGTTCGAGATTCACTTTATGATCTATTTAAGTTAGTGATTTTGCCTGGCTGTGAAGAGGTATTTATAATTTAATTCTCCTCACTATCTTTTCTCTATTGCTGGTGTTGGAAATCTGCCTATAATCATTTCAGCACTACATCCCATGTTCTTATCATCATACCACTGAGTTCACCTTTACTTTAGGAAATATTGTTTATTTGAATGTTCATTATTCTCACATTGTTGTCCAGCGAGAATGATTCTGTTTCTAGCCTATATAAACTAGTGTAATCCTTCAATATGAATATAAGAGTGTGTGATTTATCATTAAGATCACAATACCAACAATATGGTATCAGAGCGCCAGAAATGCGAAACCGAGAATGAGAGTGAGGCTGAGCAGCGACAGTGAGCGCGCGGAGAGAGGGAGAGAGAAGGACCAGATCGGATTCTCAGATCTGGAGTCTGAGGGCGCGTGTAGTGACACCGCCACCACAGGCAGCACCGCACGGCGCCGACCGGCCGATCCCAGAAAGATGACGGCGATTGGAGCGGCGCGTGAACCTCACGCGCCACCACAGTGACGGCGCGTGAGCCCCACGCGCCGCCGTCCAGAGGTTTTCCGGCGAGAATTTTTTTCCAGAACTATGAACCCGTCCGAATTTCCTCCCCTTTTCGGTTCTGTCCCTAGAAACTCATCTAAAAACGATCTTCACCCTATTGCACTCATGTCCGGTACCAATTCTACCACTTCTTCTTCTTCTTCTTCTTCTTCCACCATCAACAGCACCCTCATGGGATCAGAATTTCCAGAACCTCAGAGTATGGTCATCAACCATAGGTTTAATGGAAAGAATTACCTCCAATGGTCCCAGAGTGTGTTAAGGTATATCCGTGGAAAGCGAAAGGAGAAATATATCAATGGGGCTGCACCACAACCAGCTCCGGATGACTCAACCTTTGAAACTTGGTTTGCTGAAAATAACCAAGTTATGACGTGGTTATGTAACTCTATGAATGCTGACATCAGTGAAGGCTACCTCCTGGCAAACACTGCAAAAGAGATTTGGGATGCAGCCAGAAGAACTTATTCCTCTCTTGATAACACTGCTGCCTTGATTCATCTGAAGCGTCAACTTAGAGATTTAAGACAAGGTACATTGACAGTTACTGATTACTATAATGCATTAATCAAACTCTGGCAACAACAGGACTTGTTTGAAGTGCACGCTTGGAAAAATCTGGAAGATGCTCAGTTATATAAGAAGATTGTAGAAGAAGGGAGAGTTTATGATTTTCTTCTCGGACTCAATGATTCGTTTGAGGACATACGAGGCAGAATAATGGGAATAAAACCTCTGCCACACCTCTTTGATGTCGTTAATCATGTACAGTTTGAAGAAAGTCGAAAACTCTTGAATCGCAGCAGCCCAAATCTTATTGAGAGTTCAGCACTTACAGTACGAGGACCACAGGAGGAACGGAAAACCAAATGGTGCAATTATTGTAAAAAGAAGGGCCACTTCAAGGAGGAATGTTGGAAACTGCACGGCAAACTATCCACTAGCAAACCACAGGGTCATCTCACCTCCACTGAACAGAAGACTGAGGATACTACTTCACTAAGTCCAGACGAGCTGCAGATGCTACGTCGGATACTTGAAAAACAGAATAAGTCCAACTCTTTGCCGAGAGTTAATCTTGCCCAATCAGGTAATTCTATCATAGCTCTCAATAATATACGGACCAGTGATGATGCATGGATAGTTGATTCAGGAGCCACTGATCATATGACGGGTAATCGAACTTTATTTACAACTCTTAAACTTTGTCCGGAGTCCCTTCGTGTCAAAGTTGCTAATGGGGTATTTACTGAAGTTGAAGGAATTGGCACCATTACACTATCCAATTCACTCCGCATGCATCATGTTCTATTTGTCCCAGCGCTTACTTGTAACTTAATTTCTGTGAGCAAGTTAACTAAAGGACATATATGCCGAGTGATATTTGATGGTGATATGTGTCTATTTCAGGATTTACACTCGGGGAAGACGATTGGGACTTCTAAAGAGTGGGATGGACTTTTCTACCTGGAGAGATCGAAGATGGCGAATAAAGCAAAATGGAATGCACAACATGCCCTAGTCAGCTCAAGTTCTCAAGACAAAAATGTACTCTTATGGCATTGTCGTTCAGGACATCCTAGTTTTGATTATATGAGATATGTGTTTCCGAGTTTATTCAATAAAGATGCTGTTCCTTTTCACTGTGAAACGTGTCAATTGGCTAAACAAACCCGATCCTCCTATCCAAAACAACCCTACCAACCCACTGCTCCTTTCCAGCTCATCCATAGTGACATTTGGGGACCAGCCAGAACAACCACCAAGAAAAATGAAAAATGGTTTGTCACGTTCATTGATGATCACACCAGACTCACATGGGTTTACTTGTTGAAAGAAAAGTCTGAGGTAGCTCAAATTTTCCAAAACTTTCACAAATTTGTCCAGACCCAATTCCAATCATCTATCAAAGTGCTTCGCAGTGATAATGGTCGAGAATACCTCAGTCATACCTTTAAGGAATTCCTTGATCAGCAAGGAATTCACCATCAAACCTCCTGTCCTTACACCCCTCAACAAAATGGGGTTGCCGAACGAAAGAATCGTCATTTGTTGGAGGTTACCCGAACACTGTTGATGGAAAGAAATGTACCTACGACCTTCTGGGGAGATGCAGTTCTAACTGCGGCCTATCTCATCAACCGAATGCCTTCCAAAATCCTCAACTATGCCACCCCTATCCAAACCCTTCTTAGCACCTTTCCCAATTGCCCTCTCATTAATTCCTTACCTCCAAAAGTGTTCGGGTGTGTTGTCTTTGTCCATGCCTCTGATGGAAGTAAGTTTGATGCCCGGTCCCGGAAATGCATCTTCCTGGGCTACTCCTCCACCCAAAAAGGGTACAAGTGTTATTGTCCGACTTCCAAGAAGTTGTATGTCTCAAAAGACACTGTGTTCTATGAGGAGGACGCTTACTACCCGAAATTACCCATTCAGGGGGAGTACTCAAATATTGAATGGCTAATTTCACATGAATCAACTTCCAAAGTCACTGACACCCTACCTATTAACCCAGAAATCCTTGATACCTCACCTTACTTTCTTGAAGCCAATGATACCCTGCCAGAAAATCCTGAGCCCTTACCTTCTACACCTCCTAACACCAATCCTAATAATGCGGAAACACAGGTTGAAATCATGACTAGGATGGATGCAGAAGATGGATCAGAGGGAGATGCTAGGCAACAATCTCAGGAGGCAGATAGAAACGTCAATCCCACTCTAAGGAACAACCATGAATCTGACTTGAGAGTAGATCCTGAAGAGATAGGCTGGCCTATTGCACTAAGAAAAGGGGTAAGATCTTGTACTCAGCATCCAATTCAACGGTTTGTTTCATATGGTAACCTATCTGTCAAGATGCAGAGTTTCGTTGTCAATAGCGCACAGATTGCAATTCCTAACACCTTCCAGCAAGCTATGGCTGACCCAAAGTGGAAACAGGCCGTGGAAGAAGAGTTAAAAGCACTTGAGGAAAGTAAAACATGGGAAATCATTCCTTGTCCTCCTGGAAAGAAATCTGTCGGGTGTAAGTGGATCTTTACCCTGAAGATCAATCCTGATGGCAGCATCAACAAGTACAAAGCAAGACTAGTTGCGAAAGGGTATACACAAACCTATGGAATAGATTACGAGGAGACCTTTGCCCCAGTAGCCAAATTCAACACAATCCAAATACTGTTGTCAATAGCTGCTAACTTAGATTGGTCACTACATCAGTTAGACGTCAAGAACGCTTTTCTGAATGGTGACTTGGACGAAGAGGTCTATATGGAAGTTCCAGACGGAGTCCTAGCTGCAAATGGGTCAGTCTGCAAACTCAACAAGGCAGTGTATGGACTGAAACAATCTCCAAGGGTATGGTTTGGCCGCTTCAACAAAGCAATAAAGAAACTTGGGTACAGTCAGGGGCAAGCAGACGACACATTGTTTATCAAGCATGATGAGGAAAGAGTCACTATCCTGATCGTCTACGTGGATGATATAGTCATTACTGGAAATGACGAAAGTTCTATTGTCCAGCTAAAAAGGGATTTGTCCACTGAATTCCAGGTTAAAGATCTCGGCCAAATGAGATACTTCTTGGGTATGGAAGTGGCAAGAACAAAGAAGGGCATCAACGTATCCCAGCGGAAGTATACCCTAGATCTGTTACATGAGACGGGAATGTTAGGGGCACAACCCGAGGGAACACCGATGGAAGAAGGTTGTCGTCTAGAAATCAAAGAAAAAGGTGTCCCAGTTGACTCTGAACAGTATCGAAGACTTGTAGGGAAGCTGATATACCTGACCCACACACGCCCAGATATCAGCTATGCTGTTGGAATAGTAAGTCAATTCATGCATCAACCACAAGAAGAACACATGACAGCTGTCTACAGAATCTTGAGTTATCTGAAATTCAATCCAGGAAGAGGAATCTTCTTCAAGAAGTGCACGGCCAGAAACTTAGAGATCTACACTGATGCAGACCATGCAAAAGATAGAGAAACCAGAAGG
The DNA here is from genome assembly GCA_963210345.1 of Inga oerstediana. Lineage (NCBI taxonomy): Eukaryota > Viridiplantae > Streptophyta > Magnoliopsida > Fabales > Fabaceae > Inga > Inga oerstediana. The sequence continues at coordinate 11,659,647 of OY723401.1, forward strand.
TCGACAGGAGGATACTGTACATATGTGTGGGGAAATCTAGTGACATGGAGAAGCAAGAGGCAAACTGTTGTGTCAAAGAGCAGTACAGAAGCTGAATTGAGAGCTGTGAATGACGGAACATGTGAGGGACTCTGGGTTATCCGGTTACTAAAGGAATTGGGAACTCCGTATGAGGGTCCAATGCAAGTTTGGTGCGACAACAAATCTAGCATTGAGATGACGAAAAACCCTGTTTATCATGATCGAACAAAACATGTTGAGGTAGACAGGCACTTTATTAAAGAGAAAGTTGAAGCAGGCATTATGAAGTTGTCCTATATACGGTCTGAAGAACAAATTGCAGATGTAATGACCAAACCACTGGGCAGATCTAAATTTGAAAAGTTTCGATGCAAGCTGGGAATGGTTGATATATACTCTCCAGCTTGAGGGGGAGTGTTGGAAATCTGCCTATAATCATTTCAGCACTACATCCCATGTTCTTATCATCATACCACTGAGTTCACCTTTACTTTAGGAAATATTGTTTATTTGAATGTTCATTATTCTCACATTGTTGTCCAGCGAGAATGATTCTGTTTCTAGCCTATATAAACTAGTGTAATCCTTCAATATGAATATAAGAGTGTGTGATTTATCATTAAGATCACAATACCAACAATAGCTGGAAATTGGAATGGGAGCTGGGTGACCAATAATCAAAATAAAATATTCTAACCTGGAATGGGATTTATTGAAAAACTGTGGAAAGGTTGGTTTTCTTTTTGACAGTTGAGACATTTCTTTTTGGGATGAAAAAAACAAACTTGCATAGTTGCATATCCTATATTTGTTTGGAACAGTCGATTTTAATGCTCTCTTCAATCATGGTTTTGGAGATATAATTTGTTTTACCCTGATGCATCTTGCAGTCATTATATTTAATGCCACTGTACATTTATCCTTTTTCACAATTGATTATTTCTCCCTTTATTTTGTAGGATAATCGAGAGCTGGTTGTTTCCTTGACGGTGGCTTACATTTTTAAAGCAATGACACATTTAGCAATCGACATACGGCTCAAAGCTATTGAATTTTTGGATCTTGTTCTTGAGTTTTATCCACCTGCCTTACCTTTTATATGCAGAGAAGGTGACACCGTTTTTCTCTAAAAGATATATGGGAAATTGCTGCCCGGGATGCATTTGCATGTATTCTTTGTCAAAGAAGGGAATGTTAAAGGGCGTTGAATCATGCTGTATCGGCAGTGGACTCCTTTAAATTTGCTGATGTTCCTGCAATGAGATATTGATTTCTGCATCCACTTGTGCCAATATGGATCCTTTTATTCTTTGGTGTTATTGTGTGGCTGAAATAGTTCTGTTGGGGCTTTGTATTTACTATTTTGTTGGTTGCATGATGATCAGATTTTCCAAAACTATGATGATATTCTTAGGAAGAACCAATGCTATTTACAGGACAACGGGAAACTGAAGGTTGCTCTTGTTGGGTTGGTTCGCTGCTTATCACTCTTTCCATGGAATAAACGAGAAACTGATTTGCATGATAAGGTATCTTGTTTTCAATTAAAAAAATGAACTCTATGTTTCGGTAATTCTATGTTTAAAGCTAATTGCTGTTGGCAATTTAACAATGTACTAGATTTTGTCAATTTGTACCTTTGAAAGCTCTAGTGTGAATATGAAATGTTTTATTTGTTTGTCATTGTAAATATAAGTTAGACCCTTGTATAGATATATATATATATATATATATATATTCGCTTATATTATGCATATTTGTAAATTTGTCATATAGAGAATGAAGAACTTGGTGTTGCTCAAAATCCCTTCAAATAAAATATAATTTCGCACCGTGCATATTATTCACTCGAATGATACATATGAAATTTTTGTGGCGCTCAGCTTCTGAGTTACATTTGGTTACTGTTTTTTGACCACCTGTACTATTGCTTGCTTTTTGCCCACAAGGATTTTTGCAATACTTTTGCTTATTTATCAGCTACTTTTGGCTTCACCAATCTGTCTCTAATGTTTTTTTTTTTAATTTCAATAGAATGATGCTGGACAAAGGGTATTGCATGCTTTTGAGGATGATATGCCTGCATGATCCACTGGTAAGGCATCTTAAATGTTAGAACAGATAATTAATATTCTGATGTTGATGAGTTTGAATAATTTTTAAGTAGATTTGTTTATTCAACTTTTAGACCCTGCATTATTTTTGTTCATTCGAGACAATAATGGTCTGACTGTCCTGCTTTATGCTTTCTCTGTTTATAGGACTTCCTCTTGTCATAAAGAAACTGAAGGATATTGTGCCCGTATTACTAAATAGTTTCCAGGAATTTATTACTCAAGCTTGTGCTTCTCCAAAACTTGATGGGACGTCTTCTTCATGTATGCTGTCTATACTTAATTGCATAGAGATGATAATCAAGTCCTTTATTTATGGGAATAGCGGGGACCAGTCAGAGTCCCAAAGTTCTCTTGGTGACCTTGGCATGATGATATGGGATGATGCTATCTCTTCCCTAATGTTGAGGAAATTATTTTCTTTGTTTCCCCTCAATCCTGCGCATGATCATTCAGAAAAGGTACTTATTTTGTGGGTTTGTTTTCTAAACCATTTCCTAGGGAGGGGAGAACTGTTGATGTAATATAGGGTGTGAAAGATAAAACAGAATTTTTCAGAATGATTTGTTATTCTTCTTTAATATATCTGTTAATTTGATTTTTTCAATCAATTGTAGCATTTTGCTCAGCTAGGTATTTAATGAATGATGATTACATGTTGCTTTACTACAAGGTTTAGGCATTTTGTGTTTCTTTTAAATTTCTAGTTGGCTTCCCAACTTTTTGCTGAGCTAGTTATTTAGTTATGAAGGAATTGAATTGCTTTCCTATGAGATATTGTTACAACCTGCATTCTTAAAGAACAGAAATATCTGGAAATGCTGATATTCTCTATTACTTTGGGAAAATTATAGAGGATACAGTCCCAGAATACACACAATGCTCTAGATGAACTCTAGAAATTCCTCGCAATTGAACACTGATAAAACAGTAAAAGAACTACCCTAACCAGAACACACTCCCCCTGATGTTCGAGAGATCAGGGCCCCTCCTACCAACAAAACACTCGCATGACATACAATTGATCCCCCCTCTCCTTTTACGCACTCCCACTACTCTGCAATCTGTCAGAGGATCCTATCATACTCAAATTACCCTCTTGCTCCTTCCTCCCTATGAGAGGCACCCCTCAGCTCTCTTGTTGGGCCTGGCATCTTGCCCAACTTCCTCCTCCTGTAGACTCGACCCCAATCCTTCTCTATAGCAGGCCCATCAGATATGCATTCCTGTTATGTTGTACTTTTGTTTGGAGATGTTTGGTATACAATACCTCTCTGTTTCCTAGGTCTTCTCAACTGAGTTTAGAGTTTTAAACTAGATGTCATCAACCCATCAAGCAACTCTGTCTTCCTCTTGAATTGTTGGAGAAGTTTCTAGAATTTCTGGAAAATGCACCGCTTGGGAAGGTTTAATAAATGCACCAAACTTTTTTGAAATTTGAGCTATTAAGCTATACAATTTGAAAGTGGCTGGACTTGTTGCCATGCAGGTTTGTGAAGCTTCACAGCCAGCTCATCCTGTCTGGGAAAAGCATTTAATCCAACTCCTTCCTTTTATTCCTAAAATTGTTACTTATGAGACTAGCTATTGGACACCTCGTCTTCGTCAGGGTTGACATATGATTTTAAAGATTCCGGATATTGATTGTTTCTTCTTAAAAGTCATTGACTGGGTTTTCTTATTCTTTTTAAATTATGTAACTTGTTTGTTTTGATAATTGACACTTCTTGAATGCAGGCGTTTACACAGACATTCAGGGAAACCAATCCAGCTTCTTTATTGAAAATGGCTTGTCTTTCTGCAATTGAGGATATGCGAACTTCTGTAAATTTGGCTTCATTTTTATCCCAAATAATTACTTCAAGTTGGAGACTTACGGATAATCAAATGAAAGCAATATTTATATCTATACTTTAATTGAATGTCTTTATGTTTTGGTGCAAATTATAGATCCAAAGTAAGCTTTGTCTAGATGCAAGCAATCTGGACAATGTTGAGTTTCAAGATGCTTTGATTGCATGGATAAGAGAGCTCCCATTGTTGCTGATCCAGGTTGGTGATAAACACCCGGCCTTCTCACAGGTAATTTAATAAGAAGTGAAGTTTTCAAGTGTAACTTACGGTCTTAGATCACCAATTTACTATCTCCTTGTCCTTTAAACATTCAATGTCCATTCAGGCTGTGTTACGTCTTCAACTTCACATTGGACAGTATGCTTTGTTGAACTTATCACTTGTTTGCATATACGACAACATGCAATACTCATTGCAGGAGTTTTACTGTGCATGTCAAGAAGGTAAACTAAATCACTGTTAGCTTGGTATTTGTGGTTTATTACTTATACCCTTATTTCCCAACCTCTCATCACATTGCCTTTTCTGGTTGCAGGAAATGTGTTATGATCCCTTCATCAGGCTTCCTAGAGAAGTTCAAGAGCTCTCTTTGTGTTGCCTTTCCTATTTCTCTCATTTGGATTCACATTTCTTAAAGACAATCTCTCGTTGCTGCCTATGTATGTATTTTTGTCCTTGGTAAAATTGTAACCGGCTTTCATTTTTTGCTAAACATTATCCTCACTGTTGATCTTTTATCACATGCATGATGATCAGTTTCTTGTGATATGCATTTATAGGCTAGAATTTCAAAACTTTTCACAACACTATTCTCTTGATTCTGTACTGTTGTGTGTCAAAATTAACTAGTGTTATCTATGCCCGTGGCCTTTTCTGCTTGATATTTCGTGTATTTGTGAATTTTCATTTATTTGTTGGCTGATCTGTCATGTAAAACTTGATTTTAAGCTTTTATATTGTTTCAAAACAAATATCCAATGAACATATGAAAATGGAATATAGTTGTTCGTAGACAATAAATTCAGAATCTGTAGCTGGTGTCTCATGAAAAAATTGAATATATATGTCTGATTAGATTGTTTATAGGCTGCATCAAATAAAATATTTAGGCTTTTTAATCTAGGCATTAAGGATGAGGTTTCAATTATTTGAAATGTAGTATTTTATCATGAAATATGGGGGCTGTATATAATATTTGCGATACAAGATTTAATTTCAGAATAAAGCCTGAAATTATTTGTTATAGAGACTCTGAAAAACAGAGACAACTTGTGAAGTGCTCCTTCCAGTTATTTTTATGAGCAATTTTTATCCTTATTGAGTAAAACGAACTAGCGGCTAAAATTAGTTAAAAACAATAAATGTGTCAAAAATGTCATGTTTATTCTAAATATGCCCCTATTTATGAAAAGAACATATAAGAGAGAATGTGCAATAAATGAGTAAATGAAAGAGAATTAGTGGTGAGTAGGGGATAATTAATATAAAGATGTGTATTTAATATGCGTAGAAAAGAAAAAAAGTATAAATTTTGAGACATAGAGAAAGTTGCTTATAACAAGGACCAACGTCAAGAGAGAGAAATTTGCTTATAAAAAGAACTAGAGGAAGTATTGAATAATTAGCAAGTTGATGCACCTACTAGAATCATTCTTACATTGATAAGTTACAACAATTAGTTATACCTTTGTACGGTAATTACACTTGCTATTGGCATTTTTACAATATGTCCAATGTTAGTAGAGTTTGAAGCTTATAAACAAAAGCTTTAAAAGGCTTTTATTGCTCAACACCAATGCATTTCTTTGTTTTTTTTGTAGGTCCTAATATAGATCCTCATGTGCTATTTCAGACAATTGAAGTGCTTCATTCAGCGTACAGGGCTGGGCATGTTGATATTGCCGATTACTTGAGTTTCTTCATTACCTTGCTGTCAAGTTTTAAAGTTTCTCATGGTAGGCCACAGATTTATATGGTGATTGGCACCCAAGTGGCGTTATATGGTAAATTTTTCTGGGCTTATGTTTGTGGGAGATTTTCCTTTGGGGATATGTTGACATAAAGTTCGGCTTCTTGATAATTATTAGATAATAACAACTTTGGCATAGTATGATTTATGTGTTATTGAGCTTGTGAAATTATGAGGATGAAGACAATGTTCTTAGTCACTGGTCATGTATGTCTGTGAGGCAGGTAATACTGCCCCACTGGTGTTTTAGTGTAGTGATGTAGGATGATTGAATCAGGGAATTTAAACATTTCTATTTTATTAAACACATCTTCTATAGTATGTCAAATTTTATTCTGGAGCTGTTATTGACTGAGCTTTGCAGAAGTTGCTCCTCATGGGTTGGCTAATGCTAATGATCCAATCTTCAAAACCTCCAAGTCAATTACAAGTGTTCTTTGTTCACATCTGGCTATAGTGGGCAATAATTCTCTTGTTCTAGAAATGCTAGAGGAAGTGATACTTGATCAGATAGTAAGTTAATTCAATTTTTTCCTATAACCAACCAATCGTTAAGCTTTCTTTTGCATGGAGTTCTCTTCTTTATTGACTAAAGCACTTATCTCCCATTTTTACTTTTCTGGTGCTTTGGTCCATTCAAAGACATTTTAGAATCACGAAGTATCCTCATATATTTATTTGCATTGAGTTTTCTACTTTTCTTTGTTAAGTGAACTACTAATTCCCCCCCCCCCCCCCCTTTTACTTTTATGGTGGTTTAATCCATTCAGAGATGTTCCCAAATGATGAGTTCTCATGCTTTCATTTTGTATCGCAGCTGCTAATGCCTCCACTGGATAACAGTTGTTCTCTCCTAAGAATGCTTGTAACAGTGGATGTTAAGCCTACAATGCTTTCTAAGAAAAGTATTGACACTCTGGGAGGTTATCTTTCAGAATATTTGATGGATGTTGTACAAGTGAGTATATTATTTAAAATTTGATAGCTAGTAAACTATATATGTCCCAGCTAAGTGGGGATATAACCATTTCATATTACTTTTAGAATTTCAAAAGTATGCCTCTCATTGAAAGTTAAAATGAATTATCATTTGCTTTTGTCTTCTGCCTTGTTTATCTCGAGCATTGAAAAACAGCAAGATCTTTGACAAATGTGATGACTAAGATAATATATTAAATTAAATAAATTAAACTTAAAAGATGTGGTTTTTTTTGGCAAAAAAATAAGAGTCTCCTTAAAACCAGCAGAAAGTCAATCAAGACATGCACATTTGGATGAAGAACTGTCTATCTGACCTTGCATTTTTTTGTTGCGTTACTTCAACTTCTTAGTATATGTTAGGAACCTCTCCCAAACACAACTAAAGACTATAACTGGAAATAAAGCTTGACACTGATAATAATATTGCTGCCAAAACTAATCAGATTACAATGGATAAGTTGACTTAATACAGCACTAACACTGAGTTACATGAACAACAATTAAAGTAACGATTAGAAACTAGCAGAAACTGAATATATGAATGAAAGCTGCAAAACAAAACACGCATAAACATACAACTCTCACTGCAGGACTTTAACACAAACACAACAAGTTGCAAATCTTTTGAGAGGAATGGCACGCTCAACCCAAAGGGCTAAGACCAATTTCAAATTCTTGTCTGCCTCACTCTCTAGATTCGTCTGTATATTTAAAGACCACAAAAAGTGACTCTCCCACCTCCATCCTCATATGCTTTGACTGCGGGAGTCCTATGGCCAACCTACTCCTCTATTTCTTTCTCCAATATAGAGTCAAACTTCTGACCCATAAAAAGAGCCTTTCCTTTATCATGTATTTTCCTACGTTTTCAAAAGTAGTCCTAACAGTATATTTATTTGGAATTATAACTGTTTTGAACATAGAATTATACAATAGCATGATATAGTTAAAGAAGCAAGTCGGTAGTTGGTTTTGTTGACATTTCTTCTGATTTGCGTCCGTTAATCACTTCCCTTCTACCTCTGTTTTGTATATAAATATCTTGTAATCCTCTTATCAATGTAGAGTGTAAAATAGAAGATCATTTGCTTACATGGTATCAGAGACAGGTTCGATCCTGATATACATTTAGTTCTGTGCGACAGAGAGCGAGAGAGAGAGGGGGATCGGGTTCTGTCCATCATCTGATTAGTGTACATGCGCCCCACCATCAGGATCGCCGGCCCAAAACCGGCGCACGCCTGAAATTTGACGGCCAGCCGACAACGGGAAGGCGGCGCGTGGCCTTCACGCGCCTGACGGCCAGACACTCTCACCGGCGCATGGCGGCGCGTGTGACGGAGCTGCAGACGGCGGTGAGCTTCGCCTGAGCTCATTTCTCCAACCCGGTTTGTCCTTGATGTTTTTTGGTTCATTTGGGTACGATTGATCATTGGGTGCTCCTTGAGTTGAAGTTTCTTTGTGATTCTTCATCCGCGTACAGTAGATCATTTGCTCCTCAGGTTTCCGTTCTTTATTCCAGCACCATTTGGCTTCTCTCTTTCTGTTTATGCCTCTGTTGGTTTGAATCTCCTTAGTTGATTGTTGGCCTTCTATTGTTTGGATTCTTGAGTTGTGATCATACTGCTTGCTTTGCTCCTTATTCTCATTTGAGTTGCTGGTTGGTGGGTTTTTTGTCTTTGGTGGTATTAGTATTCTGTTTTTTGTTGATCTGGCTTCTAGAGAATCAGTTTCTCATTTCTCAAATTCGGAGGACCAATCTGTCATTTTTAAACTTCGAAGGACCAACCTGTCATTCTGCAAATTCAGGTAACTATTGTTGTATAACATTGGTGTTCTTTTCTCTGGTTAATTCCTATGGCTGACTCTAAGACCAGTGTTACTACTGAAATGATTCCTGTTTCAAATAAAATTACTGATCATAAGTTGAACTGGACCAATTATTCGGATTGGAACAAGACGATTCGAATGTATTTATTAAGTATTGAAAAGGAAAGTCATTTGAGTGAGGCACCTCCAACAAATGATTCAAAACTAAGTTGGGCCAGAGTTGATGCTCGGTTATTTTTACAACTTCAGAATTCTATTGAGAGTGACATCTTACCTTCTGTAAATCATTGTAATACTGTAAAAGAACTTATGGATTATCTGGAGTTCCTGTATTCTGGGAAGGGAAACATTACTCGTATCCACGACGTTTGTAAAGGTTTCTATCGTGCTGAACAGCAAGGTCGTCCTCTGAAGAATTTCTTCATGGATTTTAAATGGATGTATGAGGAAATGAGGCAATTGATGCCTCCAACACCAGATCTCCAGGCACAAGTAGATAACATGGAAAAACAAGCTATTATTAGCTTCCTTACTGCTCTCGATCCCACTTATGAGACAGTTCGATCTCAGATATTGTCCAGCTCTGAGCTACCTTCACTTCAGGATGTGTATTCCCGTGTGCTACGTGCCGATAGTTTGTCTCAACCAGCTTCTAACTCTCATGCTAGTGCTTTAGCCGGCCGTGGTCCTCCTGACAACAGGACTCAAGGCTTCTCGCGATCAGGACACGGGCACACAACTCCCTTTCCTGCTGATAACCGCCACCAAGTCCTTTCTCGCCAAGGTAACAATTCTCAGAATTCTGGTACAGGTGGGATCGTTTGCTACTATTGCAAGGAACCAGGTCACATTAAACGTTACTGTCGTAAGTTGCAAAACAAGCTACAGCGTAATGGTACTGCTCATATGGCCACCTCCTCTGACAACTCCTCTGATAATGCCCTCTCCACACCTACTGCGCTTGCCACAGGTAATAGTGACTCATGCCTTGCTACTTCGTCGTCCAGGTGGATCATCGATTCTGGTGCCACTGATCATATGACAGGTAATCATCATTTGTTCTCTACGTATGCACCTTATGTCAACCCTTCTTCGATAACAATTGCTAATGGTTCATGCTCCCGTGTTCTTGGATCTGGCACTGTTACACCTACACCGTCTGTTTCCCTCTCATCTGTCCTTAATGTCCCTGATCTTGCGTTTAACCTTTTGTCTCCTAGCAAACTTACTCACCAGTTAAATTGTTGTATCTTATTTTTCCCTGACCATTGTTTGATTCAGGATCTCACGACGAAGCGTATTATTGGTAGGGGATATGAATTTGGCGGCCATTACTTCCTTGATGATCGAGTACCGCGTTCCGTTACATGCTCTGGTGGTTCCTCTCCTTTTGATGTTCATTATCGTTTGGATCATATGTCTTTGTCTTCTTTAAAGAGGATGTATCCTCAGTTTCATCAATTGTCTTCTTTGGAATGTGAATCGTGTCAGTTTGCCAAACATCATCGTGTTCACCTGGCACCTCGCATAAATAAACGGGCTGCGTCCCCTTTTGATTTAGTCCATTCTGATATTTGGGGTCCGTGTCATGTCGAATCCAAGTCTGGTTTTTGGTATTTCGTTACCTTTGTTGATGACTTTTCTCGAACCACCTGAATTTATTTAATGAAACATCGTTCAGAGTTGTTTTCTCATTTTTGCAATTTTTGTGTTGAAATTAAAACTCAGTTTGGTATTTCTGTCAAAACCTTACGGAGTGACAATGCTAAGGAATATTTCTTTACTCAATTTCACACGTATATGCTCCAACATGGCATGATTCATCAGTCCTCATGTGCTGATACCCCTGCTCAAAATGGGGTTGCTGAAAGAAAGAACCGACACTTATTAGAAGTTGCTTGAGCCCTCCTGTTTCAAATGCATGTACCTAAATCTTTTTGGGCTGATGCTTTGTCCACAGCATGTTTCCTTATCAATCGTTTGCCATCTCCTGTTCTCAATGGTGACACCCCTTACACAACTCTATTCCCTTCTCAACCCTTGTTTCCTCTTGAACCAAAAATCTTTGGTTGTGTCTGTTTTGTTCGTGATGTTCGCCCTACTATTACCAAACTAGATCCTAAGTCTCTTAAATGTGTCTTCCTTGGGTATTCTAGGGTTCAGAAGGGTTATCGTTGCTATTCTCCCACCCTTCGACATTATCTTGTGTCTACCGATGTCAATTTCCATGAGTCAACTCCATTTTTTCCTATTTCTACTGAATCTTCATCCTCAGCCAACAGTTTCGATCTTGATGATCTATTGGTCTATGAGGTCCATTTACCACATGTGCACGCCTCTGTACCAGTACCTGCTAAACCACCTATTCAGCATGTTTATCGTAAACGTCCTCGGGAAAGTAATGACGTCGTTCATGATCCCCCAATAGTGCCTGCTTCGACGTCTGATCCAGAATCAATTCCTCCTGCTACTGACGTGGCAACAGTGCCTAATACTATTGATACATCTACTGCTTCTGAGGAATTGCCCATTACATCTGCTCCTTCTGAGGAATTGCCTATTGCCATCCGTAAAGGTAAACGTACTTGCGCCTATCCTATTTCTTCGTTTGTTTCCTATAACCATCTCTCTTCTCCATCCTGTTCTTTCATAGCTTCCATTGACTCTATCACCATCCCTACAACTCTCCACCAAGCCTTAGCCCACCCTGGTTGGCGTGCTGCTATGAAGGATGAAATGATGGCTCTTGATCAAACAAGTACCTGGCATCTTGTCACTTTACCTCCTGGCAAGAAGGCTATTGGATGTAAGTGGGTGTTCACGGTCAAAACCAAGGCCGATGGCACATTGGAGCGCTTGAAAGCTCGCCTCGTTGCTAAAGGCTATGCTCAGACCTATGGCGTTGACTATTCAGAAACTTTCTCCCCTGTGGCAAAATTGTCTTCTGTTCGTCTCTTTATTTCTATAGCTGCTACTTATGGTTGGGATCTTCATCAATTGGATGTTAAAAATGCCTTCTTGAATGGTGATCTTCTTGAGGAAGTTTACATGGAGTAACCACTTGGTTTTGTTGCTCAGGGGGAGCATGGGAAGGTATGCTATCTTCAGAAGTCATTATATGGTCTGAAGCAGAGTCCTCGTGCGTGGTTTGACAGGTTTAGCACGGTGATTAAGAAATTTGGTCTAACTCAGAGCAAGTGTGATCATTCTGTGTTTTATCAGCGAACGGAGGCTGGCATGATCTTCTTAGTGGTATATGTTGATGATATTGTTATTACGGGGAGCAACACTTCGGGAATCTCCACACTAAAGGCCTTCCTGAATTCTCACTTCCAAACAAAGGATCTGGGTCAGTTAAAATACTTTCTTGGGATCGAGGTTATGAGAAGCACGAAAGGCATTCTCTTGACACAACGAAAATATGTTCTGGATTTGCTCAAGGAGACTGGGAAACTTGGGGCAACACCTAGTAGCTTTCCCATGATTCCTAATCCTTTCTTGGACATTGATGATAGCGTACCGTTTGATGAACTACCTGAGGAAGTAAGAAAAAAGGTTGATCCTGAAAAGATCAAGCCGTTTGCCTACTCTGAGAGATACCGAAGATTGATTGGGAAGTTAAATTATCTCACGGTGACTCGTCCTGATGTGACCTTTCCAGTGAGTATACTTAGCCAATTCATGACAGCACCAACTGTTGCTCAGTGGGAAGCTTTAGAGCATGTCTTACATTATCTAAAAAGTTCACCAGGTCGTGGTATACTCTATACAAATCATGGTCACACCGAGATTGAATGTTTTTGTGATGCTGATTTTGCTGGGTCAAAATCTACCAGGAGATCCACCACAGGATACTGTGTGTTTGTGGGTGGGAACTTGGTATCTTGGAGGAGCAAAAAGCAGGATGTAGTATCTAAGTCGAGTGCAGAAGCTGAGTATAGAGCCATGTCTCAATCCACGCAAGAAATTGTGTGGATTCACCAATTAATGAAGGAAGTTGGTTTTGTCACGTCATTGCCTGCAAAGCTGTGGTGTGATAATAAAGCTGCTCTACACATAGCCTCTAATTCAGTATTTCATGAACGTACAAAACATATTGAGATCGACTGTCACTTTGTACGTGATAAGATCAAAGAAAACTTTATTTCTACAGGGCATGTGCGATCTAGTGATCAATTGGGAGATCTTCTAACTAAGGCCTTAAATGGGACTAGTGTTAACTATCTTTGTAACAAGTTGGGCTTAATTAACATCTACGCTCCAACTTGAGGGGGAGTGTTATGAACATAGAATTATACAATAGCATGATATAGTTGAAGAAGCAAGTCGGTAGTTGGTTTTGTTGACATTTCTTCTGATTTGCTTCCGTTAATCACTTCCCTTCTACCTTTGTTTTGTATATAAATATCTTGTAATCCTCTCATCAATGTAGAGTGTAAAATAGAAGATCATTTGCTTACAATAACTACTGAACTATAGATTACAGTCAAAACCAAAGAGACAATTTCATCTGAGAAAATGGCAATTACATATTTCTGATCTTCTGTAATTTATATTCTATTATTCACTCTCATTTAACACTGTACTTGTTTTCAATGCTTTGGTAATATTGGTGTCCTTAAGTACTCTGCATTATTACCTACTTGTTTTTTCTTGTTTGATCGGTGCCACAAGCTTATGAATCTTGTGTTAAAGAGCATGAGATCCGCTATAGGAGGAAGTTTTTCAGCAATTTCTAAAACATGTATTCAGTCTAGAAAGGCCTTCTTCATTAGAGTAAATGCTGTTGCTTCTCTACTTTTGTTGATGCGCAAAGATCCTAAATTGCAACAGATATTGTCCTTATTCAAGGCAGATATTGATAACATCTACAAGTGTATTTACAGGTTGGTTTGTGCATGATGTTCAATAATTTCCCCCCCTTTCGGCCCAAGATGTTCAATAGTGTTGATTACTACTTTGAACATGTCATTCTTGACTATTAATTATGTGATGATACCTTATAAATAATGGATACTGTTGGTATTTTATAATGGTTGACAAAAGCTAAAATTTCTATGATGCTAGATTTTCATGCTTTTGGAGAGGTATGAGATACATGTAAATGGACTTCGTAAGCCTCCGAGCATCTTGAATGTGCGCGCGCGCGCACATCCAACTGGGGTGCCTTAGAAACCTTGGTATCCCAGATGCTTGGATGAAGATAATGGTTGAATAATGCCTTGTGAATAGTTGATGTCAAAACTTGTGCTTTTCCACCGACTTCCTTTATGCTTTTTTTTTTTTGGGTAGACAATTTATGCTAATGTTTTTAACTTTTCATAAATACGATAATTTAGTCTTTTCTTTACTCATTTCTTTGTTTTGGTGCAGTTATTAGAAAATATCAGTGTGGGAATTGAAGAAAGGGATAAATACATCGCTCCTTTGATCAACTAAAAAATTTTAAGCTCATTACCCTAAGAGACAGCGACAGTCTGGCAAAGAGTATTTTAGAGCCAAGCAACTACCTTGTCCATGTGAGTTTCCATGACTGGACCACCATTATGCCTTGGGCCTATTTTTCTTGAGACTTCTCATTCATCCATATTGTGGATTTCAGAGTGGTGTGCATGCATGCATGCATGGAAAATGCTTCTACTACATGTTGAAACAGGTGGAATGCCTTGTTATTTTTTTTTTCAATTGCATGCTTAAAGGAGCTCCATAACAATTGCGCTTGCTTTGCTGAACTCAATATATGGCCCTCCCAAAAGAAAACCTATTTCCTCAAAAGTAGTTGTTTGTGCAGTATAATCTTGTCATTTTAACTTTTTCTTTAAAGTTTGCATTTAGCTCTTCAGATGTGTTATACTATGACAATCATTATCACCAAATGTTAATTCATTGATATGTCACTATCAGGTCTCATATTTGTCTATGTTCCTTTGTGCTTAGAGGATAGCTACTCATTGATTTCCTATCACCGAATCTCAAATTTGTCTGTGTTACGTTCCTTCCATATTTCCCTCACATGGTAGGTTTTTGCTGATGAGTTTTATGATTGGCTTAACTTGCAGAGAATACTGGATGATAACTGTTAAAAGGGTAAAGTCATTTTGAGCTTTGTTAGTTGAAATTGATATCTTTGTTGACCATTCATGCTAAAGCGGGAAGATGTCCAAGAATATCACTTTATTGCAGCAGCCATCATGTGAATCTCTGAAGTGCATTGTTGTCGTCCTTAACTGGTAATTTATTTTCACCAGCAGGTAATTAGTTTCCATGTGGAGATATGGAATATTTGTCTTTTATTTCTCCATAATGTCTTGTTCTAACAGCCTTGCAGCCATGAGTATCAATGGCGTATTCCTCAATGAAATGATTAATGTTGTTGTAACCTCCACCCTGTCTTGTTGCTTTTTGGTTCTCTAGTTTTTCTAAAATTGAGCTCAAACTGTAGCGGTAAATGGTTTTCTTGGGGAATTGATTGATTGAAGAAATCTCATCCGAATGTACATCGTAATATCATATCTGCTCATGAATAAATAATTTTTTATCATTTCGTTTATGAGCAAGTTGCAGAGTTTCATCAATGTATAGAATGTTATTGAGTAAGAGAATTGGTTTCTCTATTAAAAAAACAAAACTCAGCTTCCGTACCCAAATCCATTGGCTCACCTCTTTTTTTGTATTACAATGACAAGGGAGTAGTTCCCTAGAGAGTCGCGGCGGACTCATACAAAACCTAAAGAAAACTAAAGAGAATCCAAATATTAGCTTAAATCAGCTAAAATTTGAATCAAACAAAAACCTGGGGGGTTTTGCAATAGAGTTAGGTCATTGTTTGAATCTAGAGCCTCTTTTGCCAAAAGGTCTGCACACACAATACATTCCCTGTGCGAGTGGTGAATCTCCAAATCCCAATTCTTGTAGATTAGATCTCTGGTTTCCTCTAGCTCGATATGTAGAGGGTGTTGTGGACCACCGCCGTGAAATAGTAAATGAATTGCTTCGGCCGAGTCCGTGTAAAGCTTAACCTTTGTGAACTTCATGGAATGACAAACTTGGAGACCGATCTTTATAGCCTGAATCTCCGAGTCTGTTGAGCCTAGAGAGAAGCCTGTGTTCTTCTGAAATCCGCAAATCCAAGCTCCAGAACTGTCACGAACAAATCCTCCTACTGCTGAGAGTCGATGCTCATCGAAAGCAGCATCCACGTCAATCCGTACGTAGCCGTTAGGTGGAGCAATCCACTGATCCAATTCTCTATCTGGTACCCTCAGAATCTTGTGCTTAAGTCTTCCTTCTTCTATGCCTTCATGGAGGTAATGCAATCCTCTGTGTATCAGCTGTCGAGGTTGGTCACAAGTTCCTTCAAAAGCTCTCTTGCATCTATTTTTCCATATGAGCCAGCATAGTGAGCCAAAGACCCTTAGCCAGGGCCACTGAGTCACGCTGCGGTTTCCGGGGGAGTGTCGCATATTCCATTTGATCCAAACATGCAAATTGCCAGAGAAAAAAACAGGGTGATAAATTGGGTTAGTACAAGAAAGCCACACACTGCTCGCAAGCTCACAGTCTCTCAAGGAATGTAAAGGTGTTTCCTCACAATTGCACTCAAACGGGCACTCAGTGTTTATCCTCACATCCCTCTTAGCTCGAACTGAATTGGTGGGAATTCTCTCTTGGAACAATTGCCACATAAAATACTTGACTTTCTTAGGAATAGGCCACCTCCAGATACGATGCCAGAAAGGATCAGGCGTCCCCGAACGCGACGAGTAAATCATGGAATAGGCGGATTTGACGCTGAAGTTTCCATCAGAAGATTCCCGCCACCAGTACAAATCATCACCTATTTGGGAGGGAGGCTGAATGTACTTGATCTTCTCAATCACCCACCTCGGCAAGAACAAAGTCCATTTATGCAAGTCCTATCTGCCATCCGGGCCGACAAACTGGTTAACCACATCTTCCAGATTTATGAGATTATGATTTTTGTCCACGTAGTACATAAGTGGATGCTCAAGATTTGTCCATAGATCCCACCAGGCATTTGTGGAGTTACCGCTACGGAGTTTGCTTCCAACAGCTTTTCTGAATGAGTCCCAGACTGATGTGATTGCATTCCATACTGCCGATTTAGCTGTTCTCCTTTCGACTCTTGGCAGTTTATCGTTACCGCAACCATACTTGGCTCTGAGAGCTCTAACCCATAAAGCATCTGGCCTGATGATTAGATTCCAACACAATTTCATAATGAGAGCCTTATTCTGACTTGCTAAATCTTTGATTCCAAGACCACCATCTCTTTTGTCCATCTTGATTGTCTCCCAAGCAATAAGGTGCATTTTCTTACCATCATGACCCTGGTTCCAAAAAAAGTTTCTATTAAGTCTCTCAAGATCCCGGAGTATCCCTTTGGGTAGGATGGTGGTTTGCATTTGGTGGAAAGAGAGTGTGGAGAGAACAGAGTTAATCAAAACTGTTCGTCCCGCCAAGCTAAGAAACCTGCCCTTCCAATTTGAGAGTTTCTTTTGAACCTTCGAAACGAGGGGAGCGTAGGTTAGCTTCGAGATTCTCTTATGCAGGATAGGGACACCCAAATATTTGCCTAGGTCTGCTGAGATGGTGATTCCAAGGGTTTGACCAAGTTCTAAAGCCCTGTGAAACTGAACATTCCTAGAGGCAAAAATTTTTGATTTGACAAGACTGATACGGTGCCCTGACACACTACAGAAGTGCGCCATCAAATCTCTAATGATTTCCATCTGATCCAAAGAAGCCTCACTGAACAGGAAAAGGTCGTCAGCGAAGAAGAGGTGAGATAGATCGGGACCCGACTGACTGAGTTTGAGAGGTTTCCATCCGCCTTCTTCGACTTCTCGGTTTATGAGCTGGCTGAGGCGTTCCATGCATAAGATGAACAAGTAGGGACTCAAAGGGTCGCCTTGCCGCACTCCCCTCGTTGGATGGAACGGGGTTGATGGAGTACCATTCCATACAACTCTCATAGTAGTAGAGGAAACACACATCATCAAGAGTGTCACAAAGTGATCATTCACCTCTGACCATGACGAATTTGCTCTTATAAGAAATAAAATTCAATCTCTTCTTATGTATTAAGAAAGACGTCTAAATCCAAGCATGTTAGCCTCTAAGTTCTGGGTAATTTTTTTCCATTTCTCCCAGACTTCTGTAAAAGAGAGGAGTTTCACTGGAATGATTGATAGGTGATGGATGGACCAATGAACTCTAATCTTTTCTAATAATGTCTGGAGGGGCCACTCCAACGCCCTGCCAACTCATTGCTTAATTCCGTGAGGAAACTCAAACCTTACTGTTTGTTTTCCTCCTTTCAAGAACAGTTTTCTAATGTCAAGCTTCACACAACAAGTGCCCATATAAAAAAAATAATATACAAAAGGTATCATAATTTGTGATCTTTTACTTGTCATTGACAAGCTATAGAATTTTTATAAAATTATTTTTCTTGATTGGGATATTAGTGTGATTTTTCCTACAAACTTTTGAAGCTAAAATTGTGAGAGTTAACTTGATATATTGGTTGGTGAATTTTAACTCTTTTATTTTTTTCACAAAAAATTATAAGGGAAAATTTCAATTAGTCCCAATGTTCCTGAACCCGGACTGGACCGGCTGGTCCGGCCTGGAAACCGGCGAACTAGCCGGTAAATCGGTCCGGTTCCCGGTCCACATTTTAAAAAAAAAATTTAATTTTTCCTTTAGAATTTCATACTATAAGTCTAAAATTTTCAATTTGGTCCCGGTTTGGCCCCGGTTTGACCCACTAACTCTTAACCCAGTACCTTGACCGGTTTAATGCCCGGTTCGAGTTTTAATACCTTGATTAGTCCTTTGGAAGAGATTTTATTTCAGTCAACCCCAAAAACTCTAAAATTTCACTGCATCCCTTGAGTCAAAAATAAAATTAAGTTTTGTGGGTAAAAACACAATGATGCCCTTCCTTTATTTTTTTAGAAGAGTATTTACAAGATAAATGAAGGTATTTACAAGGCAGACAAAAGGATTCAAAATAAACCAATGAGTTATCAAGAATATTTTAGCTATTTACAAGACAAATAATAGAATTCACAAGATAAATAAGGGCATTTATAAGACAAATAAATGGATTTGAAAAAAACCAGAGAGTTAAAAATATTTTAGTTATTCACAAGATAAATAAAGTAATGGCATCATTGTTTTTTCACTCACAAAACTTAATTAATTTCATTTTGATCCATTCACAAGATAAATAAAGCAATGGCATTATTGTTTTATGAGGGGGTTAACTGAAACTTTGGATAAACCATGTTTTGGTTATTTACAAGAGAAACAGTAGAATTTATAAGAAAAATAAAGACATTTACAAGACAAATAAATGGATTTGAAAGAACCCAAAGAGTTAAAAACATTTCAGTCATTTACAAAACAAATGGTTTCTCAAGAAAAATAAGGCAATTCACAAGATAAATAAAACAAGGGCATCATCGTCTTTTCACTTACAAAACTTAATTAATTTCATTTTGATCCATTCGTAAGATAAATAAAACAATGACATCATTGTCTTCCATGAGAGTTAACTGAAACTTTAGATAAACCATGTCTTGTAAGGGGTATAAGCCCTTGGGAGAATCACACCCCAAAAGTTTGTTATTGAAATTGGGGAACCTAAGGCTTTATAAGGCCCCTCTTTTAAGAAAACTCACTTGATGTGAGACTCATTACAATGCACCCCCTCGAGAGGGGATGTCCCGACGGCTCCAAACGATAGCACCTTCCATAGGTAACCCTCTTCGGTTTGCTAACCGATATGACATCCCGACAACTTCATCACTCAGCGCTTCACTCAACCTTCTGTTGGGTAGTCTCTCCGATCAGAAATCATCCACAAGTAACCATCTTTGGTCAGCCGTCTCTCAATAAAAGCACTATTATAATAAGCATAAAGTCTTTCGCCACACCCAAAAAACTAACTATTGGAGTAAGGAACCCATGAGCTTATAAGACCCATTTTTTAAAGAAATCCACCTTATGTGGAACTTATTACATGCCTCTTCCTGTATTTCTTAATTCTGTTGCTGGAAAGGCATCAGCCCACTTTCTGCCATATTCTAATTAATTAATATATGTTATTCTGTGATTCTTAGATACTCGTGTAGATGTCATTGTGTTAATTTTGGCGTTGGCATCGGAAGCATTCACATGTTGACATGTGGGAACATGAATCTAATCCTGACGTTACAAACCCTTAAGCTTTCACTAAAATGAAGCAATTTCTACATTTCAATAGAATATCCTCATATGAAGATAATCCAGAACCATTTTTCTTCTCAATTGACAGTTTTCCTATACTCTTATTTTTCTTGATATTACCAAATAAGAAGTTTGAGTTCAAAATCCATGACTAATTATGATTATAGTACTCCGTCCGATCCTAATTATAAGATAAAGTTGACTTTTTTGGAGAAATTAAGGAAGCCAATTAAATTATTTTAGAGTGTTTATATTTTTAGTATTCTTAGATTATATATTAGTTTATTAGTTAAATTAATTAGTTTGGAGAAAAACATAAAAATATAAATACTCTAAAGTAATTTAATTGACTTCCTTAATTTCTCCAAAAAAGTTAATTTTGTCTTATAATTAGGACCGGAAGTAGTATTCAATAGCACTATAACTTGGTGGTATGAAAGCTCCTTTCTAACTGAAAAGTCGTGGTTTTAATTCCGTTACTAACTTCAATCCATTAGTTCCTACTTCTCTAATTCAAAAAAAATTATGAAGATAGTTAAGTATTTTTTATTTAAAAACTTAAAGTACTGAAGTAATATGATGTTATGTTTACTCATATAGATAGTGATTTTTTTATATAAAAATTATATGTTTTTATCGATGTAACTGATTAAGTTTATAGTTACTCAGGTTAGCTGTACCAGAGTGGAAGCTAGCAGGCGTCGATTTCTCACCAACAATACCTTATGATGGATCATCTGTGTCCATGTCACTTTAGTGAAATTACAGCCTTTTTCCAAGTTAATTAAAATATAAATATGAAAATTAATGTTTTTAAGACAATAAAGCAGAGCCTCGTCACCAACCAAACTGCTTAGCAGCCAGGATGCAGAAGTCTGAAAGGGAATATGCCCATTTCATAATCCTATATATTCATTCCCTCATTATTTTTTGTATTTCACTCTCACAAATGTCATTTTCTACTGATGAACTCGCCAAATTTATTTAGTGAGGGCGACATTGGAGCATGGCGAAATCGACGCCTCTTCTCATCAAAACATATTTTGATGAAAATCACAATCCATATACTTATTACTGTGGGTTTCTTAAATGGTACGTACCATACATTTTTCTAGCTTGGACATCACTGTTGCTAATTAACTCATAAATTGAAATTACGCGTTTTGTATACAAACATTCCCGCAAATTTGATCACACCAATTCCCGCATGTTTCGTGTAATTATTGATCCATCCACAGTCATAACTCATAAGTGAATTCATGCCGGTTTGAATTCACAACACTTCTACGTTAATTAAAAAAAATGAATTTAATAATTAATATTCCATCCGCTCCTTAATAAAAAATATATATGTTTCATTTGATTATATTAAGAAAGTTAGTTAAGATTATATGTATTTTTTAAAACACTTTAGTTATTTTCCTTAATGTCCTCTTCTTATTGATTATTATTGTGAAAGCATCAATAGAAATAAATCAGAAAAATCTTAATAAATATAAAAAATATATCATATATTTAAAATCAAAATCAATTCTTTAAATATCTCCAATAGAGTAATAAAATATTAAAATAGTTGCAAAGGTTTTATTCAGTGCATGTTTAGATCTGCGTTGCGAAGGGGAAAACGTACGATTGAGCTATTTTGGGGTGTTTGTATTGCCAGTGGGGCCATTTCACTTTTACGTAAAAGGCCACGTTTAGATATAATTGTGTGTTGGCTTTCCCTAAAATTATTATTTTAGAAGCATTTTTTTTTTAAATCAAAATAAAACTTCTCTCATATACTTATCTCATAAACGGTAAAAATTATTCTCTAAAAATTAATACCAACACACACCTAATCAAAAATTTACTAATAGTTCTGACCTGGTGGTCTGGGTATCTGTCCACTAACTAATTCCTTGGTTCAAATCTCTGGTACGGCTCTGATTCATAAATAGAAGCATAGGAAAGAGGATGGGCCTCACCTTTATGTTATCTATATTCTATAAAGTATATAAAAGTCTAATTCAAATATAATTTATATTAAACTATTTAACTTTTATTCAAACTTAAATTTGTAAAAAGCAGATAAAAAAAAAGCGGCTCTTACTAAGAGTAATCCAACCACATCATTAAACTACTTAAAATGTATAAAAATGCATTAATTTTTATTACATTAATTTGAACATAAACTTCTTGTTTTACTTTTAAAATTGTTGAGAAAGTAACAAATAAGCAAGGTATTAAAACCCGGACCGGGTAGTGAACCGGTCGGGGTACTGGATTAAGGGTCAGTGGGTCAGACCGGGGCCAAACCGGAGCTAAACCGGGACCAAACCGGTGAGAAATTGAAAATTTTAGGCTTATTGGTATGAAATTCTAAAGAAAATAGTAAAAAAAATTTTTTTTTTTTTTAAAACTGGAAACCGGACCGGCCAACCGGCCGGTTCGCCGGTTACCGGGCCGGACCGGCCAGTCCGATCCGGTTTCCAGAACACTGCAAATAAGTCGCCTAAAATTTATTACTATTTTGAATGAGTTTCGTGCATTTAAATAATATAATAGAGTACTGCAGGCAAAAAAATAAAAAAAAAGTAATACGAGTGCTCACTCTTTTTCTGCCAACCGCTTCTGGAGCAATCCTTTTCATACAGAAAATATTAATTATAATTATTTAAAATCAATAAATATGTCAGAGATAATTTTTTTTCTTTTATTATACCTTTATTTATAAAATGAATGGAGGAAAGAAAATGACTGAAAATTGATACAAGTGAAAAAGGAGTGACAAAATGCATTAAATTCTTACTCAAACCCAAATTATTACCCATATTTAGAATTACTTTTTTTCCCTAAGAAGGGAGTGGTATTTATTACCTGAATGAAGCTATTGCAATCTCCGCTTTATATATAAAATATAATTAATTTTTCAGAGAGATTAAGAAAGTTAAATAAATTATTTAATTATAATATATATTGATTAGTTATATATTAATTTATAAGTCATATAAATTATTTTAAATAAAAAATATAAATATACTACTATTTTTTTTTCAATTATAAATATACAACTATTTGATTGATGATTTGATACTTTTTTCTAACTTTTTGTACTTCGCAATACAAAAAATAAAACGCCAGAATAAACTCAGCGGCTCTTTCCAGACAAAAAGTGAGCTTTTACGAGTCGTTTTGTATTTGCTAGAGTCTTACTTGATCTCCAAGCAAGAAATAGTACCGAGTCCTAACACGTCATCATCCCCGAGTTTCTTGATCCCATAAACCCAATGTTATTTCCATTAATACCCCTGACCGCATTTCCCTATTCACTAAACCATACCTAAAACCCCCATGGCCCTATCCTTTTCTGTCTTTCCTACTCATCTATAAAACGCTCTTCCGCTGTTCCATTGCCTTTGGTTATTCATGTCTGTGTCTTCGCTCTTGTTCCGACGCTGATTTCTCCGTCAAAATGTTGAAGGGCAGCGCCGGCGTATCCTTCTCTGTCGTCTTCTTCGACGGTCAAAGCACAGTTAACGTCGGCGAAGTCATGGTGGACTCCTCCATGAATTTCAAGAATTTCCAGTCGGATCTCGGCCAAAAGATTGGAGTCTCTCCGCACCAGTTATCCGTGTACCTCGGCATCCCGGAGAGTAATCGGAAAATTCCCATAACACGTAAGGTCAATTTCGCCGCCATAGCGCGCGAGAAAGGAGGATTCTTCTTCGTGAAGCGACGGCCCAGGAGGCACAAGACGCACAAAGAATCTCGACACGATGAACAACCGAGCAACAAGAAGACCCCTCCGGCGAATGTGAAGCTTCTGAGGCGAAACACAGGTACCGACTTCTTCCCGGGTTTAACTGTGTTCCAAACTCCAATTCTTGAGATCGAGTACGGAAATCAGGTGAGGAATCTGCAGATTGAAAATGAGCGGTTCCTGATGAATATGGGACTCGGTGATTTGTGCCTGGGAGAGGATTCAAATGGCAATGGCAACAGGAATGCAAATGGCGGTGAATTGGTGTGCAAGGTATGTTCGGTCGGGAATGCATCAGACCGCGATTTGGGTTTCCATTGGTGTGTGCATGACGCAGTCACAGAAGGGTTTAGGTCTCCGGCGGGTCCGATTGCCCGACCAGTGAAAAACTTCGGTTAGAGGGAGAGGCAGGCAGCGATGGATGCCCTGAGATTGGGCATAGGATAAGGATAACAGAAGAAACCGAAACGTTAGTAATAGCATATATAGCTTTTGGGAGTAATTAATGAGGATTAGATGATATAACAGATCAATGTTATATAAGAATACCAATTAGAGCTAGTATATAGACGATGGTGCCTTCTGATATGAGAGAGGTGAATTGGCTTTTGGGATATACTCCTATATTGCGAGTTTATGAAAGTGGGAGCCAGGGAACCGTATGGGCTGCTTTCCCATGGAATTGTCATGATCTTACCAAACAAGATTGAGACTGCAACAATCGAATGATTGAGACATTTGTAGGCCCCTTTCAGTTATAGCTTTGTGAACTGCTTTTGCCCAAATGTTGGGTTGGTTCCTCTTTTCTCTTTTTCAGTTACAAGCATTGCTTTTGATCTTCTTTTATAATCCGTTTCTTCATTCTCCGTTTTTCTTGCGTACCACGATTCAACCCTTAGTTGGGAAACTGTGCCTGGCCCATACCATACCAAACTGCTCCGAATCTTAACAACATTTGGCATGCCAGGAACAAGTAACAAGTTGGTCAGGGAGAATCAAAATCATTCGGAACTGTATATTATTTATGGCATCCTAGTTCAATTATTACATATTATGTGTTTGAATTAGCTTTTTTTAATAGTTTTTATGACTTATGAGGTAAATGTGTGAGAGGAGTGTTGTTTCAGGATACGCAAACAATGGTTTAAAACTATAGTTTTAATGCTTGCCAAACACATACACAGACAGAAGCACTGAGCTTATGCGCCTGTCATGAAGTCTTGAACGTTTAAACTTTAGACTTCATTTTCCTTTCAGGAACGAGAACATGACGAGAGTAATCCTTGTAGTTAAAACTCACGCCATTGTTTGCGGGCCAGGTACAAAGTTACTTGCATATATTTGGAACCCAATGACTAATGAGGATTTTTTTTTTTTTTTTTTTGGGTGGGGATGAAGAATAAGGACATCCCATTACAAGTATGTGGAGGACGAAAGAGCAAGCATTTGACTTGAGATAGCAGATATGATACCAGTATTTGGCAAGGTTTCTGAATTGGGCTGATTGAGCCAAATCCATCCTAACCCCAATGTTTATCTTTTATTTCCCATGTTATGTTTTATCTTAATTTTTGGTAACTTCTCTCTCCATCACGAGGTATCCTTGTGTCAAATATTCCTCGCTTTATGACACGAGCTTATCCGACGCGCAAGTTTCCTCCCCAAATGCTCTTTACAGCAATACCCTTCATCCCTAAAAAAAAAAAAAGGGAAATCACTCCTAGGTCCCAAGTAAACAAGATATTATCAGAAAGGTCCTTGTTTACAACTCTAAAAACGTGTATTCACAATCTGTTGAGTGTGTTTTATAACTTCTAGGAACCTTTCTGATAATATCTTGCTTGTTTGGGACTTAGGAATGATTTTCCCAAAAAAAAAAATGATGATGATAATGATAATGAGTCATTTGATAAAGTTTCATGAGAAAAAACAGCCCAAAAGTTATAGTCTCTAGTAAGTATATTAAGTTTTATATTTGAAAACACATATTATGATTATTATTTAATGTTTATTAATACATACTAAATATTTTTACTTTATTTTGAAGATGAGTGGTGGTTGTATTATGGGGGTTCAATACCAGAATTGCAACAAATTGCTATACGTGTTCTTAATCAAACTTCTTCTTCTTCTGGCTATGAAAGAAATTGGAGTTTATTTAAACGTATCTATACTAAAAGAAGAAACATATTGGAGCATCAAAGGCTTAATGATTTGGTTTTCACAAACTAAAATCTGAAGTTAAAGTTTAGGTAATTTAAAAAGTCATAACTGAGGAATGGTTGTTATATATTTTTAGTAAATAATGATCTTCTATTGTGTTGGCATTATAAGAACCAATTGAAGAAGAAGAAAGATAATTATGATCCCATTGATTATGAATCAATTGATAGACTAAATTTTTGGGTTCTTGATGAAGATCCAACTCTTGAATTTGAAAATGTAGAAGCGAAAGATCTTCAATTTCAACAAATGGCGAAGGATTATGGAGGTTTCTAACCATCTTTTTAATTATCTAAAATTATATTCTTATTCCTTACACAAAAGAATATGACCATATTTTGAGCATAATTAGTACTAATTTTATTCATTTAATACATAGGTGATGACGATGTTGTTGGGGTTCCATCATTAAATGTTGACTCTATTGCTCCTAGTGCCTCTACTCTTCCTCCCACAGCTCCACCTCCTAATGTCTCAGTACCTAGAGAGTTGAATGATATAGTTAATGCTTATTTTAATTATGATATTTAATTAATTATTAGTTTACTACTTTTGTTATCATAAACATGTTTTGATATTGTGTTATGAATTTATGATAAATATTTTAGGATTACAAGTTATAACAGTTTTCATTAGGTGATTTATATATGATACAATCATGTTATTTTGTTAGCATTTTGATTCTGGATATATACTATTCATAATTTGGATAGTGTGATGAGAAATTATAATGTTTTTCAATTTTTTACTCCTCACCGGTTTAGGTCCGGGTTGACTCCGGTCTGACACACCGATCCTTGACCCAGTACCCCGACTGGTTCACTGACCGGTCTGGATTTAATTACCTTGATAATGACAATGGAAGTGCCCTTTCCCACATGATCTCATTCTCTCATATATTGACTATGTCGTTACTTATAGTGTGTGTTTTGGAACAGCGATAATCAATTAGACTTGTTTCAATTTGATTTTTTATAATATTACTTTTAATAAAAGTCAAATTGTGTATTGTGATTTATGTTTGGATTGGCGGTTGTATAAATGACTTTTGTAAAAGTAAAACTTGTTTGAATTAGCTTAAGCATAAGTGACTTTTGTGATAATAGTAAGAGATAGTGGATGGAAAAATATTTAAAAAAATCAAGTAAATATTTAAAAATTAATTTAAAATATTAGGTGTTACTAGAAAAATATTTTAGAGTAGGTGGAAATCAATAAAACTGCATTATAAGTTTTGGGTGCTCTCTACTACTAAACAAAAATATATTAAAGGTAAAATTGTAGTCAGTCTCCTAAAATTAGGTACAATTGAAAAAATATTTTAAAGGGTTAAAAGAACAAAAAAATATTTTAAAGTAATTTTTGGAGCTGAAAAAGTACATTAAGGGTTAAATTGTAATAAATCTGATAACACATTGTGTACAGTTGAAAAAATATTTTAAGGGGTTAAAAGCACCAAAAAATATTTTAAATTAATTTTTGTAGCTGAAAAGATATATTAAAGGTAAAATTACAATCAGTCTGATAACACATTACGCACAACCGAAAAAATATTTTAATTATTCACCGGTCAAAAGCTCAATTGTATAAGCTAACTTTTCGAGGTTATGATTTTTTTTTGTTACAAGTGAGGGCAAAGCCCTTAAATAGTAACTAAGAAACTAACGGGAACAGGATCCCAATCTCTCTGCCTGTAGCTTCGTCTTCAGATGGCTCGGACAACTTTCCATAATGCAAGAATCTAACAAACCTTCCTTTGCAAGAGCATCAGCAATTCTGTTGAACTTCCGTGGGACATACTGGAAACACACCTCCCATGGATATTGCAACATATTTTCAATTTCTACATATAGTAGACTGCTAGCTGTAATTTGACTTTTCTGTTGTAACAACTCAAATACCTGCTTCGCATCAGATTTTTTTTTTTTTTTTTTGCGATAAGCTTAATTGAAAAAAGTTGCACCCAAATATTAAAAAAAATTCAAAAAATTCATAAGCCCAATTAGACCCCCTAAAAGCCTAATTAGAGCCCCTCAAAAGCTCTACCAAACACATATACGTGTGTTTGGAACAGCGGTTATCAATCGGGCTTATTTTAATTTGATTTTTTATAATATTATTTTTGGTAAAAGTCATATTGTGTATTGTGATTTATGTTTGGATTGGTGGTAATATAAATTATTTTTGTAAGAGTAAAATTTGTTTGAATTGACTTAATCACAAATGACTTTTATTATAATAATAAGAGAGAGTGGGTGGAAAAATATTTAAAAAATCAAGTAAATATTTAAAAATTATTTTAAAATATTAGGTACTACTGGAAAAGTATTTTAGAGTGGGTGGAAATTAATAAATCGCTATTCTAAGTTTTGGATACTCTTTACTACTAAAAAAATACATTAAAGGTAAAATTGTAGTCAGTTTCTTAAGACTGGGTACAACTGAAAAAATATTTTAAACAGTTAAAAGCACAAAAAAATATTTTAAAGTAATTTTTGGAGCTGAAAATGTACATTAAGGGTAAAATTACAATCAGTCTGATAACACACTGGGTACAGTTGGAAAAATATTTAAAGGGGTTAAAAGCATAAAAAATATTTTAAATTAATTTTTGTAGCTGAAAAGGTACATTAAGGGTAAAATTAAAATCGGTCTGATAACATATTGGACACAACTGAAAAAATATTTTAATTATTCACCCTCAATTGTAATTGTAGGAGGGAGGGAGAGAGAGAAGAATAAAAATTAAGTGGGACTGTTGGACATAATTATTATACTTAACAGTAATAATATATAAGCTCAATTGTAATTACAAAAACTCCAATGAAGAGCTTACGGTAAAAACTCTTTTTGATTTCAAAAACTCAATTGTAAAATGGGTGAACCAGACACTCAAACTTTTTTCTCTTTAGCCTATTGGACTTAAAGCCAAAAAAAAACCCGATTGATAGGTTCAATTGGTGAACCAAACATACACTATAACCGGCTCGCCTTTCGTCATCACCAAGGTTGTTAAACTCTCGAGTTTAAGCAAACTTGTGGTAGTGATATAAATTCGTATTGTGAACTTGAATCGTAAATTTATAAGAGTTTAGTTTTACCATTAAATAGATATTATTAGTATATAATTAAATAATTAAAATATAAAAAGTTGACAACAATTTGATTTAAATATATTTTAAATCTAAATAATTGAAATTAAATATATTAACATTCATAATTTATTGTATTTAACAAAGAAATTTCTATAAAATTCATATATAAAACTGGTGAGTATAATCAAATTGAAAAAATTAACACAAGTTTAAGGGTGCGTTAATACAGTTTTGTAAGTTAGAAACGTAAAAACGATAAATTCGGTGTATAAACTCGTGAATTTAACCGAGTTTATAAAGGTCACGAGTTTACCAATGACTCGACTCGATTTTATAAGTTAGAAACGTAAAAACAATAAATTCAGAGAGTCAACTCATGAGTTTGATAACAATGATCATCACCCTCTGTGCATTTGTTTTAATTAAAGGGTTAGACACGAGTTACAAGTACATTCCAATTATAATGGATTTCTCATACCATTAAATTATAAGGTTATTAGTGTAATGAGTGTCTTTTCTTGTGCTGCTTTTTATTTTCTGGCTGTCTTTCCTTTATTCGAAGTCTGAGTAATTTTTTCAAAAATATATAAATACACACACACATATATATATATATGGAGAGAGCGCTTTACATAACTGTGTTTAATTTTACATTAGTCCAGCTGTATTTGGAACAAATAAAAAATCTCTGCCTCATGCCCTTGCCTTAATTACTTCAAGTGGGTTCTCTCCATCTCTGCCGTTGGTTGTACGGTCCCTTTCTTGATTTTTAACTCTCACCTTTGTTTGTATGTATTCATTGTATTAGGCCAAGTACGCTAACTAGTATACAATCCATAATTTAAAATTGGGAAAACTGCACTTAAGTTCTAGGTAAGAGAAAATATGATATAAAAGTCCTTTGAGATATCAAATTTGTAGTGAAGTTTGGTGGGACATTTGTGTAATATATTTCAAATATGAAAAGTTTAAAATGCCCTTAATAAATACACAATCATCCATTCCCTCTCTCTATTTAATCAATAGGGTTATTTTGGATTTTTCACATTTAAAATATATTATAAAAATGTCTTATAGGACTTCCCTGTAAATTTGAGATTTTAAGGAACATTTTTATAATATTTTTTCTTATTTAGGACTTAGGTGCAATTTTTCCATTAAAATTTGCTTTTAAGCTGGATAGAATATGCTATTAATATTAATCAAGACAGATTATGATTGCATACATAAATGGCTTTCTTTACCTGCAAAAATGATAGATTTTTTTAAAAAAAAAATTATTTTAAATAAAAGATGCCTATCTAAAGATTGTGTTTATTAGAACGAAAAATAGGTAAGAAAACTGCGTTAGAAACAATTATTTGAAGACTCCAAGCGATTGTTTAGGATTTAATTCCCTCATTAATCCTTCTTGTATTTGGGCTTGTCCCTCATTTGTGCCAAAAAAAAAAAAAAGGAAAATTACACTTAGGCCCCAAAGACAAAAAAAAATTTAAAAAAAAGTCTCATTGTAGATTCCCCTATCAAAAAAGTTTCAGGGACCTCAGTGATGTAAATTCTGAATATGAAATTACCTTCTTACCCTTAGTGATTGATATTTAGATATTATATGATATTAAGTTTATAACTAAGTTCAAGTACTTGTCAATCGTCACTCTAGGACTTGTCAATATAGGCATATCCACTTGTCAACGGGAACTGTTTTAGTTAACATAGATGAGCTTGTTAATGATTACTCTATGACTTGTCAATATAGTCACCCCCACTTGTCAACAGGAGCTGTTTTAAATTGTACTGGAAAATGGCAATAGTTGACATAGATGAGCCTTGTCAATAGCCACTCTTTGACTTGTCACTGTAGGCATATAAACTTATCAAAATAGCCACATACACTTGCCAATGTATAATTGCCATTATAGACATATAAACTTACCAAAATAGACACATGAACTTATCAAAATATGTATATATATTTACCAATGTATAACTTGCCAAAATTCGCATATTTATTTGCCAATGTATAACTTGCCATTATAGGCACATAAATTTGTCAAAATAGGTTCATAAACTTGTCAAAATTGACATGTACACTTGTCAATGTATAACTTATCATAACACACACATTGACCTGTTGTCAAAACCCTCTTTTCTAACCATGGTTCACACAAGGACGAATAGGTCAATGTGAGTATTTTGACAAGTCAAACATTAGCAAGTGTATGTGTATATTTTGACAAGTTTATGTGTCTATGATGGTAAGTTATATATTAGTGAGTGTATGTGCCTATTTTGACAAGTTATACATTAGCAATGTATATGCCTATTTTGACAAGTTTATGTGTACACTTGCCAATGTAAAATTTCCATTTTAAACACATAAACATATCAAAACAGGCACATAAATTTGTTAAAATATGTACATACACTTACCAATGTATGTTAACTATTGTCAATTTTCAGTACAATTTAAAACAACTCCTATTGACAAGTGGGCGTGACTATATTGACAAGTCATAGAGTGGCCATTGACAAGCTCATCTATGTTAACTAGAAAAGTTCCCATTGACAAGTGGATATGCTTATATTGACAAGTCTTAGAATGGGTGATTGATAAGTAGCTGAACCTAGTCATATAACTTAATATCATATAATATCCAAATATTAATTACTAAGGGCAAACAAGTAATTTCTCATTCATAATTTATATCACTAAGGTCCTTAGGGACTTTTTTGATAGGAAAATCTACAATAAGACTTTTTTTCTTTTTTCTTTCTTTTTGGTCCTTGTGACCTAAGTGTGATTTTCCCTGAAAAAAAGACACAAATATTATAGATACTAAAAATTAATAAATAAATTTAAAATATTAAAATTTGAACGGAAGTGTGGAACAATTTTTTTACTTGAGAAGTGTGCAAACAATTTATTAGACAAACTTGAAACCAAGAGAAATTTAGTAAGGTCTTACATGGTTAGACCAATTCTATATTGGTAATACCATTTGATAATAGATAAGGATTTGGTAAAATTGAGTGTACTTATAAGTATTGGATCAATTCTATATTTTTCAAATATACGGATGAAGTAATATTTGGTAAGTAGGATTGTTGTGATATGGGATAAGAAAATCTAGGGTTTAGTTAGGAGATATAGGGTTATCTATTATAATTATTAAATAAGGATATTTATCCATATTTGAATTTTGAATTGTCATTTTATTATTATTTTAATATTTCTATGGGTCTATAAACAGAGCCTTAATTGATTGACTAAATAAGAATTCATTTTCTCTCTGAATATTCTCTATCCTCCCCTGTTCCTCTAATTTCCCTCTCCTTCTTGTTGTCCTCCCTCCTCTAGTCTCTCCCCCTCCCCTTTCCCCAACTCGTTTCACATCAATTTTGGCATTAGAGCCTGGTCCCCATCTCCTTCCGTATGCCAAAACTCTTTTTTTCATATAACCAAACACACCCTAACTAACAACCCTATTGAAACCGTCACATCGGCCATAGATCTAATCCCTTATCGTCAAACGCACCATAGCCATCACCCTTCACAAAACTTAGGTCAAAAGGCATCAAATACTCACCTCTTCCTCTTCCTCAAGCTAGTTTCTTAATTCCTTCAACTTCAAGTTTTCTCAAGCTCTCAAAACACCTTCTTTCATAAATCTAAAACCATAGAGATGAAGCTCTCATCACAATGAACAACATTATAGAAGGGTATTTGAGCATAAGAAGACAACAAACTAACCAAAATCTCACCTTAAGCTTTCTCTTTCTTCCCTTAAGCTTGGCGTCCATGGGAGCTTGGAGAGAAAGGGATGAGATCAGATTTTGTCCCCCAAATGCCCATTTGGCCAACTTAAAGGAGAGGAGAGGAGAGAGGGAAGAGTTGAAACATCGACCAAGATCTAAGGGTTCATAAAGTGCCACTTGTCAAGATCTTGGCACACCTCTATGAGCTCACATGATCACACACATACATGATTCCACCCTTTTTAATCTCATAATAATCAATCACAACCATTGATCTTTGAGTGGAGCTTCCTTTTTGGCAACTGATCAATTGGTCAGCAACTTTCCCGTTTTGCTCTTGATTATGAAAATTCTTACTGAATCACCACCAAATACTTCATATCTTTCCATTTCACCACAATATGCGCCCTTCCTCTATTTTAAGTCTATTTAGATGTTAATCTGCAATTGAACTTAAATACAGGGTTTTGATGCTGCTCACAACACATATAAATCCCAATTCACATCATGTTTTTCAAAAGTGTTTATCTATCAATAATCACATCCACTTTTGGAGTCATAATCCCTTAATCAAATTTTGGGGTGTTACATGATGAGCATCAATACAAGTACTTGGCCCGTCGACGATATGAGCATGACAGACATTAGCGATACGCGTACGAGTGTGCTCATCATAAGCCATATGATTATGATGATCATTATGGATATATTGAATTATGACAACATATACATGCTTATCACCGTCAACACAACTATATGGTTAAACATGAATACGTTGACCATCATTGACAAAAGTATGCCACATATTCTCAATTTGAGAAAGATGATCATCACCAACAAAAAGATCCTAATCTAAGTAAAGATGAGAACTCTAACTTCTTTTTGCCTGAAGTTGGAGAAGATTACAGGAGAGCAGAAAGACGCCGTAAGGAGAAGGAAGAGTATGAGGCTTCTTGGAAATGTTGGAGGGTTGAAGATAAACGTCTTAAGGCACAACTGGAACGCTTAAATGCCGAAGCTGAGCGTCAACACGCCCTCATGCGATAGGACATGAAGATTCTGTGTCAACATCTCTATGAGTTGCACAATGTAAACAGGAGTATAACGATCCAAACAATCGAGTTGAGAGAAGTCGAAGCTCTTTCTTCAAAGTAAGGAGATGAGATTGCAATCCTAACTGAAGAACTATCGTCAGCTATTTTGGAACCCGATCATGACGTCAATGTGTCTTCACCTGCACCTGTCCTATATGCTCCATGGAAAACTCTTGTGATTTATTCTACCAATAACAATAATCTTGTTGATTATGTCATCCATGTGACATCGATTGAGATTAGTAAGGTTCACATTCAAAGGACAAGAACCTCAACTCCTTACCACACTAAGGTCGCTGCATTGCTGAATGGTCCACTCCAACAATACCTTATCTGTTGGAATGGTTTTCTAGACACTCTTCAAGATTCAGCTAGTTATTCCTACCAAGGTTTATTCTTTCAGTGTCTTACTTGTTGGAAAGAGTTTCAGGATGGAGGCAATATGTTGAAAAATTAGTCCGCCCTCTTGTAACATTCTAAATTTTATTTTAAGATTTAAGTACAATTAAGAAAGAATTATTTTTGATAAATGGAATTTATCATGTAATTATTGAAGTATTTAGGGTTTATTTAAAATTAGATTTAGGATAGTAAAAGAAAGTATGAAATAAAAATAATGGAATGGAATTAAAATGTAGAAATAATAATATTTTATTATTATTTTTATTATTATAACTATATAAATAAATTAAAAGTTAAGTGGAAAAAATAATAAAAAAATATAATATAAGTAAAAGGGCACTTGGCCACTTTATTGATCACAAGTGGGCGTATTAAATATACCCCCACACTTCATTTTCCCCCACCCCTCATTTGGTAGAGAGAGAGAAAGAGAGAGGTAAAGAATGTTGCTTGACGTCGTTCTTCTTCTTCATTCTAGGTTCTTCATTTTGAATCATTTAGGTAACTAAATTCACTTTTTTCCAACAAATTTGCTTCAGGAAAATTGTTCCATGTATTTTTCTCTTTTTTATTAATGGTAATATTGTATTGATTAATGAAAATTTTGGGGTTAGGATTGTGGGAGAGTTTTGAGTTTTGACAATAGATGACTATATATAAGTAGAGGAAAGCTAATTGCTAATTTTAATCAGTTTATATTTATTCTTTGGTTGTCTTATGATTTTATAATGAATTTCTCTTAAAAAAATATTATAAATTAATTTTTGGACATTTTTACTAATTAAATTAAGGTTAAACAATTTATTTGGGTTATAGGAAGTATTATTGAAATTTTAATTAGTTTAGTTTTGTAGATTTTGGGTTATATGAAATTTTAAGTTCTGATTGATATTTAAGTTAGAGTTTGATATGATTTTGATTATGTGAAGATTTGAAGAGTTGTTTAATAATTGTGTTATGCTTATATAAGTTAGAAAAGAGATTTAATTGGTCTAGGATATTGATATTAATGATTTTACAACTATAGGTGTGTTGGAGGTGAAACTTTAATTTATAAAATTGGGTGATTGATGTGAGAGTATGCTACAGAGGTTATTTAAGGATTTTAATGAGTGATATGGGCTCATGAGAAGTGATCTATAACCTTGAATTTTTGAGATTAAGGATTGTTAAAAAAATTGGGATGTCGAAAAATAAGGGTTGTAGAGGAAATTGGGTTTTTTGGGGTTGAATTGTATGACTTATTTATTTTATTATTGACCGGTATCTAAATTGATAATGTAGAGCTTTCTTGTGACCGATGATTGTTTGTGCTTTGCTCCTCAAGTTAAGGTTAAGTTTGGAGTTAAGGTAACTAGGGTTAATTTATTCTATATGCTTGCTTTAGGCTGTAAGGTTTTTTCTAAACCTTACTTTCACATATACTACATGTATGTGTTTTGAAAAATTATGTGTATGTTTGAATATGAACTTAGTTTAGTGAAGCAATGTATTTTCCAACTTATATATATGAGCGGTGATTATGATTAAGATTATTACTGTTGTGATGGTTATGATGTTTGTGATAGAATGTTGTATCTGGAATGATAATATTGTAATATGTTTTTGAAAACTATATTGATATATATTTTTTGTTATGGGATGTGTTAGGTTGTGTGAAAGAGATATGATGAAATTGTGCCCATCGGCTCTCTCATTCTTGACCTGAATTTTAATTTGAGTTGAGCATTTTGGGCGGACACCTCCCTGTTATGATATATCGGTAGTGGCATTGGAGGGGGCAATATTCTTGAAGTGACTAGCTAACCTTTGGCTGAGTGTACTAGCACTGATAGACAGTACCACGTTCAGAAGATATAAGGAGGAGCAAGATGGATGAGTAGGGACAGTTCTAATCGTTCACAATATTATATAATATTTAATTACTGAGAATATTATTATCAAGTTAGTTAAACACATTTCTCTAACTTGCAATCCTTTCCTGCATATTTTATAAATTAATTTTGGTTACTGGGACTTTATGTCCCACCCCATCGTTGTTAATATTTTTCAGGCATGTCTCTATTTTTTATAAGGGAAAGGAAAGCACTGGGTAATCAAGTTTGTCATATCAATATGGATAATTGTTATTTGTAAGAAAATGTCTTTTCACCTCCTTCCCGGATTTGTGTGCCACTTTTAACTCATCAGGAGCCAAGTCTTTCAAGCGGGGGAGAAATGGTACATGGGATAAAGAAATCTAGGGTTATCCATTATAATTATTAAATAAGACATTTATCCAAATTTGAAATTTGAATTTTTATTTGATTTTTATTTTATTATTTCTAGAGCTCTATAAAAAGAGCTTAAGGATCTCTACATAGGCAGCTTTAATTGATTGATTGAATAATAATTTCTTTTCTCTCTGAATATTCTCTCTCCTCCCTTAATTCGTTTAATTTCCCCCTCTTTCTTGCTGTCCTCCCTCTTCTAATCTCTCTCTCCTCTCCTCTTCCCAACCCATTTCACATCAAGGATTTTTTTTTTAAACAAAATAAATGTGATTGGAATTTAAAAAGAAGAAGCAATTTTCATTTTTTTTAAATAGTTCGCATTAATTCGATGAAAAATAAAATTTCCCTTGAGTCAAACTTAATATTTTAGACGGAAGGTAAAAAAAAAAAAATACTTTAAATAATATTTTTAACCAGACAAAAACAAGAATATTTTGTATACTGACTAATTTTTCTTGAGAATTCAAAGAAATTCAAAGAGAGAGTGAGAAGTTTTCAAATATGCAATTCATCTACAATCCTCTTTAAAATTTATTAAATATTATGATTTGAAAATCTATGAACAACTAATCTTTTCTTTTCCTGAGGAACAAGGAAAATATTTCACAAACAGTATTTGGTTCATTTTTACTATTAGTATT
Source organism: Inga oerstediana (assembly GCA_963210345.1). NCBI lineage: Eukaryota > Viridiplantae > Streptophyta > Magnoliopsida > Fabales > Fabaceae > Inga > Inga oerstediana. Next base: position 11,696,901 of record OY723401.1, read on the forward strand.
ATAGAGATAGAATAGGTATTTGGTCTGGAATGAAGGAGTTGGGGGAGGGATGAGAAAATTTTTATAGGTTGAATCTAAAAAAAATTGAAAAAGTGGGATTACAAAATTTTATTGAAGAGAATATGCAATATAAAAGAGTAGGCAACTTTAATTAAAAATTTTAAAAGTCACTTATCCAATTTTTTAAATCCAATTCAAAATTTTTTTTCTCCATCTCATTTTCCTCCCCCCCCTTCTTTTCGCCTAGCCTCAGAAAAATATTTAAATGTCATGAGCTTCTCACTTCAATCAATTTATTTCTTAATATTTCAAACCCTATTATTATAATTTAATGCTACAATTATCAAATTGAAGTATTTTTACCATTACATGCTTGAATGTACATCAATATTTGATGCCTCAAATATGTTGTTTGTTGATATAATTATAACTTCATTTGCACAAAAGACATGATGACCCAAGTAGGCATAATTCATAAATATATATGTTTTTGGAATAATATATAGTTGAAAATTGAAAGTGTTAATGTGATGTTATCACTGACTCTCTTACAGTAACAACATAACCACTTATTAGCACTTACTATATATATATATATATAAGAGTACGATCTCATCCAGCAGTAATATGCATTTTTCAATGAAATTTAATTTACCCCTCCATATTTATTTATGAGGTCTCATTTTTTGAATAAACTTATTCTTTTTTATAAGGCTTTATTTGTGTTTGTTTATGTTGGAATATACATAATATAGTGGTGCGTTAGGACCCAAACTTAATAGGATTGATATCAAAATATAAATAATAGAAAATCTTGGATAGATAACTATAATATTTCATGATAGCATTGTTGAACCGGTACATAATTAATCATTTGATAGAGAAAGGGTACATTGATTGAGGGGTATGTACGAGGAACCATTTGTGTGTGTGCATGTGATTGCATAAGTGGTGTGGGATGGGATAAGGAAATCGAGGGTTTAGTTAGGAGATCTAGAGTTATCTATTATTATTATTATTAAATAAGGATATTTTACTATGAAAAAATACTGAATTTTTGACAGGATTTGCCACGGAATTCAAAGTTTCCAACATAATTTGACAAAGATTTTACGACCAAAATGGATTTCCGAAGGAATCCATTCCATCACTAATAGAATCATGACAAATCAATTTTTGAAGGAATTATGATTCCATAGCAAATTTATTTTTCATTTTTTAATTTGAAAATGCCACGTAGCATTCTAGCGAGAAGCCACGTGATATGCCCGTAGGCTGCCACCTCATTGCCGTATTGGAGCATAGCAGCTCTAATGGCCGCCTCCTCACCATCGGACCCAAGCTCCACCACGTGCTGCCACATCACTCCGCCATGTGTCACTACTCTATATTTCCTGAAAATGCATCTCCTCTTAGCCCTAAGAGGATTCGAACCCGTGCCCTCGCCTTCACCCGCAACACCTTACTAGTTACGCTGAAATGCTTTGGTATTATATTACTGCAATACTATATATATAATCTTATTATATATTCCTATAATTTTTAATATAAATTAATTTCAAACTAAAAAAAGTTTACATCTTAAATAAATTTTCATATGACTATATTTTTGTCCAATATCTGAAATTAAATTTTATTTTTATTAACATTAATTAATAACTAATATATATATATATATATATTCAAAAATATATGTATTATATTATATTATTTTATTTTATTTTATATGTAATATATTATTAAGAAATTACATATAGTATATCATAATTTTAACAATAATCATGGAAAAAATAATATTTATGGTTAATATAATCTTTAATCCCTCAAGTTTGTCCTCATTTTGATTTTAGTCCCTCAGGCTTTAAACCATGGGGATCACAGATGGCAGTAACCCTAATTTTTATATATTTATATGGCTAATAATATCATAATTTTAATTTTTATGAAGATATGTTTTAAAAAATTAAATTATTTAAAAATAATAATTTTTAAATTTTTTCGACAGAATTACCCACGAAATTATTCTGTGGCAAAATTAGCCAGGGGAAGTTCCGTGGCTAATTCCTTGGCAAAATTAGCCACAGAATAATTCCGTCCGTCATAAACATTTTTGACAGAATTTTTGATGAATTTTCAATGGAATTTGCTACAGAAAGAAATTCTGTGGCAAATTCCGTCAGAAATTTAGTGTTTTTTTGTAGTGTTTATTCAAATTTGAATTTTGAATTTAAGATTTGAATTTGGTATTGTTATTTTATTATTATTTTATTATTTCCTAAGCTCTATAAATAGAGCTGGGGTTCTCAGTTGTAGGCAGCTTTAATTGATTGGTTAATAATTAATTCCTTTTTCCTTTGAATATTCTCTCTCCTCCCTCCATTCATCTGATTTCCCATCCTTCTTAGTCTCTCTCTCCTCCCCTTTCCCAAACCTGTTTCACATCAATTTTGGCATCAGAGCAAAGTTTCCTCCATTGCTTTCACTGCCCAATTTCCCAAAAAAAAAAATCACTTTCCTTCCACTGCATCTTCGCCACCATATTCAAGCCTGTATATCACCGCCATTCATTCAAGTTTCAACTCTACCTTGCCGCTTAGTTTGTAATTTTGTGGATGTTTTAAGGAGTTTTGGGCAAAATCAACATCCTCTGCCCTTGTGCGAAATCTCACTTCCTACCCACATTGCCTTTAATTGTTTAGAGCTGAATTATTAAGGATTGCTATTTGGGTAATTTTTTAAATTTATTTTTAATTTAATTCTTGATTTGATTTCGCATTTGAAAAAAAGGGGGAAATAGGGTTGAAGGCAAAAGAAAGTGAAAAGAAAGGAAGAAAGAACATGCCAAAAAAAGGAAATAGTAAAAAAAAAAAGAAAGAAGTAAAAAAAACAAAGAAAGAAAGAGAAAGTAGAGAAGTTGCCATGGTGATTAGTTGCAAGTATTAGTTATAAAAAATATGCAAATATGAGTTATAGAGGATACTCATATAGGGAATGTTGTTATGCATATGACACCCCATATAAGAATGTTGATCATGACCGAGCCAGATACTCTACTTGATGCCATCAATATGCCAACTATGAGCACTACAATATGCTACTCGTAACTGGCATGATTATGTTAATCGTGGCCATGATGGATATGATACTCGCTGCTATAACCTTCGCTCATATTAGTATGCATATCTTCAATATGAGCAAGATGATTATCACGAGAGGGAAGATCCTAACTTCAGTATTTTAACTTTCTTCCAACCTAAAGTTGAGGAAGACTACAAAAGAGTTGAAAGAGGACGTAAGAAGAAGGATGAGAACGAGGCATGCCGCAAAGAGAAAGACAAGTACGAGGCTTTTTGGGAATGTTGGAGGGTTGAAGATAAATGTCTCAAGGCACAACTGGAACGCTTGAGGGTCAAATCTAAGCATCAACATGCTCGTATATGAGGGGACTGAAAGAATCTATGTCAACAACTTCATGAGTTGTGCGTTGTAAACAGGAGTATAACAATTTAGATAAGCTAGTTGAAAGAAGTTGAAGCTTCTTTTCCAAAGCAAGGAGATGAGATTGCAATCCTAACTGAAGAACTATCGCCAGCTATATTGTGGAACCCAATCATGACGTTGATGTGTCACCACTTGCACCTGTCCTACATGATCCAAGGAAAACTCCTATCATTGATGCTACCAATAACAATAATCCTGTTGATCATGTCATCCAATTAGCACCAGTGAAAGTAGTGTCATCCTTGCTTTAGATTAGTAAGGTTCAAGTTTAAAGGACAACAATCTCTACTTCTTACCACACTGCACTACCTAAGGTCACTCCATTGTTGAATGGTCCACTCCAACCCTTGTATGTTGGAAAGATTTTCAATACACTTTTCAAGATTCAGTTGGCTATTCCTACCAAGGTTTACTCTTTCATTATCTGACTTGATGGAAAGGTTTTTCATATGGAAGTGACATGTTAAAGAATTAGCCCCCCTCCCTCCCAGATTTGTGCATCACTTTTAACTTGTCAGGAGCCAAGTCTTTCAAGCAGGGGAGAAATGGTGTGATAAAAGATAAGGAAATCTAGGGTTTAGTTAAGAGATCTAGGGTTATTCATATTATAATTATTAAATAAGGACATTTATCCATATTTGAATTTGAATTTTGAATTTTCATTTTAGGATTTAGATTTGAATTTGAATTTTAAATTTAGGATTTAGATTTAAATTTTTATTTTATTATTATTTTATTATTTCCTAAACTTTATAAATAGAGCTAGGGTTTTTAGTTTTTAGCAGTTTTGATTGATTGGTTAATAAATAATTCATTTTTTCTCTGAATATTCTCTTTCCTCCCTCCGTTCATTTGATTTCCCCTCCCTTCTTTGCTATCCTCCCCCTCTAATCTCTCTCTCCTACCCTTTCCTCAACCCGTTTCATATCAATAAGCACTGGTGGAAAAATGACTTTTTAGACCGGTTAAAAATGACTTTTTAGAATAGTTTTGGATCCGGTCTTGATACAACTAGTCTAAAAAGTTTGTTACTTTTTAGACCGGTTAAGCAACCGGTCTTAAAAATCACTTTTTTAGACCGGTTGTTAGAAGACTAGGTCTAAGAAGTTCATAGTTTTTAGACCGGTTATTTAAAAATCGGTTTAAAATTTTTTTTCAAGACTTTTAAGACCTGTTCTTAAAATAACCGGTCTTAAAAGTCATACTTTTTAGACTGGTTCTTAGAATAACTGGTCTAAAAAGTGATATTTTAAAAAAAAATGGCTTTTTTTTTTTAGTGCTATACCTGTATCACCCTTTTCACTCTAGACTCTGAACAAAGGGCAATGAGAAACAGAACAAAACAAAGAAAAAAAGAAAGAAAGAATCATTTTTTTATCATATTCACTCAACTTTTCTACCAATCCATATCTCTGAGATAAGAGCAACTTATCTTAGATTTATTCAATGTAATGAGTTCAAAATTTATTGGATGCTCATCACTTATTCAGCTAACTTCACTTGACATCAAGAGTATAACACACATACAATCATTGAGTTCAGTTTATCGCACATCAATAAATAATACAACTGCTTACCATCTAAATCTTCAGCAGCATCTCCACCCTCATTAGTAAAGTTACGAGTTTCAACCTTCAATCAAAAAACAAGCATCATATTGCCCCCATATAATTATATATTCCAATGGCTTCGGCAGAGATTGTGTGCAAAAATATTCTACATAAATACTGAATGACTTATTGTCTTCTTCTTCTTCTTCTTCTTCTTTTTTAAACCAGCAAATGGAGTCTCAGCCCCATCCAAAACTGCAAAAATTGGAATGAACCATGCATATGCACAGTTAGAGATACCTCGAATGATAACATCGACAACAATAATAAAAATATCTTTTGGTTTAAATTAGATACCAGACAAGTTTTCTGTCTTCTCAACCAAGTTGTCAACTAAATCATCAGCAGGATCTATAATTGCAACTTTCTTCTTTTTCTTAGTAGGATCAAATGGGGCAATCTGTCACTCAACAAATAAGGCCTTAGAAGGGAGTGCTTTTTGAACCAACTGAAGTATCAGGTAATTGTGGTAATAGATGAATGGGGTTGCCAGAGAGTAGAAACATGAAATATAACAACTTCTAGACCATAACAAAAAAAAAAAAAAATCCTTGCATAGCTAATCAAACGAAACACAAAGCAGAACAATGTTGTAAAATCATATATAATTAAAGAGGAAAAGAAGAATACTAACTTCAGGAACCTCCTCCTTCTTATCATCACTTACAGTATACTAAAACTAAAAAGATGAAAAGATGCTTCCTTCGCAACAACGCAGGGTTGATGTTCTCTTCTTCAACCTTTTCTAAAATGTTGAGTTTGCAAATCACATTCATGGTACAAGTCTATGTGACCAAGCAAAGTAAGACCCATACTAGAGATAGAAAACCAACTACAGTGAAAAGTCGTGATGAAGGAGATTAGAGCAAACGAGGTTGTGGCGGCAACAAACTCATTTAGTGCGAGGGTGAGAGCACCGCAGCAACAAACATGAGAATGAGATCGAGCGAAGATGACCGAGCTCACAGAGTAATTGCACCAAAAAGAGAGGTTTCAGATTAAGAGAACGAAAATTAGGCGCGACAAAGAGGAGATTCAAAAATTTAGGGTCGATATTTTAGACCGGTTATAAATAAAACCGGTCTTAAAAGGATGAATTTTTTTTTTAAATTTTCATATTTAAAAAAATCCATATTTTTTTAAAAATAATATTACTTTTTAGACCGGTTCTTAGAATAACCGGTCTTAAAAGTAATTTTTAGACCGTTTATTTTAAAAACCGGTCTTAAAAGTCTTGAAATATTTGATATTTAAAACCGGTTATTATAAATAACCAGTCTTAAAAGTTTAAAATTTTTTATTTTTTAAATATTTTGATATTTTAAGACCGGTTTTATTTATAACCAGTGTAAATAATTTTTTTAAGACCGGTTTTTTTAAGAATCGGTCTTAGAAGTTCTATATAATTATAAAACTGCCACCGGTCAAATTTTTTAGACCTTATCCACTATAACCGGTCTAAATATGACGGTCTAAAAATGAAATTTTGTACTAGTGAAGGGTTTAAGGGCTACGTAATATGATACACATATGTCTATTTTACTCATCTAAAAAATATTCTCTTATCCTTCTTCTTTCTGTCTAGGATGAATTTGAAGTGATAATATTAATGCTTCTTGGTGTTATTTTGAAAAGATAATTATCCATACTTGTCTTCAACACATATTGGAAGTTTCATCCTGAATGAAATGTAAGTTCATGCACTTGTGCAATAAGAAAGTTTTATCAATTATCATATAAATTTGCTAATTTCTTAAAAGAATGGAGAGAGATGAGATAATATGGAAGGGAAAATGCGAATTACAATATATAAAATGAAAATATAAGAACTAAAGAAATCAGATTCGGTCCAAAAAGAAATAAAGATTAATAAACACCGTGCATTTATTACATCGTTAATATACATTGATATTAGCTGTCACGTTTTGGAAATACAATCATCACTAGATAAGCTCCCTCTTCTTTTATGAAAATATATGATTTATTTTTTTTTCATTTTTTTAAGTGAATAAAAGCATTTCCTTATAAAACGATTGCCAAACAATACCCTAGTGTAATCTCACCAGTCTCGTTTCTTGAGCTCGTAACCGCGTGGTAATATCTTCGTTGTCTTATTTTCTCACTAGCTCTCACTTAACCTTCTTCTCCACTTGAATCACTCCCAACACAACACCCATTTCTCCTCAGTGCTTTGAAATGGCGGCTTATGGGTATCCTTCTTATCCACTTTATTACCTTCCTTATTGGGTATTTGACCCCTCCCTCCTCGTCTCTCCCGATCTAATTTTCCAACCCTACCCACTGGTTTCCTTCCAAAGCTTCAGTATTTTTGGCATATCTGAGGTAGGTTTCAACTTACACCACACATCAGATCTAGGTTTCAACTTACACCTCGCATCAGATCTTGATTCTCTTGATTTGATTTTATGGTCGCAGGATTTTGTAATACCATCTGGGTATGGTTGGATTCCTGGTCCCTTGATGCGCTTTCTACCATTTGAATTCGATGTAGTTTTTCTCTCTCCTTGTTATTATTGTCGTGCTTCTAGTACAACCATGCTTGTTTATGTAAATCGATGATATGTAATAATGTACCTATAGTTTTCTCAACTATAGAGATAAACCCAGACCAATTAAATGAATCTGCAGGCATGGTTTATTATTTTCTTGCTAAGCTCAATTATGTCAAGAAGGAGCGAGAAGAAATAAAAGAAGTTGCAAAATAAGATATAGCGTCCTTGAAACTGTTAAATAGTTGATGTCCTGATATTACAACAGTTGATGATTTGACAATTAAGATGAATGGTGGTTTATATGTATGTATAGCATAAAATTTTTCAGAACCCATTTAGCGTCAAATAGTAATGAAAAGCTTTGTGGTTTGATGGATATTCGTAGCAGACGAATGACGAAGTTCATATGGGAATCCCATCACTTGCTGGTTTTCTGGTGGTGCCGGCACACTACCTTCATCAGCCGCTTCAAATAAATGCCAGTCATCAGGTGTTTGCCGGGGGGACTGGTGTTTTTCATCCTGTTGTCAACGATGCTTACAGAGCTGGAAGGAGAAGATGGAGCAGGAACAGACAGCTAAGAGAAGAAGCTTCCAGAGTCTCGAGTCAGAATAACACATCAGGGATGTCGTCGTCATCCTCCTAGCAGGAAAGCAAAGATATTGAGAGTCCAACATGTCATCGATCTTCATATTATTGCTTCTGTAATGGCCTTTCCCTAAGGATTAGATCTGGCTTAATCTGCACTAGTTAAGTTGTGTGTTATAATAGTACTTGTCGTTGTAGTTTGAGAATATGAAGTAGTAGTCCTGGAATATATGTGTTTTGAATATGTATATATGTAGTTTAGTTATTTGGGAAATTTAGGTACTTTTCTTCACCTGTTGTTTTATCTTTCGTTTCTTCGCTTTCTGTTCGTACCTACTGTATGGCATATACTTCCTCCTCCGATTCTATTTATAAACTAATTTTCCCTTAATTGTGTAAAATAAATTGGTAGTTAAAAGTAATAAGTGTTTTAAAAATGTCATGTTTTTTTTTCATATATACCCCTATTTATGAAAAGAGTATAGGAGAGGGAATAGATAAAAAATATGAGAGATAATGAGTATTTAATAAGGGTAAAATAGGAAAAAGAAACTTACATTTTCAGAAAAAAAAGTGAAGTTGCTTATAAAAGGGATCAGCCATATGAGAGAGAAAGTTACTTATAAATAGAACAGGAGGAAATGCTGTGTAGAACGCGTTGTTCTTCATTTATATATCTAGTGAATTTATAGAAAACTAAATTGTTTACAAGTCATCTAAATCAGTATATAAGGAGGAATTAGTACGTTATTGCATTCTTAAGCTTGTTATTTTCCAATCTATATTTGGCAATTAAGGACAAAATCCACATCACAATTGCTGTTGGAATCATTATTATCCCGCGCTGTTTTTTACTTGCCAACGAATTGGGTCTCGCTCTTAATTCGCTGCAAGAACTAAAAGGATTCATGCATTTTACCAGAAATTATTCAAACAATAAACTGAATAAAGACTACTAAATACATCAAACTAATAATAAATGGACACCTAAGATGTGCATATTACAAGCCTTCTTCCTTTTCTCTCCGCCACAAATATATATATCTGAATATTCCGGAAACTTATTTTCCTCTGCCGCTGAGTCACATACCTCCTTTAATTTCAGCAATATGCCTCCGGCGCAAAATGATCAGAAAGGTCACGATTATTCACCTTTGCCTCAATCTGAATTAGATCAAGCTCGGACTCGTGACGACGATGATGACCAAGATCAACCTCTGTTGACGTCCACCACCGACAGCGATTCTTCAGATAACGAAACAGGGAATTTCAGGAACAGCGACGTAGAAGCCCAGAACGAGAGAGATCACGATGTCAAGTTTTCACCCTTGCCTGAATATTCTGAACCAATTGACCACAGTCACTCTAGTGAAGATCGAGATCGTCCCTTGTCCATTTCTGTGGAATACACGGGGCCCTCCACTGATTATCATTCCGACGAAATGCAGAATCACGTGAACAGTAATGGCAACGCAGAAACGGCTCAAGACCTTCTCGGCCTTACTGTATTGCTCATGCTAATTTTCTCGCCTCTCTATAACAGCTTGGAATCTCCTTCGGGGGATCCTATTGCTCCTCTTTTTATCCTGAATTCCATGTATGTTTCCAACTTCACCGCCGTCAATGGGACCCTGAATGGCACGTGGGACACCAAGTTGACGGTGGTGAATGCCAACGTGTCATCCATCTACTTCAGGTATACGGACTTCATCTTATTCTACAATGACAATCCAGAAGATGCTGTTTCGGGCGTATCGTTGAATCCATTCTACGTGGAGAAGGGAGAGGCGGTGAAACTGCACTTGAATTTGACCACGAGCGGGGGCGCGTGGAACGAGAATGAACCGCGCGTGGAGAGCTGGTTGGTGGAGCAGATAGGGAGAGATAGGGAGAGAGACGGGGCTGTGAAGTTCGGGATGCAGATGAGCGTGGAGGCAGTTTACTACGGAGAGACTTGGGTTGCTGACGTGGAGATGAGTCCTCATTGTGAGGGATTGAGGGTTCAGTTTTTGGCCAAAAAGGGTTCAGGAAGGTTAACCCAGACTGATAGGAACTTCTCGGTTCCGATAGGATGGAAGCCTTTCTCTTTGTTTTAACGTGTCTGTGAGACGGATTTGATGAGGAGGATAGCATAACACGAACGTACTATTTGTAAATGTCTGTCATGGTTAAGTTTCACCGGATTAGCTATATGGATGAAAGATTGGCATAGTTGAGATTACTTTCTTCCAGTTTTTTGTGTGTTTTTCTTAATTATCCATCAAGAAACATTATTGGAAACAAAGAACGAGGATTTCCTAACGTAACATACTTGAGTAATTATATGTTATTTTGCAAATTATACTTGAGTCAGCTGCAGCCCGAGTAGAGTAAATATGGTTGATGGACAAGTATATATTCGCTTATAAACATTTTATAATAATATAGGAACTAATCTAGCCAGTGTTAATTAAATTGACGAAAATCATGCTGTTTGTATTGGTTATGATTGGAACGAATGAGTTTTCTAGGCTAGGTGATGCTTCCACAGCTGTTATTAGAATTTACAATATTCTTCATTACTGAGTAAGAAATAGACTCCTGAGAATTGAAGCGTAAATATTTGGCCACAGTAACTTGAAGTTATAAACACACTTGGCATGCATGCAAGAGTCGGCGCCCCTTAAAAATTGAAACTGAAGGTAATATCAAGTGGCTGGAGACCGTGCACCACCTGCAGGAAGACTCCTCAGATCGAAGGTAGTATCCATTAGTGTGGCCTGGACAAGGATTGGCAAATCCGTTTAACACATAAAGATATACGTACAGAGAAAAACACCTCTGCGGATTGGCTCGCTCGCCAACCAGTTTCAGGTCCAAATATGGGGTTTTGCTAATCTTCGTCATCATAAATATGGGGTTTAGGGACACTGTAGGAGGGTCTTCCCCACGTTTAGTTTTTTTGTGTATTTGGCATTATTAGTCCTATCCTATTATCAGCCAAAAAAAAAAAATTAAAGTGACTTATTGTATCCTGACAACTTCTTAAGTCAGTAGTGTTATTGCCAAGAAGTTTAAATTTTATTTTGAAAATGAACTAGCTTGGCAAAATATATACCAAATAAGTCTACGACGAGTAAACTATATATACATGATACTTGAATTGATCGGAATTATCTTCTGAATAAGCGCCATTCATTTGGGAATTGAAAATGGTTTTAGATATAAATAACTTTTTAGAATTAAAAGGTATTAATAGCTAGTACCTTTTAGGAAGTTTTCTTTATTAAATCTTGTAATTTTAGGAATCATCAACTTTACACTCTAAATCTTGTGTGACCCGCTCCATAACCCAATTACGTTTGACCCGGGTTGAATAATCACAATCCTAATTACATTAAAATACATTTATGATGATAGGCAAATCATAATTGGGCGTAACATTTCAAATTTCAAATAATTTAATTACATTGAAACGCATTTATGATGATTGACAAATAATAATTGGGAGTAGCATTTCAAATTTCAAATAACCTAATTACATTGAAAAACATTTATGATGATTGGCAAATAATAATTGGGAGTAGCATTTCAAATTTCAAATAACCTAATTACATTGAAACACATTTATGATGATTGGTAAATAATAATTGTGCATATCCTTTCAAATTTTAAACAAATAATAATTTCTTAGTACCGCAAATAATAATTGTTCTAAAAGGAATAATTTAGAAGGAAGAGGTCATAACATAAATTAAGGAAAGGATGTTACGGCTAAAATCACCCAAATTACCTAAACAATAATACGCTGATGAAATAAGAAAAGAAAAAAAGTATTAAATATGAGGGATACATCCAATTAACTATTTTAATGGCAATGGGTGATTTTCTTTTTTAATGGCAATGTTTTCTGCTTGCATCTAATATCCTACCCAAATTACCTAAATATGAAATAAGAAAAGAAAAAAAGTATTAAATATGAGGGATACGACCAATTAACTATTTTAATGGCAATGAGTGATTTTTTTTTAAATGGCACTATTTTCTGCTACTGCTTGCATCTAATACCCTTTTCCCATTAATAGATATAGAGTATGGGGTAGACAATCACAGCATTCAAATTTCAAATAAATAATAATTTCTCAGTATATGACAAATAATAATTGCTCTAATATGAATAATTTGGAAGGAAGAGGTCATAAACATAAATTGAGGAAAGGATATTACGGCTAAAATCACCCAAATTACCTAAAGGAGCCTAAAGGCTCGGGAAAAAAATATAAATCAAAGTTATCCACATTACTTAAAAAAATATAATAAGCAAAGGGTATTAAATCGCTTAAAAAAATGGGACGGATCACTTTAATTGAGAATTAAAATTATGATGTTGGACAATTCATTATAAAAACGTTCAAAAATTCATCATATCCAGCACACATACGATTATATATCTCATAAAAAACCTTCCATTCTCATATACATCAACTCAAGCAATGTCATTCATTGCTCATGCTTTGTTCAAGGACGTTGATGATAGCAAGGAAACCTGGAGCATTATTGTTAGGGTATTTAGGAAGTGGACAATATGGCAAAGAAGACCTCGCCATTTGATGTCTAGAAAGTTAGTATGATATTAGTCGACAAACAAGTAAGTATCTAATGTAGTCTTCATATTCACCAATTCACTAAGTGAAAATTATGTGTTGCTTATATTTCATCTAACTATTTGCAAACAGGGTGATTGAATTGAGAGTTTAATTGTCTAAAGGGGACAAATCCGTAGGTACATTGAGGATTTAAAAGAGGGTGAGGTGTACCGATTTGAGAACTTTGAAGTGTTGGCCAACAATGCTGACTACAAAACATGCTCACACCGTTGGAAGATTACGTTTCACGCTAATACATTTTTTCGAAAAACATGAGTTCCAAATCCCTCTTCATGCATTTAACTTTGTCCCAGTCAATAATATCATCAGCGGTGAAGCCACACATGAAGAGCTAATTGGTTAGTGTATATTTCTATCATGTTTTTTATTCAAAATGTTTTATTCTAACCTAGACGACAAATTCATCCAGATGTGAAGAGCTACCTCCAAGCATTTGGGAACTTAGTTGATCTAAGGAGAGACTTCGGCACGATGAAGAAATTGGATTTCACAATTGCAATTCATAAGTAACATATTCTCTAGATTTAACATTAATCAATTCACGCTATTAATATCTACTTTCATATTAGTTCATCACCATCATAATCATATGATAACATGTGCAGTGAAGTACGTGTCAACTATCACTATTTGGGGAGGTTGCAGTCAAAGCCTTGAGGACAAAACGGAATATCTGGATATGTCCACCTTAGTTGTCTTACAATTTGCTAGAATTACAAAAATAAAAAATAAAAGTATTACATGTATCACACATAATCATATGGACGCCATCAAGATGTTAATACTTGATTTAGACAATAAACCCACCAAGAAGACAACCAATGTGGTTTATAGAGAAATTTTTCAAAATATCGTGTAAGATTCATTTTTTTGTTGAAAGTTTCTTTCAGTGATATATTTAGTAAAAAATCAAAATTGTAGTCATTTTACCTTTGCTTTATCAAATTTTATCCCCCACATAGCCTTCCATTTATTAATTTATTAATACTCTGTTGGCACACCAAGGTGTAATAAATTCTCCAAAAAAATGTTCCCTCAAAACGTGATATATAAGCATGATTACAATCACCCTTTATGCATTTTTGAGCTGAAAATTTAGTTTTATAGATATACAAATAAATACATTATAGTCATAAAAAAATTAATCCTGCAATGTACCATTAATCAGAATTCACGTTCTCGTTCAACGCACGGGGTTAACACTAGTTAAATATAAAATATGTGAACTTGTTACCTAAATGCTAAAAATAGGAAAGGTCTAGCGGTTATTACAAGAGTACGTTTAGAAAATGCATGAAGGATCGATCTATACATACAGATAGATAGATAAATATGCAACGGCAATTAAAATCTAGGTTGGCTCTACACGCTTGTGCCCCTCCCTCTATATTTTTGCTTTTCCTCCCCCTCTCCATCCTCTTCCAGAATTTTGTGAGATTTTGCCTTCTTCTTGATCCCACCTTTGAGAATTTTTACCCCTCACCTCTCTCTCTCTCTGTGGAAAGAGAGAGAATCGAGAAATTAAACCGTCATGGCTTCAACAAGCCATGAAGTAGATTCCCTAAACCCAAAGAAAGAGTCTCAGCCGTCGTCGTCGGCGCAGTTTCCATCTCCACATGTCTCACAATCCCCTTACCCGCCTCCCCAGGTATCGTATTACCCGGCTCCGATGGGTTATCCGCCGCCCGGGCAAGCCCCCTATGGTTACCCCCCACCCACCGGATCTTACGCCCCTTACGCCGCTCAACCTCCGCCTCCCATCTACAACGCCCCGCCCTATGCAGGCCCTCCCCGCTCCCGCTGCTCTACCTTCCTTCGCTCCCTTGTCTTGTTCATCTTAATGCTCCTTTTGTGGTATTTTGTTCTGCTCATGTTAGCCTCCTCCCATTTCGACAATGATCCCTTCTACACAGTCGACTCCTTTTCCGTTTCCAATTTCAGTACCTCAAATTCCACATTGACATGCCTTTGGAACGCCAAGATCAACATAACCAACCCCAGTTCCGATACCAACGTCAGTTTCACCGATTTTATGGTGCACGTTTTTTACAATGAGGAGGAGCTGATTCAGAGTCAAGGCCTGTCATTGGAAGTGGGAGAGGACCAAATCGGACAATTGCAAATGAGCGCCGCGTATAATCCTGGGGTTCAGCCTCGGCTACCGAGTTCGACGGTGGATTCCATGGCCAAGGATCGAGACACCGGTGGGCTCAAGTTTTCGTTGCTGTTGACTGCGAATGCCATCCACAATTACGAGTCTTCTTTATTCGCATGGACGCTCAAGGAAAAGATTGCAGCCCAATGCAGAGATTTGAGAGTTCAGTTTTTGAATAATACCGGTAACGCCACTTTCTATGACGGAGGAGATCATGCTCGATGCCTCACGGTTCTGCATTATTGATAACTATTTATTTCCTGTCCGTACGTTCATATCTCCTGCTTTTGTCTTAGTTTAATTCTTTCATTTAATCAATTTAATTACCCTTTCCTTTTCTTTTTTTGATAACTTAATTACCCTTTCCTTTCGAAATGTAACATGCTTGTTGATTTGTCTGTAGATATAACACTGTACACATTAAGATCAGCTGTCATCATACAAAATATGCGCATCAATTTGCATAATAAATCTCGATTCATTAAATAAATAATTCATGTTAAGAAGAGAAATTAAAGATCTTATCTTAAAAAAGAAGATAAATTAAAGAGAATTATAACTCGCGCGATGCTAAAGAATTCCGAAGAAATAAAGCGAGATATGATTAAAGATGAAAAATTTACACACATGTTACAGAGAGACTATTAAGAATAGAAACAAAAAAAAAGTGGCAAAAAAACACCCATAAAAAAGAGGATTAAGGAAAAGAGAGAGAGAATTATAAATTTCCTTCCTGTCCATCAACGGTCAACATTGTTGCCCGGGCTTCCGAGTCTCCTCGCCGCCTCGGCGTCTGACACATCACTAACGCTGATGGGAAATCAATTTCATCATCAGAAGCTCTGACCATTAAGTCATTAACTGCCCATCTCTTACGATGCCTTTGATTCGGAGGTTTGGAATGCTAAGAATCACGGACTCGCCTCGCACCTTTTGTCATTTGTGGGAGGAAATTAGGGGCTTGAAGATGACGATGTAGTAGTCAAGGGCATTGTTGCCGAATGAGCGCTTCAACCCGCCAGATTGGAGATCAAAGGGTTGTTTTGGTTAGATTTAAGTTTGGCATATTACGCAGAGGGAGGAGCACCGGTCCAGGATTGACTGCGCCCCAGTAAGCATTAGGTTTTCTTCTGCAACGACTCCTTCCAGGCCTGAGTTTAATTGGTGAGTATTGCACACAAGCACGTTGGTGGACTACATTGTTCATCCCTTTTAATTACTGATCAAAGGAATAAAATGTATCTTTTGGAATGCTAATTTTGTGTCTCTGGATTTTTTGGCATGCGCAGTTTTCGCAATTCTTTTGCCCCTTCCGTATACCGCTTACCTGAATGAGGAACTTGCATTCTTAACTCACGTTTGCTCTTTTTGTGAACCAGGGACTTGTTTTGAATCATACACACTCACTTGTCCTGCAGCTACTTTGGCAATCGTGGTAAGCAGCAGCATTTCAATGTTACTAAAAACACACTTATGTGTTCTCTGTTTAATGTCTGATAAATTGGAACGCGTTTAGTTTACCTTGATGCCTCCATATTTCACACTCACCACTATACTAAATACTACTGCAGGATGTGAAGTCCGTCTCTTGTGGCGTTTGCTATTGTTATTCTTAAGAACCTGGTATCAAGTGTTTCCTGCTATTTAGAAGCATGGAAAGGTGCCATTCTAACATCTTTCACTAAACAGGAGGATGCATGTAACATTTTCTCATTTAAATTTTAAAATGAAAGTGAAAATGGAGGACTTGAACATGTCAATATCAAGTCTATCTAGATGGTGATTATTGTAAGAAAGACGTGATTCCATTTGCTTTGTGATCAATTGGCTTCTGAGTTATAATTTTCTTTCTTCTCTGTTTTTAAATATTTAGATAAGCTACCTTCATACTTCAGGCTGTATCAGTATTGGATCTGTGTTGTAACAGGAAAAGTTGATATGTCATGTTGGCATGAGATATATTCTGTACTTTTCAGTAACTTAATTTTGAATTTTTTTGCTTCAATTGTTAATTTAGATGAACTAAACTGATGGAAAATTTGGGTTTGTTATTATTTTTAGCTAGACAGTAATAATGATTTTCTCTTCCAGTCAATTCATTAGACTTCTGGCAGTCCTTTTGTCAATGTACTAAGAATTCATGAGGCGCCAATCTAATTGTTATATCAGTGTTAACTTACTTTCAATAGGTAGTTTACATATGCCACCTGTACCATGCTCCAAGTTCATGCAATGTGTTTTAGATTTTGTCTTTTAGATCTTAAGAGCGCTGTTAGATTGTTAGAATTGATGAAACATTAGTTGGATAGAATCCATCATACTGCATAGTTATTTATACATTTGTCAGTCTCATTAATGTTTCCTGCTTTTGTAATTTGGATCTAGTGCTAGCATGTTTTAAAATCTCCAAATGAGAAGAACAGCCATGTTTTATTCTTCAGTTGCACGGGTCTTCTTCTTACTATATAAATATCTCAGAAAGTGAACTTTCTTTCCTTGCTAGCTCTGCATGATTTAACAAATTGAATTATGGCCAGTAGAAACTCAAAATGATGTTGATACTATTAGTGCCAGCTTTGCGTGTATTGCCTAGACAAATTACCGTAGCCACTGGCTCACTGCAGTCTAACGCTCCTTGGCTGAGTTAATATCTTCAGTTAATTAGTTCAGCACTTCAGTGAATATCTTCGTGGTGACTTCCAGTTCAGTTTAAATAAATTAATTGTGTGGCAACATTGTTTAGGATAACGAGGGGCAAGATTTTGGCAGTCTTAGACAAGACAATATGGCAATTTTTTCCTGTGCATAAAAGATAAACTACTATGTGTTCATAGTTGGAGACAAAGGTCAACATCGAGCCATGAAGACTTTTTTTAATTGTTTGGTATTTAAAATCCATGTGACTATATGGAACTGTATGACAGTCACTTAAAGCTCATTTTATGGGTCTAAAGATGAAGTAATTGATAGTCATCTGTCCTCAAGGTTTGGCTGCATGGATTAAGGGGATCATAGTCCTTTACTATGCAGCTGCACATTCTTTGTCCGTCCGTAAACTTGAAAAATCCAGGCTAACCTATTTAGCAACGTCTTGATGTCTTGTGAACAAAAGAAGGGGAGATATGAAGTAGCTGGCCAGGGAATGATAATGCAAGGAAGTTTGGTCCCATTATCCTTAAATCTGTAGATGGGGATTAATGAATTGAAATTTTGGGTTGTGGGAATCTTGAAACTTGCATCTGAGTGATTCGTTTACCTGTTTCCTTTTGTTTTCCCCTGTAGCTTAAACATTGATAGATGGAGTGTGTGATTTGGATAATCATTATGCTCTGTGTTTTTAATCTGAAGGTTATGAAGCTCGTGTACTGCTTGGTATGCTGTCTAGGGCTATATGAAAATGGAAATCTCTGTCTCTCATTTCTGATTATTGTAACTTAAAGAACTTCGTCAGACTCTGTCTTCTTCACTCCATGTATTAAGGTTTTCTCAACACCCTCCCTCAGAACTGCTTTAAGGAGTCACTCTTATTTACATGCATGAATAACATAATATGTGTACTTTCCATCTTATAACCCATGTTCTCTCAAACCGGAAACTGACCAACCGGCTGGTAGACCGGTCCGGTCTCGTATTTTTGTTAAAAAAAAAATCACTTTTTAAATTTTTCTTTAGTTCTGATCTGACTCATTGACCCTTGACCCAGCACCCTAGCCAATTTAATTACCTGTGCTTCTAGGCATCAGTCTAGGAAGATGATGTCACAGGAGAACATAAGAAGAACCAAATCCAGGGAAAGACAGGAAAAATGCAGTAAATGGCATTATCACCTCAGCATTATATGATTCATACAGAACACATGACAGTATTCCATAGTA
Organism: Inga oerstediana; assembly: GCA_963210345.1. Lineage (NCBI taxonomy): Eukaryota > Viridiplantae > Streptophyta > Magnoliopsida > Fabales > Fabaceae > Inga > Inga oerstediana. Next base: position 11,715,789 of record OY723401.1, read on the forward strand.
AGCATATTTCCTTCCTGACAGTGAGGCGTGCATTGAGGAGTTAATAAAACATTCAATGTATCAGCCCTCTGAGCTGTGGGGTCTCCTTCTCCCGCATAATCTCTCCTCCTCTCGTGTCTGAATCAATTCACTTAGCTTGAAGATCTTGGTAATTTGCTTAGAAAAAGCTTGCATCGACATTCCCAATAACGCTTGCACATGAAGATGAATCAAAGAGGTTCGTGCTAATACTATCGTGGCACATGATAACACATGCTATGACTTTTTTCTCACAATGTGAAGATGGGTGCCACGAGGTCAGGGTGCTGAGCACCTCGATGTTCAAACGCGTTACTTTAGAGGCACATGAATTGCTTGTAAGTGAATGCACCTTAATTGTTGATTCTTTTGTTTCATAGAAAATTTGTTTGGTGATAGGAAGAGGACGACAGCTAAAGTAATCGAGGCAGCTAATTATGATATTGAGTTATCCCTTGGTTATCATTCTAACCTTTAGTTTATAATGATTTTGATCCTTATAGTTGTTCAAGCTTATGACTAGTCCCGATCAAGTGGTTGATGAGATTATCAAGAATGTTGGGTGTTACTTACTTGATCGTAGTATTATGATTAGCTAGTGAACAAGCCTAAGAAAATATTAGGAAGGCGTCTATCCTGCTATAATAATGTTAGGTTTAGTAGGGAGAGCTGTTCTGCCCGGCCTCAGTGTTTGGTTTTTTTTTTTTTTTAAAGGCTCTTTTATGTGTTTAGCTCAATGTGATTAATACTCATTATAAATCCGTAAAAGCCCTGTCTGCATCACATTCATATAATGTTTGACGTTTCCTTCTAATTAATCAGTAATCACCTTATGGCAGAAGCAATGGTAAACCAGAAGTGGGGGGCCCCAGAGAGTCAATTATTTCTTATCAATGCATTTGTTTTGCTATACGCAACTTCTCTTTAGATAATATCCGGTATCATCTCTGGAACTCCAAAATATTCGAATATTTTTATGGTGATTCTAAATTAGAATAAGTTTCATATTTGGATGGTTTCATAGTACATCTGGATAAAATGTCCTTCCTATAACTCATTCATTTTTATTATGTATAAATTGCTTACAAATTTATAGCCATTATTTATGTAATTAATTTTTATGCGAAAAATATTGAATTAGGATGTAAACAAAAGAAATTTGTTTTGACTATCCAAGAGCCGACAAATTAAAAATAATAATAAATTACATTTTTTAATTGCATGATTTAAACTTTTTTTGGTTCAAAAAGTATTATTTGATTGTTTTGACAGTTGAGGTGTGTGTTAGAGAGTGATACAAAACTTTCTAATTTATTTGTAGTCTATATATAAAATTAACTATTTTTTAATTTTAACTATATGCATTTGTCAAACAAATAAAATTAGTTTATAGTCTTTATGCTGGGTTAATAATTAAATTACAGTTTAATGCTATGCAACATATTAATTTCATCGACAAAAATGAAACAAGAAAATGTTGCAATATAATTGAAGCATCAAAGTAGTCAAATTTTAAAACAAGAGAAATATATGAAGTATACCATAATATAATTAAATTATCGGGAGAATGACAGAAAAATATCAGTTGAACTTTAAAATTCCGTTAACAAAAAGAGTAATAGGATTAATAAGAATAGTAATGACATTGATAACGCAAATATTTGTTAAAGGACTAATTTAGGATTTTAAAATTTAAATGGTATTTATTTGTCATTCTCCCTAAATTTATTTTGCCATCAAATATAAATAAATCTAAAAGAATATAATTTGCTCAAATTTTTAAAACGAAAAAAACATGAATAAGTAAAGTTGATGTCTCTTGGCGTTTGATTAACGTGTGATTTCCTTTTATTATATTGGGACGCTTTTCATCTGACTGGGTTATATCATGATGAATTAATTGTATTGTTTTGTTCGAATCAAAATTCATCATGTTTTTGTCTGGTGTTAGTGGGTCAAGATGCTCTCGAAGATTGCTTATGCAGCTTCTCTAATTTTTTATAATACAAATCATTGCTGTGTTGAATAATGAAGACAATACAATTATTGAAAAGAAATCCCCCTCCCCCTTCTTTCCTTATCGTCTCTTTGATTCTTGTCACCTTTTGATATTGGAATTTTCTTCCCTTGAATATGAATAACAATAACATGATAAATACTTTATATTTTATTCTTACATATAAAAAAGACGAATCTATTTATTATCTCGATCCAACTAAACAGACTTATCTCTTGAGCCTTGAAGCCGTATTTGTTTCCACTTTTTCGTTTGCATCTCTTTTCACTTTGGCATCCTGTGCAAAGAAAACTGACCAGCATAAAGAAACCCAGCCTTTTCTGTTCAATACATGGTAAAAAAACAGGTCTCAAAAAGACATAAAAGAAAAAAAGGAAGTATATATACCAAAAGGCGAAAAAAAAAAGGTAAAGCATCCACCTCCTGTGTAGCTGTGTCTGTGGTCGTCGTCGTCCTATGGTATTTGATGCTCAGAACTTTTGTTTATTTGCTGTAACTTTCAAGAGGTTAAGAAATTAACTACAGATGCGTAGCAAGATAATATTAATTAAAAATGCTCTTTAGTTTCACCATGCGATCGATTGGTCATTATATGTTACACCAAAATTTCCTACCTATCATAGAAAACAATAGAGCAATAAAACTAACAAAAAGCAGTCGTATTTTACTGTAAGGAAACTAAAATCAAAAGGGCAGGTGAAAGAAGGAAGTGGGAGTAAGGGTAAGGATGAGGAACTTTGGGGTGGTTCGAGGTGGATCTTGTAGGGACCCTTATGAGTCAGAATATGATAAAACCAGTGACCTCAAAAAGAGGAAAACCCCTTGGGATAAGAATCATCCTCAATGTCAGTGCAAGCGCAAGTGCAAGTGCCCCACACGGACACACCCTTTTCCTCTGCCTACAAGTTGCTTAAAGGCTAATTAATTGCTAAAGTAGGTCTCTCGGCCTCCCCTGGTTTTCACTTCATCTCAGCTACGTTTCCGGAGCTGGACAGCGTAGTTCGAAAGGATAGATTTCTATAGGGCTTTGGTTTTTGGTTGCTTTCTTATATCAAAAATAAAAAGATTCATTGGGTATGGGCTATAATAATCAAGTTTATCGGCTTAAGTGAACAGGCATGATATTGAGGCTTTAATAGTACTGTGGCCTATTTAAATATTAAACCCCCTCCTTCCCACCACCTAAAATAAAATAATGGCTGGTGGACCAAAAATGTCAAATCAATATTTCGTTTGTTTGTATTGTTTAGAGGGATTGGAGTATGTGGTCATCAAAAGATCATCATCTTCAATATTCTAACATAGCCACAAGATTTTTCTACTCTTCAAATAATCTGCCGCATGTGTTTCGTTGGACTTACTATTTGTCGGCCGGCCGGCTCCTATTTTTGACAGTAGCGCAAACCAAATTTTCAGGCTTATGCTTTGAGAATTCAGACTTGCTAGCTAGGCCGCCATATAAGGCCTATTTTTCCCTAACATTATTCATAATTTATTACACATCCACTTTTTTTAATTGTTAATTCATCTCCGATCTCATGCCTCTAACAGCCACGACGTTGCTTACGTTTTAATGTAGAAATGAATTTTCAACTAAATAATAAGATAAGCAAGAAAAAGAGAGCCGTTGAGATGGGGAGAGAGAGAAGTTTGGTGGGGTGTCAGGTGTGAAATAAATCAAGTAATGAAAGAATGCTTCATTGGTAGAACACTCTATTCACTTTTTTTGGATCAAATTTCTTGTGTGTAGTTATGACTTGCATAGCACTTCACTTCACTTGCTTTTCACACCGACAAACCCCAAAAATTTCAAAAAGAAAAGAAATTAAAGAAACTTCATTTTCACACCAGATCCCCATCTGAATGTTGTGAAATTCTGCATAAAGGCGCAATCATACTTCCCTTCTCTTCAAATATAAATTATTGTTGGACTAAAATAACATATATTCTCACATTTTAATAAATTAAAATGTCCAAATCCTAATTCCTTTTTCCCTGTTTTATATTCCTTTCGGCTTGAATCTCTCACTTTCTGTTCCCTCTGATCTTCCAAGCAGGGGTCATTGTTCTTCAAAATCAGGAACCTTCTGGCACACTTTCTGCCTTAATCATCGCCCAGGGAAAAAAATTGTTCTTGATGACTTAAAATAATACAAAAGTTTATGGGATTGTCCCTTCAGGTCTTGTGTTATGCCAACATTAATAGAATAGGGGAGCTCATGCGGCGGTGATATTATGTGTGGATGTGAAAGCTCTGAGATAATATGGTCCCAACAGCTTCTGTCAAATTTGGAACGGCCGAAGCAGATGAACAGTTGATTTGTACCGTGACATGCTTGAAGATTTTTGTTTTACGTACGTACCTCCAAACAACATTATTATTCGCTAATCAATGACACACATGTACACACACATATTGATCCTTTTCAAGAACTTCCGGAAACAAATCCCAAATCATTAAAACTTGCTATATATCTGTCTGTTTGCAGTTATAAGCATTAGCAATAATATCTCTCAATAAGCATTAACATAACACTGACTAATTAACCGAAAACGCAATGAACCTACCCATTATAAAAACAGAGAAAGAGAAAGGCGTCAACTTTCTGAGTTTCAATAGATACACACATGTACATGTATCTAAGGACAGTACAGTGGAGAGAGTGAGTCATTGATTCTAGTCCATCTCTCATCACACTAAGCTTTAGCTGGTGGTAGCAATTATATTATAGCATGTCTTTTAAGATAAAGAAAGGAGAAGCAAGAAACAAGAATTAGGTCGGCGGGGCTGAGCTGGAAGGTTCTCTGCCCATGATAAGGGGGGGCCCATAGCTAACGTGTTGCAGCCACCTTATTTCCCTCTCATTCAACATCCTATGCCCATCAATGAACCCAACCCATCCATATTAATTCAACTTTTATCTTTGTTAAAAACAAGTCTGATATATCACTATATATAGGAAATTAAAATCACGGGCATAACTGAGAGGGACTAATAATTAATCTTCTTCTGTTAATAATTTGATCTAAATCTGTCCCTCCCCGGCCACGTGCATGAAATTAAAGTTGGGGCATTATATATTAATTCAGAGAGTTCACATCTTGGCCTTTCCGTTTACCCAAAAATTCAAGGCGCCTTTGTTGACTTGGCAAGCTAAACCATGTGTAGATGCTGAATCAAGCGTGCGTCACCAGCTTTCCTCTTCGATTTGCAACGGTATCTTAATTTAGTATTTCAACGTTTAAAAAGCATAAGTTGGCGTAGAATATACATCATATATATGGAGAGTATATACGAATAATTAATTAGCAGATGTGCCTCTATCGACATCATTAACTATTGCACAAATACACATAGAAGTTAAAACTAACATTTTCCATGTAATTTTCAGACATGCATGAATTATCTAGCTGTATCCTGAAGATGTGAAATTGATTGATGGCAACTGATTAAACACTCACCGGAATTACATAGTTTGGAAGTAGAGAATGAGTGATGAATAAATAAATTGCGGAATAATGAGTTGGTTAATATCATTTAGTTTAATTACATTAATTAAACAGAGCTGTTATCTGTATAACCTCCACTATTTATTTATATTATATAATTGTGGACTACAAGTCCACAAGTAAATATACTAGCATGATCAATATATATACCATATATCTTTATCAGACATCATTTTCAAAATGAAACCACTTCGTTTAGTTTATATATAAACACCAAAACACTCCACAAACGCGTCCAACGCACGACACCTCCCTTTCCTCATCACTATATCAGAGTCCAGTGATTCCCTTCCTCACTTCTATCCTCCCCTTTCATTTATATACTTTTGTTATTAGCTTTTCCCATCACTTCTTTCTTCTCCCTCTCTTCCGTTCACCGCCGCCCTCAATCACCAGCCACCACCATGTCGGTGAAAGTGTGCGAGCACCACAAGGATAAGCGAAGGAAGATCTTCCGTCGAATATTCGCGGGGATCCTCATCTTCCTGTTCATAGTGCTCTTCGTTATACTCATAATATGGGCAATTCTCCGTCCTGCCAAGCCTGCCTTCGTCCTTCAAGACGTCACCGTTTACGCCTTCAACGCCACCGTCCCCAACTTCCTCACCTCCAACTTCCAAGTCACGCTCACTTCCCGGAATCGCAACGACAAGATCGGAATCTACTACGACCGTCTTGACGCGTACGTCAGCTACCAGAACCAACAAATCACCTACCGCACATCCATCCCGCCGTCGTATCAGGGTCACCACGAAGTCGACGTGTGGTCGCCGTTTGTCTACGGCACTAACGTCCCCGTAGCTCCCTTCAACTTCGTCACTCTCAGTCAGGATCAATCCAACGGCAACGTCCTCGTCATGATCAAAGTTGACGGGCGCGTGAGATGGAAAGTCGGGGCCTTCACTTCCGGCCGATACCATCTCTATGTACGGTGCCCGGCGTTCATTACATTCGGGCCCCGGAGCAACGGAATCGCCGTGGGTGAGAACGCCGTGAAGTATCAGTTGGTCCAGCGATGCTCCGTCAGTGTGTGAAGATAGATAGGGGCCCACTCCTTGGGTGTAGTAAAGTCAACGTCCCTCAGCAAGAACGTAATCACACGCCGTCTATCTCTCGGGTCGTGGCTCCTTAATTATCAAGTATTTCTAGTTTTTATTTTCTGTATAATTTTTTTACTTCTCAGTCCTCAATTGATGCACGCGAATCTGTGTCAACATTCCATAAACGCACGGCGAAAGGTCTCCGGGACTGTACATTTGGTACTAAGAAAGAGGGAATGATATATATGCATGTGGTAAGAAAATCAGAGTGATAGCAAAATTACAATTTGTAAGAAAGGGGTCCATCGAGTTTAAAGTTTATTGTTTATTCGGAATAAAAGTATTTGTTTTGAAAGGGATAACAAATGGGTGTTGAAGGGAGCATCCGGTGTCACTTTCTTCCTTCCTTGCCTGAATATTTACGCGCGATGGATGTTTTGGCTTCTTGTTCATTCGCCCCGTTCGTTTTTCCAAACTTATTTAACTTTCTTAATTTCTCTAAAAAAATTAATTTTATCTTATATTTAAAGATCGAAGTTACTAGTTAATTAGATATGGGCATATCCACGAAAATCCATCTACTACATGCGCAGCGCCTGTTTTATTTGTATTTTTAACAAGAAGATAATATTATAATGTTAAGGTATTGGACCCCTCAATTAGGTTATCATTTTTCCATTTAGTTGAGGATACCTGCCACAGCCCACAGGATGATATTCCAATTGTATTTTTTTTAATGGTTAAAAAATATCCCCAAAGGTCTACAGAACCTTGTTTTTTTTTTTTTTTTTTTGTGCGCGTGTAGTACGTAGTAAAGTCCTTAAACCGCAAGAAGGAAACAAAAGAAAAAGGTGATTAAAAGGGATACCAAATATAATTTGGGGGGGGGGGGTGATAAATGAAAGTGTGGGAGATGAATTATTGGTGGGAGAGGAGGGGATATAGTGTTTTGTTTATAGGGTTTGGTAAATGAAGCACATGAAGTGAGTGAGGGTCCTTTTCAAAACTAATACAAAAAATAAATGAGGGACGGAATAATGGAGGAGACACATGGCTAGCGGAAATGAAGGTTCCTCACACTTGAGGGAATGAAAATGAAAGGAGGAGGGCAGGTTTAGGCCAAAACAAAAAACAAAGAAAGGAGGAGGGCAGGTCCCCAACTTAGGAACCCTCCTTTATACTCCAAACATAATCGAATCACACCCCCATGTGCTCCTTCTCCTTCATCACCGCCTATTCCTAATTCAGATTTCAGCCTCCTTCCCCATCAACATTATCACATTCCTTTGATCTTTTCCTTGTCCACACTCATTCATATTTCACTTGTTTCTCCTATTTACATATCTCTACTCTCTTGTTTCATCCACCATGAATTGAAGGGTATTCCTCATTGCTATTGCCCATGGGTTCTTCCATACTGGGCTCGGGCCTCATCATTGTGGGCTTATGCCCACTCTGTCTACAAAATATTTTCTACCCATTTCAGCCCAATATTTTGTATTCTGATGAACCCCGTGTTGACCCGCTCTCTTGCGCTTAATATTCTATTGACTGAGCCGGAGCCGCCACCAGATGCCATCCCTGATTCACTGCCCCACTAGCAACACGTGGCATACGCGTTCATTAAATCACGATTACGGGGTTTGAGAGATATTTATATTCTTTTATTAGATCATTTAAAACTTCTATCCTCTCAATTTAGGCGCGTACGAATGCTTCTGGGCAACTGAGTTGGGAAGGGCCAGTCAAATCTGGACCCGGTTTCCTCTTCTGAGTAATGAGAGTTGGGGAATTTTGGGTTGTCTGGATCAAGTTTGATTTACTAAAAAATATAAATTTTTCAATAAATTAGATTTACACTGTTCAAATCAGATCTAACAGCTAAGAAACCCCTAACTGTCGCTGCACACGGTCTCTGAGCAGGAAACCAATTCCACTGCGAAAAGTAGGGAAACCAATTCCGTCAAATCTTATCATCTCATTGCTTTTGTCTCATTCAGCGTTGGCTGCTCATCATGTCTGACTCTGACCTCCTCAGCCGCTTTATTATATATACACTCTTCCGTCTCCCCACCCTCCCACACCAGCCACCACCACCAATCCTTTGCTTTGATAATCTATCAACCATGACCGACAAGTCTTTTCGGGCCAGAGGCTGCTGTTGCTGCCTCTTCAGCTTCCTCTGGAAGTTGCTCGTCGCCATCATTATCATCGCTGGCCTCGCCGTTCTCATCTTCTGGCTCATCGTCCAGCCTCGCTCCTTCAAGTTCTACGCCTCCGACGCCCACCTCTCCCAATTCGACTACGCCAACAATACTCTCCGCTACAAACTCGTCCTCAACTTCACCGCCCGTAACCCTAACAAAAAGCTTGGCGTCTACTACGACGACGTTGAGGCCACCGCGTTGTACCAGGATGAGAGATTTTCCAACACCGACGTCATCACCTTCAGGAACTCTTTCCGCCAGGACAAGAAGATGACGCATCCCATGAGCGGAGTCTTCACCGGCCAGCAGCTCCTGCCGCTGGATCCACTTCAAGTGTCTCAGTACAACCAAGACAAGTTGGCTGGGGCGTTCGACATTGATGTAAAGCTCAAGTTCGAGATCAGATTCAGGCTTGGGGATTTCATCACCGGCAGCTACCGTCCAAAGGTCTGGTGTGGACTCAGGATTCCCTTGAGCGCTAATGGAACAACAGCAGACAGTGGGTTTCAGTTTCAGCCCACTAAATGCAGAGTCGACTTTTAATGCCTTGGACTTCAATTTGTTCGTTTAATTTCTTTTATATGGTCCTTGTATAATTATTTCATTCTTTCGTCGTGCATGGAATAAAGGCATGTGTACCTGTTCACTACAATGCGAATGTTCTTGTACGTGATATATATTATAATAATATAATTTATTTTATTCACCTATATTCTTCCATGCATTTCTACCAATTAATCTTGCTTTGGTATGATCTTGACCTATCAACATACTGTGCGCCCGAGTCCAGAGTGCAAACGCCAATGTTGGCAGGATATACCTATCTCCTACTCACTCTGCCCCGGAAGTTAATGGACATTGATCACACTCATCTATAAATGCGAATTAAAATTACACTACTTGGATTTATGTTAATCTATAACCAGAGATTATCCCCAACACCAGACTAGGCTTCGAAAAGTTTCCACATGCTCATTCATACAGATCGGCGTATAACTTCAACATAGATGGCTTTACTAGCTAGATACGTTTATGTGTGCATTGAAAAGTTCTCTATATGCTTTTATTTCTCGCGTCCGAAGCGAGCCGAAAACCTTTCGCAACAAAGAACACGCCAAGCATGATGTTGAAAGCTTCACTCTTATGTTTGACTTTTTAGCTTGTGAGAACATCCGGTATAGGAAAAATTCAAATAAATAAATAATATAAAATTCGCCTATCGATTCGTTCGTTCCCAAATAAAACTTCTTTTTTTGACTCTAGCACTATAATGAATAATTTACTTTCAAAGGAAAAAAGTTATTCTCTATTCAATTTAATATTGTTAATAGCAAAAAAATCAAATGACTTTTCAGATATCATTAGGCCATCAAGCAGCACGCGTCTTCCACCCCCAAGGCGCATAATCCTTCAATCAGTAGTCTCTATACCCATTGGCTTACTTAGGCTTATTTATTTAACTTGTTTATTACTATCCTATATTTATTTGTAGTACTAAACTAATCCCCAAACCGATTGCCGTTGGCCCATTCCACTTTTCTTCTCTACCAAATATATATAGTAATAGCACCATCCACTCATGGTCTGTCCTCTCGTCCCTTTTTGCATTCTCACTCTTAGAACATGCGTGCAAAAAAGTCCCAACTGAACGGGGCCTACTATGGCCCTTCCATCCCACCACCCACCTCCTACCACCGACCAGGCCGCGGTGCCGACTGTGGTGACTTTTGCTGCTGTGGACTCTTTGCCTGTATCTTCAATCTCCTCCTCACCATCATCGTCGTCGTCGGCATCGCCGTTTTCGTGTTCTGGCTCATCGTCCGTCCCAACGTCGTCAAATTCCACGTCACTGATGCCTCCCTCACTCAATTCAACTTCACCTCCAACAACACCCTCTTTTACAACCTGGCCCTCAACATCACCGTTCGCAACCCCAACCGGAAGCTAGGTCTCTACTACGACCAAATCGAAGCCTCGGCATCGTACCAGGATGCGTGGTTCGATTCTCAGACTCTGACGCCGTTTTATCAGGGCCACAAGACTACGGATGTTTTGAACCCTGTCTTTGTGGGTCAACGCTTCTTGCTCCTTGATTCCACTCAGGCTTATGAGTTGAACAAGGACCAGAGCTCTAGGATTTATAATATCGATGTCGCTCTGCATCTCAAGGTAAGGTTCAAGTTAGGAGCCTTGAAAACCTTCAAGTTGAAGCCTAAAGTTACATGTGACTTGTCACTTCCTCTCACACCTGATGGAAATTCATCCGCCGCTGAGTTTTTTCAGACCAAGCGGTGCGGCATCGATTACTGATATGAAGGCTTAATCTTTCTCGTAATCATCATAAGCCCGTCTCCGGTGGACCCATTCAGCTGCGGCGTTGCCTGATCTCCGTTTTTTTTTTCTTTCTTATTTATTGGGTTTCGATGTCTGATGGATACGACTTTGGCGATATACAGTATTGGTGTATATAATTTATCATTATCATTATTATTATTATATATATATAGCTGCATCGGAGTTTTTGCTCCAATTATCTTTGTCTTATTTGTCTATAAATAAAATGCGATTCCTTTCATTTTTTTTTAGTTTATTGCATTTTCGGAGTTTGGTTTGAATTTTCATCTTTTTTTTTTTAATTTCGTAAAATGAACTGATTGTTAAAAATAATAAGTGTGTCAAAAATATCATATTTTTTTCGTATATGCCTATATTTATGAAAAGAGTATAGGAGAGATAATAGATAAAAAGTATTAGAGATAATGAGTATTTAATAAGGGTAAAATAGAAAAAAGAAACTTACATTTTTAAATAAAAAATAAGAATTGTTTATAAAATGAATCTGACCTATAAAAAAGAAAATTAATTATAAATAGGATTGAAAGGAATATTAGTTTATTGCATTTGCATTTATCCAGTCCAATAGATTGGATTGTGCATATGGTTGCGAACGAGTTTCATCTTTGGAGTTTATTGTAATTTACAAGAAATAATCTTAACAATAAACAGTCAGTCTTGTTGAATAGACGTGGCTACCCTCCCGTGGGACACGCTTTTGTTTCATGTCACCACTTGCGTGTTGATTTATAGAGAAGTAGGGACTGACTAGCTAGCTCTATATATAAATAAAACTATATATATTAATGCTTCTTGTTTACTTTGTCAGTTTGCATTTGTAGTTGGTATAGTTTGCTAGTGGTTATGGTATGTTTGTGAGGGTCTTCATTGGCATAACAAATTGACAAATAATTAATTTGCTATTGTCAGCCTATATATATATATAATTGATTCATTGGATTTAATTCATCAGACAGGGACATCCGCAAATAATACCGCCAAGCTATTTGTCCATTTGCATCTACCATTCTTAAGCTTGTATATTTGAATGCGAAAAAGTAAGCATAAAATTTTAAAAGAATAATAAAGTAAAATAGATGTCCTAATCGGTCGTTACGTCTTTATTTGAAATGAAAGATAGATTATAATTAAATCCGTATAGTCTAGTGAATCAGTTCCGCTTACCAACTCAGCGGCCCATCCCAGTGGAAACATCCAGCCACTTTAATGGCCATACGTGTGCTCGACACGACTTAATCAACATTTCAACCTTGTTAACTTACTTAGCAAAAAACTGTCTTAACTTAGTTAGCAAGTTTCTTTTCTTTTCTTTTTAAATCTACCTAAGGCTGTAAGCGTCGTCTTCCCTCATTTATCTGACCCACCGGATCATAAGGGACCCATATATTTCATTGCGAGTGCAACGGTCATATATACTTAGGAGTCCATCGAATCAACACCGATTCTTTGTTGTGGACTTGTGGTTGCTTGGCCTCCTGCCCTGGTTCATTAATACGAAAACATTATTGAAATATTGTGTAATAGTGAAAGCGATGTGAGACATTGAGGGGTATGAAAAATAGCGCCAAAATTCACTCCCGTGAAAAAGCAGGGCTTAGCGTCAGATGAAGAGCTCGTGTACATCTGTCCGTTTTGTTTCTTTTGATCTGTTTGGCAACAACACCAGGCGGCACTCAGAAGTCAGAAACGCTAGTGGGGGATTGGTAATGGGATTCCAGAGATATGCTGGGTGCTACTCAGTCACTGAAGTTGAATTACTAGCTATTGATACAGGCCTTCAGGTTTGCAGTGGGATTTCAAAAAATCATGCTATTCCCTTGCCCCCAAGACCCCAAGGGTGTGTTTGGTTGGGGTGTTTTATATTTGCCCCTTCAATCTTTAAAATAAGGCATATTTACCCAATCTGATTAGCTTAAGAAAGTTAGTCAAGCTAGTTGATGTAACATGTATTTTCTAAAACACTTTAGTTATCTTCCTTAATTCTCTTCTTCCCTCTCCTTGATTATTATTCAGGAAGCATCGATAGGGATAAATTAGAAAAAAAACTCTAATTTTGAGAGGATCAAAAAATAAGAGGAGGAGAGGCGAGAGGTGATTTTGACTACCCTCCCCTCCAAAATTTTAAATTAGATAAGGGGAAGGAAGTGTCCACTTTCCCCTTTCATCCTCTTCCCTCAAGCCAAACACACCCTTATGTCCTGTTTGATATAATGGAAGAGTTGTTGATAGAAGTGAAAGTAGAAATAGAAGTGGAACTGGAAGAAAAAAAATGAGTTTTAAAATGTGTTTGGTATGTTAATGGAAGTGAGATATAATTTTTAATCAATATGCACATTTTTCCTATGAAAAGTCCCAAATACCCTTATTATTATTTTGTTAAATAAAACTCAAACTCTCCACTAGCCCCTGACTCCCCTGTGTGTAGACCTCCACCTTCATCAATGACAACCATTATCTCTAGATAACAGAGTGAATGGCCGTGAACGAAGTGAATGACGGCCAATGGGGTACCACCTATGGAAACACATGAACCAAAATCGACGAACATTCACACAACTCAAGCAAAAAATCGAATCAGAAACAATAATCAAAGCTAATCTTTGCCTTAAAAATCATATACATGATTAGCAATCATCGATCTCCATAGAATCCGAATCTCTTGCCCCCATTGTCACTTTGAGGGAAAAACAAAATCAAACCAGAGATCGAGGGTAGAAGTGAAAATAGCAAAAACGAAATTGAACCTCACCAAACTTGAGATCGAATGTCATTGTTGAAAATGAAATAAGGGCAGAGAGTCAAACTTGTCGTCACTCGATCGGATCTAAGTGAAGTGCCATCTACCCTCACCCCAGATCTGAAGTAGTAGAAGGATTGAAAAGAGAAGTGTCGTCGTCCACCTTCGCTATCGTCATCACGCCATACTCTGTCTTTGTCATCCGCGTTCATTGTTGTCTACCTTCGCCGTCATCATCATCCGCTGTTGTCTTCCATCATCCTTCGTTTTTTCTCAGAGAGGGTGATGGGTAAAATGGTTAGAGTTTACACTTCCATGGAAAATGAACCCAGTTCCTAGGGATGGCTACTTCCATAATTTTCTATGGAACTCACTTCTCTAGGGAAGTGGCTTCAGCCTTGCCAAACATATAAAAGTTGAGTTCCACTTCCCACCCCCACCACTTCCATGCTTCCAAACATATCATTAAGGGGTTGTTTGGTATAAGAGATTTGAAGAGAAGGGGAGGTGAGGAAAAATTTTTATAAATTGGATTTTAAAAAAATTAAAGAGGTGTGGTTGAAATTTTTAATTAATTCTTCTTATTCGTTTATTTTATATATTATCCTTATCAAAATTTTATAACTCCACTCCTCTAATTTTGTTTAAATCCAATTCATAAAAAAAATTTCAATAAAAAAAAATCATAAAAATTTTTCGTCCCCTACTTCTCCATTTATCTCTTACCAAACAAACTGTAAAGCTTTTAACCTCGCTGTGAAGGGTTGTGACTTGGATCATCCATTCCGAGATCTCATCACAATAATCATAGATGTGCAGATTTTTTGGTACGCGAGTGTCAAAATGGTGTTGATTCTTGATATTCCAAATGGCGGCTTATGCATGGTTTTTTACAGGCAAACAATATACTACCTTCAGTTCTAAGGGTCTGTTTGGCACAGCAGTGAGCCATGACAACCGTACGTTTTCCTTAAAAAAAGCACATTAGATAAAAATGTATGGTTTGGCAAAGCTTTATTATCTATTGTGTTTATATCACTGCCGTGGCTTTTTTCTAAAGCTCCTTTGCATTGCTTTTCCACTGCACTTCTAATAATGTATATATATATATAGTATTCAATACTTCCTCTGGTCCTAATTATAAGATAAAGTTGACTTTTTTGGAGATATTAAGGAAGCTAATTAAATTACTTTAGAGTATTTATATTTATATATATATTTTTTAAACTAACTAGTTTAACTAATAAATTAATATATAATCTAAGGATACATAACATATGATATGATTAAGTAATTTATTTAGCTTCATTAATTTCTCAAAAAAAAAATCAACTTTTTCTTATAATTATGATTGGAGGTAGTAGCATCCATGTCCTTTTCGTCATTTTGCATCTAAATGGGCTTTTCAAACTCTGATCCAAACAGGTTCAATGTTAGAAAAAAGGTCACTTCTACCACTGTTAATCCAAATACAAATCATATGTACATTTTCACTTTTAATCCTATCTTACTTTTTTAAAAGTCAGATGGTTAAAAAAGTCACTTCTCCACCTCTAATCCAAACAGGCACTAAATCTAAGACCTAGTTAGCTTTTTTAGAAAACGTTAAAAAGATCAAATAAGTTATTTAATCATGTTATATGTTGTGTATAATTAAAGTATATATTAATTTATAAGTTAGATAAAATAGTTTAAAAAATTATAAATATAAGTATTTTAAAATAATTTAAATAGTTTCCTTAATCTAAAAAAAAAAAAAATCTATTGGTCTTATAATCTTTTAGATCATCTGTAACTCTGTAAGTGTTAGGATTTCTTCCTAAATTGTAACTCCAGCCTTAGCGTGCCCTTCTATTCAGGAAAAAAATGATTCGACCCTTTTTTAAGGTCAATTAGATGATTCAATCGAACTCTGAGAAAATAGAAGGTGGCCTTTGAAATGAGGCCCACTACATAACATATTGGGCCTTCAACTATAATTGGTGTAGATACACACTCACCCGAACTTCTCATGTACTTCGGACTCAAGCATCCGTCCGACCCCAATGCCATGTTATGAATAAAATCCGAATTGGTTTTATGACTGTATCTGAACAATCATAGGAGCATTGAACCACCCGAAAACTAATTAAACTGAGATTCCCAGAAAAAGGGGCGACATAATAGGTCTCCCGATCCTGAATTTAAGACCCGCTTTATAGTTTAGTAACTACAAAGTGGATGGCAAAAAAAAAAAAAAAAGAGTAACTACAAAGTGAGTTTTATATTTAGGATAGGAAGAGTATGATTTTTTTCCCCACCTCAAATTGATAGAACGTGAAAATCGAAGTTTATTTTTTAAGAAAAAATGTGAAACGCAGGAACAACAGTAATTCCTGAGAATTGGATTATTGTCCTGGCCAAATACAAAAAGAACTGGATTTGAAGGGATCTCTCGTGAATTTGCAACTACGGCTAATATTAAGATACTACTAGTAGAACACAAAACATGTGTCATTTCCAGAAATATTATCCCACACAAGAACGACAATATATGTTGTTGTAGAAAATCTATTCAACAATCAACAAAAGCAGAAATTTGACTAAGATACTCGGTCATTGAAGTTGAATTACTAGCTATTGATACAGGCCTTCAGGTTTGCAGTGGGATTTCACAAAATCATGCTATTCCCTGACTCCCAAGGGTGTGTTTGGTTGGGGGTGTTTTATATTTGTCCCTTCAGTCCTTAATATAAGGCATATCTACCCAATCTGATTAGCTTAAGAAAGTTAGCCAAGCCAGTTGATGTGACATGTATTTTTTAAAATACCTTAGTCATCTTTCTTAATTCTCTTCTTTCCTCTCCTTGATTATTATTTAAGGAATATCGATAGGAATAAATTAGAAAAAACTTTAATCTTGAAGGGAGCAAAAAATAAGATCAGATGAGGAGGGGGGTGGAATTCTTGCAAACCCCCACATTATGACTCACTCAGTGACTGGGCCCCTTGGACCCCCTCAATCTCATCGCTTTCCAATGATAGACATCCAAGAAAGAATCCCAGTGAAGACAAGGAATCAGAATATATGTGTGCATATCTTCCACACATTAAAGACAAGTTGACGCTCCTAAAATTACCTTCCCACCTCAGACTCCTTCAATTTCTTGCAACTTGCAAGCCACTTTTGGATCCAAAACTTCCCTTACTTTCATGCATAACTCAGCCCCCCGTAAAAAAAAAAAAAACAAAAGAAAAAAAAGAAAAGAAAAGAACAAGGGCAATGCATGCCCACTGGGACAGTGACCTTAACCAAATTAAAACAACCTTATGTTTATCTCCCCTCTCCCCTTTTCTTAAAGCATGCGAAAAGCCTCGTATGTTTCCTGGAAACTTTGTCTCCGTCCTAAATATCCTTGTGTTGTGTGTGGAGACCGGTAATAACCTTTTTCTCTTCAAAGGTCTTAACTCTTAAGTTTGTCTTTGGAGGATTATTTCTTGTCTTAACCTGTGCTTTCTTGAAATCAGTTCATTCTTGACCGTCATGCGTTTAATTTTTTATCTTTCAATTTGGGGTGAGGCTTTTGATTGGTTGCCAAAAGCGGCAGGGTAAGTAAGAAAGAAATTTGGCACCTGGCAGTATGCTGAACTTTGAATAGAAAACAAAGATCAATTACATGGATACATCGGTTTTAAGATCAATATTCCTTCTTTCATACCATTACAATTTTTTCCTTTTAGTTTTCTTTGCCAGCTTTTATGTGTGTGCATGTGTCTCAAAGCATATCTACAATTGGATTAACCTGTTTAGATAAAGTTCCGCTTCGGATTCTTGATCAGGCTCAAGTCATAATATAAAGAACAGGGGAATAGAACAAATTAAATGAGAGATATGCATAAACTCACTCTGTGATTGTCAGTCTTTCTACGCAAATGTTATGTAGCGGTTATATGAACAAATGAGCAGGAAATGATTTTAATGTATACATAAGGAAAATTAGTCGTTCGGTCTCTATAGTTTTAATACCATTCAAACTCATCAATTGAATTTTGACTCGGTACATCTAGGTTCCTATGATTAAAACTTAATCCTTAAATTTTGACTTGATACAACTTATATTCCTTATAGTTTTAATTATTTAAAATATTAGTAGCAATATTTAAAAAAAATAAAACTATAAGAGTCAAATTTATTTTTTGAATGTTAGGGACCGCCAGCCAATACTTTAAAGGGTTAAAACTATGAAAACTTGTTGCATTGAGTTGAAGTTTAGAAATTTAATTTTAATCAATTAAGCCAAAACTATAGGTATTGTCAAGTTATATTGAGGCAAAATTTAAAGTTCAAGTTTCAATTGAGTTAAAGTTATAGAATTTAGTTATAGTATTTTTACACACATCTCATCAGTGGGGACACATATTATTTAAATGAGAGATAGTGCGTGTATGAGCTAGGAATTCTATCTGGGTGCTTTTTATTTTTGATATAAATGTTGGAGGTGGTTGATTAGAAAACACCGTATGATCATAGTCAAATGAATTCAAAGCAGAGGCAAACCGACCCACTGCAACTTATGGGTAAAGTTGAAAAAGAACAAGTGAAGTGGAGAGATCAATATGAGATAAAAACAAGAAAAGTAAGATGCATATCTTGAAGAGAAAGATGGATGCTATAATAATAAGAGCTTCGATCAAAAGGTGATTAGGAAGTTTCTCAATTTATGGTGGTTAGTAAAAGGGTCTCACAAAGCAAAGCGAGGAAAGAACAATTAACATGGCTCTTAAAGACATGAAAAGAAAGAAGCAAGTGATTGGGTAGAGCAAAGTAAGGAGAAGGAGGGTCCGATGATTCTGCTGTAGTTTCCCTAATAATAATGATTATGTCTGAGATGCCACAAGGCTTACGACTCAAGTTAGCCGATGCAGGTAGGTCCATGGTGACGCAGCTTCCACCTTTATCATCATCCTCCATTACACACGCAGTGGATTAAGTAGTAGTAGTAGGTGCTGCTGCTGCTAGGGCTCCATCAAAAAGAGCAAACCACCATTTATTGGGATCCAAAACCCCTTTTTGACCGTGTCATATAAATATCATCATCATCATCTCTCTCAAATGAAGCTATTATTATCACAAACATGTCCCACCAACACTTGTTAATTACTTGTCACAAATCAGACCCACACATGATAAAGATTAAAAACATGCCTCCGTTTGAAAAAGAAATGAATCAGTATAGAGATTGCGAGAATTGGAAATGGAGCCTACTTTTAATTAATTAAATAATATTTAAAGGGAGAAACGCGAATCACGAAGGTGGCGAGGCAAACAGAGAAGTGAGCCTGGGCCCAAATATGTTGGGGACAGCCGTTTGGGTTGTGACTCGGCCAGTAAAAATGGAACAGCAAAGCCTAATTCATTACGACAGAGTGAAAAGTTCTGCACTTCAAATTCAGAAATATCAAGGGATATAACTAATTGTCCAAAACAAAATTTGCATGAAAATTTAAGATACACATGTTTAATTAAGATTCGAAAATTAATATTTGAAAATTAAATTCCGTTGTTATGTACTTTATTAGCTAGTTAGGTTGGGGCGTCAATGACCCTCGTAAACAGACTTTTATCAACTCATTCGAATTTATCCATAAAATGATATTTTAGTTGTGTTGGTGGCGTGGATCCCTCTATCGGCCTAGCTTTTACTGTAGTTACATTAGTTGAAAAAAAAGTAAGATATGCCGGCAGCTAAATCTTGAGCAGATATACTATAATTTCAACTTTCACCGTCATGGCCTACGTATTATTATAGAGATTAGTAGTTAAAGATAAAACAACTTGGTGACGAATGAGAACAAAAAAAATATTGGGGTGACACTGACAGAGAGAGAGAATCGGAACAAAGTCTGTGACTCTGTGTATCTATGTCTGTAAATAGGCAAATATATCTTCAACGATTAAAAAAAAAAAGTTTACGAACTTTATTTCTCAACGTTTAAACAAGTGAATTTATATCTTGAAGTTTATTTTTACTCAGTGATGTATGTTATCCAAACTAATCCCACTGCAAAGCATGCATGGTGGGTGTGTGTGTGTAAAATTACCCAACCATATAAGAAACCCTTCCTTGCCTCCCTACATAAACTTAATCTAATCTCATAATTGAATTTTTGATTACTTTGTTACTTCCTTATTCTTTTAAATTAAAAAGAAATCTCTAATATTATTTACTTAAATTTTCATTATGAGCACAACTAATGACTTACTAAATTTTAATATTCGTCCTTATCAACATGAGCATGGCTTTGGTTCATGTATAGGAAAATAAATAAACTTTTGTACGTAGATTCCGAAGGAACTGCATTTTTACTTTATTTACAAACTGGCAATAAGAATTATTCAGCATAAACTTCTTTAAAAGATGCTTATTAAATTCCTCGAAAATTTAGACAACGAGAAAAATGGGACAACCACCGAATAAAATAGAAGAACAAAATGACCCCCCAGAAGCGCCCCATGTATGTATGTTTCTTGGTGAGTGGCATTACCAAAACAAATTGGGCAATATATATTTTCAAAACCATGTCTACGTTTCTTCCATTATATCCTTATCACTACTTTAACCTGACTAAAACACCTTTTCTTTCCCTTTTTTTTTTTTTGGTGTTATTAATAAGTTACGTCCAACTTTACCCGGAAAAAAAACGAAGATGGCTGATGAACCATCCAAATTGTCAAAAAAGATGCGCATTATAGAAGTAACCTCTGCAAGGAGTAAATATCCACCACGAAAAAAGAGAGAAGCTTTATTTGTTGTAAAAGGCATAACCACTTTCCACAATTATTACGTTTTTATTAATATTAATTTTTATTTGCCTTTCTTCCCCCCCCCCCTCTTTTTTAATAACGTGTTAAGAATTTATCTATTATTAGGTGCCAACTCTATCTTCCTGCTTTTAAGGCAAAATAGATTCCATTTCGCCATGGTTCGTACTGCTTTTATTAATGTAGCAATATAATTAAGACCGTGTATTCGGCAAATAAGCTATCGGGTTGGGACGTTGCTCACATGATCCATCAAACCCAACTATTTCTAATAAAAACAGTAAATTCTTGTTATGATAGTTTAGTTAGATGAAGAATTTGTCCAAAAGGTTTTCAAAAAAAAAAATCTTCTCTCTCGTTACAGGGGGAGAGAGAAAAGAAACAGTTAACTTAGATGGGGGGTCCCAGAAATTTTCGCTGAAATATTAAACGATGGAGTGTCCATTTAAATAAATTCTCTCTAAAGAAATTTCATCAATTGATCAATTCTATCATTTCATACTTGCCTTTATCATATTTATATATTCCCTCAATATTTGCGTGTGTTTTGGCTTTATCATAGGACACGAATATTATAGATTTGTTTCACAGGGACATGTGTATAGAAAAAGCTTTTTTTCACAGGGACACACACACACTCTCTCTCTCTCTCGTAGATGGAGGAAGAATTAGATACGACACACACTGCTGTGACAGAGAACAAATTATGAAATGTTGCCAACTAATCAAGAAAAAAATTAAATTGCAGAGAAATTAAAAAAGCTGAACAACTGAATAAGAAAAACAAACGAGGGACAATGAAAGAGACACAGCCTAAGATAGAGGCTTGCTGCTTTCTCAGCAGATAGCCAAAAAGAAAAGGATATTATGAGAGACAAGTAAAAGGTAGGAGAGAGCATAAGCATATAGTGCGGTTTTAGAGAGATCGAAATAGAGCATTCATCAAACTAAAACCTTTGTCCACCACTGATGCATTAATTGATTTGATTTTTCTTCAAGACCCATTCTTTTTAAAAAGCCAATAAGCGACAAATTCTCGACTTATGCTAAGGGGTTTTAAATAAAGTTGAGAAGATAATCATCTTTTTAGCAACCCTCTAAAGCAGTAACATCAATATTTAAGGTTTAAAGAAGAGATGCTTATCTATCTCCCTTTCTTTATCTTAATACTTTTCTTTTCATATATATTTTATGCTTTATGGTTTTATATGTTTTATTTTGAATCCATGTCCCGCAACCTTTTCTAGCTTTCCAAAGAGGAGAATGTTGGGTTATGAAAAATCAACGATTCTTTTGCAAAATGCAATGCACAAAGCATAAAAAGTAGTGCTTTTTTGATGTATCTTAGCGAACATTTTACTTTTTCCCTTCAGAAGTAGAAAAAGTTGCTTCGCCAATTTGCACTAACACCTTACGTTATGGATCATTGTTTTAACTAATAATTTGTGCAGTCCAATATCATTTGTGCAATGCATAGATTAAGGATGCACTATGCAATTAGCTTGCCGATATATATAGCACTTCCAGCTTATTCTTTTTTCAAAAAAATTGCGTAGCCTTTATTGACCAAAGACTATTCACCAGATATTTTATTTATTGAATTCTATTAAATCTGGGCGATCAAATTCCAGACTATCAATGATCAAAACGAGATGTTTAGCAAAACCCAAAGTTCATCAGAGAGATTAAAAATAAGAATAAAAGTTTGATTACTTATGCTATGAAGTATGTGTTTGATGCTATTCAATTAATGAACCGGTTAATAAATAATACTAAAAACAATAAAGTTTCTTAATTAATGAGAGAGATTTAAAAGCAACAATTGGGAATAAAGTGAAAAGGTACTGGGCATGATCAGCCCTTCACCATACGAACTCTTAATTATTACTTAATCCAGACAGAGAGCTGCTGGTAGATTCCTGAATATAGGCTTTACAGCATATTGGATGTCAGGTTTAAGAAGAGAATAACTTTGTACAAATTCCAGCAGCCATTTCCGTAACAGATGACGTTAATTATTTCATAAAGAATACAGTAAGCTAATGAACATATAGCCATTAATCTGTGTGTGTGTATTTAGTGCTCCATTTGACTAATCCTATCAACCAGTCAGAAAAACTCCCAGTGATCGAACTCATGCCAAGGGGTCACCTAGGCACTCATTATCCGCTCCCCTCACCAACTGAACCCACGGACGATGGGTAGACATGGGCCATTTGATAATAGGAATATTAATGGATAGTGCGGTCTTAGAAGAAATTGAGCTACCTTAGATATAAGTTCCTTAGTGCTTAAATTCTTTTGTTTTGAGAATGGGGTCAAGCATCATTGATCATTTGGCAGTCCTCGTATAATGCTTTTATTTTTTTTTTTGGTGGCAGTCCTCGTACAATGCATTTTATTGTACATGTGTGTGGAATGCGTTCGGATCTCACTTTGCTTTGTAATTAAGAGAGCACAAACCCAGCAGCAACAGGCAAATGTAAATCTTAGTACGTCACTTCCAGTGGAAGTATTAGACGGGTGTGTGAGAGCAACAAGATATTTTTTTCCCCTGAAAAAACTATAGTTTAGAAAAATTTCTATTGTCTTTTAAATCAGAAAATTTTTATGAAAAATAATTTTTATTTCAGTCACATGAAAAATAATGACAAACGATGGGTATTAGCTGGTAATCATATTCTATACGCATGACGAAAGTAGATCACGATTTGTATGTGTGTGAGCGAAAAATTGTAATTAATAACTCATATTATCAATACTCTTATCTGCTTCGTTAGCCATTACAGAAGTGTATGTATATCATGTGATGCCCGGCACATTATTTTTCAAACACTATATTCTATAAAATAAGTTATATCATCCATAGGCAGTGACTAATGTAGTTTAACTCGAATTCATCACACAGTAGAGGAAAATGTTATTCAAAAGAGTTGATAAAAAAAAAAAGTTAAACAATTTTCGTTTTTTAACAAAATAATGAATACAAAAAACTTTCAAGTCCCATTTTTATTTTTCGGAAAAAGAAAATATTTCAACGACACAAATAAAATCCTAGGGAGAAATACCAATTGAATCGCCCATACAAAATTTAAGATTTTCGTTCAGTACTGCTTACTAAAGTGGAAACTATCTTTTCACGAACTCTTACTCCCATTAACTTTCTGAAGCTAGAAATGTCTCTAGTTATCCCAACTTGGAAGCATTCTCTCCTAGCCACTAGCCAGTGCTTTATTTTTTTTCCTTACAATACAGGCAGAAAAACCATAAGTGGTAGGCCCCAAGCTCCGCGTTGAAAAGATTAGAGATATTATAAAGTAAACTTATTGTTTTCTGTGTAAGGAAGCTGATAACGCGTATCATGATGGGGCGACCCACAAGTTCACATTTGATGACAAAATAAATAAATAATTCATAGTTATAGTGTTTTATTGGAGAATTAATCATGAAGTAATAATATCTGATGATCGCAGTAGAGTTTTTAGTAATTAAGCTTTAGTAAGTTCACTCTCCAAGTATCACAGCTAATTGCTGTTCCATTTTTTCTGTTAATATTGTATTTACTGGAAGGAAAAAGAAGAATCGATCGAAGGTGTAAGTAAAAGAACATATATGAAACTATATTTACACATTTATATAATGAGAGGATTACAATACTTATATATACACAAAACGGAGACAGAGTGATCGTGATTAACAGAAGGTATTCAACGAGTGGGTAAAGGTGGGTGAAGAATAGTCAATGAATTCCTCCACCGTATTGCTTCTTCAACAATATCATACCACCGTCTATGACTTCTAACACTCCCCCTCAAGTTGGAGCATATATATTTGTTGGAAATTGTGCCCTAAGGGCCAATCATTATAATTTGAACATTATTATTTTAATAAAATTTCTCCATTCCGTTATCATATTATTTGCATGTTAACTATGATAATTGTATCCTTGGATAATTCATAAAGATTGTCCTAAAATGTCCCTGGTCGGTCATTTATGCGGGAGCAGAGATGAAATAAGACCAGTATGACTTTAATAAGATATGGAGATACGAATCAAAATCTTAGGCACTTGTAAGAGTACAAGGTGCTGGACCGACCCACTATGAGAATGCTACATGGATTAAGTCATAAGCTTTTCTCATGTATAACCACGTCACAATGCCCTTAGACCTGATGTCATCATGAATTCCTACATGAGAGTTGCTAAGCTTTGAACTAGTCAAAAGTCACTTTTGACCGGGTGATGATAAAGGCTACGATCGGGCTTAGTGGTTTTTCATGTAAAGGAATATGAATAATCAAGATGGAATTTGTCCCTCACATTAGTAGAGAGATATTACTGGGCCCCTCGATAAGTGAGTCTGAGAAATATATAGCCATACTATGATGAAAGGAGTTTCTATATCTCTGTTATCAGGCTACTCAGGAATTGAGAAAGTAATGGTCAGGAACAAGAGGATGACATTATCCATGCCTTATCTTTGACCGATATATCATGTGACAAAAGGGACGTGACATGGTTGTATGACAGGTTGCATTGTGATAACGATCCTCATATGAATTAGGTAGTCGTAATGTCTTGCTAGAGGCCGCTTGCGACTTTTGGGTTAGTATAGTTATTGGCTCATTGCCAACTTCATATGGGCCTACAGGGTCGCACACAAGAATGACCCAACACGAGATAATGTTTAATTTAGAGTGGATGAATTTTATATATATATATATAATATAAAATTCATTAATAATATTATATAGATATATATATTTTTGAAATATATATCTTATATATATATATATATATATATATATATGTATATATATATATTATATGATATTATTATATTGTGTTAGTTTTAAATTTAATTTATTAAGATATATTAAATTTAATAACTAACATGATGAGATATAGTATCTTGGATTTAATTTATGAAGATAAATTAAATCTAATGGCTCTTTATTTGGATTAAATAAATAGGTTAAATTAAAACTGTTGGACAGATTTAATTTAAACTGAATTTATTTAAGGGAGAATGGTTGATAAATACTTTTTTGGCAAATTAATTGCTGAATGCTACCATGGAAGATGATTTGCACAAAATGGAAGATGGTTTGCACAAAATAGAAGATCGTTTGCATATTTATACGGAAGATTTTTGCACACATGGAAGATACTTTGCACAAAACGGAAGATCACTTGCACACACAGAAGATCGCTTGCACACTTAGTAGCAACCAGCAATTAATTTGCTCCCAAGATATTTTTGGGCAATTCTCTCTTTATTTAATTAGGTCATCAAGATAATTAATTGTTAATTAATTTCGAAATTAATGATGATTAATTTTGAAATTTGAAAATAACCCTCATAGGTTATAAACTTGATAGAGCAGATATATTCATACAGACATATGAGAATTGAGAGCCGCAAGTGAAACTCTAGGAGACATTAGAGGCGCTAGCACACAGTCTCGGTTGGAGAGCATTCGTGTGGATACCGGTAGAGGGAGCGGACCTGACGTGTTGGCTCCTAGAGATCGTGAAAGCTCTAAATCATCAAAAAGGTATGAATCCTTCCAACTTGGTTTAAACGCCGTTGATAGATCCTCGATTAGGATCGGTGAAAATTTTTAAAGTTCTTCCGCTGTGCCTACCGATCCTAACAATATTGATCATGCCCAACTTGTTACAAAGATATTTAACCCGTGTCCCATGTAAGACTTTTGTTAAAAGATCTGCCAGTTGGTCGTCAGATCGAATATGTCATGTAGATATAATATTTTCTTTGATCTTATCACGAATAAAATGACAATCAATCTCAATATATTTTGTTCGTTCATGAAACACGGAGTTTGATGCTATATGAAGTGCTGCTTTATTGTCACACCATAGTTTTGCAGGTAATGTCGTGGTAATGCCAATTTCCTTCAAGAGTTGAAATACCCACACAATTTCTTGTACTGACTGTGACATGGATCTGTATTCTGCTTCTGCACTTGACTTTGACACAACTCCTTGTTTCTTACTTCTCCAAGATATCAAATTTCCACCAACAAACACACAGTAACCTGTAGTGGAACGTCTTGTGGCCTTAGATCCTGTATGATCCGCATAACAGAAACACTTAATTTTAGTATGCCCATAATTTGTATAAAGAATACCAAGACCTGGAGAACCTTTCAAATAATGCAAGATATGTTCTAAAGCTTCTCATTGTGCCACCGTTGGTGATGCCATGAATTGGCTGAGCCTATTGACTGAAAAGGTTATATCAGGACGAGTTACTGTTAGATAATTCAGCTTCCCAATGAGTCTTCTATATTTCTTAGGAAATGGGAATGACTTCACTTTTTCTGGATCAATCTTCTTCTGGATCAAT
The DNA here is from genome assembly GCA_963210345.1 of Inga oerstediana. NCBI lineage: Eukaryota > Viridiplantae > Streptophyta > Magnoliopsida > Fabales > Fabaceae > Inga > Inga oerstediana. The sequence goes on from OY723401.1 coordinate 11,742,849, forward strand.
CTTCTTCTTTAAATCATCAGGAAGTTTATCAAATATACTAGCATCAAGATCTAGGAATGGATTTGAAATCATAGAAATGTTACTTGGCGCAGCTCCAAGTTTTCCAGTCTCCTTTAAAAGATCAAGAACATACTTCCTTTGAGTCAAAAGAATACCTTTCTTGCTTCTCAAAACTTCAATACTAAGAAAGTACCTTAATGACCCTACATCTCTTGTCTGGAAATGAGAATTCAGGAAGACTTTAAGTTCTGAGATTCCAGAAATGTTACTCCCTGTAATTACAATATCATCAATATATACTACTAAAAGAATCATGCCTGTATCAGATGGCTGGTAGAATACAGAGTGATCACACTTGGTTTGACTTAATCCAAATTGCTTGACTACGTCACAAAATCGCTCAAACCAGGCACAAGGGCTTTGCTTTAAACCATATAATGATTTCTGGAGATAGCACACTTTCTGATTCTCCCCCTGAGCAACGAACCCAGGTGGTTGCTCCATATAAACTTCTTCTAGGAGATCACCGTTCAGAAAGGCATTTTTAACATCCAATTGATGCAAATCCCAGTGATAGGTGGCAGCTAAGGAGATAAGAAGACAAACGAAGGATAGTTTAGCCACAGGAGAGAAAGTTTCAGAATAATCAATACCATAAGTTTGTGCATATCCTTTGGCAACAAGCTGAGCTTTTAACCGTTCTAAAGAACTATCAGCCTTGGTTTTAACAACAAACACCCATTTACATCCAATGGCTTTCTTCCCAGGAGGTAGATCAACAAGGGTCCATGTACCAGCTCTGTCAAGGGCCATGAGTTCTTCTTCCATTGTTGTACGCCAACCAGGATGAGTCAGAGCTTGGTGAAGGGTAGTAGGGGTAGAGATGGAATCAAGTATGGCCACAAGTGAAGATGAAGAAGAGGACAAGTTCTGGTAAGAGACAAAGGAAGATATAGGATAATTACATTCAACATATCTTCTGGGAGGACAACGAGGACAGGTACCTTTTCAGAGGGCAATAGGTAGGTCAGGAAGGGGATCAATAGCAGAAGTAGGGTTAACTGGGTCAGGAAGATTAATAGAAGAATCTTAGGAGTCTGGACTAGAATCCGTCGGCGAAGTAGTGACTGGTGATGGCAAAACACGTGGAACATCAGCATCATTGATGACATCAGGTTCTGGTAAAGCAGCCTGTACTGGTGATGGAGGGACAAGATAAACCAGGACATCATCAAACTCAGCAATAATGGATAGAGAGGCAGAGGAGGTCGAAAATGTGAAGAAAGGAGAAGACTCATGAAAGGTTACATCAGTGGAGACAAGGTAACGATAGAGATCAGGAGAATAACATCGATAACCTTTTTGGACTCGAGAATAGCATAAAAAACACAACGTAGGGATTTGGGATCAAGTTTACTAACACTAGGACGAACATCCCGAACAAAACAGACACAACCAAATATTTTAGGAGAAACAGGAAACAACTTAGTGGTAGGAAACAGAATGGAATATGGAATATCTCTACCAAGAAAAGCCGAAGGCATGCGATTGATGAGAAAACAGGCAGTAGATACAGCATCAGCCCAAAAATGTTTAGGTACTGAGAAGTAAAACAAGAGGGCTCGGGTAGTTTCTAAGAGATGCCTGTTCTTTCTTTCAGCAACACCGTTTTGAGCAGGGGTATCAACATAAGAGGATTGGTGAAGAATACCATGACTTTGCATGTAATCGGTGAATGGGGCAGAAAAATATTCTTTTACATTATCACTTCGTAAGATTTTCATATGAGTGTTAAATTGGGTTTGAATTTCAGCACAGAAATTGCGAAAATGAGTAAATAATTCAGAACGCTGTTTCATTAAATAAAGCTAAGTGGTTCAGGAAAAATATCAACAAAAGTGACAAAATAACGATAACCAGTTTGGGACAGAACTGAACAATGACCCCAAACATCAGAATGTACTAACTCAAAGGGGGACGCAGCCCGTTTATTTACTCGAGGTGCCAAATGAACACGATGGTGTTTGACAAACTGACATGACTCACAATCTAAAGTAGACACAGAAGAAAACTGAGGATACAATTTTTGAAGAAACGATAGCGACATATGACCTAGACGACAATGAACTTCAAATAGAGACGACACACTAGAACAAGCAACAGAGCGTAGGACCTGATCATCAAGGATGTAATGCCCCCGGATTCATAACCTCTACCAATAATCTGCTTCGTCGATAGATCCTGAATTAAACAATAGTCAGGGAAGAGTGAGATAAAGCAGTTCAAATGACGAGTGAGTTTACTTGGAGATAAAAGGTTAAAGGTTAGATCAAGAACGTTAAGAACATAGGATAATGAGAGAGATGCAGTTGGTTCAACAGTGCCTGAGCCAGTAACACGGACTGGAGAACCATTGCGATAAATATAGATGAAGGGTTGGCATAGGGGACATATGAAGAGAACAAGTGATGATTACCTGTCATGTGATCGGTGGCACCAGAATCAATGACCCACTTAGTTGAAGCTGTAGTAAGACCAGAGGACAAAGTACCTGTGGCTAGAGCCCCTACAGAAGAAGTTCCAGATCCAGAATCAGAGGGACCGAGTATCTGGGCAATATGAGCAAGTCCACGCTGTTGATCGCGCTGCTGTTTATTTTGCAATTTTCGATAATATTTCTTAATGTGGCCAGGTTCCTTACAATAATTGCAGATAATACTGCCAGAATTCTTTATCGGAGAAGTGGTGCTTTGTTTATACCTATAATTCCTAGATTCAAAGGGACCACGCCCAGCTAGGGCACTTGCATTTGGATCAACAGAAGAATGAATCATATTATCAGCACGAAGAACCTGTGAGAAAACATCTTCAAGAGAAGGAAGCTCTTGACTAGACAAAATTTGGGAACGAATAGTTTCATAAGATGGGTTGAGAGCTTCATGGAAACTTATGATAGCCTGAAGTTCCAAATTCTTGATACGAGTCGACAGATCGGCTTGCGGAGACATTAGTACTTTCATTTCCTCATAATCCTCTTAAAATCTAAGAAGAAATCTTTCAATGAACGATCTTGTTGTTGAGAACGATAAAAACCTTTACAGACCTCATGAATACGAGTAATATTTCCTTTTCCAGAAAACATAAATTCAAGATAATTCATGAGTTCTTTGACAGCTTTACAATGGCTAACAGAAGATAGAATCTGTGATTTAATAGAATTTCAAATTTGAAACAGAATTCGAGAATCTGCTCTTTGCCAAGCCAAAAGTTTTGTTTCATCACCAGAAGGAGGATCCTCAGTTAAATGACTTTCCATTTCAATGCCCAAAAAATATACTCTAACAGTTTGATTCCAATTACTATAATTTGTCCAGTTTAACTGTGAAATAGTAATCTTAGCGGACATAGGCAACATATCAGAGTGCTTAGAGTCAGCCATAATGACAAGCAAGTGAAAGTCACAAATTTGTTTGAGAAAAAATAAGTATCAAAATCAGAGGAGCATGGAGTATTAAATCAAAGAAATCAAAGAGTATAATATTAATACTCAATCAGAGGCTAGCCACAAGAGTCCAATAAGCACTCAATCACAAAATGGAAGTAAAGGGCCACAAGAGTCACAGCATTACCAAATGGGAAAAACACCCAACAAAGTTAAAAAAAGGTGTCGTAACGGAGACAAATACCAAGATATACCCAACAATCCAATGTGAGATTTAGATGACACAGCCACCGGGAGTGGAACGGGGTCGAGAAGACGATCAAAAAACACCTAGGACACGAAGGAAAAGCTCGATAGAAAACACCCCACAGGCCGGCGCGTGGATCAGGCAGCAGACGGTCTAGAGGCGCGTGAGGCAACACGCGCTGTCATATGGGGATGCCGTTTTAGGGTTAGGCCGGCCGGAGGTCAAGGGATATGGGTGTGGGGCGCCTGTTCCTAGAAGAGAACTTGACGAACGAAGATCTGAAAACTTCACACACGAAAGTTACCGAAAACAATGGAGGTCGCCGGAAAAACTGAATAAGCTATAATCTCAGGAAGGCTCTGGTACCATGTAAGTAAAAGAACATATATGAAACTATATTTACACATTCATCTAATGAGAGGATTACAATACTTATATATACACAAAACAGAGATAGAGTGATCGTGATCAATGGAAGGTATTCAACGAGTGGGTGAAGAATAGTCAATGAATTCCTCCACCGTATGGCTTCTTCAACAATATCATGTCACCTTCTATGACTTCTAACAGAAGGGTTCGATCACAAGTGAAAACTTAGGGTCAAACAAACTACATCCGGTGTCCTAAATTACTGGTAGAGTTCATTAACAAGTTATCAAAATAATTTTATTGGCGAACGTTACTATTAATTAAGAATATCTTTTGTACGTGCGCATGTGCGTGGGATCAACATATCATCATTTAATTAATAACGTAAAATATAGACGTTATTGTTGTAAAACATCACGGTGAACGACTTTCCGACATTGCTTTTCTTCCATATGATGAATTAACGTGTGAGCGAGGAAATGGATGATCCAAATAGAAAGTGAAAACGGGGAAAACGAATTACCGAGCACGTAATTTTGCTTATGGAATTTTGGTCTAAGTTGTGATAATAAAATATGAATAGGTCATCGCCATATAACAAACAGTCAAACTTCTTTATCTCTGCAAATCTAGATCATCTACATGCAGATTATATTTCAAACTAGCATATTTATATTTAGATTATTAAAATATCACAGTACTCTTGTTTATACATGAAGAAGTACACACATATAGATCAGCCGATAATTTGTTCGGTATAGAAGCCAAAATCTATAGTACCTAAAAAAGGAAGGTGGAAGTAATTAGATGGAATCTCCCCAAAGTTCTATAGTAGTAGAGATAGGATATAACAATTTAAACCCGGTAATATACATGTAATTCTACATGATTAATTTGACCTACTGACTCATGCCATCACATTTCACCTCCAACCCTAAGGAATCCAAGGATATGACGAAAACGAAGTGAACATATGGATAAAAAAAAGATCGAAGCCTAAAATAACACAGAAAAACGAGGAAGAAGAATGATTTTAAAGTTGTTTTTTGGCCTTACAATTCCTGAATCTTGAAGATTATACGTCTATCAACGGATTCAAGAAGGCCAATGTCATCCACAGACTGATCCTTTTCACAGTCGTCGTCATCATCAATGGAAATATTCAAATCCAAAGCCACACCAGGGCTTGTCTCCTCCAAACTAGCTACGACGTCGTTCTTCTCTTCTTCACATGACGACTTGTGCTTCACTGGTGGAGAGCAAGCTCTTGACCTCGAACTGAAACTCTCACAGCTCAGAATTATGATAGCATCACTAAGCCCAACTTCTTCACCATTCGAGTCCGTAACTGTTCCTCTTTCAATAACCCTTTTAAATCCCAATTGAGAACGATAATCTGCTTGCTCTATATCTTCAACTAGAATAACTCTATGAGGGTTAATAGTGACTGCGTCCCCGAATCTTTCAATGTAACTGCAACTTTGTTCGTCTCTTGATCTCTTGCTTCTGCAATCTTCGGTTGAATCCGCTCTTGTTGAAGAAAAACTGCTTAAGGCTAATGACAAGAGGTTCCTGTGGGACCCAAACACAAGCCTTGCGAGTTCTCTGGCTATTTTCTCTTTAGAATCAACATCAACTCCCTGGAATAACAACCACGTTTCTTCTTTTAATTCACACGTGTTTTTTACCTTGCCCTTGCGTCTTAACATGCCGGAACGGCATTGTAGAACTGTGGTTACGATTTCTTGTATTATATGTTTCTGCCACGGCACTTTTCTCTCCAGACCATCGCATAGGGTTTTGAAGTTCTCTGAGTTGAGTTCTCTGAACCTGCTCACATACTCCGTTTCCATTACGTCGCTTGATGAGGTGGAGTTTGGATTCGATGATGGAAATGGTTGTTTCGCGTCCTTGTGCTCTGGGATGTAAATTTTCAAAGTGGGCTCATTGGACTTGTTGGAGTTATTAGCACTTGATGAGATCCAGAAATTAGGGTGTAGCTGTTCATGGGAAGTAGATGAAGAAGGTGATACGGAGGAGAACGTGAGGGCTTTCTCGGTAGGAAAAAGTGGTAGTTGGATTGAATTGCACGCCGAGTTCCACTTTTGGCGAACCACGACACAATCCTGGTAAAAAAATAACGAGATAAAAATTTCGTCTTATTGCATGGTTCAGAAATTATACAAATAAGTAAAATGATATTTTCCACTTTAAATATAAGATTTAATTTATTTTAGAGATTAAAGAAACTAAATAAATTATTGAATCATATTATATATAATGTGTTGTTATATTATATATCAGTTTATAAGTAGATAAAATAATTTAGTTTAGAGAAAAACTATACATATAAATAAACTAAAGTAATTTAATTAATTTTATTATCTCTTAAAAATCAACTCAGAAGGTATTATGTTCCACTAGTTTGGGTTTGAGGATAAATCTAAGACCTGATCATTGGACGAAACTCCTTTACTCTCATTTTTGCACTGTTGAAGCCATGCGGGAAGGCTTGAAGTGCTGGAGTCACTGTTGCATGTGCTGGTCGGCAAGCTTCGAACTTGGACGTCGAGCATGACGGACGGCTCAGCCGAACAATCCGGGCTCTTCTCCTTATCGCCTTCTGGTAATAGCCAGCCGGCTCCGTTGTCGGCTTTCTCGGTGGACTCATTTTGTAGACCACTGAAAAAGGAAAATTGAAATTCAATTGATGATCATGAGATTATGATCATTCAGTCGATAACTCTTCTTTAATTAATTCTAGGTCATACACACACACACACACAAAAAATATTCCACCTTCTCAGAAGCCACCAGAACAGTAACAGCATAATGGAAAGGAAAAATAATCAAAAGAAAGGACACCAGGATGAAATAATATATTGAAGGGTTCCTAATCGTTGGAAAGAAAACAAAAGGCGAAATTTCTTTCTTTGTTATTTCTAATCAGTGCCAAACAAAAGACTATAATAATGGCAGACACATTACTCGTTTCACTTAACGGAAACCAGTTGAGAAAGAGAAAACGTATTCCCCCACTATCTGGCTTAATTAACCTAACTTCAAAAGTAAAAGACAGTTCCTTTTTCTTCTCCCATTTTTCCTTCATTGATATGGAGAGAATCGTGTTGGAAATGGAACGTAAAGCATGAACTAGAGCAGCACTAAAATGATCACATATCCAACTTTAATTAATTACCTGTCGGCGATGAGACTGAAGCTCAAGCTTCCCACAGGTATAGTGAAAGGATGAAGACCCCAAAGAGTCTGGAGCGAGGGATATCCATTTCTGCATCTCATGTATGTCTGAAAAGTGGCAACACCCATCACACAAAATCTTCCATTATTCTCTCCATTAATCCCACTAATAAGCTTCCCAATCTCCATGATCATGTGCTCCACGGGGCAGTAGTTATTATAGCCTCTCCCTTGCTGGCTCGAACCAGCCCTATACTCAAACACCCAATTAATATCTCCTACATACAAAATAAATCCTTTGCTTTCACTGCTGCTTCTCGCGGAGTTCCTAAGCTCCTCGATCTTGTTCTCAACCTGTACTCGAGACACTTGCCCAAAAGCAGAAAGAGAAAGAGAAATGAACTTGACATCTCTCATACCCTCATCGTCAACATCCCCTTTCTCAACTTTCTCCATCACTCTTCTCACAACACCCTCTAGAGTTGTCACACACTCCCCCACAAGCACACTACTCCTCATTCTTTGATTCCTCAAATTATCCAAAACACTTGTAACATCCTCCTCCCTAACTGCTGAAACCGACCCAGAGGTTTTGCCTCCATTCGAGGTTATGTTGTTATTATCCTTTGACTTGCCACTCACAGAAGGCGAAGGGGCATTCTGGGAACAAACATCCAAAGACACTGCTTGTTCTACATTGCTTTTCACCTGGGTGCTGGAGAACCCGGCCTCCCTCATGACTCGGCTCACACTAGGATCATCCAGAATTGAAATTATGAGTTGCTCCAACTCTATCTTCACCGCTAAGAGAGGTTGCTGCTGATTCTCGATGGATCCTCGGCGCTGGTGGGCCTGGGCTCGCTTGAAGGCTGCGACGAGGGCGTTGGAGATGGAAGGAGAGTGGGCCGGTGGGCCCAACATGGGACTGGACGAATTGGAAGCCGGTAAGCGGTTGAGGGCGACGTTGAAGCAAAGCTCCAGGGCCTTGCACTGCAGAGGATGAGAGTGAGATTGCAGGCAAGCCGTACGGAGGAGGCCGTTGGAAGCAGCCAGCATGGTGTTCGCCACGTGGAGCGGAGTGACCTGCGCGTGGCCACGACGCTTCGCCAGAGTCACTGCTTGTTTCACTACGGTGGCCGCCTCTGCGGTTAGCCCCTGTTGAACTGCACAACTTCCAGTTCTCATCTCTTCAGCTTCAACGACAACTACAGTACTCCGAGGGAGAGATCAGTGCATTAATTAGCTTTATATATCGGCTCAGATGTATTTGCAGGTATAGGTTTCGAAGCCTACCCCTAGTTACTCTATAATGAAGAGACTTAGCTAGACTTAGTGACTTACTAAGCCCATGAAACTTTGGCCGTCTTCGTATCTGATCTATCAGGGTAGAGAGAGGGAGAGGAGAGGGGGGAAGTGAAACTTATGGAAGGGGGAGAGTGTGCTTTTCTTGAGGAGGAGGTAAAATTTGGGGTCCAAAGTTGATTTTGTTATGTAAAGTGGAATGCATGTGCTGACGAGCAGGGCTAATGCACTAGTATCAATGGCAACTCAGCTTTGCTCTATCACATAGTACTTTCTCTCTCTTCCTTACTCATACACCAAATTTTTGCGAAAAGAAAGGTAGAGGAATTGGCAAGTGGGGCACTTTCTTTTTTATATACGCGTATCTAATTAGTACTATTTTCTATTCGCATGAGGGAGAAGAATTAAGTCACGCAAGGCGCTTCATTAACTTGAATTCAACACCTCTTTACAGTACCCATTTACTTCAGTCTCCATATCCTTAGTGTGGTCGCCTTCCAACAGTACACATATTGCAATCAAACTCGATTAAGGAACGTAGCTGATCCATTAATATTAAACTACTTGTTTGATGACTTCATTCCTTCAGATAAATAATTAAATAATGGCAGACTAAAGTACATCAGATTAAAGACTTTTAACACAAAATGTGAGGAAGGAAGAATCTCATTCATTGAAATATCATGTGCAGTATATCTCATATTTGTACAGAAAATAAACAACTAGGCTTAACTAGTCAAGTGTACAAGTTTGTTAACAAACTAACTAATGAGTAAATAAAGGTAACTTCCCTAATCAGTTATGTAATATCTGTTACCCCCCCCCCCCCCCAACAAGCTATGGCATAGATATTAATCATGCCAAGCTTGAACAAGAAACCATGAAAAGGTTGTGGATCAAGAGGCTTGGTAAAAATGTCAGCAAGTTGATTAGCACTCCAAATAGGTAGGAGATGAATAATTCCAGCTTGAACCTTCTCCTGAACATAGTGACAATCAATTTCCAGGTGTTTTGCCCTTTCATGGAAAGTAGGATTAGAGGCTACATGCACCGCATATTGGTTATCACAATATAAGATGGTAGGAGAGGAGTGAGGAATCTGCAAATCAACCAAGAGATATAGGAGCCATTGAATTACACAAGCCACACACCCCATGGCCCTATATGCAGCCTCAGAAGAAGAAAGGGAGACAGCAGTTTGATTCTTGCCCTACAAAAAAATACCTAATTTTCGACGGAACATTTTCCGTGGCAAATTCTGATGGAAATTTTTCCGATGGAATTTCCCGTAACAAATTTAGCTACGGAATTTTTGTTGTTGAAAATTCCGACAGAATTTCCGACTTCTGTCAGAAATTTTCCGAAGACAAATTCCGACGGAAATTCGGTTGAAAAAATTAAAATTTTTTAATTTTTAAAAAAATAATATTTATAAAATTAAAATATTAATTATTAAATAATTCTGTTTAACCTTAATTATTAAAATTATATTATTACTTATTAGTATTATATTTAAAATTTTCTAATAAACTAATATTTATGATATTCTTATTATATTAGTTATTATTTTATTTTATTTAAAAATAATATATATTTTATTAATATTATATTTATAATTCTATATTAAAAATAATATTTATAATATTAAATTATTATTTATTAAGTAATTTTAATTAAAAATTTGTTTAAATTATATATATACATATTTTTTTACGTTTTTATTAAATTTTTCATTATTTTTAATAATATTATATATAATTAATAATTAATTAATTGTATGTATGTATGTTTATATATATATGATAATATTATATATATAATAATATCTAATAATATGACACAGGTTCATTTCAGCGTAACTGGCAAACACTCGCGCGCGAAGGCGTCGATAGCCTGAGGTCGCAGGTTCTTGGAGGAATTATGAGGTGCTGACATGTGGTAGCACAAGGAAAAGACACGTGGCACTTTGAGATGCAAACACTTGGCTTTTGTAAATTAAAAAAATTTTGATTTTTTTAAAAAATAATTTTTGAAATTTTTTTAAAAAAATCTGCGACGAAAATGAATTTTCGACGGAATTTCTGACAGAATCAGTTCGGTCGGAAATTCCGACGGAATTGAAATTCCGTCACAAATTTGTTTGAAACTCTCCTATTAGCGATGGAACATATTCCGTTGGAAATCGGGTGTCTTTTTGTAGTGTTGGTACGCCATGAGACCAAAGAATCTCCAAGGAAAATACAACATCCAAATAAAGACCATCTTGTGTCAGGGCAACCAGCCTAATCAGAATCACTGAAAGCTTTTAATTGAAGAGAAGAAGAGGAAGGAAAGAAGATACCTTTCCCTGGAGAGCGTTTAATATATCGGAACACTCATAAGGCAGCTTGGTAATGAACTAATTTTGGAGTATGAGTGAACTGACATAACTGCTGCACAACATAAGGTATGTCAGGCCATGTGGTGGTGAGATAAAGAAGGCGGCCAACCAATCGCCTATAGGGAGCAACATCCGAAAGAAGAGTGCCAACATATTGGGATGAACGAGTATGACGAGCCATTGGAGTTGAAAGAGGCTTACAGCCCAAATAACCAGCATCATTGAGAATATCTAAGGCAAACTTCCTTTGATTAAGAGAAATTCTAGTACTAGATTGAGCTACTTCAAGGCCAGGCCAAGAAAAAATTTCAGCTTACCAAGATCTTTCATTTTGAAAGATGAGTATAGCCACAAGACAATAAAGTAGAGGACAATTTAGCAAACCACTGTCATTAAGCCTGCTTTAAACCATAAAGAGACTTTTGCAATTTACAAACCAGCCATGGATTGGGTGTGGAAAAACCAAGGGGAAGAGACATATAAACATCCTCATGCAAATCACCATGTAGGAAAGCATTGTTGACATCTAATTGTTCAAAGTACCAATTAGATGAAGCAGCCATAGCAAGCAATAATCTCACAGTAGTCATTTTAGCAACAGGAGAGAAAGTATCAAAATAATCAACCCCCTTAATTTGTGTCTAGCCCTTCGCCACTAAACAGGCCTTATATCGCTCAAAAGTCCCATTGACATGAAATTTTGTCTGGAAAACCCACTTTCAACCAATAGGAAACTTATCCTTAAGTAATTCAGTCAAAACCCATGTATTATTTTGCTCTAAAGCTGTTATTTTAGCTTGCATAGCTTGCTGCCATTCAGGATATTTAATAGCTTCTTAGTAATTTCGAGGTTCAAATGGAATAGAAATGGAGCAAATGAAATGCTTGTGAGATGAAGAAATATTACTATAAGAGAGGAATGAAGAAAGAGGGTATTTATAGGAATGATGGAAACTAATGGTATTGAAGTAAGGAGAGAACAGTGATAATCCTGCAGGTAAGTAGGTTACTTATGCTGTCTGTGTGATCTGAGAAAAGGAAAAGAAGAGGCAAAGGGACTGGTGGCAGAATTAACAGAGGTGGTAGAGGGGAAAGCAGGAGGAGAGGAGGATGAAGAGGTAGGAGATAAAGAGGTTGTAGGAGAAGCAGGAGAGGGAGTAGCAATAGAGGAAGTGGCAGTATGATGAGAGGATAAATTGGGAACAGAAGGGAGAGGATAAATGATAGAATTAAATGGAACAAATGAACTAGAAAATTATGGCATTGGGATTGAATGAGGAACAAAACCAGTGACATAAGGAAAGATTGATTCATAGAAAATAACATGCCTAGAAACCAAAATGTGATGATTATGAATATCAAGCAAGACATAGCCTTTAGTACCAGTTTTGTAATCAAGAAAAACACATTTTCGAGCTCTAGCATCAAATTTTGTTCGATGAGTAGATGAAGTACAAGCAAAACAAAGTGAACCAAAAACTTTAAAATCACTATAATCCCAGGTTATGAAAACCGGACCGGACCGGCCGGTCCGGCCCGGTAACTGGCGAACCGGCCGGAAAACCGGTCCGGTCCGGGTTGGAGTTTTCAAAAAAAAAAAAAAAAAAAAAAAAAATTTCCTTTAGAATTTCATATTATAAGTCTAAAATTTTCAATTTTTCACCGGTTTGGTCCCGGTTTAGCTCCGGTTTGGTCCCGGTTTGACCCACTGACCCTTAACCCAGTACCCCGACCGGTTCAATGACCGGTCCGAGTTTTAATACCTTGCTATAATCAGGGACTATGTTATGTAAAGACTAAAATGGAGTTTTGTTTGCCAAGATAGAAGTGGGCAAATAATTAATGATGAAAACAACATGAGAAACTGTACAATTCCAATAATCTAAAGGTGACTGAGATTGAAACATAAGGCACGAGCAATATGCAAAATATGTTGGTGTTTCATTTCCACAACACTATTTTGTTGTAGGGTTTCAACACAAGAAGTTTGGTGTAAACTACCTTTAGAAGAATAAAAAGAAACCATTTAAAATTCAACTCTATTATCAGTCCTAACACTTTTAACATGATGATTAAACTGATTTTCAAGTAAAGCAATAAGAGATTGAAAAGAAGATCTTGCTTCAGATTTAGATTTCAAAAGGCATAACCAAGTGAAACGTGTAAGATCATCCACTACTGTTAAAAAATAACGAAGACCATGAATGGAAGAAAGCTTATTTAGACACCATATATCAGCATGTAGTAACTGCAAAGGGAAAGAAGTTTTGGTAGTACTTATTGGAAATGGAATATTTCTTTGCTTAGCAAAGTGGCATACATCACAAGCATCAAAAGAAGTACAAGAAATGAAAGGAACTTGCTATTTCAAAACATTTAAAACGTGTGAAGATAAGTGGCCAGTCTAAAATGCCATAAATCGAAGTGAGATTGTGATGTACATGGTGTAGCAGAAATAGAACAATGAAGGTTACAAGATTTACCAGAAATAGAATAGGGAAGATAGAACCGGTAATTCGGGCCAGCCCGCCAGCCTGCCAAATTAAATAGGTTCGAGCTGAGCGAATGGCGACCCGTTTAATTTCGGGCTCAACGGGTTCAGCCCGTTTAGCTCGCCAGCCCACCTTTTTTTTTTTTTCAATTTTTGGTTTTTTTTAAATATAATAAATCTAAACACCCTTATCTCATTTTCTTTGATATTTTGTTTAATTAATTCCTCATACTTTTTATTTGACACTTTTATTTTCATATTATATTTATTTATTCTACTATTATTAAATTTTAAAAAAATGTGTTTATATGTTTTTTGTTATGAGAGTAGATGAAAAAAGAAAGAAAGTAAGAATGAAATTGACTTCCTAACATAAATATATAAAAGAAAAGAAGTTTGATGTAAGTGAGTAAAAGAGAAAGGGATGGGAATTTAAAAAAAAGAGTAAAAATTAAAAAAAAAAAAAAAAAAAAGCCGGCTAGCGAAGTGGCAGGCTGGCCTAAATTTTCAGCACTAAGGGAAGGTTACAAGGTTTAGCAGAAAAAGAACCAACAGAAGCAACAAACTTAGAAGAAGGACTATGCAGCTTGTACAATCCTTGATGAAGATCAGCAGTATCAATCATTTTCCATGTCCTCAAGTCTTGTATAATGCATTTGGAAGAAGAGAACAAGTTGACAAGGAATCTCAGTAGTCATTTAAGATAATGAGATGATATTAACATGGAACTCTGGAATGTAGAGCACATTAGATAGGCGAATATGATCATTTAGTTGAATAGTACCATATATGCTAGTAACAATAACAGAATTTTTGGATAAAGAAACTCTAATAGGAACAATGGTAGAATATGAAATAAACAATTCAAGAGAAAAGCAAACATGGGCAGTAGCACCACGGTCTAAAATCCAGGAATCAAGGGAAGTGGAAGCTACAACAACATATATACCTGCAGTGTTGGCATTTGGCATTACAGTGAGGGATGAAAGCTGATTAACACAAGCAATAGAATTGGTTTTTGGCATAGAGGAAGAGGCATTTAAATCATGATTGACAACAAACTTAGGTTGCAACAGAGCAATGAGTTGATTATATTGATCTTGACTGATAGATTGATTAGCAAAAGAGGGTTTAGAGGACAAAATACCATCTGGAGAACTAGAAGCAAAGGTGACCATATTATTAACCGAAGCCTTGAAACGATTCTTGTAGCTAGGAGGGAAGCCATGCTTCTTGTGGCATGTTTCACTATGTGCCTTGGTTTACCACAATAGGTGTACATCTCGGTACTATTGTTAGACTTTTATGGAATGTTAGTACAGGTGAAACATATGTTTGGTTCAATTGAACTAGCAAGTTCACGTTCCTGTTGAAGGACTAGTTAAAAAGCTTTGTTGATAGAGGGAAGAGGATCCATAAGCATGATTTGTGACCTTACAGTAGAGAAATGATCGTTAAGGCCTTTCAAGAAACGAATAACGTAATCTTGCCGGAAATACTCTCATGAAGAACAGGAACATTCAGCAATAGGGCAAAAATTAAGCAACTCATCCCAAATTATCTTAATTTTAGTAAAATAGTCTGAAACGGAAAGATCACCTTGCTTGATTTGGAAGAGCTCATCCTACAATTCGGCAACTCTAAAAGCATTACTGTGACTGAATCATTCCTTTAAGTCATTCCACACATCCACAGCTCAATTAAGCCAGACCATACTTTGAGCGATTGAGGGAGAAATCGATCGAGTAAGCTAGGTTAACACACTACTACAAAAAATGTTTTTAACATCCCTTTTTAAGGCCTTTTAACGTCTGAAAACAAGGATACTCTATGTGAGCGACGTAATAAAAAATGACAATAACGTCTGTAGATAAAAGGACGTCTAAGGTCTAGACTTTTGACATCCCTATTTTAAAAAGGGGCATCTAAAGTGCTACAGTGACACTTTAGACGTCCCCACTTTAGCACTTTAGACGTCCCCAATTTAAAGTGGGGACGTCTAAAGTGTTTTTTTTAAAAAAAATCGTTTATATTACAGATCTGGACTAAACAGTATTTAAAACCAGAAATCACATATCATCGTCAATAAAATTACAGATCTAGTATTTGAAATCCAAATCCAAAATATACACAATAATAACTCCAAAACTAAAATCTCATAGGCAGAAGATGAAAATAATAAGAGGAATTAGTTGCAAAAAACTTATCTCCTTCTATTATTGAAATTTATTTTCTCGTAATAATGAATAGAGAAGAACGACAGGGAGAGATGAACCTCGTTTTCTTAGCGGGAACGTGGCCATGAAGTATGTTTCAGAGTCTTAATCTACAAGCCATAACAACTTGAGTTAGAAGATAAAATAGAAGGGAAACCCAAAGAAAAAAGAGAAAGAGGATAAAATAATAAAAGATGGTAAGAAATCATAACAGATCTGGAGATGAAAAAAAGAGAGAGAAAGGAAGAAGTAAGAGTAAAGAGAGCATATCAAGAAGAAGAAGCAAGGGTTAAAATGCGTGGTGGTGGTAGCTCTTCTTGTGTTTGCGATGATGGGAAGAGATCTGGATTAAACTAGTATAAAACTAACAAATAAATACTGTCAGTAAAAATTTGAATTATTTTTGGCGTCCCCAATTTAATTTAGAGACGCCTAAAATTGTCTTCTTCTTTTTTACTTTAGACGTAACTTTAGATATCCCTATTTAAATTAGGGACATCTAAAGTTAATTTTTTTGTTTTTAAAATGAGGGACACCCTTTGGCCTCCCTTAAATATATAGGGATGCCAAAGGGCGTCCCTATATATATGAGGGACGCCAAAGGGTGTCCCTCATTTAAAAAAAATTTAAAAAACTTTAGATGTCCCTAATATATATAGGGACGTCTAAAGTGTAACTTTACAGACTTTAGACCTCTCTATTTGAATTGAGGACGTCTAAAGTAATTTTTTTTTTAACTTTAGACGTCCCTAATTCAAATAGGGACGTTTAAAGTCTATAAAGTCACACTTTAGACGTCCCTATTTGAATTGGGGACATCTAAAACTAAATAGTTCTCACCCATAATTACAAATATGCCACCGTATTTATTTTTTACGTCCCTTTTTTAAAAAGAGACATCCTTTAAGGACGTAAAACGTATATTCTGTAGTAGTGACACCATGATGTTGTAGCGTTGCCATGCCGAGAACAAAGCATCGGTCTTTGCCTAAACTTGTAGTGAACCGTCAACAAAATGATGTTTATTCTTATTCATCAACGCAATCATCATAGATTGAGATCAGTGATGATAATTTGAACCAAATAATGGTGGTGAGACAAGGATGAGAGCCGGATTTTCATTCGGATGCAAATAATAGCAGCTAAAAGGATCTTGAATTGAAGCAATCAATGAAGATTCAAAAGAACTTTCGGTGGCCATGGATACTTGTTGAGAAAACCAAAGAAGAAGACAATCGTAGAGTGAGGTGTCGATCGAAAATGAATGAAGAAGAAGAAGAAGAAGAAGAAGAAGATGCCGACGCTTGTGGTCACATGTAAAGGGCAAAGTCAATATTCGATAATCCTAATGAGAGGGTAAAAGGGGAAAAAACTGAATTAGAGAGCTATTTGCTCTGATACCATAACACAAAATGTGAGGAAGCAAGAATCTCATTCATTGAAATATCATGTACAGTATATCTCATATTTATACAGAAAATAAACAACTAGGCTTAACTATTCAAGTGTGCAAGTTTGTTACAACAAACTAACTAATAAGTAAATAATAAAGGCAACTTCCCTAATCAGTTAAGTAATATCTATTAACTTTTTTGTGGTAAAATCACAGTGCTTAATATTATGCACCCTAAATTTATGTATAACAAGTGGATCGGCGAGGGAGCTGGAGAGAATATGGATGACACTCCTATGGTATAGAAGAAATGAAGAATAGAGAGAGAGAGGGAACATCTTTTTCACCGTCAGCCGAAAAACGAGGACTGAAAAGAAGAAGGGAGGTTAAGATTTAAGAAGGGAGTGGGGAATTGTGTACGATTTTCTTCCGGACCCAAAGACGGGGGAATAAAGCGCCACACTTTGCCTTCCTTATTTTTATTTTATGGAAATTTCCAAGATAAAAGCTAACTTACACGCCTTTATGAGCCTCATATGCATGGGGATTAAGACCAACATTCTCTCCCTCTCCTTTTCTTTCCTCCATTATTTCATAAAGTTGCCCGCTTTTTTTGGTCCCTAATAATTCATTCATTCTAAAAGAAAAAAAAAGTAACGATTACCAAAATACAACCACCACTATGACTGTACGTAAAAATATACACATAGCAGTTCCGAATTCATTTGTGTCTCAATATTGGCCTCATGGCAAATTAGGGTCGAAAATCATCGCTCTTTGGGATGCCACTAGGAGGACAATGGCAAATATGGAAGAATTTGGGCAATCAATTATATGAAATCTTTTCTTATTTTCAAACTTTTAAGCTCGCGTTCCTTAGCACATTAAAATTATCGAAAATGTAGAATGTAGTGAAAAGAATGGGTTCCCAATAATTGACATTTAATAACTCTACTCAACCTCGTATGTACAAGAGCGCAAAGCAGGGCTTCGTGTCTTGAAATTTTATTTAATTTTACCTGGAAAAAATTTAAATTTAAGTATAACCCCCATTTTTATGTAACTTTCACTTTTGACCCCAGGTGATTAGCTCTGGATCCATCGCTGATCAATTATATGCTTCTGCTGTGGCTGCAACGTTGTAAGCATTGATCAAGGAATAAGATTCCCTACTCAGAGCTCTTCCCATCTAGGTCATCCAGATAGAATCTAGACCATCAATATTTTTTTTCCTTTTTATTTTTTGAAAAAAAGTTATTTTAATGGATACAGAATCTAAAATAAAGATAATCTTATATTTTCTCAAAAAATAATTTTTTTATAAAAAATAACCAATTTAAAAACAAAAATCAAATCTGGATCATCCAAAATCCATCTGAATGATCCAGATGGGACGAGCTTTCAGTGGGACAGGCACCGAAACCAAAACGGGTTCCGTTGATCAACAGGCATTTCTCAATCTATCTTCGTTGAAGAGTTTGCATTTACGAGAATTTTAATACCCAATGATCTCTCTGCTTGGAACAGGCAAGCCACCAAATATTCTAGCGTCGCCACTAGCTATACCCAAAAAATAAAAATGAAAGCATAGCAGAAATTTTCTGCACGTGCGGTCCAGTTCACACTTTCATTTCAAGCTTGATTATTGATTCTAACATGATTGACTACTTTAATTCCCTGAGCTGCATATTATTGTTCTACGCAGTAGTTCGGTCCTATATATGATGAACTGAAGGACCACTATATGTATAAATCTAGCTCACTAGATGACTTCCTAATTTATAGACATGAGACTCACCAAACAAATCCTACACGTATCTGCATCACAAAACTATTTGTCAAGCATCGTAATACACGGAAAGCCAAAAGAAAAAAGAAAAATTGTCATTCTATATATGAGACGATATGAAATTAAGAGCATAATGCATTTAGATTTACAAAAGAACAACAATAAAGGGTAGTGTCAGCAAGTGCAAGGGGCTAAGAAATATAGTGGAGGGTATAAAGGAAAGTCTATTTTTAATTATAGATTTGATTCTTTATGGTCCACCTGAGCTGTTAGTGAGATTTTAGCTAGTGAGTACATTGTGTGTATCTTAGATAGTTGTGTCCATTTTAGGGTTTTGGGTGGAACATTTCAAAGCAATGAGCTGAGGAAAGCCAATATTGCATAGAAAGCAGAGCAGGGAAGGGATAGCATCACACTCATAAGTAGTGCAGCCCTTACATCAAGGCGTTCACTACCAAAAAGAAAGCTTAAAAATTCTATAAAGAAATGAGACCATATTTTCCTACACAGTGCCATATCACTCTTTTATTCCTCATTCACCTTCCACTTTTACTTGTTTTACACTCTGATCCATGACCTATCATGAATGCATGCTTCAGTCATTTCTGATTTCAGTCACTGCATCTCTGTGCTTGTCATTTCGCAAGAAAAAGCTGTGGAATCCAATATATATAAATGCTCAGCAACATATATAACAAGAAAGAAAAAGAGCGTATGATCGACCAATCATGGGTACACTGAGTCATATAATGGGTAACCAGTGGACGAAAAACTATTTCTTTTAGCATTTCACAATTCACATATGTTCACCAATATATTCCTCATGTTTGGCAGTTCATACGCAAAATCCACATGGCCCCAACGTCGTCACTGTGCTAGTAATTTGCGTGCACGTGACAGGCACGAGACCATACGATGAGTCTTTTTATTTTTCCTTGTAGGATATTGACCTTTAAAAAAAAAAAAAGAGAACAGGTAATCCAAATCTCGCGACCGTTTATTCCTTGTGTGGGTGGGCGAGGAGGATGGTATGGTGGAGGTAGCCAAAGAGGTTCCAGTCAAAAAGTCTTTTGTATCTTTGTTTGGCATAAAAAGACTTACAAAGAGAGCACCAAATTATTTGAACGCACAAAGCACACTCTCGCTAAGAGAAAAGCAAGTGTTTGAATGAAAGAGAGGAATATGTACACTTACTTACAACACACCCTAACTCAATACTTCTCTCTCCCCCACCAATAACGGTTAGCTTTTTCTTTTTTATGGGAAAAAAATAAAGGATAAGTGTTTTAAAACCAACAAAAATGAAATGAAAAAGCCATCCCAACTGTTATAAGAACTATATCTCTGGTTAGACACCATGAGATTTGTAGGAAAGTGAAAGCGATGGAGGACAATCTTTTCTCTCCTTTCGCTATCAAGGACTCTTGATTTTGCGGGAAACGCATTTGATTAGAGCTCAAATATTTTATTTAATATATATATATATATATATATATACGCATAATCTTTTGGCTAAAGTAAAGCGCTGTATCATAAAGCAATATTAAAAGTAAAATATGGCATTATCTACTCAAAAGGGACGCTCATTTTTATGCTTTTGAGCCTTCAAATAAGCATCTTCGGCCTCTACGTGGCCATGTGGCTGAAAGCAATATCCAGCAGAGGCAAATGAAACTGAGGGCAAAGCGAAGAAGAGATTAGTTAAATAGTATTTTGGGCAGGATGGGCAGCTTTAAACTTTAAAGGCTAGAATGGCATGTAAAAGTTACCCTAATTTTGACATGGCAGCCTTGTTCGTGTAAAAGCCATATGGAATTACGTCCTCTTTTCCCAAAAGTCCCTCATTATATAATGCTCCATATCTTCGCTGCACTAAACCAATTTGTGTTTCTCTCATAAATTAAAAATTAGAAGCATAAATGATTACACTGCCTCATGCTCTCTTCTGAAAACTGCACAAAATGAAGAATTTTTAGCATTCCATGGCCTCGTAATTAAGTGGGAGTTTTACAAGTCGTTGTTTCTATGAGCCCTATGGCTAGTGTTGTCTCGAGGCTACCTAATTTGTGCTACAAAATTTCCCTACTCAATAAAGAATTCAAGAATTCTTCGAAAGCGGCAGTATTGGATGCCTTATTTCTATTTTTGTATGAATAGGATTAGAAGTAGTTTGCTTTCGAATTTATTGGTCAATATCATAAAGCATGAAACACTAATAAAGGCGCACTATATCTGAATGATTATTAATTATTAAAACCTTGTAGACAATAATGACAACTTAAGCGTCCAAGATATCTAAAACGCAGATACTAGAGGAGAAGATATGTAAGCTCTCAGTCCATCTGACAGAATTCATCCAAGTTATGAATTTTGAAAATTTTTAATGACACACTCATGTGTGAAATCTCACATGGTAAATTGGTAATTTCACTTTAAATAGGCTATCCAATCCATAATGACCCTCTATAGACAGTTTTAAGGAAAAGCAGAGACAAAAAACAAAAAACTCTTACCGAATAAATGGTTCAGCATATTTATCAAATTGAGTAATATCATGGCCCAGTCCCCAGCATTTTGTTTCATGAATAAACGGGTTCAAGGCCCACTAAATTCCCCACGCTCGCCTCCCTCGTGGAATTTTAAAATTTTGAAATAATCATTTTTAACGCTCTGAAAAAGAAAGAGGAAGAGGGTGAAAAGCTACACAAGAATATTTAGCGTCGGTATTCCTTTTAGAAAAACGATTTCAGAAAATTGTAATATGTTTTTTTTTCCCCACCTTCTCTTTTCAGTTAACTGCAGACTAAATCAAAGAAAGCCGCCTTTTCTTTCTCTGCCCGCACGTGTCCGGCGAAATAATTTCCCAAATTCTTAAACTGATCTCTGCATTTCTACTTGGAGATACAGAGCATCAAAACGAGACGATCGTTCAAAGGATGAGAATAGAAATGTATACTGATACGCGCAATTTAATTACGACCGCAAAAATGGTTGCATTTAGAATTCATAAAGAACGAAAATTAGCAGTAGAAATAGGCACTCCAAGAAAACAATAATTCAAATATCAGAGACGAACAAAAAATCAAATTTTTACAAGAAATCTAAACTTATTTGTCACAGGAATCTATTAGTCAGTATGCCAAGAATATAACACAGTACACATATAAACTTATTTGTCACAGGAATCTGTTAGTCAGTATGCCAAGAATAGAACACAGTACACACATTTTTTACTTTGGGTTTGCTTGGAATAATGATTGAAGTCTTCAAAAGTATATTTTTAATTGTGATTTACAGTATACAAAGTAAGTATGTGCGACGAAATTTATCTCAATTTACATGAATAAGTACTTTTAGTTATCTATAAAAGTGATCCCAATCAAGCACTATTACATGCTTCGCTAATCCCCAGTTCTTTTGCTGGCAGTGCACATAAATTACCTTGTCTATGCTAATGACATGCAAAGTCAACTAAAACGCAACAAGATTATGCAAACCAAAAATCACTAACAGCTTTAATCAGCTCAGCTTTCTCCCATTCCAGAATTATTCTGAAGCAGTGGAGTAAGAAAAAATTCTACAACCGATCTCTGATCTGTTTACTGATTTCACGCCAAATAGTTTATTAAGCAGCCTAACAATACTTTGAATTATAGAAACCAAAGGTCCATCTGTCACTTGATCCAACTGATGGCAGAGGCTTGTTCCTTTGCAAACGGATGCTCCAATTCTAAAATTTTGACAGATTGCTTGACAGTTTGACAGACAACACCTGCACATAAAAGCTTCATTACTGTAGACTTAATGACTTGTTCTCATATTGAAACCGAGTCCCTCTCAGAGAGCCATATGTGGACTTAGACATTGAGAAGTTAACAAGACATCATAAAAAAATACTAACACTACAATTAATGTGTCATTTGGAATATAAATGAATGACGACACCTATGCCAAAAGAAAAGGAAGATGTTTCACCTTCTACATCCTACTCCTAACAAGTAATATGGGAAACGATTTCAACTACAAAATGAATCAGGCAACAGATACCTCTCTTACAAAGAAAACTGATTCAACTTTACAATGAATTTTGCTCCTGTATACAAAGAGGCAGACTAATAATTGGAAAATATGGGAAAATACCATCATTTCAAAACAAATATCACAGCATCAATAAAGCAACTAATACTAGAACTGCACCTGCAATCAGCCAAACAAAAACAAATGTAGCTCCTATAATGCTCTCCGCTCCTTTGGACTTGAGCACAACATATGGCCATTTTTATTTCCACATCAATGAAGTGTCAAGAAAAAGTTTTGGCATCATCAATGACCATCAGACACATTCCCTTCACTGAGATATTTATCTAAGATCCAAGATCAGTAAAGATATCATATAAAACCAGCCGCTTTGTTTATCACGCATCTTTCACCAGCAATTTGAAGATGACAACATAAGACATACAGTTAAATGATTGTGAATATATACATCCAACGCTGGGACAAAGAATATTTTGTTTAAGTGAGAACGCCTTCTGGGGAAAAGAACTCCTAACATTAAATTCATTAATAGCAATTGCAACTGGCATGCAAAAGTTCCCAACAAAATTTAGTTTTCAATTTCCTTTCCTTTTCTGCTGATATTCTGACAACAACTACTAGATTCAAGTGAATGCACCCACTAGCACGGAGAAAGGTATCTAATTGATACCATTGATCTTTTACTATTTGAACTATGTCAGACAAGCACAAAAAAATTAGAGGACTCGTAATAAATTCATAGACTACGCCATTGTTAACTGTAGAACCAAAGATGATTTAGTGCAATATTTAATACTATACTAAATGGCAGCATGCTCATCAGCGAGTAAAAAGAACATAACTACACCATTGTGGGCATCAAGAGTTCATGCACATATTGTAGTCCAAATCATCCTTTCCTGATGATAAGCAAACCTAAAAGACTCAGTAGTATGTAAGGGACAGGAGACTACTGCAGTGTCCAGCAGAGTTAGAGATATGAAGAAATCCTATGGGGCTTTGGTTGAATACTGTAGTAAAGGCAAAAGAAATTGAGGTCCTTGCAAATTGTTAAAGAACAAGCACTTATCATTAAACACTCTGATGATTTATTCATATGTGAAGATCCTATTTATAGCTAAATGAGGAGACATTAGTGGAGGACATTAAGGAGGGAATCAAAGGATTTACAATCATGACTTAATAAGAAAATAATTCTAATGACCCACTCTAACAACCCACTATAACAACCCACTATAATATTCTAACACTCCCCCTCAAGCTGGAGAATATATGTCAATCATTCCCAGCTTGCATTGAAAACCTTCAAACATTGATCTGCCTAGTGGTTTGGTCATTATATCTGCAATTTGTTCTCCAGACCGAAGATAGGACAATTTCATAATGCCTGCTTCAACTTTCTCTTTAATAAAGTGCCTGTCTATCTCAACATGTTTTGTTCGATCATGATAAACAGGATTCTTTGTCATTTCAATGCTTGACGTGTTATCACACCAAAGTTGCATAGGTCCTTTATGTGGAATTGTTAATTCTTTCAATAGTCTTATAACCCAGAGTCCCTCACACACTCCTTCGTTAACAGCTCTTAGCTCTACTTTTGCATTGCTTCTTGAGACCACCGTTTGTTTCTTGCTTATCCATGTAACTAAGTTTCCCCATACATATGTGCAGTATCCAGATATTGACCTCCTGGTTTCCCTATCTCTTGCATGGTTTGCATCAGTGTAGATCTCAATATTTCTGGCCGTGCCTTTCTTAAAGAAGATTCCTCTTCCAGGATTCAGTTTCAAATAACTCAGGATTCTGTATACTGCCGCCATGTGCTCTTCTTGTGGCTGGTGCATGAATTGACTTACTATTCTGACCGCATAGTTAATGTCTGGACGTGTGTGGGTTAAGTATATGAGTTTCCCGACTAATCTTCTGTATTGTTCTGAGTTAACTGGGACTCCATTTGGTTTGATCTCTAGATAACAACCTTCTTCCATAGGTGTTCCTTCAGGTTGTGCTCCTAACATACCTGTTTCATGTAGTAGATCTAGAGTATACTTTCGCTGGGACATATTGATGCCATCTTTGGTTCTTGCCACTTCCATACCCAAGAAATATCTCATCTTCCCGAGATCTTTTACTTGGAACTTACATGACAGGTCCTTCTTGAGTCGAGTAATGGAATCTTCATCATCCCCTGTAATGACTATGTCATCTACATAGACAATTAGGATAGTGATTTTTCCATTACTTCGTTTGATAAACAGTGTATCATCTGCTTGTCCCTGTGTATACCCAAGTTTCCTTACAACTTTGGAGAATTTTCCAAACCATGCTCTAGGAGATTGTTTTAACTCATACAAAGATTTGTTGAGCTTACACACAAAGTCACTTGGAGCTAAAACTCCATCAGGAATCTCCATGTAGACTTCTTCCTCCAAGTTACCATTCAGGAATGCATTCTTGACATCTAATTGGTGTAGTGCCCAATCTAAGTTAGCTACAATCGATAACAGTACTTGGATTGTATTGAATTTAGCTACTGGAGCAAATGTCTCATGATAATCAATCCCATATGTCTGAGTATATCCTTTTGCGACAAGTCGTGCCTTATATTTGTTGATGCTACCATCTGGATTGAACTTTGGAGTGAAGATCCATTTACATCCCACTGGTTTCTTTCCTTTGGGAAGTGTTGTAATCTCCCATGTTTTATTTCTCTTCAGTGCTTTTAATTCTTCCTTTGCAGCTTGTTTCCACTTTGGATCAGCCATGGCTTGCTGAAATGTGTTTGGAATTTTTATTTGTGCACTGTGTACAACGAAGCTTTTCATTTTTGCAGACAGATTACCATATGAAACAAACCGCTGAATTGGATGCTGAGTACAAGATCTTACCCCTTTTCTCAAAGCAATAGGCCAACCCAATTCTTCAGGATTTAAATCCGAATTGGAGTCATGGTCGTTCCTTTGAATGGGAGAAATTGTTCTACCAGAGTTTGGTTCTTCTTGTTGACTGGACTCTTCTTCTTGTCTTGTCTCAGTATTCACCCCTGTGTTGATTTCAACATTTATTTCCAGTTCATTGGGTGTAGATTCAGGTTCATGCTGATGTTGGGTAGGACTAGGCTGGTTTATGGGAGCAAATGAGTCAAGGTTATTTATGGAAGAAGGTTGTGATGGTGATGATGTAGCTGGTGAGACTTTAGATTGAGGCTCCTCCAAAATTAGCCATTCAATATCATTATACTCCCCCTGAATGGGTGATATAGGATAATAGGCTTCGTCTTCAGAGAAGACAGTATCTTGGGAAATGAACAGTTTTCTTGAAGTAGTACAATAGCATTTGTATCCTTTTTGAGTAGGGGAGTAGCCAAGGAATATACATTTGGTAGCTCGAGCAGCAAATTTGTTGCCATCTTTGTTATGAACGAAGACAACACAACCAAACACTTTTGGGGTTAAAGAATTTAGGAGTGGACAAGTTGGAAAATGTTCAAGTAGTTTTTGGATAGGAGTAATGTAACTGAGAACTTTAGAGGGCATGCGATTAATAAGATATGTGGCTGTTAAGATGGCATCACCCCAGAAAATGGTGGGAACATTCCTTGCCATTAATAGGGTTCGAGTTACTTTCAACAAGTGACGGTTCTTACGTTCGGCCACTCCATTCTGTTGAGGGGTGTATGGACATGAAGTTTGGTGATGAATTCCTTGTTGATCAAACAATTCCTTAAAGATTCCGCTCATGTATTCCTTGGCATTATCACTTCGTAATACCTTAATGGAAGTGTTAAATTGAGTGCGCACAAAGGTATGGAAGTTTTAGAAGATTTTGGCTACTTCGGACTTTTCCTTCATTAAGTAAACCCAAGTGGTTCTTGTGTAGTCATCTATAAAAGTGACAAACCATCTAGCATTAGAGAAAGTTTTTATTCGTGTTGGTCCCCAAATGTCACTGTGGATTAGTGTGAATGGTGCGGAAGGGGTGTAGAATTGTTTAGGATATGAGGATCTTGTTTGTTTTGCAAGTTGGCAAGTCTCACAATGAAAAGAAACAAAGTTTTTATTGCA
This sequence comes from Inga oerstediana, assembly GCA_963210345.1. Lineage (NCBI taxonomy): Eukaryota > Viridiplantae > Streptophyta > Magnoliopsida > Fabales > Fabaceae > Inga > Inga oerstediana. The sequence goes on from OY723401.1 coordinate 11,769,778, forward strand.
TAAACTTGGAAACACTTGTTTCATATAATCAAGACTAGGGTGACCTGTTCGACAATGCCATCATAATACATCATTATTTTGAGAATTAGAGCTAACCAGTGCTCTATTCACTTTCCATGCATCTTTATTTTTCCGCCTCGATCCTTCAAGATAGAACAAACCATCCCATTCTCTAGACGTTCCAATTGTCCTCTTCGATCTTAAATCCTGAAAAACACGTAGATCATTATCAAAGACTACTCGGCATATACGATCCTTAGTCAATTTGCTCACAGATATTAAATTACAAGTGAGCGCAGGCACAAACAAGACATTATGGAGTTCTAAGTGATTAGATAATGTGACCGTGCCAATTCCTTCAACTCGTGTGAAAACACCATTTGCTACTTTTACTGAGGTTTTCATGACAAAGTTTAAGGTTACGGACTAAGTTTTTGTTACCCGTCATGTGGTCCTCCTGAGTCAACAATCCAAGTGTCATCATGAGTCATCACTGCATTAAGAGCTATAATGGAATTACCTGATTGTACAAGATTCGTACTAAGAATGGAGTTTGAATTATTTTGCTTCTCTAGGAGTTTGCGAAGCATTTGTAGTACTTCTTGGTTCAGGTGATCACCATGCTCAATTTTTGGCTCAATTGTGGTAAGATGACTCTGGGAGATCAGTTTTTCGTTGGATTGCTTACCATGCAGTTTCCAACATTCTTCTTTGACATGACCCTTCTTTTTGCAGTAGTTGCACCATTTGTTGTTTCTTCTATCACCTTGTGGTCTTCTCACAGCAAGTGCTGAACTTTGAATTTGACTTGGGCTACTCTAGTTCAGAAGTTTCCTGCTTTCCTCAAATTGTACGAAGTTCACAACATCAAATAGAACTGGTAGTGGGCGTAGTCCCATGATTTTGCCCCTGATCTCCTCAAAAGAGTCATTTAGGCCCAGTAAGAAATCATGTATCCTTCCGTCTTCCACTATTTTCTTGTATAGTTGAGCATCTTTGATGCTTTCCCACGGGTGTACCTCAAACAAATCCTGTTGTTGCCACAATTTTAGTAACGAATTGTAATATTCAGTTACTGAAAGATTACCTTGTCTTAAATCACGAAGTTGCCTCTTTAAATGAATCAAGACAGCAGTGTTATCAAGAGAAGAGTAGGTTCGTTTGGCTACATCCCAAATCTCTTTGGCGGTGTTAGCAAGGAGATAGCCTTCGCTGATGTCCAGAGTCATTGAGTTGCACAACCAACTCATTACCTGATTATTTTCAGCGAACCATGTGTCAAAAACGGGATCATTGTGTTCCGGTTGAGGAGCTTCACCATTAATATACTTTTCCTTCCTCTTCCCACGCAAATATCTCAGAACACATTGGGACCATTGAAGGTAATTTTTCCCATTAAGTTTATGATTGATAATCATTCCTTGAGTGTCTGTAAGATGTGCAAATTCTGATGTTACCTCAGAAATTTTAGTGGTGATAGATGGAGAAGAAATAGTGCTCTCTTGTGTTGAAGCACTAGTACCGGACATAAGGACAGTAGGAATGGCTCTAGAATTTGTTGGGTGGAAAAATGACGGCGGCGCGTGGAGGAACAGTGAGGCGCGTGGCTACAGTGACGGCGCGTGAACTCACGCTTGGAGAAAGAGGTGGCGCATGAAGATCACGCGCATGCCGAAATTGTGTCGGACCGCCGGGGTTTTGCCGATCTTAGTCCGTAGGTCACTGCAGTGGGGGTGGTGAGGGAAAAATCGCTCATCAGTAGGAGCCCTAGGTGGCGCGTGAAGAGCACGCGCAGCCTAGACCGATGTCGGACCACCAGGGTTTAGCCGGTCGGCGACCGTCGATTCGTCTGGTGGTGGCGGTTCAGTTCAGTTCACTCTCCTGTCAGATAACTCATGGCGTCCTCCTCTGTCACTCTTCTCTGTCACTCGCTTGTTCTCTTTCTCACTGTTTTGAACAAGCCCAGATCGGACTTGGCAGTGGCTCTGATGCCATGTTAAAGAATAAGCACTTATCATTAAACACTCTGATGATTTATTCATATGTGAAGATCCTATTTATAGCTAAATGAGGAGACATTAGTGGAGGACATTAAGAAGGGAATCAAGGGATTTACAATCATGACTTAATAAGAAAATAATTCTAATGACCCACTCTAACAACCCACTATAATATTCTAACACAAATTATTCGCAAATTAATATATAACTGAACATGGGTGATAGTAGATCCCCTTGACATAGCAATCATACATGGTAGGTGGTTTCTTCATAAGCATGAAGCAAGCTAAGAAACCATGTCATCTAATTCTAACCTGACATCACTAGAAACCAAGATAACAGTACCAAAAGATCTAAGATATGGTAGACCTAGTACATAAAAGACTAAATGAAGGCCTATGTCCCATTCAAGATAAACGAACAACACGGATTTAAGACATGGTAGAAAACAACTATTAAAGAAAAAACCATAGTTAAACAACAAAGGTAAAAAACAGAAACGGAACAGGAGAATAGAAAGGATTTGCCAGAGATATCAGTTTATATTAAAGAGTCGTCCTGAAGTAATGTTGACTCAATTTCACTAAGTACATTGATTTTTAGACACGACCAAACTTTTCAAGTACTCGGTGTTCAATGAAATATCCGAATAATTATAATTAATCATCAGCATTCAGACTTAGGCAGAATATATGAAATTTGTCGAAATCGAAAAAAATTAGATGGATATTGTCTATCACTATAATTGACTATTTCCACTAATCACTGTCTCCTGTAAAAGATGAAAGGTATGACTACATTTCACCCGAGTTATAAGGGGCGCAGTAATTGGCATATTTTTAATGACATCCCGTTGCGTATAGGTGGGCTGGTTGCCCCGTAATGCCCGAACACAACTCACGAGTGTGCAACCTCGGCAGGAATTCAATATCATAAAGATGACGAACACAACAGATTATTTGTTTTGTTTAAGAAAAAAGGTCAGACACAACAGATCAAACTCGAAATTAATGTTGAGCTAGCTATATACTATGTGGATATTAGTACCAAATAATGAGTTTTGGAGGATCTTGACTCTGAGTATAAAAATTTTGCGATTTGTACCCTAATGAGCGGAATTTGTGGTAAAAATCAAATGGGTATTGTATGAGGTAAGGAAACATTACTTGAAGTGCTGACTGGTGAGCGAAAGCGATGGACGGATTGCCAGAAAGAGTGAGAAAGACCGCCAAACGGGGGCGAAGGATAGTCCCGACAGCAACCGAGGTTTCCCCAAATGCATCCGGCGCGGGGTTGTGTCCCGCCAAAACCTGCCCCCAATTTTAATTTGTCATTTAAATTAAAGAATAAATTATAAATATTAGGAGAATTGATAAAAAATATCTCATTGATAACTTATTTGTCAAATAGGATTTGGAAAGATATCTGCAAGCGAAGGGAAAATTTCTGCACACGTTGGGAAGATTTTTACACACGTATAAGGAAGAATTTTGCACACAGGGAAGATCATCTGCACACCAGTGAAGATATTCTGCACATGTAGAAGATAATTTGCACACGAAAGTCCCATTTGACAAATAAGTTCCAACGAAGGATTTATTCACAATTTCCCTATATTTATTCCTTTAAATTTACATTAAGTTTTAATTTAGTTGCTTAATTGTAAAAAATATATTTTTAATACTTTTAATTGTAACACCATTAATTTTATTTAATGAGAAATGCTGAGTTAGCATTTAATGAGTTGGGTTACGGTTTAAATATGTAAAGTCAGCATTTTTTATTAAATAAAACTAATTTAATATTAAAATTAAGGGATTGAAATAATATTTTTTTAATTAAGGAATCAAACTAGCATCTGATTTAAATTAAATTTAAAAAGACTGAACATTTCCTCGACAAAATAATAATGTGAATGATTGTTAAATGGGTGACAATGACATATAAAGTTGGAACGTGATGAATGAATTGTATCATCTTTTCATGGCCAATAAATTGAATAATTTGTCATAAATTTAATATTTTATACTAAATATTGATTTTTTAACTTGAACAAAATGAAACTTGGGAAGCAGGTAAAAAAAAAAAAAAATTGTCAGAAAATGATAACCTTGAGGTTTTCTTTGTTTTGAAGTCATGCATTCAGAATTAATAATAATTAAGATTTAAAAAAGAGAGAGATCAAAATAAAAAGAGGAGAACCAACGGGAGTTGGCGCAGATGGGTAGGTATCTGCGCCAAATCTCGCCGTTCCTGGGTTCGATCCCTGGAACGGCGGATTTAAAAAACTCTCGTCGGTAGCTCTCTCCCCTGGGGCACCACCAAAGGTGGCGTGACCTGTCGGGCCTATTCGATTGGGGGCGCCAGGACTAGTCGGTTGTCGAGGGCCCATGCTGGTAAATCCGGCGTTGGCCTTCAGGTTAACACCGGATACCTGGATGTTGGGTGCACCGAAGGCTTAGATGGTCCATTGCATTCATCAAAAAAAAAAGAGAGGAGAGCTTTATCCTCAATGCTCATTCACATGTTAAGGGTAAAGGGATCAAACCTAGCTATTTGGCGCATTGGGCACAAGCATTTCCGTGGATTGAATGAATCCGACAATTGTTTAAGGCGGTTAGGTAGTCAAGTTCAAGTGTTTGATGAAAAACAAAATGGTTGGTCCCCATACCCCATTGGCTTTTCCAATCCTACAACCACCTTCATTACACACACTTGATATCACACCTTCAAAACTTCATAGGATTCGTCATTAAACATTAAAACTACCATGTTAGAGAGTGGATGGTCCCCTAGACAGAGAGACACCAGTTGCTATAGCAACCCACCGCTGTTGTGAGAAAAAAGCGGGACAATAATTAATAAATGAAATGAAACCATCAAACCTTATGTGTATAGTGCTGTTGCTATATATATATATATATGATCCCTCTCCAACTCGGTTCCCCTCCTCACATTTTGCTTATCAGGAGAAATTGAGGCACTAGAAGCACCACGCTGGTTTTTGGCCAAGTTAAACTGCGAGCTACGTACAATAAGTGTTACAAATTAAACAAACAAGAACAAAAGCAGAATCAAAAGTTACTAGGACAGTCCGCTTGCAGACGGACGCTAACAGCCAGGATGTGTGTGTTGGGTGCACAAAGCTCAAACTTGTATTTTTGGGCATGCCCTCCTCCTTCACTCCAAACATACAAGCTCCCTTGTACCATTATGCTATTCCCTGAATTGATTATAGGCGAAATAAATGGCCACAAAGAATATACCCACTAGTATTTTGGCTTTGGGACGATTGCAAAAATCGTCCCATATTATTATTACTAGTTTATATATTTCTTTTCTCATAGCTTCATCTGCGTATGTGCCTGTGTGTCTATATATATATATATATATAGGATATGATTCATCCTCGAGTGAGACAAATAATAATTTATATTCGAAAGGAATCATGCGGAAAAAATTATTGAGATTGCGAATAGAGGTAAATTCAGGAAGGGTATTACCAACGAAAAATCTTAGACATTTACGTGTCATTCAAAAGATTATTAAAGGGATATCTTTTATTGAAAAAAATTAAATTTGATGAATTAAAGAAGTTGATAAATTTTAATTTGAGGCATTTATCTTTAAAAGAAGTTGGTATATTTTTCGAAAACAAATGAAAGATCACCGAAATTTAGTGAAAATATGCCCGTACTGTATATAAAAGAACGGAAAGTGTTATGCAATCAAACAAATCCATCGAACAGCACTAAAAAGTGGTGACGATAATGAAAAATAGAAACATACAAAAAATGGGAAAGCACAACAAGAGACGTAATAGTTAAGGAAGCATGGTTCAACTTTCAACTAATTATTTTATTATTTGCACCATCGAACACAAAAATAAAGTGAAAGTAAGAAAATGAAGAAGAAATTTCCCCACTAAAAAAATGACACGCAGCTGGACAAAATAGGCTTCTTACACCTATATTTTACGGTATGGTTAAAAAGAAATGGGGATGAAAAGTGTATGTGGCGGCATTTTTCCAATTAATTTCTTGTGGTTTGTGAATTTTTACCCCCGAACAACTGGGGTAAAAAATCTTCCCACACCGTTTAATCGTAGAATTGGCATATAAGAATGATTAAATTTTATTTATTTATTTTTAAGCCACCCATTTAATTTGCACACCAGTTTTTTATACACGGGCTTCAAAACTGGGGTAAAAATTTATTTATAATCAGTGTAAAAAATGTTTTATGCAGCACTTACGTTGATTTTAATATAAACTGGATAAGTCAATTAATTATTTTGTTACAAATCCCAAAAATTCACACAAGATAGAAATATGACAGTTGTTTTATTTTTTTTTTAAAAAAAAAAAAGAGGAAGGAGGGGGAGATGGTGGGGATTAGAGAATTAATTTGCATAGCCCGAGAGTATGCAGGGGGAGCAGCTCGTTATTAGTGTTCTTGATCATTAATAATTCACCTTCATACATGCATGTGCTCCACGTGGTTTCTTTTGTTTGGTCAAAGTTTAAATCAAATCATATATATGTATAACTTATTTTTAGATAATAAGTGTTTATAAATCATAATTTATAATATATGAGGTAAGTATATGAGATGAGTTTTATCTTAACTTACGTAATAAATATTTATTGACTCCAATAAACAATAACAAACACGCACTACATCAGACGCGATTGATTAAGAAATCTTTAATTGCGAATTGCCTTGCTATATATTAGTAGTTCGTTTTCAAATGATATGCGGCAAACGTCAGGTTAATCCGATATATAATTAAAGTGTCAGTTGTTGCGGAAATTGACTAGATGTATGGAATCCTTTGAGTCCGATCTGATATTAATTAATGGGACCAGGCAAAAATAGCGGGTGTTAAGAAAAGCCCTGAATTATAAAGTGTAAATGAGGAGGGCATCCGGATGGCACCCACTTTTCTTAAGTGGCAAATGATGAGTGAAGATTCCAATGAACAACCCCTCCACGTGTCCATTATTATGCATTTTCCAAGTTTCCAACCCTCATCATCACTCTTCCTACTTTCTCCCCTGAATTCAAACCCTCCTTTTTCTCAAGTCAACTTTTCTATTTCTTGGCAGCGCCTTCTCGCAGATTTCGAGTATATATATGAGAAGCCAGGTCAAGCTGTAATGTGACTTGGCCAGTTTAATTAGACAAAGAGCTTATTTTTGCAATAAATTTGCTTTGGCGGTGCTGATGACGTACGTTCCCGTGCCTGTCACCTGGCTGTAATAAAATACCGACTCCAACAAGAATTGACGTCTATGGAATTCCTTTCTCTGTCTCTCACTCTTTCCTATTTATCGTATCTCCCCATTGTTGTCTTCACTCCTAAAAATAATAATTTTTTTTTACTATTGCAGGAAGTTTTCATTCTTATTATTCTCTCTCCTCTATTTTTTTCTTATTTTTCTTTCCATCCAGATATAGAATACAAATGAAAGTATGAAACCACTTCAACACCCAGGAAATCAGTGAATAGCTTTATCTTCATCTTAAATGAAGAGTATGTATATAATAAAATATTAACTCTTGTTATTATTTTTGTTTGTTTTTTCATTCAATACCTGGTCCAAATCCCGTTCGAAGTAATGTATATAAAGGTCAACAGCATCATAGGCAGTAAAACTCTGTAATTCTTTTACAGTGTTGGTGAGTTTGGACTCACCCAACTGGTGGTATACGCCAACACAACAGTGTAGAAATGAAAGGGTCCCTGAACTACAAGACAAACTGACAACGCAGCTGACGCCAACAAATAAAATATAAAGGCCTTTTCTTTTTCTTTTCTTTGGAATACCTCTCCCTCTCTACCTTACCCACTACTGAAAGAGAATTTTCGGAAAGAACATGAAAAGGAATCGATCCTAATTGGAAAGAAGCTCCTTTTCGCTCAGGAGTATGCAATAAAGATTTAGGAATACATCCTCCCCTTGCATAGGAAGATAAATTAAACACTCCATGGATCCATACCCCAAAACCATGCCCAAACTAAAAGCAACCCTACCACCCTTTCACCCGCTTCAAGCAAATGCATATAATATCGGCCGCCACCCACAATAAGCTGTGCAATTATTGAACTAATACAACGCAATATTTATTCCAACCGTGACATTTGATGATACAATTATTGAACAATAATATTATGCTAAAATCAATAAGCTGTACCTGCCCCTAGTATTGCGTGCTAGCTACTTCAACCGTTATTATTCAATTCCAAATAAAAAAAATTCAGCCCTGGTGGAAGCCGCAACATGCACCTTCCTATGCCGTACGCCATACAAACGGCATTATCCATCACGCAACGGTCATCATCTCCCGCTGCTCCCACCGACGCCACGAGTCAAATCAGTTGTCAACTCGGTTACCGAATAGCCTCCCAGTCAAGGCGTTCTTGGACCAATGTCCTAAGTCTCCTTGTTGCAACTTCGAGCCCCAAATCCAAATCTCTCATTTTCCAAGTCATATTCCACGTAGAAATTCTGCTGCTGATAGTTCCCTAAAATCATCGTCGGCCCCTTGGACGCCGCCGGAACGCTCCCATTGCCTGAGACAATCGTCAGGCAGGCGATTTGCCCTTCGCCCACCAACGAGAAATAGTTCTCCAGGGGCAATGTCATGTTGGCACCCCCTCTGAATTTGATGGTGAATTCCGGGAAAGAAATCGTCTCCAGACCTGTAAAATTGAAACAGGGGCTCAAACCTGATTGTGTTTCTACGTCCTTGGCTCTTGTATAATTAGCCATCTGTTTCTCGAATTCTTGCGAGACCATATCGTAGATGGGCCTTTCCATGAATGTGAAGCTGGTTCCTGAGTCCACTATGGTGCCCCCATTCCCGTCTGAATCTGGCTCGAAAAGCTTGGACGGAATCTTGGCTACCTCGCCACCGATGATGATTTTTCGAATAGTCAAGTAATAATACTGGCGGAATGCTGCGTTGTTGGCAGCTGGGTTTTTCTGAAAAGGAGTGTAGCTAAGGCCATCGGTTTTAGTGTCGCCGGACGACTCACTCTGCAAAATGAGGTCACTGCTTTCGGTGGAGTCGTCGAACCGGTGAGAAGTCAAACAATAGGAGAATTTCTTGAGACCCAACTGCGAAGGCAGCGATTCAGGCCCTCGACCAAACCCGGCGATTCCGGCGGGTTGACGGATCGACATGATGGAGCACCCAACGAGGAAATCGGGCACGATTTTCCCAGGAAGGTCGAGGTTTTCTACGAGCAACAAGCCAGCGGTTGTGCCCGAACCATACTGGATTATATAAGTGGGGCAAATCTGGGAGCAGTTTTGGGCAGTGGGTTCGCATTGTTGGCAGCGAGACTGAAGATCGGGGCCGAAAATCCAACCACATTTTGGATTTCTGCAACCGACGAACTTGGCGGAGGAGGAATTCTTAGGGATAAACGTGGGGAGTTTAGTCGAATCGATGTTGGGGAAGGAACATCTGGAACAGAGATAATGAGAGGAGCAGGGGAACCAGACGAGGCTACTGCCGGTGTCCAAGACGAAAGGGAAGGTTTGAGGCGGCGTGCCGAATCTGAGATCGACGGAGTAACCACCGTAGCCTTTGGGGTAATTGGGGGTCTTGGTGACGGGAGTACTGGAATTGGATTTAGGGTGCTTGAGGTGGTGAGCTCTGGTGAGGGAAGCAGAGGCAACGACTTTGAGGGTCTGAAGGGGATCGGAAGAAGAGTGTTTGGCGTGTAAGGGGGAGATAGGGAGGGTAATGGATGAGAATGATGAAGCGAAGGAGATGAGAGAAAAGAGGTACAGTCGATGAAGAATGGTTGGAAAAGCCATTGAAGAGGTTCAGTGGGAAATGAAGAGCAGATAGAGGGATGAACCGCAAGGCATTGGGATTCGGGTTTATAGAAGCCACGAGGCCCTGCCCCAACGGGAAAGCCGAGACCCTGAGACTGGGATTCTCTTTTAGTTCCTTCCTAGTTTTTTCATTTTTAAATATAAAATAACAAAAGTAAAAAGGTTAGTTATATATGAAAAAATTATTATTTATTTTTCTTTATGTATTCCCCAAAATGAATGATCCGTATCTGACTTATGGTTGATGTCTTTGTAGCTGCCATTCGGAGCAGAAGTGTTTATTTTAATACTTGAACTTAAGACCTAAAGAGATCTAATAGAGCCTTACATAACTAACTAATTCTATGTTGGTTGAATGATAATTATATTATATTGACTTTTTGACATGTTGGTAATAAGTGAATATTATTTTTGATAAGACTCAATTAATTAATTTAGAGAGATTAAGAAAGGTAAATAAACTACCTTAGAAGTATTTGTATTTATCATTTTTCTCTGAATTAATTTGACTAACTTATAAATTAACGCATAATATAATGATACACATAAGTATTTTAAAGATATTGTATAACATATGGTATAATTAAATTATCAGGAAGCCCAAATAACAAATGAGATATTATCATTTCTTATTTTAAAATTTGTCATTGCTTATTTTTCAATTGTGAATTGGACTTATTAATAATTAATTCCCTTCTTCTTTAGAACCTCATTGCAATTCCCCCAATTATTTTTAGTGTGAAAAGGCTTTATAATATAAAAGGGCAATTTTAATTTGGATGAGGGAAGTTGCGGTGTGGCGGAGGTGGAAGATGGGGACGTGGCAAGTATGGGAGGGGACAGTCCAGCAACGACGGTTGCTGTACATTAACAATTGCCCATGGATGGTCCCACCGTAAGGGAGGGGAACATGGTTTATGACTTACGATCTAGAGTGAGGTGTTTGAAGCCTTGGGTTTTGTTTATTTGATTGGGGTTCATCTTGTCACAAGCCCAACTCACATTCACACATGCAAATATAATCCCATGAGTCAACCCCAGTATTTTTTTTGGTAAAATCAAAGTTTAAGTGAATTAGATTCTGATAGTTCATTAAGGTTAAGACATATCTTCAGACTCAAAAATCACTTACAGAGATACTTACAGATTACCCACTAAGGTAGGTCCTCACATCGGCGGGATTCAAACTCAACTTTATGGTTATGAGTCAATCCCTTTACCAACTGGACCAACCTTTCTTGAGTAAATCAACCCCATTATTTAATTCAGCTTGTTCCCCCACGTTATGGTGCCTGATATTACGGGTCATCACATTCACATTGGGTTTAATTTAAGACAGCTCTGAGAATTGTTGAATAATAGGTCCGTCAATTGCGCTATTGCATTCGGATTTGTGTGTTGTGCTTAACTTGGCAAGCAGCTGCCAGACTTTACTTTTTCTCTGCTTTCGTGTTTTTTTTTTTTTGGGTCCCAGTTTTTCAGGAAGACGATTACTTTCACAATATACAAGTATAAGCATGGCTTGCTCGGCTAATTTTTAATTCCTTGCCAAGAAAGCTACACATCATTAACCGTTTCATTTGTCTGTGTGGATAGCAGGATGATTGTGCGTGTAAGCTAGGGTGGGAAGAGAGACAGAGAGCAATAAGGACCCGAGTCATAATAACGAATTCTGCTTCTTAGCTGCATAATTTATGCGTGGTAATGAAAATAGCAGTGTCTTCGTTCAAGGAGCAAATTGTCAAACTACAAACGTAAAATTGTGAACACCGTCACATAATGCTAAAGCTCCGATCTGTAAAGAAAGTTACTTTGGATGCTCAGCACAGTAATTTAGACGAGAGCAATGTGAACACTCCATAGGAATCCAATTAGCAGGGACTATAGTATAGGAGGCATCAACGATGATACACAAATTTCGCTCTCAAGGTTCGTCAGTTTTATTGCTATGAAGTCTTCAGTCTTCATCCAACAACTTGTACAAGTCCCAACAACTGGCACCCGGCAGATCCATGCCTGGTTCAGTAGGAAATCAATCAAATTTAGGTAAGAGTGATTCAACACCTGATCAGAATAATTATGAAGTAAATAAAGAAAAAGTAAGGCTATAGTGGAATATGTCCGAATATATCTGGAGGGATGACAAGTTTTTTTATATTTCTGAATGAAGTACATCCTACCATTGCTCATCAGTCACCACAAAATGCACCAAACAAATGTTGTTAGCAATTGGGTGGCCAAAAAGCACGATAAGTTGAAACACAAAATAAGAGTGGAGAACTAACTCAAAAATTCTCAGGACTATCATCCAATTGTTTCTCATCTTCAATATCAACCTCCAAAATCTCCTGAAATAAAGCACAAAGGAAACAAATTATGAAATTGTAAAGCCTCTCGCTCTAGTTAATTGTGTTGTCCCGAAGAAATAGATGAATTGGCTTTGTGATAAGATGAACAAGGGACTCACCGGAATCCTCTGCCTGAGATAATTACCGACTCGGGCGAGGACAGTGGAGCGCTTGTGCCAAAACCGTCCCTTGAGGCTAATCTTCACGAAAGGTCCGTCCAGTTCAGCCAGCTCAGCCTTCCCTGAATGAACCCGACTCTCAATTCTGCGTTCAATCCATAAAGACACAGGCATGGAGTTACACACACACACACACACACACGCTCTCTAGCAAATTACCAGTGATGCCGACGGAAGCATCGAAGATCTGACCAAGCTCCGCTCGGGCGTCGAACAAGACCTGTCGCACGTTGTCTTCCGTGAGGTCAAGCGGCGGCGGAACAGGAAGTGAGGCGGATAAAGGTTTCAGTTTTGACCGTCGCTGAGGGCTCGTCGATTGAAGTGAAGAAAGGCGGCTGTGGGGATTCTCTATCGCGGGCTTTCGCCGAATGGATTTGAGTACATTGAAATTATTACATCTGCTGTGTTGAGCTATCGGAACTGATGACTCTGTTGTCCATCTTGCATTAAGGATATGAAAGCCCCCGCGACACACGCTCCACTGGTGCAATGACATGCTCCTATTTTGCGGCTACCAAGGCACAGAACACAACAAAACTGTGAGGATCGGATAGATACTAGATAACCTCTCCCTCGCCGACTTGTAACCCCCCCTGTTGTTCCTACGCAATCGAGCCCGAAATGGGGGAAGGAAAATAAATGGATGCCCGTTTTACTCATTACTGGAACAGTTTAACTTCTCCATTGGTAATTGAGTAAATTTTGTTGGTTTGAGCATCCGTATTGTATGTTTGCAACGAGAACGATTAAGAAGACGAAAAGCGAACATGGGTCAATCACCCAAGTTTGTGCTTACGATACAGCTATAACTCGGTCTCCTCGTACTTTTAGTAGAGTGCTAACTGATTAAATCCAACAACGGAATCAAAAATGCTTGGAGTTCCGACCTGGATGAGATGTATCATTCAAACGCAAAATAGCATACGGATTTCAGTCGAAACTAAATGTGAAGTCGCCACATAATTCGCTCAAAAATCCAGGTACACCAACACGCGTTTATGATCATACATAATTCACAATCCGCGGCTCAAATCTCAGGACTTGAGAAAGTGACACAGAAAAAACAAAACCCTTCTACACGGCATTACAGATTCATAACTACCGCTCTTAAGTCTTTGTCTAGACTATCATCCAGCCTAAACAGCTGCGAAGTACTCCTTGCTGAGTTTAGGGTCTGGTTTCATGGACTTCTCACCGGGCTTCCACCCAGCGGGGCAAACTTCATCTGGGTTCTCCTGCACATACTGCAAGGCCTACAAGAAAATACAAAGAATGGGGAGTGAGAATATCAGATAATGGAGAGATCGGAAAAAGAAATCATCAGAAAATAGGAGACATAAAGTAAATATTGTTCAATCTTGGTGTTATCTTAATTGAGTGCGCAACTTTTCTGGCAATAAAAAAAAAAAGGGAGTGCGTAATTACCTGCAGTGTTCTCTTTGTCTCATCAACACTTCTACCAATTGCCAGGTTGTTAATGGTAGAATGCTGGATAATTCCTTCCTTGTCGATAATGAACAATCCTCTCAACGCAATCCCCTAATCATTAATGGAAACATAAGGCCAAGAGAAGTGGCACGAAAGCTATTTCACAACATTTAAGCACTAGATGCTTTCTATGTAAACACTTATGGATTTACTAAGCTGCAACTTATATTTTAATCCATAGGGCATCCATGCTCAAGCTCCAAGAGAGAGTCACTAAGAAGAAAGAATATCCATGGTATAGGTCTTTTCAAGAACACAAAGTAACTTGATTTGAGTATCTAAAGAGCAATCATACAAAACTAAACCCATGCCTCTTTAGAAACTTGCAAGGAGCTATAAACGAAAGGAGCTCTCGGAAATCCCAGCAAGTTTCAGTATTAACAATTTTAAAATGATTAACCATACCTGATCAGGAATCAGCACGCCATAAGATTTTGAAATTGATTTGGTGACATCAGAAATCAGTGGATACTTCAAGTCCCCAAGACCACCAGACTTTCTATCTGTTTGAACCCATGCGAGATGCGAGAACTACAATGGTAAAAGTAAAACCACTAATCAAGCAGAAAGAAATTCAGGAACCAAAGCAGAATATGCTATTAAATTATAAATGTGAACTTAAAGCATGTGCCATGCTATTTATGGACATAAGGTAAAGGGTACAACATATATTATGAAACTTATTGGCAGTTATTTTTCTTTCCCTTTGTCTATGGAGGCGGTAAGTTGACATAGTCTTTCTTCCCTCATGCCATTTGATAGCTAATATAACATGGACAAAAGCATTTTCACTTTCTTTGATAGGTAATATAACAGCCAGTAACTGAAGATGATAAAATACTATACAAGATAATTTAACTTACCACACTGTCAACTGAAACACCCAATATCTCAGTATTTAGTGCCTCAAACTCTGCATGCCGATCACTGAAAGCAGTGATTTCTGTGAATAAGGAGTAGAGATTAGAGAGGAATCAAAGAAGCTGCAGCATTGTATACTATCTTAATAATCTCATTCTAATTTTGTGGCAAACCTGTTGGACAAACAAATGTGAAGTCCAAGGGGTAGAAGAAGAGGATGACATATTTCTTTCCAATGTAATCAGAAAGTTTGACCTGGAATGAGACAGCATTTTTATGCATAGCGCTCTTAAAAAGGTATTATACAATAAACCATTGAATAAAAGAAAATGGACTTCACAAGCGAAGAATCTACTGATAATTAGAGGAATTAATAAGAATTGTGTTACGTTGATAAACTCTTGGTCAAAAACAGCCTCTGCTTCAAAATCTGGTGCTTTATTTCCAACAAGTGGAAGTTCACTCTGCAAATTGAGAAGGAAAAAAAAGAATGCTTGAGAAGTTAAGCCAAAGAAAAAGTTTGTAGGAAACTTGAGATGCAGTTCTATCATAGAAGTTATTGCAGTCAATGGTTAAAGTTGATTCTCACGATGCATCAAAGAAACATCCTAGATTTTGCAATACTAGATGCTCAAATGCACAAGAATCTGAACCGGTTTCTGACTCGTCGCAGTGTTTTACCGAGTGCTTGAAATACTTGATTCCTTTATAGCACCCTCAACGGTGTTAAGATTTAGACATTTAAAATTAAAAACTTCTAACATGCTCTTAAATAAAAGAGAGATTGATCTGATAAAAAAAAAACAAAAACTGAGAGAGAGAGAGATTGAGAGAAAAGAGAACACGACCAAGTGGGTAGAAAGAAAGGAAAATGACACCATTCACACTTTTACGCTAGTCTCACTAAGTCTCTCACTTCAAAGCAATCCAGATTCCAGAACATCGAAATTTCTTCTTGTTATGACTTATGACTAATTAGTATTCAACGGAACAAGATCTAAATCTTATCAATAAGTTTTAACATGCTGCAAACAGAAAAACGATTGCCCTACTTTGCAATTATCCTGCAACGAAGCAATAGGGATTGTTTAACGTAACACGGCAAATATACAACAGCGCAAAGGACACGGCAGAGAATCCTCTAAGAAAAAAATCCATAGAAGTAGAGGAAATTTAACGTTGAAGACGCAATGTAGCACAATTTCAGACGACGGATGTAACAGGCGAGAAACACAATTATCAAGTATGCAATATTCTTAGTCAACAGTGCAAATTTCTTAATTAATCAGCCAAGGATAAGAAAAACAGATAAGTACGGAGAAAGAAAGAGGACTTACAGAAGCCTTGACAACGAAGCTGCGCCTAGAATGGGAGGCACGATTCAAGGAAAAGGAATGAGGGCGAGCAGAGAGTGAGGGTTTACGAAGGCCAAAGAAGGACTTGGGGACGGAAGGGGAGAAAGAGAGGGAAGGAGAAGATGATTTGGGAGAGAAGAGGGTAGGGTTTGAAGAGAGGATAGCAGCGGTGGCAGCTGAGGAGGCCATTTGGTAGAGATAAGTTCACAGTTCTCTCTCGATCCTTCTATGCCTCACTCTAGCTATAGCTTCCCAAAGCCTGAGGTTGAAATCTTGGGTAAGAAGATAAAGGATGGGTCAAGGGTTGGTTGGTGCGGGGACGGGATCTGGACTCCACTCTACTGCCGCAGTGTATAAATTGTTTCATTTAACCTCCCTTTTTAAGAACACTTTTTTTTTTTTTTTATAGTTTATACCATGGATTATTTTTTATTTTTGATGCACCCACCTTTCATATATGCGGTGTTAACCTGAAGGCCAACGTCGGATTTACCGACATGGGCCCCTGACAACCGACTAGCCCTGACGCCCCCAATCTGATAGGCCCAACAGGAATTCACCTCTTTGAGGCACCCCAAAAGAGAGAGCTCCCAATGAAAATTCTTTACACGGTCTCTTTTTAACAACACTTTAATCAATCAATTACATTACATCGTAGGAATTTTTTCCGCGGATTTGGGTGCAGAAAAACAAAACAAAATCAACAAAGTGTATTTTTATCTATTATTTACAATTTAATTTATTTTTAGATTTAAAGCCCACCTGTTTTAATTTCATTGGAGTAACTACATAGCAGACCAGATATATAAGAAAAACTTCTTATCATGCTTTGCATCTAAAAACAATTTTAGAAATTTAAATAAAATTTGTTGTCGCTAATTAATATTGAAATTGATATAGATGGACAAAGTTTCAATGCTTTAATTATATAACATTAACAGCGTACACTATATAAAAAGAAAATCTCATATAATAAATTGCATTCTTTTTGGATTTTTTTTAATGGAAATCATAAACTATGAACCGCATTATTTATACATTATGACATGAATGCATTACAACCCTTCTGAACATGCATTCTTTAACAATGTTTTGTTTTTGTCTTTGTTTAAATTACACTATTCATAAATTTTATAACATGTGAACCTCTTATCCATATTTTCACTAATGCACCTCTTCTTTAATGTTTTATTTTTTAAATTATAACTATTTCATTTAAATTTTATTAAAAATTTCAATATTATTGTAGAAAAATCTACCAACTCTTGACACTGTTATAAAAAATCATAGCTAGAAAAAAAAAAAACCCAATTAAATCTAGCTGGGTTAAAAAAAATGGTTACAGCGAAAATTAAACCATATGTAAAAAATTAAGTTTATTTAGTAGTAAAATTGATATGTATATATACATATTAATAATTAAATCTGTATTTATTTGTTGTCAATTTTGCATGGATATGTCTTTTATTCATAATTAGATATGTATATCTATTTAAGGTATAATCAAAAGAAAAAATCATGAACCTGTAATACGTTGATGGCAAAAAGAATGAATACATAGTTCCTTCTCCCCCGATCATTTAATGAAAAAAGGTTCACGCATGATAACAAAAAATTCATCATTCATGCATGTGTAGATGCACAATGTACTGTACATTGGCAAAGAAAGTAAAAGATGCACAATGTATCATGCACTATTTCTAATGAACAATAATTTATTATATCTTTGTTGAATTTTGTTGATAGTTACAGACAATCAATTAACTAACATTTTTGTTGTGCATAAATCTCTTAAAATAATAAAAATATATATAAAATAAATTGGGCCATCTTTTATCAAAATTTTTGTAAGGTTAGTTGCGTTGAGATAAGAAGATAGATTTAGTGCTTATTTGGAATAGCTTATTTTTGGATAATAAATGCCTATAAATCGTGATTCACAGTATACGAGATAAGTATATGAGAGGAATTTTATCTTAACTTACGTAATAAGAACTTATTATTCAAAAATAAATGATACTAAACACATGCTTGCTGCAATTGATAAAATGACATTAGTATACCTTTTATTGGTTAGCATAGCCTCGTTCAACGGAAACATCATTTGGGTCATCCCGCGGTTACAGACTTGTGGAGGGAAGCCCACTCAAACCCGGTAGTCTAGTTGGCGAAATCCAATACCAATCCATCAAAAGATGAATCATACCAAAACCATACTTCGCTGTTAAACATCAACATGGCAATTTTTAACACCGTTTTGTTTTGCTCTATTTACTGTTTACCATTTTGACTTTGCTAATCTTAAGATGACATCTTACTGATCTTTTGATAGCGACAATATTCTATAATTTATCCGCCACCAGTATTATTGAATACGAGTGGCCACCGAGTAATCAGAACCATAAGAACTATAAATATTATCACATGAAAATAATTGTAGACATTGTTGTAGATTACTCAACGTCGCAATCGTGGCAAAATATAAGGTTAAAAAGGACGAAAATTAAGGAAAAACGAGGTATTCTCCTCGTGCGTTGCACAGGGCATTCGATTTTACATGATAATTCGTTTGTTTTTGTGTTTCCCCTTGCTCTCACTATTAGAAAAAACATTTTTAACGTCCCTTTTTTAGGCCTTTTAACGTCTGAAAACAAGGGGACGTCTATGTGAGCGACGTAGTAAAAAATGGCAATAACGTCCGTAGATAAAAGGACGTCTAAAATCTGGACTTTAGACGTCCCCAGTTTAAATTGGGGACGTCTAAAGTCCCACAGTGGGACTTTAGACGTCCCCACTTTAAACTGGGGACGTCTAAAGTCCCACTGTGGGACTTTAGACGTCCCCACTTTAAAGTGGGGACTTCTAAAGTCCACTTTAGAAGTCCCCACTTTAAAGTGGGGACGTCTAAAGTATTTTTTTTTTAAAAAAAAATTCGTTTATATTACAGAACTGGACTAAACAGTATTTAAAACCAGAAATCATATATCATCGTCAATAAAATTATAGATCTAGTATCTGAAATCCAAAATCTACACAATAATATTACAGATCTGGACTAAACAATATTTAAAACTAGAAATCATATATCATCGTCAATAAAATTACAGATCTAGTATCTGAAATCCAAAATCTACACAATGATAACTCTAAAGCTGAAATCTCATAAACAGAAGATGATAACAATAAGATGAATCAGTTGCGAAAAACTTATCTCCTTCTATTATTAAAATTCATTTTCTCGTAATAATAAATAAAGAAGAGCAACAGGGAGAGATGTACCTCATTTTCTCAGTGGGAACGTGGCCATGAAGCATGTTTTGGAGTCTCGATCTACAAACCATAACAACACAAATTAGAAGATAAAATAGAAGGGAAATCCAAAGAAAAAAAAGAAAGAAGGTAAAATAGTAAGAAACATAACAGATCTGGTGAAAAAGAGAGAGAGCAAAGAAGAAGCAAGTTTAAAAATAGTATATATAAAGAAGAAGAAACAAGAGTTAAATGCGTGGTGGTAAGCATTACAGATCTGGTGAAAAAAAAAGAGAGAGAGAAAAGAAGAAACAAGTTTAAAAACAGCATATAAAGAAGAAGAAGAAAGTTAAATGTGTCGTGGTAGTGGTTGCGTTGATGAGAAAGAAGAGTGTGGATCTATAAAACTGACAATTAAAGACTGTCAGTACAGATTTGAATTATTTTTGACGTCCCCAATTTAATTTAGGGACGTCTAAAATTGTTTAGTTAATTTTTTTTATTTTTTTTTTAACTTTAGACGTCCCCAATTCAAAAAGGGACGTCTAAAGTCACACTTTAGACGTCCCCAATTAAATTGGGGACGTCTAAAGTCACACTTTAGACACTTTAGACGTCCCCAATTTAATTGGGAACGTCTAAAGTTTTTTTTTTTTTTTTTTTTTTTATTAATCAGGGACGCCACAGGCGTCCCTGATATAATATGAGGGACGCCACTTTAGGCGTCCCTCATGTTATATAACATGAGGGACGCCACTTTAGGCGTCCCTGATAACATGAGGGACGCCAAAAGTGGCGTCCCTGATATTTAAGGGACGCCTTTTGACGTCCCTAATATATAATAGGGACGTTAAAAGGTGTCCCTGATTTTAAAAAAAAAAAAAAAAATTTACTTTAGACGTCCCCAA
The DNA here is from genome assembly GCA_963210345.1 of Inga oerstediana. Lineage (NCBI taxonomy): Eukaryota > Viridiplantae > Streptophyta > Magnoliopsida > Fabales > Fabaceae > Inga > Inga oerstediana. The sequence goes on from OY723401.1 coordinate 11,790,019, forward strand.
TTAAATTGGGGACGTCTAAAGTGACTAATAGACGTTCCTGATTTTTTAAAAAAAAAAAAAAATTTAACTTTAGACGTCACCAATTAAATTGGGGACGTCTAAAGTGACTTTAGACGTCCCTTTTTGAATTGGGGACGTCTAAAACTATTCAAAACTCACTCAGAATTACAAAAATGCCACCGCCTTTATTTTTTACGTCCCTTTTTTAAAAAGGGACGTCCTTTAGGGTCGTAAAAACAATATTTTGTAGTAGTGTCTGTAAAAATATCGTTGCCGATGAAACATCATGCTGTTGAAGGGATATTAGTTCACGCGGGAAAGAAGACGCAAAGTAAGAAGCCATTGCCGGAAGTTTATAGAGTAGAATTTTGTGAGCTATTGCTTTGTTGTGATTTTTAAAATTGTAAATAGAGTTCAAGTAGTTGGAGAATGAGGGAGAGGATTCACTTAATTTCCTTGGTTGAACCGTATGAAATCAATTCTCGTCTTGAAAACTCTTCAAGTTAATTTGTAGAGTTTGTTTTGTTGAGTATTGAGCTATTGTTTGCTTTGTTATTTTTATTTGTGTAAAGAATCAGAAATTTTCACCCCAACAACCCACCTTTTATGTACATTTTGTTTGCTTTAAGTCATGTGGATGCTTGCTTTTCCGTTATTTTATTTCAAACGTATGTTTCTGTTTTAAGCCAGACATATCGGCCCTAGAAGTTGCACTTGTAAAAAATGAAATAATCTTTATTATCTACACATGAAGTCAGGATTCATCACATATGGGAAAATGTCACTAATGAAACTAAAGCAGGTAAGATTGCAACTTCATAATCATAATCGGGTATGGGCATCATTGTCATGTTCGTGGCTACATTTGGATGTCAAGATATTTTGGTCTCTTGTCTACGAAGTTGCAGTTGCTATTCCCTTGAATCATGCCACCAGATTTGTTTAGAAGTAGGATTTCTCAGGTTCTGCCCCCTCTGCGTGCTAACCTAGTAGATAATAATGTTGGCTTTCTAAATGCAAGAAATGATTGATGGTCATATTGTACTGTTTTGGAGGATCATGCGAGGTTGAAATTTTTCTATTTGCAATTTTGAATGAACTAAATAAATGAATAGAGAAGGTGCTTGGTTGTTGTCACATTCACAAATGGAGCCACTTATAAGGAATTGCATATAATGCTATATTATGAGCTGCATAATGCTATATTCTAAAGGTTAGGGGGGATCTAAATCGATAGAGTTTTAGCCTTTTAGGGATGAAAATAAATTTGGGGGGGGGGGGGGGGGGTTTACATTATTATTAAATGGATCCAAATAAATAGAGGGGAGTTACAAATTATTAGTAAATGGATGACTGGTGCATACATTAAATTTAACGGAAGCTCCCAAGAAAAAAATAACAACCGTGAGTAGTGCAAGAGAATTATAATCTATAAACATCTTTCAAAACAAGAGTGGCCATCTAAACGGTGTTATCCATGCACTATTATTATTGTCACTACTGATTTTCTAGTTAAAAAAGTAGATGCATAGGTAGATTACAACTAAAAACGCAAATTAAAACTATTTTCAGGGCAAAAACAATTAAAACTCTTCATACTAAATTTTTTAATTATAAAACTTTTCAAAAATGAAACATGTCAACTTATAATCATGTGGCCCATTCAAAAATTCGTCCTCAGTATATATAAGTGATTTGTTTTTCAATAAGAAAGTCATTGATCAGGCCATATGACACAAAGCAACCTCATATTAATAAAGAGTTACGGAGCAAATATACTAATAAAGTTTTTAAAGAAGGAACGTTTGAAATAATTATATTTTAAAGGGGGTAAAAATATAAATAAGGAATTAAAAGTGAAGCATTAAATACAAAATCATTAAATTTGAACTAACGCCGTTAGGAGTTTTCTTCTCTTATAATTTAATATCGTTAGATCAAAATTAATGGTTTTGTGTTAAATACTCCACTTTTAATTCTTTATATATATTTTTATCCCCTTTAAAATATAATTGTGTCAAGCGCTCATTCCTTAAAATTTTTCCGGTAAATTTACTTCTTAGTCCATTAATAAATATAGAGACAAAATATGTCCAAAATAGATGAGAATTCCCATTGGAAAAAAATATAGAGAGGGAGCCTGCGTAACTCCACAGTTTTCATTCACATTTTAATATTCTATTTTTAATACTTTAACATTCTTGAGTCCTGACTCCTGAGAGATCCAATCATGGAGTATTCTATCGCCGCCACTCTCACCCTAGAATCTTCGACAACGACCCTCCGCCGCCGGAACTCCATAGCCACATCTGTCGTCCTGCCTAAGAAACCCACCGTCCCTGCCGCCTGGGGACTTCAGCGTTCCAGCTTCACTGCTCTCGCTCAAGACGTCGCGTCCTCATCAGACTTGAACAGGCTCTCTCGCGAATCATCTTCTTTCGTCTCCTACACTTCTCTCAGAGATTTGCTCCCGGCCGCCACTCCGCCACCTTCGGTCTCTGTCTCCGGCTATGACATCTCCATTAGCAATCGCCTCGTCAAGCAAGCCGCTTGGGCCTACCTCCAGCCAATGTCTTCTTCTCCAACCAGCTCATCCTCCCCCTCATGCTTCCTCCGTCTCTTCCTGCCTTATCTTAACTACTTCTATCGCCGCCTAACTTCTGGTATTTCCTGGATTTTCCATCAGATTTCCCGTGCAATCTGGCCTCAATAGCAATAAAAGCCACAGAATCATGGGGCATATTCATTTAATTTCATTTTGTTTACTTTAAAATAATGGAATGTTTATCGTTGCTGTAATTTCAAAATTCATAAGCTGTCTCCTATTTTCTGTGCTGAACAAACGAATAATCCCATGAATCGAAACTTAGACGGGTTACCTTGCTACCATTGTTTCAAAACGAAGGCAAAATAAGGGGCAAAGCATAGCAATGGAAGTTAAAAATTGGATCAAAGAGCTAATAAGAATAATGGTGGGACCAATGTAACTATGTACAGAATACAATTTTTTTGCCTCAGCAGTTCTCAACTATGTAAGGTTTTTAATCTGTGTATTCGGGGCGCCGGATTCGGCCGAGGTTGGCCTCAGGGAGAGGTTCAAGTCTTCGAGTTACAGAATCGAATCGAGCCTTTTAACAGTTTCATAATTGGGTGTATCCGAACCCCGGAGTGTTTGGTTTTTTGCATTATTCTGACCATGATGGTGGTTTCTTCTGCTTCCTGTTGGCAAAAAATGTCGATCGTTTTGGAGGGTATGGCGCCGCACCTTCACCATGTTTATCATTTTTCTGCGATAACAAAAACTCATGAGAAACCTAAGTCAAAGATTTTCTGAAGAATTACAGACTAAGCAATTCGAGGCACGATTCAGAAGTGAAGAGAAGAATTCACCTTAGTGGTGCTTTGGCCGCTAAATCTTTTAGACTGATCAGCAAAGTACTCTAGAACTTGCAAAAATGCTGACTGGCCGAAGTCAGAGCAGTTTTGCAAGTAAAATACGGCCAAATCCCAAATCCTAGCTCTCCACTCTAGCAACTTATTCTCAATTTCATGCTCATGACTTGTTACATAAGGTCGCAGCACTGCATCATAAATGACGCCCGTTCCCTACAATAAGTAACAATTCCACTGTTACAAAAGTGTGTGACTTCCCAGCTTTTGTTGTCTATGAAAATCAATGTGGAGCTAAAAATAAATTAAAGTGAAAGAGAAACTAAAGTGACAAATCTCCCACCCTCTTCCTGTTATTTTCTTACCTTGGTCTTTGGATACCACATGTAAATGAAAAGAGCCAACTTCAGCTCCCCGTACATCGGCAACCTTTCGTAAAAGAGTTCAGCGTTAATTTACTACACAAACTGGATAACTGACTTCCAATAATATGCCAGTAATTGCATCCTACAGTTCTCAAGAAAGGAAAAAAAATTGCATCCTACGCTTACCAGGAAATAAATATGTCGGCAACGCCTTCCAAAACTGTGAGAAATGCCACAAGAACCCTGTGAATCCATTCATATATGCGTTAAAACTTCATTCGTAACAAACTCGCAGATCAAAATTAACAGCACAATTGCATCTTTCTGGTCTCCATGTTCAGCTAAAATGAATCCTCTTTAAATTTAAACCCTGTGATATCAGGTTATTTTTTACGGGGTCCTGTTATTGCCCCCACCCCTTATGGACCAAAGGGTCAAATGTTGAATATGTATTTGCTCTGCATCGCAGGGTATTGACTCCTGATTGGTTATGGCGAAAAAGATGACCCTTTTGGTAGAACAATTCATCGATAACATCTCTAATTCATTACTCATCTATGTTAGACAGAAAGGGCCAGGAATTTCATCCTAACTAATCCAGTTATGATCCCTCAACTTAAAGCTTTAAATACAAACTGACAGTCATAAAATTGACAGCAATCAATCGAAAACAGGCTGAAGAAGAATGATCTCTTACCAGTATTGACACCAGAACCGAAGCTCATCATTCTCGACTCTGTTTCTCTCTATGCTCTGATAGCATTTAAAGCCAGGGTATGCATATCCAAGAAGCAATCTGAAACCCAGATAATTGACGAATCTTAGAACGCGAGATCAAACATCAAAATAACTGAAAGGAATCATGCCTGGGGAGAGCATACGCACATAAGACTTCTAGTAATGAATTCTCCCAACATGTTCAACACCAACCGGCAGAACTCTGAAAGTAAAGCAACTCGTCAAAATTGCGAAGGACAGATCTTTATGTGATTCTGAAACTGCAAGATCGCCAAGGGTAATTTCTCCGGAAGAACAAGGAGGGGGGGAGAGATTCGTCAACTAAGACGATTCTGCAATCCAATGACTGGGTGTGGGATTCCAAGGTGGAAAGATGTAGAGCCCCAGAAGGCTGAGGAATAAATTATTGAAGGAAGAAGAATAGAAAAATGGATGAGGATAATCCGCTATGAAGTTTAATGCTTGAAGCAAGATGAAACAAATATTTAAGCAACAAGCATGTGATCCGAAGCAAGGAAAAGTTCTATATATATATATATATATATATATTATAAAGAGGGGTGCAATTATGCTGGGACAGAAACAGAGGATGATTCTTTCTTTACTTTTTTTTAAAGAAAAATGAAAGCAGAAAGAAGACGAGGGATTTCTTGGCGCGGACGCTTCTCTTTATTTTTGGAAGCAACTCGGTGTCTGATTTTATGGGGATGGTTCAAAAAACGGTTTTCCAGATGGCAGTTTAGGTTCAGATGAAGGCCATTCCTGTCATTTTGAAAGGTTGAAATAGTGAGTTCAGAAATTATTTTATTTCCTTCGAGCAATAGAAAAATATTTGTAGTTTGAACTTTGAACTAACCCGAGTAAGTCAAGTCGGCTGATGCTTATTAATTATAAAAACAGTCTTCTGGATGTTGGTTGAATCAAACTCTTTCTTTGGCAAATAATGGTTGACTTGGCATTCTCACATACTTCCATGAGGACACTTCCAACATGAAATTACGAGCAAGGCAAACAAGGCTGCTTGTTTCCGAAAAAGCCAGCCCTTGACTGGGTAAAATTACGGAATAAAAACACATTTTAAACTGTTCAACGGAGACTAGAGGGCTGAATGGGTTTTATTTGACCAGGTGCTGAGGCTAAGGTAAGTTTCTGGAACATTTGGCCGTGAAGGTGAAGAAATTAGTTATTGTTGAGATGCCTTAATTATGTAGCTCGTGAATGAAAGGTTGATAGGGGAAGGCATCAATTTGATTGGATTGAAAAGTTTAGGGCGTGAATCTATTGGAAATATATGACCCTTTCTACTCAAGTCATCAATGAAATGATGGGCGTTGAACACGTAAACAGGAAGTATTGTAATGGTGAGATGGATTGGCGTTGGGGGTATTCATCATAGACCACGGACTGGTTGTTTTATTTATTAGCTTTGTTATCAGTATTTGATAAGAAGAGATTTTGGTTGTTTGGACGGATTTAATTTTTTAAAAATTTATGATTTTTGAATAAAAAAAATATTTTTTAAAAAAAAATATTAGTTAAGAGATTATTTTTATTTTAGATTCTATATCTATTAAAATAATTTTTTTAAAAAATAAAAAATAAAAAATAAAAAAATTTAAATCTTAACCATCTAAATCTTATTTCGATGTCGAAACTCATTCCAGATTGTTTGGCGTCCTGGGGTTCTTGTTCTTATCTGTGTGGGACCTCCAATAAGGGATTACTTTCTTTTTAGCCTTTTCAGGTTTTCATTAAGAAAGGGGAGAGAAGTTTTGAAGGGTAGAATGGACATTTTGATAACAGTGGCATTGACCGGAACGGAACAAATTAAACAGCCTCGAGTGATAGGGGCAGTCCATAACTAATCACAAAGCACCAGTGGTTGAGGTAGTTTTTTTTTTTGGCAATCAGTGGTTGAAGTAGTTTAACTCTTCCTCCTGATTCAAACTAACTTCCTTGTTTCATTCATTTATAGGAGTAATTAATTAGTCGGAGTTTTTGGTCAACTCACTACCAAACCTCAGCTACATGTACCAAACCTCTTTCGCATTCCCTGTGCTCATTACACTCCTTTTTGTTCTCCCATACCCAATCTTGCTCTATCATTATCCTGCTAAATTGTGCCGCTATATGCCAACATCGTTTTTGTTTTTATTACTTTCTCTGTTTCATCCGATTCTATTTATAACTAACTTTTTCTTTCATAAGGTTGGTCCCTTTTATAAGCAATTTTTATTTTTTGTTTGAAAATGTAAGCTTCTTTTTCCTATTTTATCCTTATTAAATGCTCATTCTCTCTCATACATACTTTTTATCTATTCTCTTTCCTATACTCTTTTTATAAATAGGGGTATATGTGAAAAAAATATGGTATTTTTGACACACTTATTGCTTTTAACTATCAGTTCGTTTTGCGCAATCAAAGGGAAAATTGCTTATAAATAGGACCGGGGGAGTATAAGATAGAGTTGATTTTTTTTTTTTGCAGAGACTAAGGAAGTTAAATAAGTTACTTAATCATATTATATGTTGTGTATCTTTAGATTATATATCAGTTTATTAGTCAAACTAATTAATTTGGAGGAAAAAATATAAATATAAATTCTCTAAAGTAATTCAATTAATTTCCTTAATCTCTTCAAAAAAAATCAACTTTATCTTATATTTAGGACCGGAGGGAGTACTTCTATACTGAAAATGTTCCAAAATGTGTCTTCATTACATAAAAACAGGTAAAAAAGATGTTTTCAGCTTAGTTTAGTAATTACAAGTACTGCCTTTGACCTATAAAATTCGTGAGTAGAAGGGTATAATTTAAAAAACAGTAATTAATGTTGTCTTAAAACTTAAACTACCAGATAAATATTTTTTTTGATAGAAAATGACCGTGAAAAAAATAGATGGGGTGGATATTTTACTTTTGACAGATTCGCTAAAGTAAAATTGCACAGTACTGTTATTCATTGATCAACGGACCCAAGGATACACGTGAGATTAGAAAAATGAAACAAGTCTAGCTGATTTTACGTTTACCTTTCCCTTTTCACTTTTCAGCGAACAGGTTATTAGTAGGTCAAATATTGGGAAGATCTCCAATTCGGCCAATCTCACATTAGCAAGTTCTGTTATATCACGTAATCAAATTTTTGCTGAGCGTGTGATTAGCTAGATTGATTTGTTAAGGTTTCCAATCAATCGCCCGCGATTAGTTTAGTACGTCAGCCGACCTCCACGCTCTTTCCCTGCAATTATCGTCTGTCAGGTCATGCAAAATAATAAACGTCATAGCTTATTTCATACTAATGAATATATTTTATCTGATGCCTAATCGATTTTTTCTTCTTTATTTATTTTGAGCAGCGTGACTCGCTGAATTTTAATGAGTAGGCCATACCGAACGTGAACATGCCGGCTGCGTTTGGGTTGAGAAAAAAGTGAGAAGGAAATAAAATGGATGGGATGAGAAAAGAGTACTCTCAAAAATAACATATTTTTTATTATTTTTTGAAATTTTTCCTCCTAATATTTTTTGTTGTTGTTTGGTCAAAGATTTTTCTTTTTTAAAACTTAAAATGTAAGAGGCTTTTATTTCTACCAACAAGTTCAATTTTCAGGATTCAAACTTTCCCTCCTGATAATTCCTTTGTTCCTAACTTAGGGGGCTTGTTTGAGAAAGCAATAGAAAAGCACGTTAATGCAAGTTGAAACAAAACTTCTCTCACAAATTTATCTCATATACCATAAATCACGTTGGAAAAATAATTTTTACCGCTAATCTAAATAGACACTTACAATACTCATGTTGCGTCAATCTTAGGCATCTAGCACCCAAATGGTAAATTATTAAATCAAATATAATACTCCTCTGGCCGCAATATAAAATTAGATTTAGACATACACATGCATCCAAAAAAAATAGTTGGTTAATTGAAGGTGTAAATATATTGCAGTATTTTTTTTATTTCTATCCTTATTAAAAGTTAAAGGCTATAGTAAATAAAAGCTGACTCATTATTTGTATAGAGTGGTAAAATAAAAAATAGTAAATGTCTTAAATATAAGTAAATTGATCAACTTATAGTCTTGACCAAGATGAACTGAAAGGTTAAAAAAAACTCGTATAGTAGTCTTATAGATCAGATAAATAAAAACCAATGTCTGCCAAAAAAAGATAAATAAAAATCAATGATTGTGTCATACTAGGGGTGTTACGCCCAACATACGGGCCCAATTATATATGTTTGGAGTCAGAATAATATAGACGAGAACGTGACAAATAGTTGGTATTGCATCATCCAATTGAGCAATTAAATAAATTGAGAAAATCAGTGGAAATTCCGATTGAAGGAATCTAGATAGTACGTCTTTGTTGAGTTGTCATTACGACCAATGGAATACAGTTACTGACAAAAGAAAAAAAAAAAACAGTGTGTGACTGGGTCAGAATCGTAGCGTTGTGGGTGCTAGAATATCCCATGAAACAAGAGGACCATGTGTTTGTTTTTGCAGGTAATTGCGAGGAAGGGGCTTCATTTCATCACTTCGAAAACATCATCCATCAAGATATTAATTAATTATCAAACTCGTTCAAAATTCCGTAAATGTAGCTTGTGTGTGGATCGCCCCAGTTGAACCTTCCATTCCGGTTGGCCGATACGTTTATTAGTTTTTGTAACCCATAATCTACGCGTTTTGTTTTTTATTCCTCATGTGGTATACAAGCACAGTCAACTTTCTAGATCGATAATTAAATGACCAAAGAAAATTTTACATCGCTATGAAAACATCCAAACAATAACCAACAGGTTTGTTGGTGCTCATAGAAGGGATTTTTGTTACTAGGTGCAGATATCCTCCTACATAAAGTAATCTTATTTGAACCACATTTTTTAAATGAGATCGGAACATTGATTTGTTACGTTGTGCAGGACTAACCATTTTCACTAAACTTAACCCCTATCGGTTCATATAAGGGATTTTTATTTAAACACGATATCTCAAATTCAAGTTTATATATAAGTGTAAAAGTATATGTAGAAGAGTTATCACAATAAGACCCGACAATGTTGAAATCATAATAGCCAATTAACCATATAGTTAACAGTGATATAAAAAAGGATCAAAACAATCTTTTACACGTCAGACAATCATCAGTTGTTTTTAAAGTTCAACACGTTCTCTCATGAAAAATTAATTACTCAACGATAACGAAGCTAGAGGCAAACGGTTGAAAGGCTGAATGATTCCAACACGCATTACCAACAGTGAAAAAAAATTTCTAACATATACCACTTGTTAGTTTTTATAAGTTAGTTACTTATACCCAAAAAGTTTGCTTCAAGATACAAGTCACTTACAAAGTAATAAATGAACTTTTGACAATTTTACCCGCCATTAATAATAGGAGGGAGATATGTAAATGTAAAGAAATAAAGGAAAGTAAGAGAAAATGTGTACCCTTCATAAATAAAGATAAATATGAAAAAATTTATCTATTTAATATTTTTCTTGTTTTGTTAAAATAGGATACAAATGTCTTATAAGAAATAACAGAATGGTATCTCGGAAGAATAGATTTTTTTTTCATTTGTAGAATAGTAGTTACTGGATCTAACTACTACTCCTGACCTATTTAACTATCAATTATTTGTATCAAACGTTCGAATACAGTGTTTAATAGTTTAATTGTAATTCATCCATATATCTATAGAATTTATAGAAAATAACGTCATAACTTCGTTTCTTTTGGGTTCTTCTCCTTGTTTATTTTTATTTTTTTATTTTTTTTGGGGCCACTTAAACTTTAGCTAGTAGGCGTCTGTGGAGCAATCGAACATAATACCATGTTTTCACATATTACGTTGCATTAAGTTACTAAAGATGTCTGTCCAAAAAAAAGTTGCCAAGGATGGGTGAATATCGGATGCAGACACACATTTCCCCTCCTTGAAAACAAGCGAACTAACCCCTATTTGGATGGAGAAAAAATAAGGGAGGAAAAAAACTAAGAAGAAAAATGGGGGGAGAAATGAGTTTTTCCCTCTGTTTGGACGAGGGAATAAAAGTGGGAGGGAAGAAAAGCATGAGAAAATATGGAGTGTGGAGTCCACCCAATTTTCTCTCCACAAGTGGAGAGATTTGGGGGAGAAAACTATTTGCCGTGTCTGCCCTTCACCCGTGCGGACTCGCCCTCCTCTTCTTTGTTTGTGCCAAGATGCTTCCACCTCCACCTCTCTTCCAGTCCCACTATACCTTGACGGCCTCTCGATGTCCATCCACCTCAGAATAGTCGCAGTCGTGAAAATAGGCTTGAGGGTAGGAAGGCAGATTCAATTTTGCTGTTGCTGATGTGGGAGAATAGAAGAAAAAGGGTTAATTTTCCTATATCGACTTTGATGGTGAATTTCTGTTTTAAATGCAATGATTCTTTTATGGCTTTGCGTGTGTTTAGATGGAGTGCATACGAAAATTGAAGTTTCTTGAATTGCTATGATATATGGGTACACTTCTAATTAATCAAAGATGATGAGAAGGCTTATGGATTTTTGTCTTCACATGAAAAAAATGTTTTATGAGAAATTATTTGATTTTTAAATATAACAAGATAAACATATTTTTTTTATCATATAATTTGATTTTAAATTGTTATGATGATGATATTGATGTGATCATTTTGTTATGATATTTAATTTGATTGAAACGTGATGTAGTTTAATATAGGGTAAAGGTATTTTCATCATTCAAATATTTCTCATTTTCTTCCCTCTCTGTTTCTCTCCTTCATCTAAATAAAAAGAGTAATAATATTTTCTCCTCAGTTTTCTTTTCTCCTATTTTCTTTTCTTCCAACTTTTCTTTTCATTTAAACAGACAGAGTAAACCAAAATGCCACAAGTAAAGTAATGTAGGGTAACTCTTTTTTTTTGTTTCTTGTAGAAAAAAAACACACTACCTAACTCGTGTTAAAGTCTCCACACATGTACAGTCCCCATTCTCATTAATTATAAAATTATAAAAATGGTAAGTGACAATATAATTGATTAAAAAAACGTATGGCAAGTCATCGTCGAAATAGTCTGCAATAAATAATTAAAAACTTTTCATTGAAGGCTTGAAGCCACCCACGGCTAATTTAGGCTGATATATATATATATATATATATATATATATATATATATATATATATATATATATATATATATGGCCGATTGACTAGAGGTTAAGCTTCAAAGTTCAAACCCTTTTTTACGGTATAAAGAAAATGACAGTTATACTTTATATTCGCTGTAGTCCAAAAAATCGATATTTGTAGTTTTTTGTGCGAGGTGGCGTGGGGCATGAGGGTAGCAGTGGAATGTCTATTTGGGCCAAGACATGTGAGGATTATGATGGGCTCAGCGGCCTGCCCAATCCAAAATTGACAGGGTAATAAGTGGAGTGGGTAAAGCGTGAGATTGAAGAATTAATAATTAGTACTATTTGTAACAAAAAAAATAATTAGTACTATTCTGTTTGAAGGGGGTAAAGCCATTATGGCACGCTCTAGAAGTGTCGCTCACGTTTGCTTTTTACGGGAATCTCCCATGTAATTACTTTCTCCCCTCAAATCTCATCACTTACCTCCATCTTCCTTTCTCCTTATTGAATCTGCATTTTCCCACTCTCAACCTTATCCATACACAACTTCCTGACTTCTTCGTTGTATCATCCCCTTCTGTCATGTTATTACTCTTGACAACAAAATATTCGCATACTTGTCATTTTTTTTTTAATTGAATCACCTGATTTTCAGGATATATACAATTTCCCCCACACTCTACTTCTAACTTTCAAGTTATTCTCACATAAATTTAATCATGTCAATTGCGTGTGTGGGTGGGCTGGTTTAATCATCTGTTTCGTCACCAATAGTTGCATTGGTTTCTTCCATAATCATTCCAAAGGAAAATAGAAATTACGTCACACATTATTCTTCTTGTCTAATCTTGATTTAGCTGCAGCCTCACATGTCCAATTTTAAATTTTAGAACGGAAACATTTCTTAGTTACTACTTCACAGACACGTACTGCTTGCCTAATTATATTCTTCGTGAAAATTAATTAACCCTACACTCCTTTAATCTGCATGTCGTGCAAAAACAGAAAATTAGAGAAACCAATAGATAATTGAAAGATAACGTTCATGTGCGTTTAAAGCGATTAAACGTTAACCTTTTGGAAGAAAATAAAAATCCATGTCATCAGCTCATACAGGTAGGCCAAATCTGATATCCTAAGCAAAATGGATGAAAACTGGGTACAAAATCAAGTGGGCTCATTTTTTATTTCGCATGCTCCGTCCGTATTATAATTGTTCCTCCCTGTCATGTCAACCCGAAGCCCGTGTAGGATCTTCCATATCTCATTTATTAAATTCACTGTTAAAAGTACACCTTATTTAGATAATAAAATTAAAATCTCTCTCACCCTCATAATGCCACAAGTTTCCCGCATAATTATCCACGGGTGTTCCGAATAAGTACGGCTAATAACTTTGACTCTCCATCACACGTCATCGGACGGTCCCTCTGCCCCCTCGCTCCTCTCTCATAAATCGACGGCCCCGATCAGCTTTTCCTTAATGAAACGCTTATAACACAATCAGGCTGCATCGCCATATATTTATACCATATCCTTGTTCCAAGCCCATATTTCTTCATCTCCTTTGGTTTATTTTCGTGCTCTGTTTCTCACGATCGATCGCTCGGCAATGTCTAGCTCCAAAAAGAAGTTTCGATTTAACACCGTGTCCGTGGACATGGGTTGCGGCAACTGCAGGAAGCCAAAGATTTCTCACATTCTATATCCCAAGTCCAAACCTCGCAAGCCCACAAACCAAAAGCTTCAACTCCGCAACTATTCTTCTTCAGGATCCTGGGACAACGACGACACCACCGCCACATTCTCTACCTACGGCAGCTCTTCTGATCAGTTTTCCAGTGGCGGCGAGAACAACGGGCCGGCGCCGAAGACGGTGAGGGGTTTGGGCAGGGTGGGGGGCCAGGGCGTGGCGGTGGAGAAAGATTCCGACGACCCTTATTTGGACTTCAGGCACTCCATGCTGCAAATGATACTGGAGAACGAGATTTACTCAAAGGATGATCTCAGAGAGCTTCTAAGATGCTTTCTTCTTCTCAATTCACCGTACCACCATGGGGTTATCGTCAAAGCTTTCACTGAGATCTGGAACGGGGTGCATTCCGTGAAGCCCAACTCACCCAAGTTTCACTTGTCTCGCAAGTCACGTGACTCCTAAGTTTCCCACGTGATCACTAGTTCGTATCAATCTCTGCTCTGTCAACTCCTCAAGATACTTCCGTTATGCGTGCTTGTAATCATCCACCTGTAAAATAGAAGCCTTACTGTTCTTCATCACTTTTGTAATGTTTAGCTATACAGTGACTTTCTTCTCATCACTTCTAACGAAGAGCTATTGTAGAATTTCAGTGAATTATGGGGTTACATTATAAATTCATTCTCAGAATTAGTGCTGCAGGCAAACTGAATTTTGGTCCCATATTTGATTTACTTACAGTAATTAGAATGGTCTGAGCGAGGAGGGACAGTTCGTTTAATGCTCTTGAAGCAAATGAGAATTGAAATTTTGCGTAGACATGGTGCATTTTCCAATGTTGGCATTAAACGTTGGCTTATTACATATCCACTAGCTAGGTTACTGCTGAAAGTACACATACATTTATTCTATTACATCAGTATTCATTTACTGTAATGCATGCGCTGATACCATATATATAACGAGGCTGCAGGCTTGCTGCTTTATTTGTAATTAAACCAGTCAAGAGAGGTAGGTTGCAGCAATGAATCCATAAGGCCTTTAATTGAACATATTCAAAAGGAATCATTTTTTATGATGTCTTTCTTTGAACATGTGGTGATACGTGACCATCCAAGCAGAGTGGGCATCTTCAATTCTTGATTGCAGGGGAAACAAGAAAGGTCATGATTCAAAGGCAGAAGAAGCAGATCTTTATGGCAACTCAATCTGTGATAAAGATGTATAACTGATGCAGCAACAAGCAAGCCAACCAACTTTAGCCAGCCTCTTAAATTCCCTTAAATTCTTGTCATCCAGAGTTGAATACTAACTTATTGAATGTTACCATGGCGAATATGTTAGCCCGAGTTGCACTAGTAATTACCATTTTACTTAGATTTATAATTTATCCACTGCCTTCGCCAATATACCATTTGATTCAATGTCAATCGAAGTTGGACTAAAGCCTTAAAAGGAGTTAGTCTACGGGCACGCATCTAATTATCTCTTTGGTTTCTTCCCAGTGGGTGATAATATTTGTACTTGATCGAGAGAGTTGAACAGAGCTTGAGCAAAGAGGGCTTTTATTGTGATACAGAAAAAGGTACGTGACGACATGTCCTGGGTGAGCAAGTGACAACACAAAAACTTGGTAGGCATTGAAAGGTCAATATCTACATCTGCATTTTGGTCAAGGAAACGTGACTGGAGGATTCAACAAGTTGAATTGCAATTTAAATGAGAGGTGAAGCTGCAAACTACCAAACTTCTACACACCCTTAAGATGGATAGAAAACTGAAATACAAGCACTACTTCAAATCAGAGTGTTGCTAAATATTGATGAACTAGTAATCTCCAGCAAAAGTGTTGGTTTTCTAACTGATTGAACTAGTTACTGACTACAGTAGTAATAATTGGTTTTGTACTTGGAAATGGATTTGAAAAAGACACAAAAAAAGAAAAACAAGTAGCCCTATTTTTGGGGTTAAAGATCCCATACTTTAACATGGAACTGCAGAACGGGGGAAAAACTTTAAGCTATGTTTGTAATAGTTTTTTTTTTTTGGAAATTAAATATTTATTATGTAAATCGAGATAAAACTCCTCTTACATGCTTATCTCGTATACCGTAAATCATGATTTATAAGTACTTATAAATAAAAAATAAGTTATCCCAAATGAACACTTAATCAGTTACATTAAGTGCTTAGGAGGAACCTTCAACATTTATGTGCTTGTTTGAAATAGTTTATTTTTAGGCAATAAGTGCTTATAAATTGTAATTTACGATATACGAGATAAATATGTGAGAGAAATTTTATTCCAAATTACGTAATAAATGCTTATTCTTAAAAACTAAACTAATCCAAACATGCTCATACACTCTCGAAGGAAAGAGAAAAGAAGAACCATTTCTCCTTCGTTATTCCCTATATTGAATATAGATTACTTTTTTTCCCAATAGACAGTAGGGCATATGAAAGTTAACGATCACAAAAAGGTATAGCTAAATTTAGTGCATAGACCCTAAAGTCAAGGTTCGAACTCCTAAAACGAAGCAAGAAGTGTGGCGCGAATATCACGAGACAGCACGCTTCAATTACAACCCAAGTACACAAAACAGCAAAACAAAAGAGCAGCAGATCTTATTTCAGTACAATCATTCCAACCAAATAAAATTGGGATAATTACAATGAAGTCCCACACAAAAGAAAAAATAAAAAAATGATCCCTGAAGTTGTTAATGACAAGTCGAGGAGCTTACATTGACAACTTCTGGGACTATTTCTTCATTTTTTCTCTTACATGAGACTTCATTGTAATTGCCCCAACAAAATTATATATCATCATCACCATTATTTTATCAACGTCACTCGTTTGTCATTAGCAACACAACCACCAAAAATATATATTGTAAGAAGAAAAATTTTAGATTTTCAAAGAGAGGCAACTGGAAGTAGGGGTGAGCATGGTGACCAGGAGCCCGGTATGCCCACCTGAGCCCAGTCAAAAATTGCCCTGCCTAGTCCAAAAAAAGTGGCCCGATAAAAATTTGGGTATCTTTGGGCAGGGCAAACTATCGGCAGGGCTGGGCATCAGGCAGGGGATACTGCCCTGCCCTGAAAATGATATACAATTTATTTAAAATATATATTATTTTATATAAAATAAATAGTATTTTATACATATTATTTTATTTAATATCTGTATATATTATTTCATATTTATGAAATATTTTATATTATTATTTAATATCCATCCACCACAGTTTACATATAATTCATTGCTTTTTTTATGGACGTGGTTTTTTGATCTAGATGGATGATACAAAGCATTAAAAAGTTGAGATCTAAGACAAAAAATTTAGTTTCTTTGAAGTCTCTATTGCAATTGCACCTATTCATATAAATCAATATTCATATACAAACATATATTACTTCATAATTTGTCATGTAATTTTTAAGACGTGTTAGTTTTTTTTTTTAAATTTCAACACTTAAGTTATACATTTATTTTGAGATATTTCAATGTGTGAAATTATAGAATGTATTTGAAGTTTTTAATAGTATTTATTAAGTGTAATTGTAGGTTTTGTACAGTGGTATTGGTTAGGAAGTTACCACTTGGGCAGGGAAGCCCGCCCTTGCTTTACCCGAAATAGTTAGGGCTTTTATCGGGCAGGGCCAGGCATCGGGCTGCAAAATGTAGCCCGTTCATCTTTTGAGCTGGGCATCAGGCAGGTGTCTCGCCCTACCCAGCCCTACCTATGCCCACCTCTAACTGGAAGTACTATGATAGTGTGCTGAGCATTCCTCTCACAAAAAATAACGCCCAACAACCAACATTATTTAGATCTAGAAAGCAAACACCATGGATTTGAAAACATGAAGCTGTTTTAGCACAAAAAAGAGTTTTTGAGGAATGAAAAGGGGGGGAAAATACTTTGGGAGTGGAACTTTGAAAATATTTTGAAGCAGGAGCACGGATGGGGATTAGCATTAACCTAGTCAGAAAGCAAATGAATGAAAGATTAAACAACCAAATTGGCACAAGTAATTACTCTGGTTGCCTCCAACGAGACTGGGCCTGGTGTTAGGCCTCTTTGGGGATTACGTTTATGTTAAGAGAACAAGCTTATGCAGGCCGGTGTGGAGGTCCATTGAAAGTAATGCAACAGATGAGACAAAAAAAAAATCATAATAAAGAACAAAAGCAAAAACCAGGGAAGAGAGCTGACAAAAGATTCAAGATTTAGAAAATGTGAAGGCAAAAATTAAGTTGTATAATGTTTAGTTTAAGAAGGTCAGTCATTTTTTAGAAGTGAGAACACAGACGGGGCCAACGTGGGATTGGGGGAAATAACCTCAGTGCAATTAATGCGGGGCCACAAAAACGCGGTAACACCGAGCAAAGGTAAGAACTAAGGGGGAGAGGGGCCTCTCCATTTCTCTTACCGTCCACTTTCCTCCACTTATTTATTCTCACCATTAGATTAACTCTAAACGGTTGAGATTCAATATCCTATACAAATTAAAAATTATACATACAATGCTTTAACAAAAATATAAAGATATGAGCAATTATATCAAATTTTAATGATTTAAATTTATTTATATACATTTTTTTATTTAATATTATAATAATATTTTTATAGAATATTAAATCTCAACCATTCAGAGTTAATCTGACGGTGAGGATAAAGAAGTGGAGGGAAGTGGATGGTAAGGGAAATGGAGAGGCCCCTCTCCCGAACTAAGGAGGTTTGGTCCCGCTTTTCCTTAACATTCAACTTAATTTAATGTTGTCGTACACAGCTACGAGGCCGCACGCACTTTGGTCATATTATCTATTTATCTCAGTTGTTATTATTATTATTATTATTTTCTTGGAAAAATCGATTATCGTCTCAAAGTGAGCATCCCGGATTGGTTTCCCCCAAGCCCTCGACAACTGCGTACAAACCTCTAGTGTGTGTGTCTGTCTCTGTGTCTCAATTGGCAAAACGACAGAGATTATGTATGCCATCTTATATCGTAACTGTCATTAATGTTAGTATTACTTATCATAAAAGAGTAATAAGGATAGGAGTGGTATGTACGTACTACATGCCAGTCAGGCAGGAGTGAGAGCTAATTGTAAAACTTACATACGATGTGGTTATTAGCCTTCCCTTTCCTGGCCCCAGTGATTAGGCTGCTACTGTCAGAAGCCGACCTAGGAGTCATCAAAGTTTTACTTAAACATAAACAAAACACTACTGAAATCCGTTCCTGCCTTCCTGGACATACGAGAAGCTGCTAATAAATTAAAGCATGCTATCTGAAACCCGGTGAATATTATCATATTTTTATATATATATATATAAATAAATAAATTATGCAGACACATTGATAATGATGATAGTTAAACTGTTTTTTTAATCTTATCAATGAAAATAGGCAGAACCCATAGGTTTAGAAGCTTCGGCGCTAGAGGGGGAGCCTTGACTTGTGCCTGGAGTCTTTGCAAATGGGAGCGCCAAACGAGAGCCTCGAATGTGGAGCTATGTGTATGGCATTGACAAATAAGCAAAGGGAGTTCCTGCTTCTCATTTCTGTAAAAATGTTGTCCCTGTTGATGGTCGCAAACTTGTTCTCCTCGTACATGTTTAAGATTTATAAGCTCTTTAATTTGCCTCACTTCACCCTCATTCACACATATTCTGAGTGTACATATATGTGACTCCTCATTTTAAAGTAATGTTTGTGACTTTGAATTTTTTACACGCACAAGCTACTTAGAAAGTTGTCAGATAATCTAAAGTATAGCATACTGATCGTCGTACGTCTAACAATTAAATATCCTTATATAATCCACATAATCATAAGTAGTGTCTATATGACAACAGAGATCGATGTTCCGGGTTTGGTATAGATCTGTTTCAGCTGTTCATTAGGGACCTCAAGTGAATATTTTGTCTTCAAATATAGATTTGAATTTGCTTTCCAAAAATGAGTGAAGTCTGTTAAATGACTATGGAGTTGTAGGAAAGAAGAGATTCTTCTATCACATCATCTTATTCTACAACTATTTTATCATTCATTTCATTTTTAAAGTTAAAATTACATTTGCATTTGTCTCTCTCGTCCTCGTGAACGTGGACCCATCCTCTTATTTTATTTATTGTTATTACTTTTTTCAGCTTGAAAGTGAGTGGCAGTGATTTGATATATTATCTTTAGTGCCATAAGGGTGATATGGCCGCGGGGTTTGCAACCAAATGAAAAAATGAAAAAACCAAAGACCAAAAGGATAAAAGCAAAAACGCTTGAAATGAACGTACAAATTAACAAGTTGGTCATGTGGTACGTGAAATCACGTGAAATAGTCTTCAGCCATTGAGAAGACGAATATAATGGCAGCCTTATGTGTTGTTTTCTATGTTTGGTATCATTTATTTTTGGATAATAAATTCTTATTACGTAAGCTAAGATAAAACTCCTCTCATATACTTACCTCGTATATCGTGAATCACGATTTATGAACACTTATTATCCAAAAATAAGATATTACAAACAAACGCGTTATTGATGAGTGATCTTAAAAGCAACCACTAGAGGAACGAGCTTCCCTCCTCAAGCTTTGGAGGAGCAGGAGGAGTTTATTCCATCTGAATTGTTCATATGAGATCTAGATAGTCCAGATTTTATTTTATTTTTAGGCGATCTAGATGGGATGAGTTTTGAGTTCTTATCCTCTAATATTCACTAGATTCTCAAATTAAACAATATACACATACTGGTGTTCATGATTGAGGCATATATATAGAGACAACGTTGGATTTCCCGACAAAAAGCAAACATACCCAATCCAACGTATTTGTATTCTAAGCCAACACATGTAATATGCCCCTCGCTGCAGATTATGATCATCACGACCTCAGAAATAAGGACCACGTCCAATATTCTGCGCTGGATTTGTTCATTCCCATCATTTGACAACGACTTCCCATTCTCAAAATCGACGCCTCTAATAATATCTCTTCCTCCTTATCTCACCATTCCTCAAGTCTCAATTATATTAACTAATAAGTATCTGTAAGTGTTTACTTCCCTATCAAACCCCTTAACTATTAGCCTCAAATATATATAGAGTAAACTCACACTTGGTTTCTGTAATGCCTAACGCATCTCAATTTGTGTTTTTTTAATGTCATTTTGGTGAAAAAAGATGCATGCATCTATGATTAATATGTCCAGAAAGACTCAAAGAATGCCGTCTAAGGAAAGCACCACATAATTAACCTGCAGGCAGCAGCTATCCTTGATTTCTTCTCCTATTCATATATATAGTACATTTATTTTATCATAAAAAACGTCACGATTGTTGATAAAATAATTAACCTTGTCCATATCAAGAATGAGAGCGATATCTTTTAATGCATTGAAAACGCAATTGGGGGTTTTCATTTCATACATCATCTGGCCAAGCTGGTTGTTAAGTGATTTTCCCTTTCTGCAAAAATGGCCGTCACAAGATTCATTAAGCTCCAAAATGGGAATTCCGACAAAATTAAAGAGGAACCAGAAAATGACTGTGGCACGCACCTCACACGCTTGTACCTTCTCCATACGTCCGACGACACACACGAATGAGAAAGAGAGGCGGAATAGACAAACACGATATATTCATAAAAAATTATGCTTATGAACTGCAACATCATTTACATTACAAAATCAGAACCTTGAATCAAGCATTCAAACAAGAAGCCTCCTGGTCATGAACTTGCGATGTTGAAGTGGGATCATCGTCATCAGTTGCATCAACCTCTACTTCCTCGGCTTCTAAAGAAGAATAATTAACACAGTGTGTAGTAAAGGAAGAAGACAGAGACGAAGAAGTAGAAAAGGATAAAGGAGAAGAATGAGGAAGAGCAAGGTCAAGCACTAAATCAACAAAAGCAGCGAGAATACAGACGTGATTGCTTTTGGCATTGAGCCTCAAATACCAACACAGAAGCTCCTGAAGAGCCTCCAAGTGCCTCAGGGCATGAGCCTCCACCATCTCGTCCATCGACTTCCGGAAGTCTAAGTAAGGGTCTCGAGACTCCATGGATAACACGCAGCTGTCTTTGAAAGGTACGCGTCCTCCTGCAGAGATAGCTTTCGTCTCTAGTATTGAGCTTGTCTCGTCCGGCTCGAAGAACAGCCTCCTCCGGTCCGACCGCAGCCCCCGAACCACGATCTCCACCGGGTCGGCTTCCGCTGATGTGGGGTCCGAGTTGAACATGTCGGCGGAGTTGGCTCTGAAAGAGAGGGTTCTGGGTTGGTGACAAGACGGCCACGGCCACGAAGAAGAAGAAGAACATGACCTCATTTCTGAGGACTTCTTGTCAAGAAACGGTAACTTCATTTTCTTCTTCACCATCTCAGTTTTGTTTGAAGGGTAGGTGAGAGAGATGATATTTGGAGCTTCAACCGGTTTGAGTTTTACTTCCTTGGGGGATTTAATGACGAAATCTCCGACGGTGGTCTCTGCTCTCTTGGGCCTGCTTTTTAAAGGTGTGGTGGGGGGACGCGAGTTTCATTGCCAGCTGTATAGGAACTCGTGGGGTTCACTTTATATTCTATCCTTTCATCCATCATTTACTTTTTTTTTTTTTTTTTGATAATAAAAAGTTTAGGTAGGTTCGGTTCATCCATCATTTACTACGGTAGCATGTGACTGCTATATTTTCCTCGTATTATTCTCCAAATTATCATTGTTAATTAATTAATTGTTCCAAATTTTGTTTAATTTGGTGACTCTTTTCTCGTCGACTAGTATTATTATGTATACGCGCAGAAACTATTTCCACAACACATGCAATGTGTAATTTATATATTTTTTACTGAACATTTATAAACGTTTTTAAACAGTTCAAAATTTTCAAAATTTTCGCCTAAGAATTTTGTTTTTGAAGACTAGTTTAAATTTACCTATATTTAAATAGTGCCCGCAGTTGAAAAAAGCAAGGTACTAAAACTCGGACCGGTCATTGAACCGGTCGGGGTACTGGGTTAAGGGTCAGTGGGTCAAACCGGGACCAAACCGGTGAAAAATTGAAAATTTTAGACTTATAGTATGAAATTCTAAAGGAAATTTTTTTTTTTTTTTTTTTTTTAGTAAAAACCCCAACCCGGACCGGACCGGGAACCGGACCGGTTTTCCGGCCGGTTCGCCGGTTACCGGGCCGGACCGGCCGGTCCGGTCCGGGTTTCACAACATGGGAAAAAAGCATATCGTGGCATTGGATATATGCATTTAGCAACCATAGGCATAGCAGAGCAGAGTTTAGTGGAAATTCGAAGCCAGCACTCCCTTTTCCTTCTCTTGATTCAATTCCTAAACAAGGCTAAACCTTCATATTTTTGGCACTTGATCAGTCATGATCTTTTGCCTTCTATATGTTCTTAATTTAATTAACGTCCTTGATCTTCTGATAAATTAATGGAGACATCAACCATTGCAAATCCCTTTAATTAGAATGATTAAAGCATTTTCCACCGCCTTTGTTTTTCCCAGCTGCTCTATTCCTAATGTAGAATACAATGTACGAGTACTTTAATTACAATTATAGTTTCACAAAATGCTAATTGAAATGGAAATATGGATTGGGTTTGGTTGCGAAGCCGCTACTATATAATCACTGTAGGTCTTAATTAAGCACACTGGATTTGTTGCGAACACGGCTAAGTCACACAATAATAGTGGCGATTTTGGGCTAAAACTTAAAGCTTAACACGTCCTCAGTCCTCACTAATGTCTTAGCTGCGATTTTTAAATTTGCAAGACAGACTGTGATATTAGACCAGAAGGAATACCGACTAAAAATCTCGTATTTTTTTTAACCATGTTCGTTAATCAAGAAGAAAACAAGGAATTATAAGTGAGTCAAAGGAAAGAGACTATGGAAATCTAGTTCAACAGGAGCGATGTATGAATTGGCTTCAGTTCAGGCGCAGTGCATGGCATGTGTGCAAGAGAGACAAATTAAAAGGACATTCGTAGTTGGCTTTAATCATCCTAGTACATCTAAACATTGATTTCTTCAGTTGATGATTTAAACGTATGAGAACTGGTCGGAATCAGCTGAGGTCCCACCATCGGAGCTCACGTGGTTCTGAAAAGAACTGAGTTACTTCAGCAAATGGACGTGGGGCTGAAACCTTCAAAACGATCGATTTGGAGCCTTTTCTTTTAACTGCTTTCTTTCACCCCATCAGATACAGGTGGATTTTGGTAGTAAAGTAAACCAAATTAATTCAGAGCGATGCGATTCGTTCAAGAGTCACGAGACGAGAGGAAGTAAGAAAGATGAGGCTGCTGGTATATATGATGGAGATGCTTGGCCGTGAGAGAGACACAGAAATAGACCAACTGTGTGGCAGGGGTACACACGTCTTATCACACGGGGGGTTGCAAAAACTACAAAAGAAGGTCACATTCACATGCAGAGGGGTTAATTTTAAGATGATGAAGGATGAGGTTGACCGTGGGATTCCAATGTGCATGTGAGAGGTGAAACTAGTCGATAGAATGGGAATCAAAGGGCCCCAGTGAACAACTCTTACAACAAGTAGCAGCAATTGAAGTTGATGGCGGTGGTCCATTTTAGGATATGCAAGATGAGAGGAGGCACAGTGGGAGGGACCATATATGTTATCCCCAAGCCTCCCACATTGGAGCGTGCCATCCAAATCATCAGGAAACGAATATGATTTTTTTACCAACTCTGCAAATCAACCAGGACAGTAAAACAGGGTTCAAAGAGGTTCAGGTCAAGGACTGATGCATTATCTTTCTACTACCCCTGCAAGTAGCAGCAAACACTGAGCACCTGCAATCCCATGCTTTTTGCTAATGTTGGATTCTAAACTAAACAAGATTAGAAGAAAAGATACGCACAAGTTAGTGGGAAATCATTTTGAGAGTAAGTAACAGAATAATGCGAGGCTGAAACAGTGAATGGTCACATGCAGATGGAATCAAATGAGGAGAAGGCCTTAGTTGTACTCGTTTGATTGGGGAATTGTTTTGGGAGGGGAAGGGTGCTTGAAACAGCAGAAGGAGAGGTCATTTCAGAGGGGTGATGGGTCCCGCAGCCACTGGGGTCCAACAGCAAGAGCCAAGACCACAAAACATTCTGTCAAGCCTCCCTCCCCCTCCCCTTCCAAGCATTGTCAAATGTATGTATGAATAAATATTAACAACAAAAGCAAAGAATAAAGGCCAAATCTCATATTCTACTATTACATTACATTGTCACCATCAAGGACAGCCTTGACCCCATTTGACTCATTAATTTCACTACCTAAAATATGCAATTCTCTGCATCCCTCAGTCCATTATTAGCTCTACTTTTACCATCTTCAATCATTATCCTTGATTCCCTTGTACTCTCCTCCCCTGTTTCCGTGAGGCATTACCATTTACCCCCTTTGGCTCATTTGAACCTGCAATTCCATATCTTGTACAATACTACTATCTTTTTACTGCAATAAACGTGGTAACGGTTCCGTCAGTTTCTATACTTCGTAGCCAACAACAAATATCGCCAACCCATTATGTTTATAATTAGATATAAATCATAACTAATGTAATTTTAATTTATGCTGAAATTGATGATATATTGTTCTTCCCCCACAAAATTACAAACATTTTTAACCCATTCCAGCCCCGTCACAAGCTGGGCCAAACTTTGAGATGAGCCTAGTAGTGACCTACTGGACCGACAAGTCACACTGCGTACCAAAGCAGCACACATTCCTAATGAATTGTCCAGTCATTCTTGAAACCTTTTTTTTTTTTTTATGGTTTATGCAATGGACCATTTTTAGCCTTCGGTGCACCCACTTTCCAGGTATCCGGCGTTAACCTGAAGGCCAACGCCGGATTTATCGACATGGACCCCCGACAACCGACTAGTCCTGGTGCCCCCAATCTGATAGGCCCGACAGGAATTCACCTCTTTGAGGCGCCCCAGGGGAGAGAGCTCCCAACGAAAATTCTCTACACCTTCCGTTTCCTGGGATCGAACCCAGGAACGGATTGGTGTGGCCCAGATGCCTACCCATCTGCGCCAAATACCAAATACGCAGGAAATTTTCTTGAAACCTTTTTTTAAAGAACACCAAATACCACAAGTCACATTACTAATGACGGAAAATCTAGATTGAAACTCCATTGACTCATTCAACGATGGGTAGGTAGTGCTGTCCATCAATGTCCAATATATTGAGCAATCGAAATTTACAAGTTCTCCTTCAAAGTACGCGAATTACATTAGGAGACACAAGATCCAGCGCCGGGTCAACCACGAGCATCACCATAATAGAAGTCACTGGTCCATTAAGTTCCAGCTTATTTACAAGGCAGAATAAGTATGGAAAATGACGAAAGCACTTATGTATAGTAAACTATATATGTATTTTCATATATTGCATAAAATCTGAACTGAACTGTATTGTTAATGGCTCACGAATTCCATATATTATGAATTTATATCTTATATCAACTGAAATGCTGCTTTTAAAGACTTAAATTCCAATATTCGACACACTGATAACATCCGATCAGACAGTATCCCTTCAACACAGTTGACAAAGTCCGATGACAAAACAACTTTGGAGCCATGGGTAGGGAAGGATGAAACCATTTGGGGCATTCCCATCATATGTTCTCTAATTTAAGATCCACAAAGCATTACAAACTATAGTGCACCGCACAAGTGCAATACCATATCACCTATAGGTCCTTGGACGCTAAAAGTAGGTACCTTCTGGAGGCTGGACAAGCTTCCGGTTATGTGTAGCAGCCATTTCCTTCTTCAGCTGGGTCAGAATATCCTCCATGGTGTACTCTCGCTGCCAATTTGCAAGGACACCAAACTTCTTTGGTTCAACCTGTTTCAATTGCACACCTTAAATCCTGGATCATAGACTGATTTGGTTTAAAAAATTGTGAAAAAGGATTAAATTTCATACCATGACAATGGTAAGAGAAGTGAATCCAGATGTTGTTCATGCAATCATCATTATTGATAAGAAGAAAGAAAGAAAGAAAGTAGAGGTACCTAAGCTTCCATCTCAACAACCTAGATCACTTGAGTATAACTCTCTTCTAACGTCTCTGAATTTATTCTCAGTTGCTAATATAAATAGCAGTAACAAATCTTGCGAAACTAATTGCATCTATATGCCAACAGAGTATGCCCTAACCACTGGCCAAAAATGTATAAAAGCTGAAAGAATTTAATGAAAATTAAGAACTGATACCACTCCAGTTTCATGATTAACACAGGTCATATTGATCCGTGAATGAAATCGAACACTTGGGGGCTTCTCTGGGTAATCTTTGTCACAAAACAGCTTCAACTGATATATTCTTCCTTCATGTACAGTCTGACAGAGAAAGGGAAAGAATAAATTTATTGAACAATGGAGCAGTTTTTTAATTACAAATAAATTTAAGACAATTATGTTATCCCCAAGGGATATACAAGCTCAAAATTTCAAATTTCTTGGTATATGAATCATTCATACTTCAGACTTGCTCACAGCTAAAGCAAAGAGGTTACACAATCAAGTAAAGCAAAAATATGCAGACTCTGAAATAATTATACGTGTTATGCTTCCTGTATAATTCTGTATGGAAGCCAAGGGCTACCATTACCCCATTATTAACCACATATCGGATACAGAATTGTAATAAAACTTCAATCTATTATTGTCTGTGGCCAATATTATACAAATCAAAGTTGTATAATTATAACCATGAAAGCCATCCACATTCATTAACACATAAAAACCCATGTATAGAACTAAGGAGCTGATATCAGTGCATGATCAAGACATATGTACAAAATCATGTGCAAGGAGACTTGTAACATATGCAAGTTCTGAGGGCTGAAGAATTATGAAAATTGTTGCATGCATATTTCACTTGTTCAAATAAATATGTGGGGGTGTGAGATATAAATATTTACATTATGTGGACCAATGACGGTGCCAGTCCAAGAGCGCATGTATATGTCATCACCATCGTCCATTCCATAGCTAACTGTGCCATCTCCTATACCTTTTTCTCCCCGTTCAAGTTCCTCCAGCAATCTGAAGTTCCTTGGAACTGCATTTATAGATAATTGCATTTAACAAGACACGCTTAGAAATTAAAGACATGTCAGCTAATCAATTATTGTAAGATAAACAATATTCAACTTGTCATAATATGTGTACTATTTTGTCTCAATAGTAGAGATAGATAATTCTTGCATGCAATCATTTCTCCAAATCTTAATAGAACAATTCCTGCCAAATGCTTAGAAGCAAGGATGTTGTACAGTCTGGGAATAAGGATGTCCCTTTTTATTATTCTTGCACTCAATGATCAGAAGCTCGGAAGAAATATGATATATACGCGCCACATGACATTCCTTATATGTACAATGAGATCATCGACCTCATCAAGCAAGAAGGGCTAAACTTTCTTTTTCACAGGGCTAACCTTTCTACATATGTTCAAATTTACAGTGTTCGGGGACCAAAGTACGCCATTATTTATTGATCATTAGCAGCCCATATAAGTCAGAAGTGAGGTTAAAATATGTACAGGAGGTGATAAGGTGTTTCTTTAATTCTATAAATACGAGTCTTTTCATGGTTCTTGCATTCAATCACAGAGAGGGGTTGTCTACCTTGGCAGGATTTTGAGAAACGTGAGCAAATAGAATTAGCAGAAAATTCTTGACAAGAAATTACTATCACTTCAAACATGCTACAAAAAATTAAGCGATCCAGATTTTTCCACATAAAACCGTCAGTCATGAGGAATAAGTATTTCAGAGAGGCATCTGAGTACACTAATCTCTTGAGAAGCAGATAGGCAAGGGAATAATATTTGATAATTGTTGCAGTAGTGTACTCATAAATAGCCGAAACCAAGGTTTAAGGAAATTCACCAGCGACAAAACCCCATGTTAAACTGCAGTAATCGATCAAAGTCCCGCGCAGCATATATCATCGGGCACGAGAAGAAGATTGAGGAACCAAGATAAAGTACCATAAACAATTAAGAAACAAGAAAATATTCGGAATTGGCAACATCGAGGGTTCAATAGCTAATCAAACAGAGAAATATGGATATCCATGAAAGAATTTTCGAAATAATACAGGCTGAAAGCGTTAGCGATCTAAACAAAAAAAAAAGCTTAGGAGAACAAGGTCATGGGCTGCAACTCACCCACGACACTCGATCCTCTTGAGCCAAGCGTCATGGATGACAGAGGGGAAAAATTCTTCGCGTAGATGTAATGGATCTGATGAAAATATGGGATTCTCCGGGTAGGAAACAGAACTGGAAGAGGACGGAGGCAAAAGTGGCAATATGACGGAAGGTGAGGGGCAATAAAGGAGGGGAGAAGGGTAATTTGGGAGCCAAATTTCAGACTAAAGTGGAGTCTCGTATTTGTTTGTTCCTACCTACCTCACGCTTGTTTTTTTTACGCTATTTTTCGAAAATGAAATGAACTGCGGCCCGTATTGATCTTCGGCTTTGGCCCGTTGCCTTTGTCCTTGGTAATTTATTGTATTAATTAAATTATTTACTTAACTTAATCGTATTTTAACTAAAAGTGGGCAATTCAGATTCGATATTGTTTTATTTTTATGTTTTTAATAATTAAAATAACTTTCAATATTTTATTTTTGCATAAGTTTTGTGTACCCACTATATGATCGGCTTTAGTATTTGAAGATTCAAGTTGGCAAGTTGCTCGTTTGGTGGGGAAAATGGAAGCCAGGTGCTTTGAAGCACCACAGGCATCGGACTCCTATTATATATATGATGGTTACCACTGCTTTTGATCATATTTAAGTGGTGACCACGTCATATACGACTGACTTCAACTGGGAAATGTGCTAGCAGGTCAGCTCCTTGTTATATATATGTTCTCTCTAGTCTCAAATGCAGGAGACAACGGGGTTTATTGTAGTTCTTCTTATTTTTTTATACCAAATAAAATATAGTACTCCATTCTTTTTATTTATCTAATTTGATTAAATTAAAAAATTTAATTAAGTTAATTAATATATCATGTTTTTTTAAATATTCTAGTTATCTTCGGCTTTGTTTGGTTCAACGAAGGTTAAGTTAAGTGAGGTTTACTTAAGTTAGGTTAGAAGAGGTTATAATGTTATTTGGTTCAACGAAGGTTAGGTTAAATGAGGTTTATTTAAGTTACGTTAGGTTAGAGGAGGTTAAAATGCCCTTCTACATATTTTCCTTCTTCTTTTATAATGTATTTATTAATAATAATTATTTATATAAAATAATTATTCATGTAATAAGCATATAAATAATTATTTATAAAATTATTATTATTTAGAAAGTTCTTTGAATCAGGAGGTCAAGTTAGGGCAGTGTTGGAATTTTAAAAAATTGTCATGGGCAATTTAGTCACAATTGAAGATAAATATTCTCTCACCTAGGAAAAACCCCAATTTTGGAGGTTTCAGAACCTAGGTTAGGTTACCACTAGAAGACAAAAAAACATCTAACACCTAACCTAACCTCCTTCCAACCAAACACCACTTTTTTACCCCAACCTACCCCAACCTAACCTAACCTCCAACCAAACAAAATCAATCCCACCCCAACCTAACCTAACCTCTAACCAAACAAAGCCGAACCTTAATTCCTTAATTCTCTTTCATCCTTTATTATTACTTAGAGAGAGGGGAGTATCATTAAAGATAAATCATAAAAAATATTGATAAAATATAAAAACTATATCTTATATTTAAAATTATAATCAACTTTCTAAACATTTCATATATTAAGGAACATACTCGACCCAAAAAAAATGGTATGAGACAAAAGCCCAAAAACTTAATCCAAAGAAAAGACAGGAGCCGCCGCCGCCACCACGAATACTTCCATAAGATTCACCCCACTTATCAGCAAAAAGCCAATGTAAACAAATTAACATAAAGGATACTCTGTAAGGAAATTAATACAACTTTATTTACAAATAACTAATGCAATAATATAAATATAAATAGGGGAATTATTTTTTTCCTTAAACTTTCTTTGAAGCTGGTGATGAGTGAGTCCCTCTGCCATGTACGCTAGCCTTAAATTAGGTACATAGTTTAAATAATCGATCTTAGTTACAGGAAATGGAGTCACAAAATTCAGGGATCATGGCTCCATTTTAGAAGGATTAAGGGGAGTTTTAACTCTATTCCTTTTTATTGCTTCAGGGCACAATCAAGTACGGGAAGGCCTGGGCCTAATGTTTGGATCGAAATATTCGTAAGCTGATCTTAGGACATATATACGTCTAGAGTTGGGTCAGTGAATCAATCTCAATCCAATAGTCATTTCCGTGTTGGTACTTTCCCTGTCACGTGGTATATTTCCGCCAAGGATGTGAAGTTTCTTTCTTTTTGGCCCAGAAGTTGCTCGTCAAAAATAGTACGAATATCTGTGCATAACAAATGGATACAAAATTTGAGAGGAATGACCTATACTTAAATTTCAAATTCTGTAATTGAACTTTAGAAGATGCTTCAAGAATTTACACTGACGATTTTTCGAGCTCCATTGCATGGTGCAGGGCACCTTTAAAGACATTCAATATTTGGTACTATTTCCCAAGCTTTTCACCTTCATTGTGTGGAATTCTGAACTGCCTATTGAGGGGTGAAAGGAATATTTTTTTTTGGTTGCCTGAAGTAGTTAAACATCTTTTTTTTTTTAGATTAATTTTCTGGTATCCAATATTACTAGGAATCGATTAGTTTAAATTATAGAAATGTAGGTCTATAATGAGAAAAACCTTACTACTTTTAAGTAGTTATCGTGATTTATGGCTATAAATCTAAGACACTGACACAAAATCACTAATTAAGTTAGAATAACTTATATCCAGTTGATTCAAATGATAAAACATGACTATAAACAGGAGTATAGCATTATTACAATGATAAAATTAACCCTCATCTCACGAATAATACTTCAATCCCATCATTCATTTTTATAAGACGTCTTCTAAAAAGTATTTTTGATGCTTTTATTAGACATGGTGATGGTTTTAGTGTGTATTAAACATTTTTTTTCAGGTATGCCTATATTTAATAAGGGTGGTGAGGGATGGAGCACCAATTGATAGGGATTATACTAAGGAGAGAGGGAGTATATGAATCTGAAGCTGATGAAGTGATTGCATTGCTAGGATCATGAATGGCTTCTGCTTCCGGAGAAGGTCAATTGCGTCCAAACTTGAAGCCGATTGAAAGCATGACATGACGATGACGATGGTATTAACCAATTGACAAACTTACAATATACGAGTATATATCTTTCATCTTTTATTTTGACTTCTTCATTCTCTCTTAAATACTCTGCAAGTACTAGTACTAGTACATGCTGGCATTTGATTTTGATGCACAGTGATGGAAGGACGGCTAATTAAAAGCATCTTTTAATGGTGCCGGCCTCCTCCGATTCCAATGCTTGGTTTTGCTCCTTACCGGAGGTTTCTTCTCCGACGACGCTGTGGCCCCTCTTCTTGATGACCTCTCTCTCTCTCTGCCCCCAATACAGGTGTTCTTGTCCAGGTTGTACCCATAGTGTACCTGAGCAAATGAACATTCATAGAAGAGGACTCGTAGAGTTATGTCTTTGAGACCAACCCCAACCTTCCCCTGTTTTTGAACCTTCACCACCACCACATCCCCTAAGGTTAATGTCATCGTCCTTTGCTTGCTTGTTAATTCTGCTGACTATTAGCTGTGCATTCATTCTGATTTCTCTGTAAGTTAATTAATAGTATAGTTGCTAGAATGTGAAGAATTGAAATTGAGTGGGACAAGAGCCTCTCAGATATTATTAAATATTTGATGCTTAATCCTTAATATAAATAATTTAACAGGAACCTTTATTTATATACACACAAAATTATAACTTAGATTAATCTTAAAATTTAATAGAATTTGACCTAACTAAATATCAAATATAATAATATACTTTTAAAATATATCAAATATCAACAAAAATATATCAATATTGAGAATATATTAAACATTAATATAAGATAAAAACCACACCAGAAAGTTGCTAACTTTATAATCTCGAGCGTACAGGACGAAGCACTGATAGTCTGATACTGAAGCAGGACACCATTATATATGAGAATTTGTCAATCCCACTCCGACGCATACACCGACGATAGCATTGCCGGCGGCGACCAACCAACAACAGGGGGGGTGGGTCTCTCTTACCTTTTGTTGGGGTCACGCCCTTTTCCGGTGTAGCACTCTCTGGTTCTTCCCACACACAGTCTTTTATGAATCTTGCGTTGCTAAATTTTATATTAGTCCATATTTTTTTTTGGTTGCTGCATTCTGGCTGGACTTTGGTCTAGTTAATTTTGATGATGAAACGACATAAATTTGTGGAGTCCACAATGTTATTTGGTTTCTCCTTGTTTTGTTGGCTATGCTCAGGCATGTATAATGTTATTCGTGGTATACTTTGTAATATTCCGGATTTTGAGATTTGAAGTTAATGAGTAAGTCTAAATTAAGCGAACTGTTAAGCCTCGGTTTATCATGTGCCCCAAATCTATTCTCTAATGTCTCTAATATTTTTGGGGTATTAAGAAAGTAAAATGATGAATTTTTGAGAATATAATTATGTTTTCGATGAAATCGCCTATAAGGTAGTGAGCTTACCATGTGATTTTGAATGATCAAATGATGATAAAAAATTATGAAATTATACAGGATGAAAGTAAACATCCTAAGCTTTAATTTGATAGGTCATATGACTCAATTAGAGCTATATACAAAAAGATATGAATTTTTGAAGTCAGCACAAAAAAACTGTGAAATTTCTGGAACAACATGCAAAGATTGAAATTCTGAGAATTTTGTGATTCTATCTAGCAAAAGTCTATATTTTTCCTTGAAGTTTAACTCAATAAGGGTTCTATAGGTTTTGGAATCATTTCAATTCAATTTTTCTAGAATTAGTTATGATTTTTCAAAATTTGGGCAGAAATCTGCCAGAATTTTGTAAAAATACGAAATTGGGAAAATGAATTAATTAAATTGATATATATTATAAATCAGCTCCTCCTTCCTCCAAGCCTCATTTCTGACGTGAATTTCAGCATTTAGAGAGAGGAAGTTCAGTAATTTTCTAGAGAGAGAAAGGGAAGAGAAACTTGTACGGTAGGTTGATTTCTTCGGTAAATCTCTACCTAATGTGTATAACTCCGCTCCTAAGCTATTCTTCTATGTGGATTAAGGTTTTGAAGCTCAAATTTCAATGTTGGGAGCTTAGGGTTTTCAGCCAAGAAGAGGAAAAGCTAGTGGGAGCTTGAGGTAACTTCCAAACTACTATTGTGGCTATTGTAGACAATTTAATCGGTGAAATTTCGCCGAGTTGTCTTTGTGTGTAAAAAGGGAAAATGGGTTGTAGGGGCTGTTATGCTTCTCAAATTGGTACTAAATGGTAGTTGTAACTTAATAGAATAGTCAATAAAGTGGTTAGGAATAGAAAGAAACGTGTTTACGGAGCCGAAACCGAAAAATCCCGATTTTTCCCGGAGTTCTTATAAGTTTCAGCCAGCTCTAGAAATGGGTCTTAGAGTTGGATTTTCAATGATTTGATGATTCCATTGAGTTCAGGAGGGAAAATTATGTGAGGTTACAGTTGAACACTTTTTTGGAAAAGGCCGAGAAAACATAATTACGAAAATGCCCCTAAAACACTGAAATTAGGGTTGCCAAGGGCAATTTCGTCTTTTGGCAGTGAATTTGGTAATTCCGATTCCAGAAATGGATTCCTTGGGAGAAAATGTGTCAGGATAGCTCAAGTTAGAATTTCGAGAAAAGTACAGCCGGACCGGGTACGATGGGGCCGAGTCCTCGGGGGTATTTTAGTAATTTTTCAAGATAGACTCATATAACCCCCAAAAACACTATGGAGTGTCTAAATAGTATATTTGACATTGTATGATCGAATATGGAGCCCCGAGCTGTTGGCACGCAAATCGAGGAGAAAGATTGGAGGTATGGGACTTACCTTATTTGCATGTATTTGATATCTTTGCTTGTGTAGTAATGTATATGATTGCTTTACTTGATTGTGCAGAGCATACTTGAATAGATGAAGCTCTGTTTCTGCTTTCGCTGTGGCCATAGTTTTGTTACATGAAACATTGAACATGCAAAAATATCATTATGGAGCATACATCTAATTAAAGCTAACATGTCATACACATAGTATCTATCATGCATGCATTATGGTATCTGTTTCGTACTGAGATTCTCTCGAATCTCACCCTCCCCTACCAACAATTTAGACAGGAGACGACAGAAGATATGCAAACAACAATGCAGAGTACCGTACGAGGGGATTACAATAATGGAACAAAGACAGGAAGAAGTCTTCGTTTCACTGGGATGAGTTTAGACACCCTAGTAGCCTTGTGCGGCTACCTTAATCGTAAGTATCATGTACAAACCCCTATGGGAAATTTATGTAATCATGCACATATTATCAGTATAGTTATGTTATTCCTGTGTTGCCTACCGAACCGCATATCGTTTTCCGCAAATACTCTGAAAAATGTTGAAATTGAGATAAGAGCGTGACATACTCTGTAGAGTTGCAATTATTAAGCATATTTGTTTGAGCTTATAAAAACTTATAAGTTGCTTTTTACGTAAATCGAGACACAACTCCTCTCACATACTTACTTCGTATACCGTAAATCACTATTAAAAAGCAACTTATAAGCAATCGAATCGCTAAAACAAACATACCCATTGTTTGCTTCCATAATGTGATATTAGTGTGATGAATTTTATGTTGTTAGTTCCGATTCTCATGATTAAGGTTTCAGGATAAAAGCTTGCACAACTTGTGTCTTCTTAACAATATTAATTAAAAAGGGTCGTCGCGAGCCAAGAGAATTTATTTGATTGTCACTCGCAGTATTCTGCTTTTTTTCATTCATATATATATATATATATTTATTTATTTATTTATTTTATGAATGTCTGATAAAGGCTGGAATGCATCAACTCATACTCATAAGCTCAGCCTTACAATACACTGACACTGACATGTGAGCCTCGGTTGAGGAATTGATGGTGCAGGCATACCCGTTAAGGAAGGACAAGCAGTAAAAGCACTCATCAAATATAACATTCGAATTCATGCTACAATAAAAAATATGGGTCTCTATGTCGGAGAATCAAGCCCAACATAAAGCTGAGCAATTTTGATTCATTTTGTTTTTGTTTTTTCAAAAGAATACAACTAGATCATGAAGAGAGGCAGGGGAAAATATGGTTTTGAACTTTGATGCAAAGGTGGGCATTTATCGTCTGACGTAAGACCTCCCTCATTATTCTCAACTGTCTCAATTACTCTTGCATTTATGTGTTTTAAATGGTCTTAATAGAATGGTCTTTTTTTTCAATGCTCGGAACTACCCAACCCACCTTCTATCATCCTTAATTCTCCTTGATTACGTTTCTTTTTTATCCCCACCCAAAAATTTAATTTTGTCATACTGCCACACATTCATTTAACTTCCACGCTACTATTTGCCCTCTTCCCATCAACCTCACCGTTCCCTTATTCATCTATTAATGTCTCAGTTCCCACTCTACATTTCTTAGTTAGAGACTTCTCTGCCTACTCTTGGCGAAATTTGCTATTTGTTACCCTCCTCACTACGGATCATGTCAGGGGATCCAAGTAAAAACTAGGAGCTCATCTTTGCTCTGTCTAAAATTGTTAGCTTGTAATCAGAACTAAATTCAACTGACAAAGTCCTCTTTTCCAAACCCTTATACGTGAGATTTTTAGTCATAGGTAATCAGTTTAGACTGGTCCACCCACTGCGCTGAGTCACGAGTAAATGGCATCTTTGGGTGGCCCTTAGCTCGCAAACATTTCTTGTGGCGATCAAGTACGGAGGATCCAACTACTGGAGCAATAATTTTATGTTTAAATAATCTTTTTTTTCCCTCTCTCTTGTTCTGTCTGTGGTAGATAGCTTTGGGCTATGACTTGAGCGCATTGGATGAAACAGTGAAGGGCCAAAAAAAAAAAAAAAAACAGAGAGAAGAAGCATGGAACATGAAGGGCGATTCACTGATTATTCTACCTTAGATCTCATCGAGAAAAAGTAGGGCACCTGAGGGTCTAAGCCCTATTTCTATTACATTGTCAGCTAGCAAGGACGATCAAAGAGAACGCACATATGATTATAATATCTCAGTTCTTGTCAGATACCCGTAAGCATGAGCAAGTTTCCTCCACTAGTTAGTTTCTTTTTGTTTTTTTTGTTTTTTGCTTTCTATATATAATTAGGATAGTGCATATTACGATCAACTCCCTCATACCCTCTGTACAACCTTGGTTTGACAAAACCCGCAGGATTTTGATCACGGGAAATATAGAGAGGAAAGAGGGCAAAAGGGATGACAGCCCGTAGCAGCAATCATACACCGGAAATATAGAATAAAAGAGGGCCAAAAAGGAGATTCCCAGGAATTAAAAGCTAATATGTCCTACTAGAAACAGAGAAATGCAGAACAGGGAAATAAAAACAGAGAGCCGTCCAGTCTAGGTCCTCCTAATGGTGGGGTTGTTTCCGTCTTGCAGGAAATCAAGCAGAACGGTGCTTTTGCACTTTGGGCACTTGGGATCATCCTCTGAGAGCATCACGTACATGAGGCATCTCGGGCAGCCTACTAGCACCATCGAAGTTGCTTCGGGGCTGTGCGAATATCTTTGCTGCCCGTCCTCTTGGTTCAGCTCCGACGACAGGCAAGAGCTCGGCGTCGACATCGGTGACACCGTCGCCGATCGGTTTGGTGACTCCAGTCTCCGGTCAGCCCTCGGTGGGGACAAGTTCAGCTTCAAGTCAAGCTTTGGCGCGTTTCCGTTTCCGTTTCTGCGACTCATGGTTCGCTTCTCCCTCTCGATCCTGCAAGACTCGTTAACTTTTTTTACGAAAAGCACGAGCCACAAAGGGGGGGGGGGGAATCTAATTCAGTGATCTGGCGTTGCACCATACAACACGTGAATAATATAAATAACAAAACCGACACTAATGGTGTACCTTGAGGGACTGGGCAAGCAGAGAAAGCTAAAACAGAGGGAGGAAGAGAGAGAAGAAGAACAGGGGATGGCCGGAAGCATAAGAAGCTCTGGCGGCAGCAAAAGGGAAGGGTGGTGCGGGGAGAAGGAGGTTGGGAACTCAATTTATATAAGGAAAATGAAGGGGTGATTTAAAGCTTTATTTAATTGAGGGAGTGAGGGGGGAATGAAGAAAGAGGAGAGAGAAAGAGAGAGAATTGAATTGAATTGATGTATTGGGCAGAAGAAGAGTGTAAATTGAGGCCAGGAAACGTATTAATGGTTGGAGAAAAATCCCAAGATATATACAGTAAGGGGAAATTTGCAGTAAATATTGCAATTACAAAGTGCAGGAAGAGGACCTTTCTTCATTCATTGCTTGGAGGAGTCGGTGTTTTATGAGTCTACCCGGAGCCATATATATAATACACCACAGGAAAACCCCAACGGCTTTTAAAGCTAAAACCCTCTCATTTTATTTATTAGAAAAATCAAATTTATATGTATATCAACCCCACCAACGAATTAAATGGCCAGCACCAAATTCTTTCAGATTGTAGTCGTGGAAAACTAAGTGTAACAGCCAACACTGGCAAATGTTTAAATACTCAACAGTACCGCAAGAAAAAGGAAACAGGCAACACCCTCTTTATAGTGAATAAATTAGAACTCCCGTTTGGTTGTACCATATTTATATACTTGATGCAATTAAGAAAATGATTCAAACATCTTGAATACAATCGTTTTCTCTACCTGCACATTGCAAATGAACAACTTCGAAGTTGCTACTACCCTGATTTAGGTTTCCGAAACAGAGGATCTTCAATGTGATCTCCCTGTGAGTGTTTTCATTATGGGCAAGTGTTGAATCTTTGTAATGCAATATCACCTCAAATTTAAAAAGGCTGCGTTTTTAAAATGTAAAAACAGGGACAGGGATAGAACACGTTACTTTGCAACATTCAGGACTGAAATCAATCTATAAACCTCTGTTTCCTAGTTTCCATTATGCAAAAGGTCGTTGCTTTCCCGCGGAATTATCACTAACTACTTAACTTTGTGATCAGTTGAATGTTGGACAGTTTTATATTGCATTGTCGTTGTCATACTGTTTGATTAGTACTGAGTACCCAAAAAAAATTCTCACCGCAGTTTGTTTTTTTTTTTTTAATGAGCGAGCCAGTCTACGTTGCTCATTAATTAACCAAGAAATTAGGAAGTGTGTAGGAGAGAGAAGTGAAAGAACGAAGAAGCAGGTGCGTTTTCCAGAATTGTTGGTCAACGTGGCAGACTTTGAAGAAACATGGGTACAAAATGGATTACGGCTTTCCATAATTAGAAACTCTCATTCTCCTCGATAGAGGCTACTTAGTCCCACGCTTCGTCGTCG
Source organism: Inga oerstediana (assembly GCA_963210345.1). Classification (NCBI taxonomy): domain Eukaryota; kingdom Viridiplantae; phylum Streptophyta; class Magnoliopsida; order Fabales; family Fabaceae; genus Inga; species Inga oerstediana. The sequence continues at coordinate 11,828,904 of OY723401.1, forward strand.
TCCCTTCCATGACACAAATGGACCACTGAATCAGTATCCCCCATATTACTAAAATATTAAAAATAAACATTTATACACTTTTAAAGTTGTAGGCATGTGTTTGGATTAGTTTTTGAGAATAATTTTTATGATTTACAAGGTAGGTATGTGAAAATTAACTCAAGTTACAAAACATAATTTTTAAAACCACGGGATGTTTCCAAAAACACTCACACCCTATCTATCTTTTTTGGTTGCGTCTAGTAACTTTTTCTGAGGAGATTGATATTGATTTAGCCCCCGCGGCGGTGAGTCTATCAATTCCTTTTAGGTCTGTTTCGTGTGAGGAATTTGAAGGGGAAAGGAAGGGAGAGAAAATTTTTATGAATTGAATTTTAAAAGATTGAAGGAGTGGAGTAATAAAATTTTAATAAAGAGAATATATGAGATAAAAAATAATAAAAATTAATTAAAAATTTGTAACCCCACTTCTCTAATTTTTTTAAATTCAACTCAAAATTTTTTTTCCTCCACTCACTCTCTCTCCTCTCCCTCATACCAAACAAACCCTGAGAGATTGTTTTTATGTTGTCAAAATTATCTGAACAGGCAATTCTTGTTAGCTTTTTAACCAGTTTGAAGTTATTTATTTGCCATTTTCTGATCCCCGTAAAGGTAGCAAAGGACATTCGTTATTTACAGCATATCCGATGCGGTCACATGGATCACGCAACAAAAAGAGTTATCAAGTTTTTATCATTTTTTAATATCTGATTTTAATTATTCCTTAATATGCAGATTTACGTATTAAGAATGGCGGCTAATAGGCAAATATATGGCTTGTCCTGTGCATTTGCTAAATTAGCTAGCCTCAAACAGTGGAACATACATATTTCAAAGGCCATATGCACAGTTAATATAGAGTTATTTTAGTAGTGTAAAGTTCTATTAGATCTATTTAGGTTTTAAGTTCGAGTCTTAAAGAAGACACTAAGCATGTTTGTTTGAGCTTAAATTTGCTTATAAGTTGCTTTTTACGTAAATCGAGACACAACTCCTCTCACATACTTACTTCGTATACCGTAAATCACTATTAAAAAATAACTTATAAGCAATCGAATCGCTAAAACAAACATACCCACTTATGTTAAAATAAAAAGTCATGAACCCTAAACTGGATATCAAACCATAATATAAGAAAAATGGTGATATAGTGATATACACATCCAACAACCAACAATGCGTGTAACACAACCCGAAATGGCAGTGACTTTAATTTTAAAATGAAGCCCATTCACAGTAATAGTCACATTCTCATTTTGATTTCTTTTCCTGATCGATCCCATCCTTTATAAAATTCTTTCAATTTACCAAATATTATTTTTAGAATTATAATTTTGCTTCAAAATAACAGAGCATTCATTTTTTTTTAATGTTATTTCACTTTTACTAAATAATAAAATTAATTAAAGGTAGGTATGAATCTTAAATTTTTATTCAGAAATAACTTATTTATTACTTTATTTAAATGAATGTAGAAGTATATATGACTTCAAGGGCATAAAGGCAATGATTACTTGAGGGGTCAGAGAAAACATCCTATTGCATGCATGTATAATCATTATTAAAGGCAATGATTACTATACATACTCATCAAGGGCATAAATTCTTAAAAGTCGCGAACAAAATAGTGTATTTTTATGATATTTTTGAATAATTTTTATATTTTCTCGCCTCAAAAGGTCATAAAGTAACATATTATATAAAGATGAGCTGCAACGACTCTTTTTTGTGTAATCAGATTGATTCGATCATTATTAGTATTTCTTAGCTGCGATTCAAAGAGAGATTTCTAAAAAAAAATCTTGTGCTAAAAAACAAGAAATGTCCTTAATAATGATGGAGGGGGCGAATTTTCTCGGAGCCCGTTTGTTGTTATGCGTGGTACTCAACATGGGGCATGATAATTTCACCAGCACAACACTGTTGGCTTTCATTATTCTAATAAATACAAAGGTTCTCTCTCTTAATGGGTGCATGGACTAACGGGTTGGAGCTTTGATGAGAACCGGCCAAAACTAGTTGGAACAATTTCAACATAAAGCCGTCTTTAGATAAAATACTCCTTATTCTCCAGATTGGAAGAATTCAACCAACGCAAGATTATTTATGAGAACAACACACACACACACACACACACACACACACACACACACACACACACACACACACACACACACACACACACACACACACACACACACACACACACACACACACACACACACACACACACACACACACACACACACACACACACACACACACGATCAGTTCATTTCCCAACCGTGACTAAATGAATAAGGTTTCCAAAGACCCATCCGGAAAAATGGGCTGAGCGGTTTCCACACACACACACGATCAGTTCATTTCCCAACCGTGACTAAATGAATAAGGTTTCCAAAGACCCATCCGGAAAAATGGGCTGAGCCCGTTGAATAAGGTTTCCACACACACACACACACACACACACACACACACACACACACACACACACACACACACACACACACACACACACACACGCGATCAGTTCATTTCCCAACCGTGACTAAATGAATAAGGTTTCCAAAGACCCATCCGGAAAAATGGGCTGAGCGGTTTCCACACACACACACGATCAGTTCATTTCCCAACCGTGACTAAATGAATAAGGTTTCCAAAGACCCATCCGGAAAAATGGGCTGAGCCCGTTGAATAAGGTTTCCACACACACACACACACACACACACACACACACACACACACACACACACACACACACACACACACACACACACACACACACACACACACACACACACACACACACACACACACACACACACACACACACACACACACACACACACGATCAGTTCATTTCCCAACCGTGACTAAATGAATAAGGTTTCCAAAGACCCATCCGGAAAAATGGGCTGAGCCCGTTGAATAAGGTTTCCACACACACACACACGCACACACACACGATCAGTTCATTTCCCAACCGTGACTAAATGAATAAGGTTTCCAAAGACCCATAAGTAGAGCCGGGAAAATGGGCTGAGCCCGTTGAATAAGGTTTCCACACACACACACACACACACACACACACACACACACACACACACACACACACACACACACACACACACACACACACACGATCAGTTCATTTCCCAACCGTGACTAAATGAATAAGGTTTCCAAAGACCCATAAGTAGAGCCGGAAAAATGGGCTGAGCCCGTCGGGCCGGTCATTTTAGGCCCTGGCCCTTCAAGGGCCGGGCTTGTAAATTGGAGCCTCAAAAGGAAAAAGGGCCGGCCCTGTAGGGCTTCGGGCCGGCCCTTTAGGCCCGTTTATTTTTTATTTTTTATTGGAAAGGAACCATGTTACATTTTTGAATTACCTTGTTGAATCTATATGTCATTCTGTCCTCATATTGTATAGAGTATAATTTTTGAGTATATTGTGTTGTCTAATTGAATCATATTGTGATTTTTGAGTATATTGTTCTGCCTATTTAGACTAAAATCATATTATATACTATTCTGTCTGATAGAGTATGATTTTTTATGGAGGTTGTGATTATTTAACTACTTGAACCTACTGCTCAAAGTGAAACACAATTAAATGTCCTTGAAATTGATGATAGTGGCGAAGAAGGTGAAAATGATAGTCGTCATACTCATGTTGTTTAGAGGTTAGAGTATTTAGCTTCCTGCCTTCTTATACTTTGGCCTTTGTGTGAATTATTTATGGACATGCATGATTTTACCTTTGATTATACATTAGTAACTGTGTTTGTTTGTTGTAAGAGACGTGTTATTTAAACCTTAATGTTGACAACATTTATGTATTAAATTAGAACTTTAATCGTTGTTATTTACTAATTATATCTCTTTGGGGAAAATACGCAGGAAAAATAGTTAAATATTGTGAAAAAGATTTTCTGGCCCTGATGCTCTCGGGCTGGGCATTGAAAAACTGTAATTTTTCTGACTCCGAGCATTTTAGGGCCGGCCCTGGCCAGTCAAGGGCCGACCCTAATTCCCAGCTCTACCCAGAAGTTATACATATATAGAGCAGTATGGGAAAGTTGAAGAGATTTTGTTTCACAGATCATGTGAGGAGCGTTTTCTGAAAAGCCAAATGTTGAGGGAGCTTCATTACAAAGGAAGGCACCGGTTTTCAGTTTGAAAGGGAAGGAACAAGAGATTCAGATATTGAGAGACTGTGTATGGCTTTAATTGAAGATGGAGATCAGAATTCACAGGAAGAGGACGGTGATAGGCAATGATGTGTATGTTTGTGGGCTTTAATTAGTGTTGCCTTGAAAAAACAAACCAGAGTGTGCGGCACTTCAATCTGAAGATGGACAAATAATTCAACTCTCAATATTCATTTCGCCAGCTTTTGAAGAAAAGGGCTTGTCCTTGTATGTATATAAGTGCATGCGTGACCTTTTCTTGTTATTAGGCGTTATGTCTTCTTCCCCTTCCCACCACCAAACCTCAATTTGTTGAAAATCATCACTATTTTTGCTCAACTTCAAGGCAAGAGTTCCATTTCTTAACGCTAGCTTCCAAACGCTTCACATTCATTACCCTAAATTTCATTACTCTTCATCTCATATATTATTGCTGACTCTATCATTCGGTATAGATTTGACGAACGTAGTGCATTATTAATGCCAAATCTAATATTCAAAAATGGAAGGCAAAGGATAGGCAGATCCAATGCAGACAAAATACTAGTAAAATTTAAAAACATTGAATTCAAACACACTTGGCTCATAGCTTTCACATCAGAAGGTAAGGTAGCTCTAGGTAGATATCTTCCAAGCATATATTTGGATGATGAATCATTTGAAAGACGACAAGTATGTATCCGGAGATAGTCCCTAAGGTTCAAAGAACAAGCTCTTAAAAGTACAGAACGATTTTTTTTTTTCCTTACGGAGGAAAATCCAAACTGTTTATTGAGAATAAGGACGTCGGGATTTTTGTCCGTTTAGACCATTTTTAAAATAATATGTAAGGTAATAAAAAATTATAGTACTATACTATAAAAATAAAAAGGTCACACGTCAAAGGAAATGATCCTTAACTGATCTTTATTTCGAAAGCTGCACTTCATATATAAAACTGAATCATTAACTTGAACATGAAAGCACAAATGAGCTCAAGACAACGATGTGTCCATTGTCCATACCAAAGAACTACCAGTTGTTAGCTTTTACTCGTTACAAATGCACTTCCAAGCAATTCCACGAGACAAAGTGAGATCACACGCACTTAATTATTTTATTTTTGCTGTTTTGTCAAATCTTAGTTCAAATTAGCTACTTAATTTTTTGGCTTTTTTGTCCCCTTTCTCTCCTTTCAGTAAGAGTGTGCTTCCTCTTCGTTTGTGAGTCTTCTGGCACCTTTGTTGTTTGGGTCTTCAACGCTGCTGGTATGTTACTAAAAGGAATGGGACTGATAGGATGGTTCAATAATGGACTCGCCAATTCTTATTTCTACCATGTCTACTCGAGTTCTTATGTTCATTCTGACTATGACGGCATGAATGATTTTCTATTTCCTAATCTGTGTTAAGGTTGTGTTGATGGTTTTGTTTTTTGCCCTTTATATACGTAGTTTAGTGTCAAGGTGTTGTAGTATTTGGACTCTGTCTTTTCATGTTTTATTAACTCTTTATAATCCTGTTCGTTTATTAAAATACTTGCTTTTGGGTAGGAAAAAATATCTTTGTTCAAAGAAATTGAATTGTGGTGTCAAAGAAATTAAAAGAGGCATTAAAGTTTAGAGAGCGATTGACTGTTGTAAGCCTGGCTGCTACATGGTCAAGTGTTACTTTTACGTCGAGGACTGTATAAATCATAAATGTATATACCAATATGTCTAAATCAAAGTACGCCCTTCCATTAAGGCACATCTCCCGTTGGTCCTCTGCCTCAAATTAGTATTCACAACTTTCATTTCAAACATCACACGTTTAAAAGCCAACTTCGGCAACTGGTTTTTAATATATCTATAAATACGAACTATGCCTGCCATTTTAAAGACATGAGTTCACGGTAATTGAGTGATGAAATTCAATATAGCAGCCCGAAGAAATTAACTAATACAGTAACTGTGCGAATAATCTTGTAAAAATAGAATAGCTTATATTTCATCGTTTCATTGCCTTTTTCCTCTGATTTGGACTTTCACTTACAAAAGAAAAATAGAGGGCAGATCTTAATTATATATTCGTTTTGCATTACTACCATTAATTATGCTGAAATTAAAAGAAAAACTCAAACCAGGTGGGTAAAGTGAACCCATAAAAGAATGAGAACCTGTCCTGGTCGTGCACTTGTTAATGGCTTGAAAATCATGCATCAGTTGTGAAAGAAGACCAGTGTTATTTTCTTTACATGGGTGTGGAAATAAGAATATATAGTCTCGTGCACGTAAGATATTTTTGGCAAATCACGAACGCCATCTTATGTTGGACCACCCAAGTCAAAGCATGTTATAAATATGTTTTGAATATCAAATAATTTTTGCATATGCCGTTATCATTTTTTTTCCTTTAAGAAAACAGAAAAGAGTTGCGAGATAGACAATTTTTTTACTGGGGCCTGAATTTGGTAGATAGAGAATTCAAGTTGAACTTGCCACACCAGAGATTCTTAGTTTATGTAGAATAATAACGCAGCAGAAAACGATCTACCTGTAGGCCATAGTTAATGATAGTAATGAGAGTGAACAATTTGGTGGATGCAGTTTTGAAACAAAAATTGAGTTGTCGTTGCCGTTTCCCTTTTGAGAAAGTTGAATCTTCCACTTTGCTTAATGCCATTGAATTAAACATAATTCTCAGTGATATAATAAATAAAGCTTTTTTTTAGTGATATATTAGTATAAGATACAGAGATATATTTTCAATAGTGAAATTAATAGCGTTAAGAGTAGTCAGAACCAAAAAATAAAGAATTGAAACCAGAAAAAAGGAGAGTACTGGTGGCATTTGCAGAATGTTATAAACAAAGAAGCAGATCAAAGGATTCAAAGCCATAAATTGGAATACCCTACCGATGAAACTTTAGAATTGAATTCTCAACCCCCCCTCATTGAAATGCATGCGAAGCATTTAGTTGCGTAGCTACAGATTAGGCTCTAAATATGGGGTGTCATTGGGGAGAGGGAAACAGAGGGGGCTTTCAATATACTGGTATGATGCTTCTGCTTGCTTTCATTTCCCCTAACCGATCAGAGGCAAGCAGTCAAATGCCATTAACGATTCCATTAACTCGATCTTCAGAGATACTTCTCAGCAAAAATCAAATGCTTCTGCAGTGAATTCAATTAACACGCCATTCAAGTTATTTCTGCTCTACTAGTACTAGTAATTTAAATCTAGCACCCATCTCTTCGTAATTTCCGCTGCAGAAGCAAACCACCGAAGAAAATTGGTCTTTAATGAGGGCTCTGTTTTTATCATCGTTATTAGTATTTACAGCAACCTAAAGTAAAATCAATTTCACTTCTCAATGAGAGATCTTTCAGTGCTTCCATTAAAAACAAAGCAAGCACCCACAGATTTGCCAAGATCCAACCTTTCAAAGTGATAGCAGAACCTTCCACTTTGCAGGTATTACTGGATAACTTTGAGGTTGCTCATACATGAATGACCTTAAAAGATGCAGAATATAATATTTCGATGCAAAATTTACCGCTAAATCCTCAGCCTTAAAACTTTTAATAAAAAAGCAAATTTTGGATGAACCCGCTTAAAAAAATAATTTATCCCCCTACCTTCCCCCTCCTCTGCCTTCAAACTAAACGCACCCTGAACATATAGAATATGATATTAATATCAACGAATTCAGAAACCCAATATTACATCCGAATAGTATAATCTTAATGTCACTAATATTGTTCGAGTAAAACCAAGCAATGACGAAAATGAATTTTTAGGCTATTTTTTTATTTGAAATTGAAAAATATATGTATGGGAAGTTATAAACTTATAATAAGCGTAAGGAGAAAAAATGGAGATTAGATAATTACATATAGATATATAGAAATATATAATTTGTTTTTTAACTGTTTAAAAATTAGGGAAGGTAGAAAAAATAATACATAGAAGTTATAAAAAACATGAGAAGTTATTTAGTTTGTTATTAAAAAAGGAATTCCCTTTTCTAGAGCATATATCAGAAAGTTATCCTTCATGTAATAATAATTAAATAGTTTAATTTATCTAACGTAAGGCACTGCCATGTAGTACACAGGTAGGACAACAACTTGTTGCATAAGTAGGCCAACAATTTGTCATACAGTCAGCCTACTAGCTAGCGTCCCTGTTATCACATAAGTAATAGATTAATATGGGCATATTTGTTTGGGCGTTACGATTGCTTATAAGTTACTTTTTACGTAAATCGAGACACAACTCCTCTCACATACTTACTTCGTATACCGTAAATCACTATTAAAAAGCAACTTATAAGCAATCGAATCGCTAAAACAAACATGTATAAGCTGCGATTATAAAAGACTATGTGCTCGTTTAGAATAGCTTATTTTTGGGTAATAAGTGCTTATGAATCGTGATTTACAGTATACGAGGTAAGTATGTGAGAGGAGTTTTATCTCGATTTACGTAATAAGGACTTATTATCTAAAAATAAGTGTTTCCAAACACAGCCTATATATTATAAGCTGCGATTAATAAGAGACATATCAGATTTCATATATATACAAAGAGCTTACACTATGAATATACATTACAAATGCAACTCCCATATAGCTTAGATATGCAATTAGTCTATCAAACTTGTCCCAAGATTGTCATGCTATCTTGTTTTGTCAAACTTTTCTCATTCTTAAGACTTGAGTGAATATAGCACTCTCTGATATGGATTGTGAGTCATGATTGCATCAGAGGAAGGGGATAACATAGGGCATGCTATCCACAAAAAGAAAAATCTTATTTAATTATCTCTGAATTTATAAAACCCATAAAAGTCTGTTAACATTTCAAAAATACATAAATGTAACAGGTATCAAATTGAGATTTTAAAAATTTGTGGAATTCACTATTTTGCCCCTCAATTTTTTTTTTTTTAAAAAGGAAGGTGCCCCTTACTGGAATACCACTGCTAGCCGGCCGCAAGCCGCTGGAGATCCGACCGTCGGCTAGCTTAGACCTTCCGGGTTAGGGGGCCTTTTTGGGGGGTAGTGGGAGTTTTTTTTGTTTTGTGCAAAAATGGTTTAAGGGGGTAAGGGGTGGGATCGAACCCACCCAACCCCCATACTATAAGAGCTTGGTGGTTATTGGGCCATCAAGCTCTTTTGATATATATATATATATATATGCAATAATATGTATATATATTAAAAATGAAGGCATAATAGTTTTAACAAAATCAATAATGGAAATGACAAAACGCGTAATGGTATTAACTAAACAAGTAATATGTATGTGTATAATATAAATAAAGCTATAATGCCTTTAATAAAATCAATAAAGAAAATAATAAAATCCGTAATGGTACTGACTAAAGGAGTAATATGTGTGTGTGTGTGTGTGTGTGTGTGTGTGTAATATAAATGATGGCGTAACGAATTTAACAAAATCAGTAATGTAAATAATAAAACGAGTAATGGTATTGACTAAATGAGTAATAAGATTAACAAAATGCATAATGCGTAATGGTATTAATGTCTATATATATTACTCGTTTAGTCATTCCCATTACTCCTTTTGTTATTTATATTTCTGAATTTGTCAAAACCATTATTGATTTTGTTAAAGCAGTTATGCCTTTATTTATATTATACATACATATATTAATGTGTGTGTGTATTACTCATTTAGTCATTCCTGTTCCTCGTTTTGTTATTTCTATTACTGAATTTGTCAAAGCCATTACTGATTTTATTAAAGTTGTTATGCCTTTATTTATATTACACATACATATATTAATATCTATATATATTGCTCGTTTAATCATTTCCATTACTCGTTTTGTTATTTTCATTACTGAATTTGTCAAAGCCTTTACTGATTTTGTTAAAGCAGTTATGTCTTTATTTATATTATACATACACATATTAATGTCTATATATATTACTCGTTTAGTCATTCCTATTACTTGTTTTGTTATTACCATTATTGAATTTATTAAAGTTGTTACTGATTTTGTTAAAGCTATTATGCCTTTATTTATATCACACACACACACATATTAATGTATATTTATATATTACTCATTTAGTCACTACCATTACGGATTTTGTTAAAGATATTATGGCTTCATTTATGTTATACATATGCATATAACTCGTTAAGTCAATACCATTACGTGTTTTATCATTTTTATTACTGTTTTTGTTAAAGACATTATTAATTTTGTTAAAGTCATTATACATTCATTTTTAATATACATATATATTAATGCGCATATATATATATATATATATATATATCAAAAGAGCTTGATTGCCCAATGGCCACCAAGCTCTTAAAGAATGGGGTGGGGAAGGTTTGATCCCACCCCTTGCCTCCTAAATCATTTTTGCATGAAAAAAAACTTCCCCACCCCCCAAAAAGGCCCTTGGGGTCGGAGCTCTAGCTGCCAGAGGGTCCAGGCCAGCCGGCGGTGGTGCTCCGGTAAGGGCCACCTTTCCTTTTTAAAAAAAAAAATTAAAAGGCAAAATGGTAAATTCACCAAGACTTTAAAATTCTAATTTCATACCTATCACTTTTATGTCTTTTTGAAGTGTTAATAGACTTTTGTAGGTTTTACAAATTTAGATGGTATTTAAATGAGATTTTTCAAAAAAAAAAAAAACACAAGACATGCTATCCTATTAGAAAATGCTCAAGACAAAAAGAAAATGGAATTTGGAGGAATTTGTGCTAAACTAGTAATTAATATAATGCTGATAGGAATATTCATTTTGTGGATATCAACATTGACATATCTCTAGAATAAAATTCTTGAAGTAATTATGGTTGGAATTCAAGTCAATATAGGAGGCCACATATGTAAATATTAAAAGTTTGTGGCTATGAGTATTATTTAGTTTAACTTAAAATAGAGTGGCCTATTTAGAATTAAAGTTTTAGAGTTTTGGGGTATGTTTGTTATAGCGTTAATGTTTAAAGATCATAGTGATATTGTCAATTTGTTAAGGGGGCAAACTATAAATATCACAAATTAAGTATATAAATAGAGGTCGTGATCCTGAAATTGAATGTGTGTGAAATATTTATGGGCATCCTCTTCCTAAAGAATATTAGGAACTTTCGTACAATAACAATCTAAAAGATCACAATAACAGCCTAATGAATCCTATAATGGATCCAGTTTATCATTCTTACAGATTTAACCGCTAATAGATCAAGAGTGGGATGTGAAATTACAATATATATATATATATATATATTTATCTCTCTCCCAAGATCAAAACAAGCTTGCGGATGGACTAGCCAAGGAGGGGTTATCTAGCTCTTCCATTATGGATTCATGTCCGGCCAACCTGCGAACCTTAGCTGATAAGAGTGTGTTTGGGATCTAATTCCCTTACTTTTTATGTTGATTTAATTTTCGGGAAATAGCCCTCTCTTGTTAAAAAAAATATGGAATCAGCTACACTTTCACGTTAATTATTCATAGAAATTGATATGGGGTCTTATTTAGGCTTATAGAATTGATTGCATTCAATTCTAAGACTCGATAAGAAAGAAACCAATTCCATCTTGTTAATCGTACTTCATAGATATGAAACCAAGCATGTGATGAGGATGCTCACATATCAGTCCGATGGTGAAAATGGGTCACAGATATCACCAGTGCTGAAATGGAAGGACATTGTGACAGTTCTATTAAATTTTTCAAGCATTGAAGAAGAATGAAAAGGTAGAGCAACTATTAACGATGATAAAGATGGAGCCCAACAGCTAAGAGAGTCTGATCACCGTGCAATAAAAAGGGAATTAAGTTCCATGAGAATTACTTTTGATTTCGATGGACAAAGAGCTTGTTTGGATTAGCATCTCAACCAGTAAACTCACTGATATAATAATTGCGTTTCGCTTCCATGAGCAAATGTAGCGGAGGTCAGTGATGCGGAAAGCTTACAATACACGCAACTTGGAAAATTCTAGCATCTGATGTAGAACTATACTTGATTCATTTAATCACAAGTTTATCTTGTTATAATGGAAGGTGATTTCAGTCAAAAAATGGACGGCAACCTAATGTATTGTTGTGGCTCATAAATGATAATGATAATGGACCAGGCAAGCAGTTATTGAGCTGCTCCCAGGCCTCGCGATAAAAGTCTTGATCAGGTCGAAGCTTTGACGGTGAAGAGCCTAATAGGACCAAGCATTTGAGGTCCCACCGGGATAGATTGCAACAATTCATGTCAACTTGGAGCTGTTGTAAATGAGAGTTGGCACAGATGATAAGGAACGAGCTTAGATCACAAAAGGATGCAAGTTCGATTTCTGTTGTCGTTATGAGGACTCTTTTAATAGGCGATCTCGTAAGTTCCTTATAAGTACTCTCTGAGCTCTGAGGCCGTGCCCTGACCTTGGTGGGATGACCGGTTTCGAACCCACCTAAATTTTTTTGTATAAAAAAAAAAACTTGGAACTGTTTAAAAGTTAAACCCATGATTGGGTTTTGTGATGCCCAAAAAAATAAAAATGAACTGCAGACAGACAGTATGTAAGTAACTATCAGTTCTATCGGATAGCATATGCAGCATATTTGCTGAGTGATTGTAGCTGGAGACATAATAAATTGTAGAGTTCACGTGTCTTGTGAAAATTGTTTCAGCTGTGTTTGTTCGTGTGTGACAAGGCGCTGTGTTAATCTTCGAGGATAGTTTTTCCAAAATGCTATTAACAGGACAAGATGTAAGGACTGCCCATGTTTAAAACCACCCACCGACCTCCCTCTCAACGAAAATCCTTTCTTGTATAGAACATAGCGGGCGTGGTGGTATGGTATCAGATACCAAGTTGTCATCGGTACTGCGCTATAACAGACATTCACAGAGATTGAAACCAAGCTCACTAGATCTACGAAAATTTCCCTCTTGCAAGAGAATAATCTGCACATCAAGTGCGATTAAAGCAAGCTTGACCTTTTCTACTGAGCAAAGTGATTAACCTTTTCTCCCTCAGCAATAAAAACTTGTTTTGGCCCGTCTCAGCCATAAAACTTGCATCTTGGAAATTGCAGTGTACATATATATACATGACTAGTTAAATTACCGATCCATGCTTTACTTTATCGACACCAGGAACAAAGAATCAGAGGTCTCGTTTAGTCATAACATTGGCAGACAGCGCGCTCACTATATGATAGCCAAATGATTAGCTCTTAACCACTTTCTCCGATTAAGTTTTCATTTGGATAGTTTATTTTTTACTTATAAATTCTTATAAATCATGATTTGCGATATACGAGGTAAATATGTGAGAAAAATTTTATCTCGATTTATATAATAAGCACTTATTTTCTAAAAAAAAAACTATTCCAAACATAGCTTAAATTAGCAAGCTTCTATAGAGGGCTACTTTCGGATTCTGTTCCGATTACAGCCTTTAGAATTGGTCAACATAGTTCTGAAGGTCGCAACACCCTTCAAGCATGCCTAAGTTGACAGTGCATATCTACTCATCGGCGAACAAGCTCCCTGGACGCTTGCTGATACTAGCAGATTCAAGTACTCTTTCCAGACTCATCTTTCATGAGATTATTTATCTGCTACATGGTGTAACGTCTAACAGCTCGACGAAGAGACAACGTGGTGAAAGTAAATGATCGTTTGGGGTTTAGTGTTTTGTGTGCTGCCTGTGCCACAATGTTTCACCTGCTTTTGCTTTTGGCATTTAACTATCAGAAAATGATTCATGTTTCAGGAAAGAAATAAATGAATCGCAACTTCAATTTCAATCCAAATAAATCAGATCATAAAATGAAAAATAGTGAAATTCAATCCTCAGGTGGTTGTTGACCCAGAAAAAAAAAATTCTCAGATGGTTGTGTTGCGCCACAATAACAATCTAGCCATTTGGTCACAAAGAACAATGAAATCGCACGTATTTTGCCCCAAGGACTTAATGCTTTTGGGAGGGTCTCAGATAATTCGCACAACAATCATGGCATTCACCAATCTGGTCGATGATTATTCGTCCAATGTAGCATTCATGCATTGCATTATAACGCTGTTAAATCCCAGGATACAATCAACTATATAGTATATATCCTTGACTGGAATGGCAAACAAAAATAAAGAATTTGCAGATAAGTTTATTGAGCATCCAATTAGTGAACTAAGATTAATCCGGGCAGCCGATCAAATACCATTTATAAGAAACCAAAAGAAAAAAAAAACAGTGAACGTAAAATAAAACAGATCATTGTGGGGAGAAGTATTGTAGTTCACAAAAACTGATAATAGCCACGGCTAACGAACACCCTTCACTATAAACGCAAAGTACTGTCAAATACCTTACATTAAGTAAAAACAAAAGCAAAAAAGAACTTAAAACTCGAACCAGGGTGATCAATACGAAGCCCTTAGAACCTCCTGCCGGCTCCACCAAAACCACCGCGGCCAAATCCAAAGGATTGCTGAACGGGAACAGGATCAACTTGGACAAGCCCTGGAATCTCGTTCATGCCAAGAGCGTTGAGCATATCAAGAGTCTCCTTATCGACCTCAATCTGATCCGTCTTAATTGCAGAAACATCGGGCACGAAATCCATTCTGCGCTCACGCTCCTCCTCTTGAAGCTTGAGGGAAATGCCCCGAACGGGACCCTTCTGAATCCTCTTCATCAGGTGGGTGGAGAATCCGGCAATCTTATTGCGGAGCCTCTTGGAGGGAATGAGAGCTACCTCCTCCAGGATTTTCTTGTTCGTGTGAAAATCCAAGGTCATTCTAGAGTAATACTTCTCTATCACTTGGCGAGAAGACTTCTTCACGGTTTTGGTTCGGACGCGCCCCATGGTGAGTCTGAGAGAGAGCGAAGCACAGCTTGCTCGGCGATCGCTCGGTGGAGAGGCAGGGAGGCACTAATCCGCAAGCCTACGACTCTGACTATCACTACAGCAGCTAGGGTTTTTTGAGATCTTATATGAACCGGTTTCTACCAATCACCAAAATATTAGGGCCTGGGCTCACATAAACGGGCCCATTGTATTTAGTCTTTCTTTGCTATCTTTTTTTGGTCAATGGACTATAGACCAGTAAGAATCATATAACATCGTATGTATTGGCCTGCTTTTAAGTTTCAACCCAGTGGACGCAAGTATTCTTCTTATTATACCGAAAAAAAAAAGTATTCTTCTTATGATGGTTAAAAAAAAAGGTATTCTTATGGGAAAATGACATTTGCAGATTAAAAGAGAATATTAAATATAAGTAGAGGAAATTGATTTTTTTTTTTATGAAAAGGCAAAAAGACATTAAATAGATATTAGTTTTACAGTGTATAGGGGTTAATTGGGGAGGGGGATGAAAAGGTGAAATCCTGAAAAGACTCTAACGAAATTACATGCCATGAAACATGTATAACATTTCGAAGAAAAGAAGTAATGTCCTCGTGAAGAATCTGGATCGAGTTGATGAAGTAATGCTCAATATTGATAATCTTTCTTTTGACACACAAAACTGATAGAGCTTCCTGATCAGTGGTAATGCCTGAATTGCATATCCCGCGTAATAAAGCCCGGAGTTTTTTATTAAACAAAGGATATAATGCATTGATAGTGATTTGGGAATTTTTCTATTTCTTTCTTTCCTTTTCAATCAACATATATAACATTTCATTAAATAACAAGCACAAATGTTAATTAACAAATCTAAAAGCCGAGTGCACAAAACTGACACAAGAACACCCACAAAACATTATAGAAAAAAACCATTGACAGTCAAGTTCTTGACACAATTATCGACAGTTGGAAATCATGAATTTTATATTTCTCTAGTGTAAGAATTGGGAAGTGGATATTTTAGATAGAAAAAAGAATAAAAGCTAAGTGAGCAGCTGATATAATTGTGTTCTCTTTTAATATTTCAAAATTCTAAACTTAAGTTCTTAATTATTATTTTTTTTGCTCAAAAGGTACTTCATTAATATTGCAAAAGCATATCTAATACAATAAAAAAAGTCAATTCCAAAAATAACAACAGAAAATTAACATGACAAACCAAACAAACCAAGTCTAAATGAAAAATAAAACAAGTCACCACCCATTCAAGAGGTGGGAATAGAAGTACTATCATCATCTTCACAAGCCTCCTTCGCATCAAAGGTTAAAAGTGACATCAAAGAAGGTGTTGGTTCAAATACTCACCCTATAGGGCATACCCCCTTATAAGCATCAGCTGCAAGTAAATAAGCTACACGGTTACCTCGTCTTGGGGTAAATGACAGAGAGAACCCAACCTCAGAAGAAAGAAGGCATATGATGTCCTGAACAATACTTCTGCTCCTCCAGTCAAACAAATTTGGTGCTTTAGTAACAACACAAGTGAGCAAGGGAATGCAATCAATTTCAAAAACAGCTTTATTATGTCCCAAGTCCATGGCTAATAGCAATACCCTTTTTAATGCCAAAGCTTCAATCATGAATGCAGAGATAGATTTCAATTTATCCACATAACCCCACTTGAACTGTCCAAGGTTATCTTGGCATATCACCCTAATAGCAGCATCTTCATTACCAGGTTTGAATGCCCCATCACAATTGACTTTCAAGTTACCTGTAGAGGGAGGGATCCAATTAATAGTGGAATGATTAGTACACCTCAATGACTCTGTCCCCAAGTTCAATTTATCACATGTAATCTAGTATTCAAAGTTGCTCTTCATAGCCATTTCAATAACAACAGAGGGGTTGGGTTCTTTATGGTTAAAGACCTTATCATTTTGTTGCTTCCATATGAACCACAAGATCCAACAGATTAAAGAAATATCATGCTTCGTCAACAACTCTGTGCCTATCATATGTATCCACCAGGCAGTAAAATTGGACACATTAGATGTATCAATTCTAGCAGATAGCGTGCAGCCAAACCAAATACACCTGGTCCATGGGCAATGAAAAAATAAGTGCCCAATAGTTTCCTCTGTCAATTCACAAATAGGGCATTGACTAACCAGGGATTTTTTCCTTCTAAAGAGAGCTGCATTAGTAGCAATAGTATTGCTAAGAACCCGCCAAATAAACTGCTGTACTCTTGGGATAACTTTAATTTTCCAAATCGCTTTCCAGCAGGTTGTGGAAATGACTGTAGAGGAGCCAGCTTTAGTGGTATGGGCAGAGGTCATTTCCTTCCCCTGGTGGTACCCCAATTTCACTTGGTACTCTCCATTTCGAGCTTTGGTCCACACTAGTTTGTCTTTCAATCCATTGGATAGGATAGGGATTTCATGTATTGCACACTTGACTTCTTCTGTCAGATATTGGTTTATGGGAGTAAGATCCCATTCACCATTAACAATTAAGTCGCAAACTCTACCATGTGTGACATAAAAATCATCATTGTTGGTCATTTCTCTGGGAAATTAATACTTGGTATCCAGTTGTCTTCCCATATTCTGTTTGAAGAACCATCACCAATATCCCACCGAAGGTCTTTTTTAAGATAATCTCTGCCATCAATAATACTAGACCAGTACCATGAGGCCTTATACCCTTTATGAGCATCAATGAACTCAGCCTTGGGAAAATACACACTTTTCAACACCCTAGCCCATAAATCATTAGGTTTTACCATTAATCTCCATGTTATTTTAGTCAAAAGTGCATCATTCATAATAATAAGATCACAAAAACCCATGCCACAATTACTCTTTCCAGTAGTAAGAATCTCCCAAGCTTTCCAGTGGGTTTTGCCTCCAAAGGCCTTACCCTCCCACCAAAAATTACCAATAAGGCTATTTATCTCCCTGCATGTTTTCAGAGGAAACTTAAAACAATTCATAGGATAAATTGGGATTGCCTGGAGAACTGCTTTAATCATAACCTCTCTTCCAGCATAGGATAAAAGAGAATGCCCCCATCCCTGAATTTTACTTGCTACTCATGCCTTGATGTATTCTATTGCCTGATGTTTTGTCTTTCCCCAGATACTCGGAATACCAAGATATTTTCCTGGATCCTCAGTTGTAGGAATGCCTAGAGTGTTACCAACCATAGTTCTAACTTCTTCTGGAGTATTGGCAGAGAAGAAAATACTGGATTTATCAAGGTTAGCCACCTGACCAGAAGCAATACAATACATATTGAGGATATTTGCAAGATAAGTACAGTTTCTCTTACTAGCATGCATATATAATAGGGCATCGTCAGCAAAGAAGCTATGAGTAAGCATAGGACATGCAAGACTCAATTTGACTCCCTTAATCTGTCTATCATGTTGGCTCTTACTAATCATGATGGAAAGTACCTTAGCAACCAAAATAAACAGGTACGGCGAGAGAGGGTCCCCCTGACGTAGGCCCCTACTAGGGGAGAAAGAGCTCATATTTTCTCCAGAAATACATATGTTCAATCTAATCGAGCTCACACACTTCATAATAAGAGATACCCACTCATTACAAAACCCATATTGCAAAAGAACACATTCTAGGAAATCCCACTCGACCCGATCATATGCCTTGCTCATGTCCATTTTAAGGGCAAATTCATACTTACCCCCAGATTTCTTACGACGAAGATAATGATAGACCTCATGAGCAATAATAATATTATCATGGATATAGCGACCAGGTATAAATGCACTTTGATTATGAGATATGCAAGCATCAAGCAACGGGCGCATTCTGTTGGCCATGAGCTTTAAAATGATCTTATATGAGAAATTACACAACCCAATAGGTCGGAAGTGAGACACATGTTCAGGTTTCTCAATTTTGGAGATAAGTGTAATGCTGGTCTCATTAATCTCATTCAGCATAGATTTTCCTGGAAAAAAAAATCTTGGACCATAGTACAGATAGAATCGCTAGTTTCAGACCAGGCAGAATGTTAAAATTACCTAATAAACCGTTAGGCCCTGGTGCCTTTGAGCTCCAAAGGCTAAAAGCAGTAGTTTTAATTTCCTCCTTTGAAATAGGCATCATAAGACCCAGGTTCATATCAGCTGAGATTTTAGAATCAATGAAACCCAAGACTGCATCCGTTGCTCGTGAACCAGATGTAGCAAAAAGATTTTGGAAAAAAATAGCAATGTTATATGTAATTGCATGTTTCTCCATTATCCAATTGCCATAGTCATCTTTAATGTATAAGATACTATTCCTCTGTCTCCGCTTAATAGTAGAAAGATGAAAGAATCAGGAGTTTTTGTCACCTGCTTCTAGCCAATTAATATGTGAATGTTGCCGCCAGAATTGCTTTTCCAAATCGAGAATTCTCTCAAGTGCCATTTTGACATCAGATATAGCTCGCATGCTCACGGGGTTCAGATTACCCTGAGTAAGAATAGCAAGTTGAGATTTTAATTGCTCAATCAGCTTGGTGTTGTTCGGGAATTCCTTCTTGCTCCACTTTGACAGATCATTCCTGCATCTCATTAATTTACAGAAAAAAGATTCAATGGAAGATTGGTCACTTACTGGTATTGCCCGCCAACTGTCTCGCACAACTTGTAGAAAATTACCATGTGAAGCCCAGGCTGACTCGAATCTAAAAACCCGATTCTTTCATTGAGAATCAAGCTGGCACTGAATAAAAAGCAGATGATGGTCGGATCCAACTGGCTCTTTGTTAAAAACTTGAAGATTCGGGAACTGCTCTTTTAACTGTAAATTGCCCAGTACCTTGTCAATCCGTTCTCGAATAGTATCCGGGCCTTCCCTATTATTACACCAAGTGAAGCGATGCCCATTAAAACCCAGATATGATAGTTCACAATCTGCCACAAAGCCCTTAAAATTAAGTATCTTTCTCCAAGCTCTCGGTCCACCCCCACACTTCTCATCTTGAGATAGGATATCATTAAAATCCCCAAGACAAAGCCAAGAAGAATTAATATTTCTACCGATCCTGCGTACTTCTTGCCAGCACAAAAGTCTTACATCTTCGTTAGGTGGGCCATAGATAAAAGTAATATATGCCGGAGTAGTTAATTCAGCAGATTCAACACTAGTATGAATAATGTTGGCAGACAAAAACAAAATGTTTACTGTAACCAAATCAGACCACCAGAGTGCAAGGCCCCTAGTTTTACCTACCGGGTCAACAAGCCATTCTTCAGTAAAACTATACCTCCTTCATACCTTCCTCACTACTCTTACCTTCTGTTTACTCTCCATCAAGAAGACTATATGGGTTTTTTTCCAGAAGCATTCTTCCTTTAAATGTGTGTTTGGATTAGCTTTTTTTAATAGCTTTTACGACTTACGAGGTAAGTGTGTGAGAGAAGTTTTATC
This sequence comes from Inga oerstediana, assembly GCA_963210345.1. Classification (NCBI taxonomy): domain Eukaryota; kingdom Viridiplantae; phylum Streptophyta; class Magnoliopsida; order Fabales; family Fabaceae; genus Inga; species Inga oerstediana. The sequence continues at coordinate 11,849,392 of OY723401.1, forward strand.
TCGGGTTGCGCAAACCATGGTTTGAAACCATGGTTTTAAAAGTTACCAAACACACACTAAATTCTTGACTATCAAGGCAACCCCAAGGCCTTGACAGTTCCAACTTAAGAGATTCATGGAGAACTAGTGGTTGGATGGGAAGAAGACTTTGATTGAACCTCATAACTACTGTCGCTTACAACGAACCAGCTCTCTGGAAAATCAATTTCACCCGTAGCCAAAGAACTACCTGTGTACCGAGCCTATCTGCAATGGTGGAACGTCAAAGATAATTTTTCATTGTCCGCATATTTCTTTGTCGCCCCTTCTGGGACTGAACAACTTTTCCTTTTTGCTTGACTGAAGCTTCACTATCATCAATGAAGAGTTTACGTCACCTCTTAGTCGTATTTGGGTCAATATCCTCTTCATATGGTCTCTTGATGTGGACCCCATAAAGCCTACTACATATAGTTGAAACCGGTGATAACCCATTGTGTGGAACAATTGCTTTTTCATTTGGCTTATCCTCACTTGGGATCTCTACATTGTATTCCACCTGCTCAATTCGATTAACTAATCTTCCATTATACACTAATGGGCACGTAATCTTGGCTTGTTGCAATGAAGAATTAATATCCACACCTTTAAGTTGGGACTCAGTCACCACTTGATTGTCCTGTCTATTAGAAATAGAAAGTTGCACATCACGTGGCTTACATTCCGCATCTTGACAATTAATTGTCTTTATGGCATATTCAAACATTGGAGTGGGACCCAAGCATTCATGAGTACTATTTTGAATCATGCTTCCCCCATTATTGGACTTTACGTTACTCCCGCAATCTCTGCTAGTTTGACTAGAATCACTCCAAGAATTTGCAACTCCATTGTTAGCAACCTTGCTGCTCGGTGATCTATTCCAGTGAAGTCTATATGACGCAGCTTTCATGTATATGAACTTAGCTTCAATCCAATCCTCCTTGCAGACCTCCAACACATCCTCAAAGGTACACATCGGGGTTGCATTAAGCCAGCTACCGAATTCACACTCTGTCTCGTCATCTCCTCTTGAAATATTGAGATCTTTACAACCTTGTCTCTCGTGACCAATACGTCCACATTTGTAGCAAAAATCCTGCAACCTCTCATATCTAACTGTGACCCAGGCAAGATCCTTCTCCTTGCGCGGAACCCAAAAGCCTGTAGTCAGGCGTTCACCAAGAGGAATAAGAGTCCTAACTCGAATAAAACTTCGAACTAATTTTCCATCCACCACCGTCCTTTCATACAACACAATCTCCCCTACTGCATCTCCAAGGGTCTTCGTATTAGAATTCTCAAATGCCTCCAATAGGAGACCATGAAATTGTATCCAAAAAGGCGCGGTACTAAAGTTTACCTCTTTAAGAACCATATATTCTTCCCAAATTTGAAGATTCAAAAGCTGACCTTGTATAGACCATGGCCTGCCTTTGAGAATATGAGCATAGTCTTTAGTATTATTAAACCTGAAAAGAAAAATTAGTTGTCTCCAATCAAGATCGTGTACCTCCACCTCTTCATCCAACTGCCACCCCTTCTTGATCATAGAAACAACTGTTGGAATATTCATGTTTTTACTAGTTAATATCTTCCCAACTAAGTTACCCCCTTACTTTTCGGCCTTCTGATTTAGTTTCAAAACTACCTGCTTTGGCTTCTTAGAACCACTACTTTGACCTACCTCCATACCTCCAAACACTCTTCTAGAACACACACACACCCACTTTGAAAACTCAAGGAAAAGGCAAGATGGAGAGCTATAAACCTGGTCGGTGTTCAAATAACACTGGCCGAACTGACGCACAAGGTGCCGTATGGACTCTCACGAGAGGAGAGGAACAACAAGGTTCAATGTAGTTCTTAATTATGAAGTAAACAAGAAGTACTCAATGCTGAAATATACCAATTAATTAAACACTTGGTTCAACTGGTATCATTATAAACCCTTTAATCAGAGGCTTTGAATTTGAATTCGAACTCTAAAAAAATGCAGCAGCGCTAGCAAATTGATAGCTGGTGGTAGGTCTAGCATATCAGTTACTTTTTGAGAAAGGAAGAAAGAAAGCAGAAATGCATGTGTATGAGTGTTTTTTTGTCTTTTTAAATATATGTTCTTATTATTCTCTTTTTTATATTAAAGATGCATACTTTGAAAAGTTTTGGTCTTAAAAAATTCAAAATATTTGTTCTTGTTATTCTCTTTTTTATTTTAAAGATGCATACTTTAAAAAGTTTTAGTCTTAAGAAATTCAAGAAATTCAATCTTTCTATCGTTTCCAGAGAGATGGGACCCATGCATATACAGATAGTCAGATACACAAGCGTGAAAGTTGCTGATAGAAATTGCAAGTGCTGGTTGTGTGGGATCACTTTTAAGTTTTAACTATATAATATTCTGGTTCCGTTATCATTTATCAACATATATATAATATTCAATTTGGTGCGTTTCCTTTCTCGTTCAAGACACCCTATCAATAATTTCGACAACTTTAGGGTATTGGTAACTTTCAATGATTTTGCCCTGCCTGCAAGACCAACGTCTTTTAGTTCTTGACTTTGGGGGATGGGTGTTTGGGTAAGCCTTAAATCATAGTTTCAGAAGTTATTTTTCATAAATCAAGATAAAACTTCTCTCATGTACCTACTTCTTAAATTATAAAAGCTATTCTTCAAAAGCTAATTCAAACACACACTTAACGTAACAAAACAAGTTTGACGTTATAATAATAATACTTGTTCATGAATACTAACACAGTGAAAAACAAAAATTACAGCCGAAGTCCTTGCTAGCTCCGCAATAATCAACATACAAGACCACGTTATTCAAAGAATTAAAAGGGGGGATTAATGTGACCAGGATTGGAGACTAAATATTAAGACTCGGGAGGGTACTGAAACATCTTAAAGGAGGGGTTAACAATACTGAAACCGCCATCGATGAGCAAATTATGGCCACTCACATACCTAGATTCATCACTAGCCATATAAAGAGCTGCATTGGCCACATCATCAACTTTTAGGGTAACCCCCTTCAGATTAGCATGCCAGTTCATGGTATTCTCAAGCTCTTCATCGTTGAGCCCAACAAACTTGGTAGCTAACGGCGTGGCCATGGCGTAGGGCGATAAACAGTTCACCCTTATCCCAAACTGCCCTAACTCCACCGCCGCATTCTTAGTCAGCCCAACCACCGCATGCTTGGAACAGGTGTACGCGTAGGAAGCAGCCCCTCCAACGTACGAGCTTATGCTCGCCGTCGATATTATGCTTCCGCTACGTGCAGGAATCATGGCCTGCGCCGCGTGCTTGATTCCCAGGAAGACGCCGGTGACGTTCACGCTCAGCACACGCTCGAAGTCGGCCTTCTCGTTGTCTATGATTCTGTCCTTGTTGGGATCGGCTATGCCTGCGTTGTTGAACATGACGTCGAGTTTCCCGAAGGTTTTGACGGCCGTGTCCACGGCGTTTTTGACCTGGGCCTCATTGGTGACGTCGCAGTGGACGTATAGGCCATCTGACGGGCCCATCGACTGGGCCACGGACTGGCCCAAGTCATCTTGAAGGTCGGCGATTACCACCTTGGCTCCCTGCTGGGCGAACACTTCGGCGGTGCGTTTGCCGATCCCGCTGGCTCCTCCGGTTACAAGTGCTACTTTCCCTGCCAGCCTGTCCTTCACCATAAAACGCATGCTTACCACTTGATTGATTCATAAACAAGAGTCAAGAGTGTTCATTGGTTTGGATAGTTCGTCTGCTACTACATCTTTCTTGTTATATGAAGAGTATGATCACTCCAATATAGAGTATACTTTAATTACAGTGATAACGAACATCAAATAACTCGAAAATTAAAACATAAAGCACGTGTTACCGTTATATATACATACATACCTTCTGGTGAGTGCAGCGGCTGCCATATATTGCCTGAGATTTGGAGAAGAGAGGGACCGGACTTGTTCTCTCTGGGCCTCTTGGAAAAGTAAACAAGCGGAAAGTTCAATGTAGCATCTCACGGGGTTCGTAAAACGCAGTTCCAGTTTAGTTTTTATTGCGGTGTGTACATGGTTAGTGTTATCTAAATCAATACAGACAATCATAAAGTCATGAGGTCGGGTTAGTTTTTTTTTTTTTTAAACCTGTATAGGGATGGGATCGGCATACTTCATCTTTATGGGTTTTGTAGATATATTAAATTAATATATCTTAATTTAATTTTAAGTAATTAATGGAATGCGCTCGCTGCACGTACATGTCCTAGGTCAGTGTGTATATATATAATTATATATCCATGGTGCATCTTGTTGTCGTTACGCAACTTTCTTGGATGCTTAGTGAAAAACAACGGAATAGTTGATGGAGTAATAAATACAACGCCAAAGTCGGAGCCGGAGATGACCAATAATCGAAATTAAAAGGAATCAAAAGCTCTTGAGCATAAAACGTTAGAGTAGGGCTTCATTGATCAATATTAAAGTATGCATTTACCTATGCAGCAATAGTACAATAAACATGGAAATTTGTCCTGACTCGTGATAGTATCATCTAACAGACACCGATCGATTCTAATACGCAATTCTTAGTTTAACATACAAGTTATATATAGTAAAAGTGCTGGGACGGAACTGGAGCATAGGTTTAGCCGGAAAAGAGGTGCAAACAATGAACCCAATTAGAAAGTCGCCTTAATCTAATCAATAGTGGGAACAACTTTTTGGCACTTGTCTTCTAGACCTGTCAGCCAACACTAGTCAGTGAGGAGGACAGACTGGTAATTTTTCGACCTCGCATCGGCAGACTGGTAATTTGAGCCCCTGTTGGGTTTATCTATCAAATGCCCTTGTCCATTAGTTTTCCGTACACATTATCTTGTGATTTTCCATTTCTGATAGACCAGGAGAAAGAAGCGACTACGCAACAACAAGGTTCTGTTTCACTTGTACATGATAAAAAAACATGGTAACATTTTAGTTCGGTTGAGAGAGACTGGCAGTGTCACCGATGATCTTTTTTCTTTTTTTTTTTTGAGTTGAACATTCTAGAATGGTTGCTTCTACTTTCTATAACCAATTTTTTTTATTGGTTGTTTTAACGACTGATCCAGACAGTTCAACAAAAGTTTTAAAGAGGGATAACATTTTGTATTTTCTGGATTGAGAGTGAAAATTCACCCAATCTATAAATATTAGGAGGGGAAATAAAAAGAAAGAACATTCGTACTTTCTGGTTTCGTTGGCCAAACTGTTATCTCGAGATCACTTTTTGCGAACCCGTGTTTGTTTTTGTCAGGCTTTGAACAATTATTTATATTTGATTAGATTGTAGTCCGTGAACTTTGCACAAGGATTTTGTATAATTCCAACTCCTAGCGAGGCATTTGACGTGGACTCTAATTTGTATAATGACTTTAACCTGATAATTTTTTGTTATATATCCATGATAATTTATTTTATTGAGATAAATATTTTAATCATATTCGGGTTGATTCCCATGGCAAAAGCAAAATATACAAATTGCAATCAAATTTAGTGCTTGTTTGGGATAGTTTATTTTTAGGCAATAAGTGCTTATAAATCGTGATTTACGATATACGAAGTAAGTATGTGAGAGGAGTTTTGTCTCGACTTACGTAATAAGTGATTATTTCTTAAAAATAAGCTATTCCAAACACTCACTTAATCATATAGCATTCTCATATCCTAAGTATATGACTTAATTTAGGAGTGAACTTTAATTTGGTCATAGGTATAAGGCTCTTTTTTTTTTTTTTTTTACCATTTTGTCTCCTGTATTTATTATCTAACTTATAAATTTATACATAATTTAATAATTAAAAAATATTTAAGATAGGTCATGTCACATTAATTGCAATTAAGTAATATTTTTACCTTCTCTTTGATCTCATCAAATATTTTAACAAAACTTCGAATCACTGTAGACAGTCAAGGCGTGATGGGTTGGGAAAAGGCCAGAGAGTCACTTCACGGGAGACGCCACAAAATAAGGTACATAATCAAAGTAATTAAATTTGGACTAGTCAGTGAATAGGTCGAGGTATTAGATTAAAAATCAGTGGGTCAGACTGGAGTTAAACCGGAACCAAACCGGTGAGAAATGGAATATTTTAGGCTTATAGTATGAAATTCTAAAGAAAAAATTTTATAAAAAAAAGATTTAAAAATAAAAAAATTTGACCCGGACCGGTTTAGTGCCCAGGTCGCCTATTTCCAGGCCGGTTCGGTCCTGGTCAAATAATATTGCACATAACTCACATAGTTGAGTAATAAATCTGTCATCTTATGTCACGTGGCTTGGCCGTAGAGTCATAAATCTTTCATTATTTCTCTCATTAATAGAATTAACAATGGCAGCTGAAAACTTTAGGTTCTACTCAAAAAACAAAATGGTGGCCAGCACATTTTTCGTAAGAGGCCGGTTATATATAATGCAGCCGTAGCTATGTCTTGCATGGATACCCAACAACCAAATTGATATTTTTCATTTCTGTGAAGGAATAGTGAAATAGACACTTAAGCTATATTTGTCCGTCCAAACATAGGGTTGATGTGGATCTTTAATTCGTCCCCCAAATGAATAATTATAGTCACCATCAAAAGTGAAAGTAGATGTAGGTAAGTGGCGTTAGCACTAATTAAGCAATTCCATTATGACGAGAGGGACACTATGTGTATGTTTGTATGAGCGTTTTACACAGTAAAAACACACTTATTACGCAAGCCGAGAAAAAACTCCTCTCACATACTTACTTCGTATACCGTGAATCACGAATTATAAGCACGTTTTGGACAAAAATAAGCCATTCCAAACACACACTATGTTGGAGGGGGATAAGATAAGGATGAGATGTCTAGGAAATTAAAGTCAAATCATGTAGTAATAAATAAAGTGTGGCCAAAAGACTGACTATAAGGAGCACAGTACAATGGCGGGTAAAATAAGGTATTGGCTACCCCCCACACGCATGTGATTAGTCAACCCATTTGTGCTTAGAACGCAAAGGACGGTAACAGAGAGGGAATTATTCTTGTAAATGGATCCCACGCTCTGATTGACGTTGACGTCAAGAGGATGCAAAATGTGTCGCCCTCAACGCGCTTCAAATTGTTGAAATGGCATTTGCACACAGATCACACAACAAAGCGAGCAACCACATCTCCTCCTTTTTTTATTAAGAAAATATATCTTACATCCTTAATTAAAAAAAAAAAAAAAACGCTACTCTCTACGCTCCTTTATATAAGTTGTCTTCCATAAATAAAAGGTCGTTCGAATTATATGGTGTTTACTGTTTAGTCGAACCAATTAAAAGGTGCATGTTCCATTTTTACTGATACAAAATAATGACGTTATTGTGTAAATTACAAAGTTCATGTTCTTGACAATAATAAGAATATAATTGGAATATTGACATATTTTTTAATATTAAATCAATCTAACAATTTTTCTTAATTTATGCACAAAACATCTAACCTATGTTTGAAATAGTTTTTTTTAAAAAAATAAGTGCTTATTATATAAGTCGAGATAAAATTTCTCTCACATATTTACTTTGTATATCATAAATCATAATTTATAAATATTTATAAGTTAACAATAAACTATTCCAAACCAACACTAAAGCTCCTTGTATGAGGGACCGAAGGGAGTGCAATAATAATCTGTCTGCTGCCCCAAAAGATATGCTCCGGTCACACACACACACATATTGGTCAGCATACTTTAATAGAGATTATTATTTATACAATAATTGCATGTTTGTGTTCGCGTTACAATAATTTATAAGCTGTTTTTTAAGTAAATTGGGATAAAATTTTTCTCACATACTTATCTTGTATATCGTAAATCATGATTAAAAAACTGCTTTTAAGCATTCTTATCGATGTTCCAAACACAAAAAGCATGTTTGTTTGAGCTTATAAAAACTTATAAGTTGCTTTTTACGTAAATCGAGACACAACTCCTCTCACATACTTACTTCGTATACCGTAAATCACTATTAAAAAGCAACTTATAAGCAATCGAATCGCTCAACCAAACATACCCAAACTTATTTGCTACCCATTTGTTACATGAGGAAATTCATATATAGCATTTTGAGCTTATGAAATTTCTCAGGTACGGAAGAATAGTTTATGATTCTAAAACATTGTTTTATGATGTGTATAGTATTTATTATATAATTTAGTTTTTATGATTGTTCAATTTTTTTATTGGACTTACAATAAACAATATTTATTTATAATCATAATAAATCATGTAATTATTTTATAATAGTCTATTTTAAATGATTCGCATATATACTAAAAGTCTTAAATATATTGCTTGTTGATAAATATTCATGAGACCAATATTGAAGACTCTTATCACGAGAGTAAAATAGGGAAAACGTCATTGCTTAAAAGAAGTATCGATAAATATAATTTATTGATTATTATTTTATAATTTATTTTTTTTATACTTCTTCAAAATTGATTGGTTGAGTAATCATACTTAAAATTGATTTGATTATTTTTTAAATTTTATTAATTATTGATGCAAATTATTGATTTAATGATTTCATTTAAAAATAATGACATCATTATCCCACATTATAGATGATTATTTCCTAATTTTATTTTTTATATTTATTTATAATTGATTTATTAAGTAATCATATTTAAAAATGATGTGATTATTTCTTAAATTTCACTTATCATTGTTGCAAAACATGGATATTGATTTGATTTGATTTGATTTGATTTAGAAATAGTGACATCATCATCCCACGTTATAATTTATATATAATTATTTCCTAATATGTTCTTATTTCCTTTATTTATATTTTTGTGAAAAAGAAGTCATTTTTTTCATATTAGATGTATTAAGAAATTATATTAATTCATGCCCCTCTTTATATTGATAATATACTCAATTATATAGAAAATTCATTCCCCTCCCCCTCTTTATCATTTTCCCCATGAAGTACTGACTTTAATATTTTGATTGTGGTTAGCTTTCGTTTTTACATTACATATTTTTGTTGATTCTGGTAATCATCTTTTGTTTAAAGCATCCAATTTTTCATTTCTCAAGTCAATAATAGTGCCCCACACATCTCATACTTGAGGAAGATGATACTCGCATTGTCCTCTTTCTTATTATCTTCTCATCATCTCATATCCATCCCCAGATCATGAAATTGATGATTTAGGTTTAATATTTCATAAAATTATTATTATTATATTTTATAAATTAAAATTTATTTATTTATTTTTTATTGCAATTATGAAGGGTATAGATCATATTTTAAAAGTTTAAATTTACTTATTTATGTTTATAGAAATAATTTTATAAAATATTGAATCTAAACCATATATTATTTTAATCTAACGGTGGATATGAGATGATGAGAAGAAAATAAGGAGGAGGACAATGAGAGAAATCCAACCCCATATTTGACCCAAATCAATTTTCATTAAAAATTCACATAATTGCATTTTAATTAACATATTGTATACTTTTTTTTATAAATGTCAAAATGCATTAACATATTGTGTGCACTTAGAATTATTAAACAATATAACTTCAACAAAAAAAATATTCATCAATATAATATAACTAACGGTAGCTCGGTGTATATTTTCTAACCAACGGATATTTATAGGTGGCAAAAAATTATAAAATCAACACCTAAATAGGCAAGTCCAAAAGACAAATATCACACCATGAGAGCATCCCCTGATATAACATGAAAACACTCAACACATTAAAACTAAAGTAGACTCAAAACCTAGAATGCTAAAATGACATATTCGCAAACTCAAAACAACATATAAGAACTCATTTTACTATTTTTATGTTATTGATGGTTGTTTTGTTGGCTCTGAATGTAGGGGTGGACATATCAGACAATCCCATGTCCCCACTATTAGCCAGTGGAATGTTGTATATCTTATTTCTCTTTGAAGGAATGGTCAAAGATTATGACGACTGAATTATTAAAAGGTCATTATTGTTCTAAATTTTTTCTGCCGACATCAATGTCATCAAATAGCTTGAAGCATGTGTTTCTACTTCTAAGGGCCAAAGAAGAAACTCAGGGAATGAATGGAATAGCAAATAGATGAATATATAATAAAGTACTCAATCACATTATATGTTACTATTAACTAAATCATTTTCTTACCGTTAATTCTTAAGTAAACCGTTGCAAAATATCTTCCTCCTCATAAAATTGCAAAACGCCCAAACTACTGAATGGATATTTGATGTTGTTCTGCTTAACTCTAAGTCTAACAATAATTTCTCTCCCAACACAACACTCTAATTGTGTTGGGAAAGTTCCAAGCTCTAATTTCTACAGTGATAGATGAATCCTAAGAAAGATAAATATGGAGCAGTATAAACAAATAAATTGAAATTCAAAAATTAATATACTACAAGGCGCAAAAAGATCAAATAAAAGGAGGAAAATAAACGATTGAGGTAAGTGCAGCCACTAACTTTTCATTAACAGGTGACGTCATTTTAGTCGTTGTACACTTCATGATAACCCAAGCAACGGTAGCCTAGGTATCCCTAGTGAGTTTATAATGTCAACTTATCATGATATTGGGGATGAAGAATTGAACTCACTAACAATGAAGAACCGAGAACACAAAAAGCATATACACATATATACAAGCATTACTATAGTCGCAGGGTTAACGGTATTTCTTGAAAATTAAGCTTTTTGTAGATCTAGTTTGAATTATGATTATAATAACTCCTTAATCATGGGCTAATAATTTATGGATATAAAACATAAATTATTAATATTTATTGATATCAAAGTAAACGAAATTCACTAACAGTGCTAATAAAAACACAATTAGTTTATCAAAAAATGATTGCTCATGGAACAATTTTTAACAGCGTTACTGTGAGTATTATATAATATATATATTATGATAAAAATATTTATACAATGTAATATCTAGTAAGCATACATTTAAAAAATAAAAAAATAAACATAAATCAGAAAAATGAAATTCATAATTTAAATATTTAACCTAAAATAAATTATATTCAAAATAATTTTCCTAAAAAATTTTGCGCAATGATTATATTATTTCTAGTATATTATAATCACAAAAGTTTTTAAATTTGTTAGAATAAAATATTTCATCTAAACATCAACAAGAAGATAATATAATAATGATACAGTATCAAAGACTCCGGATCTGGCTAGAAAATCATGTGGAAAATTTTTTTTTTTAAAAAAAAAACTATAAATAATAACAGAGAAGAGAAATGCATATTCTAGATGAGAATGGTCTTTATAGAAGTCATCTCCATTTTTAAAGCAAATGCAAGTACAAGATATTCAAACTGGTGAAAATTATTATTCTTTTGAAAAACAAGTGAGACCCCTTCCTTACAGAGCTGGTAAAATGGGTTGGGCCAGTAGGTTCAACCCACCAGCCCGCCAAAATTGATAGGTTTAGGTTGGCCAAATGCCCTGGCGGGCTGGCTCAGTATGTGGGCTACAGCAGGCTAGCCTACTTTTTTTTTTAGTTTTTTTTTTTCAAATACCCTTATGGTTTTATTGTCTTTTCTTTGATGCCGTGTTTAATTAATTTTTCATATTTTTTATTTGACACTTATTTTCATATTATATTTATTTATTTCACTATTATTAAATTTAAAAGAGATATGCTTATAAGTTTTTTTCATGTAAGTAGATAAAAAAAAAGGAAAGGAGGAATGAAATTGACTTCCTAACACAAATATATAAATAAAAAAAAAGTATGATATGAGTGGGTGAAAGAGATAGTAAGTGATAATTAAAAAAAAAAGTGAAAAAATTTAAAAAAATAGGCCGGCCAACCTACCTTGACGGGCTATACCAACCCACAAAGGATCGGGCTGACCCATAGGGCCTTCCCCACGAGCTGACTTGAATGGCCAGCACTATTTACAGATCGGCAGAGTAATTATAACCAAGTATTATTTCAAAGATATAAATCATCACGTCAAAGATATCTATAAAGCTCACTAGTCCCTGCATTGTTGGCAGTCCATTGTCCTCCAGTCGAAATGCTGTGAGATATGTTTCTTCACGTCAGAAAAACAATGGCTGTAGATCACTTTGAGCAGAAGTCCTTTTGGATATTTTTATGTTGGTCGCTGTGTTTCAGCCTCACATCTGCCTTCTTGGACCCAACATTCCCTTCTTCGGCCTATCGTCCACAGCGGCGGCTGGCTGATTCCGTCCAAAATACTGGGCTATACAGAACACAGTTCTTCACACAAATACTGGATCACTTCGATTTTAATCCCCAGAGTTACCGGACGTTTCAGCAGAGATATCTCATCAACAACACTTACTGGGGAGGCGCCTCCAATAAAGCTCCCATCTTTGTCTACGCAGGAAATGAAGGAGACATCGAATGGTTCGCTCAGAACACCGGCTTTATGTTCGAAACAGCACCCCATTTCAAAGCCCTTCTTGTTTTCATCGAGGTAAATCCACCTCCATGAACTTGAATATAGCTAATTATCAGGGCTTTTCTTTATTTCCTTTTTCGGGGGTTCATAGTGAATGATTTAGAAAATGAAATGCAGCATAGATTTTATGGGAATTCGACTCCATTTGAGGGAGATAGAGAGGCGGTGTTCGGGAATAGCAGTAAAGTTGGATATCTGAGCAGCACACAGGCTTTGGCTGACTATGCCACCCTCATTATTGATCTCAAAAAGAATCTGTCTGCCACGGACTCCCCTGTCATAGTCTTTGGGGGATCCTATGGAGGAAGTATATATTCATATATACTGCCCACTCTTCAATTCTCTTTCCCCCCCATTTTTCTACTTATTTGGTTTTTACCATTTGACCTCCCATAAATAATGGGGATTGTATTGTAGTGTTGGCGGCTTGGTTCAGGATGAAGTATCCTCACGTTGCCCTCGGAGCCTTGGCGTCCTCTGCTCCAATCCTCCAGTTTTTGGATTTGGTTTCAGCATATACCTTCAATGATATAGTCACACAAGACTTCAGGGTATGTGCGTGTATATATATATATATATATATATCCAAATTCATTCAGTGCATATATCATTATCAGTTGCTTGTTGTGATTGAATGAGAGCATTTAACCTGTAGAGCGAGAGCGAGAACTGTTACAGAGTGATAAAAGGTTCGTGGGAAGAGATACAAGAGGCGGGCAAAAAACCCGGAGGGCTAGAAATGATGCGCAAATCCTTCAGAATATGCAAGTAATTAATTAAGATCCGTGACGCGCTTCTATTTTTTTTTTTTGGTCAATATGACGCGCTTCTATTTCAGTGTATAATAAGATAATTAATTAATGCAATCCGGTTACGATTTTGTTTTGTTATTATTATAATATTTCGTGTGTGTGGGTGCAGGAATTTTATCAGCTCGGATGCTTTGACAGGTTGGCTGCGTAGGGCATGGATATTCACGGCCATGACGGATTATCCCACCCCCTCCAATTTTATTAGTCCACTGCCAGCTTATCCCTTGAAGAAGGTAATGTTCGTGCCAATCATGATTAATTAATCTAGCGTGGGCTTATTTTTATTCTATTTTTCATTCACGTGCGTGAAATTTGGGCAGATGTGCGAGGCCATTGACAATGCAGGAAGCGGAAAAGACACGTTTGCCAAATTGTATGCAGCGGCTAATATATTCTACAACTACTCCGGCACTGCCACGTGTTTTGACCTCCAAGATAATTCCGATCCTCATGGTCTCGCCGGATGGCAATGGCAGGTACGTTCCACGCACTACACGCTCCCAGATTTAAATAAACAAAATAAGTTGTTGATATCTTAAATTTCACCAGGGATGGGATGGGACGGGACCCAATTTTCCCTATGTTTATGTGACTAACATTCTTTTATAATCAAACATTTTTTATTGGGCGTCGCTAAAACTAGGCCAGCGATAAAACAAACTAGAAAAGTAGGAATTAACAATAGGTTGCGGTTTGGGCGAATAGGTATGGAAGAATAAAATGAGTGGATTGGGGGAGATTGGCTTGGATTGTAGTATAACAACAGAGGAATGAATGGTTCAGTCACTAGATTGCCATGCCAACGTTGACTCCCAATTTGTTAGCCCAATAGTGTGAAATTAAGGGCAGGCAGCAGGCTCTACAAATATTGGGCTTTGAAAATAAATCCATTTGTGAGGGAAACAAGAGATATGCATGTTGTAGGCTCGAGATATATGGGGCTCAGTGTAGGCCCAATATAGAGAAAAAAGGGAAATGGAGGACTAAAAATAGAATGGGATGCAGGCATGCACGGAGATGATAATGCCGCAGGGAGGGAGCAGGGAGGAGGGCATATTCCCAGCTTACGAGTGGAATTACGAGGACAGAGTGGCATACTGCTCAGCTGTATACGGTGTAGAGCCCAGGCCGCATTGGATCACTACTGAATTTGGCGGCCCAGTCCGTACTCCCTCCTTCGTTTAATTTATTTTATTTTAATTTATATATGCGATGACCTTGTGTGTATGGGGGTGCAGGGCATTGAGAGGGTGCTCAAAAGGTCGGGCGGCAACATTATATTCTTCAATGGCCTGAGAGACCCCTGGAGTGGTGGAGGGTACCCTCCTTTTCCTCTCCTGTATATTTTCAGTCTTAATTAACCTCCTCATCAACTTCAATTCTTGTTGTAGTGTGCTGAAGAATATTTCAAACTCTCTGGTTGCCATCGTAGCCAAACAAGGTACATACTTATATTATAGGACCAACAGCAGTCTTTGTTCTTTTGGGCTCAATGTGTTGACAATGCAAAGCAATTGTGTGGTTTGATTTGAGAGCAGGGGCTCATCATGTGGACCTAAGGTTCTCCACCATGGAAGATCCACAGTGGCTAAAGGATGTGAGGCAGCAGGAGGTGGATATCATATCCAGTTGGATCTCTCAGTATTATCAAGACCTAGCCCCGTGAGTCAACTTATTTTTCAACTCCTTGTCCAACTTTGGAACGTAACAATCATTGATGCCAGTTTATCTTCCCAACTATGTCTATCTTATCCCCCAAAAGCTTCCATGGTATTCCTTCATTTTAAACGAGCTGTTTTGTATATATCTGGAGTCATGTGGGGGAGATTGAAATTGAAGTGACGAAAATGAATACAGATGCTCCATGGCCGGGTCCACTGCCCTGTGGGGTTGCGGCTGGCACCACCCTGCTCAGGCCTACCCTCCTCCGACATGTGCCACGTGCTCTTTTACCTCCTCCTTCTCGAATTCAGCCTCCCCTCTTCCCCTACTCGTGTTCCTGTTACTCACGCTCCCGCCTTCAATTTTTATCTCTTTTTTCCATTAAAAAAAATATGTGTACGAGCATATTTCAGTCTTTTTCTGCCCCCAATTTATTGTTTTCCCATTTGTATTTGGAGTATATTTTACAATCTTATCAAGATCTACTAGTACTTTAATTTTATACGCTCGGACGCTTTGATTTCCTTAATTACTCTACAATAATATATCTAAAAATGCATGTCATGACGTGAACAAAACAACTTACGACCCGCGAATATGCATCAAAATAAAGGCATTTAGTACACTCACAAGTAATTACGTAAAAAAGGTTAATTAATGATAAAATTATTCTCCTCGTATTTAGAGTCATATTTTCTTAAACAAACATCCTTGCCTTGTGTTTCTTCCATGTTCTTTTATGTTAAGAGACTTCTACTATGCGCATTGACATCTAAAACCTCGAGTCTAGTTCATCCGGCCTCGCGAACAATTTTAAACATCAGCCAAACCCATCCTCAGTATTTTGGGCGTAAACGATACATGAAATAGATCAATCCTCCGTATTATTGGTCATTTTAGTCTGACCGTGTTTTTTTTCTGGGGATTTTATTTTTCAAACAATTATCCGGTGTTGAATAATTGAGAGTGAACTTCATAACCCACATCATTAAAATTTATATATACCAGTGCAAATCATTCGTGAATCATTCAAAGAAGAATTACAAACTGCTGCCTCGCAGATATTTATTGAGACAACCGTGACTAGGAAGCGCAGACGGCCAGAAAAACATGATAATTTGCCTCTTCCTCGTTTAGATTTTATCTTTGATTAAAAATGTAGTCTTGTTTCACAAAATCCCTCCAATAATATAATTGACCATACACACATACTTAGACATTCACTTGTTCGCGTCAACACGCCCATCATTCGATATTTTTGGGGGGGGGGGGGGGGGGAGGCTTCTATATATCAATTGTTGAGTTCAACTTGATCGAACTATGTATATATTCCCTTGATCTGATCTTAACTATAGGATATATTCACCTAACTTTAGATAAATTAAGGATAATTGTTAAATTAGTTAATTAATCATATTTATTTTCCTAAAATATCTTTATTTAAAATTTAAAATGGCATCTAATTACATTAATTCTTTGTTTTTTCTTGTACCTCTTCTGCCTCACACACGACTTCTCTAAACTCTCACACAACCCGGCGTCGTCAATCTCCCTCAACAACTTCCGATCTACTCTTATTAAATTATTAATGTGTTTAATTATTATTGAGAAAGTATCAATAGGGGTAATTTTGAGAAGAAATTGATAAAAATTAGAATTTTATCCTATAATTAGGATCAATATCAACTCTCAAATGTTGTCCTATAGTTAAGATCAGGGAGTACTATTTAATACCCACACTCCAACTTTAACTGGAGAGCCCTTTACTATTTGATTCCACAAAATGACAATTATTTTACGTTCGGGAATTGCGAATCCGGGACCTACTTGACACATTTTATATGTGCCGTCCCTGAACCGACATTTTTTTCCCCTCTTCAGTACTCATTTTGAATATATCAGAATATGACTGCGAGAAATATTAGTAACAAAAGTCATCTCAGGTACGAAAGCTCTGTAAAAATGCATTATTCGATTGGTGATAGATAAATAGGTCAACTCAAACTATTAAACCCAAACTAAAATGAAGTTCTTTAATCTTTAATTATATTTCAAAACACCCGACCGGAGTTACGAATCGTTACCTCTAACCCTTTGTGGATATCCAAAAGGAATATTACTGCATCAACTTTTTTTAAGAAAAACACATTCATGCTTATTTAATGGCATTTCGTGATGTAAACCGGGATTAATTAGTGGTCTCTCCAATCTATTGGCCAAAAAAAAAATAGTGGTCTTTCCAATCAGCCAAAGCAACTTGTAGCATGTATCAACAAAATTTGTTCCGAGGCAACGGATCAACTCATCAACCCCTCTTTAAGCCACTAGATCACTGTCATGTTTTGATTCAACACTACTCTCAACTTTCTTTTTGATTGCGTAAAACGAAATGGTAATTAAAAATAATAAATATATCAAACATGCTATGTTTTTCCCCCCATATATGCCCCTATTTATGAAAAGATTATAGAAGAAAGAATAGATAAAAAGTATGAGAGATAATGAGTATAAGATATGAGAGAGAATGGGTATTTAATAAGGGTAAAATAGGAAAAAGAAGCTTACATTTTCAGATAAAAAGTGAAATTTGCTTCTAGAAGGGATTAATCCTATAAGAGAGAAAGTTGCTTATGAAAAGGACCGGTGACGGTATTTATTATAGAGAATTATCAACCCTTAATGCCTCCTAATTCAAGCACACTCGCGTTCATCGCCTTCTGCCACTTGTCTTTCCTTAATTCACTCCAGCACTTTTCACCCGTCTGTTTACTTTATTATTTTTCGTGAGGTAATTTACATTAATAATCAAGCTTTCCATTTTCGCCGTTGGTATCTAATTGATCAAAATGTGAACAACAAGGAGCAGCTAGTTAATGAAATGCAATGCAAACTCATGGAACTGATATTTCGTGGATAGGATTAGGGATTAAAGTGGAAGGAAAATTGGAAAAGGCAAGGCTGTAGAATGGAGTCCCTAGAGCAGCAGCCGGTGAAAAGTCCAACATATCGGCCAGATTGCATTAATTCGAGAGCGCTAGTACCAAAGCCATGGATGGTCCATACACAAAGACAAGTAATACTCATCCCTCAAAGTGCATGGACTTGTAGGACTAGGGTCCCCCACACTCATTTTAAATAAAAGTGTTGGAGCAACAAAAATGGAAATTAGGTATTGCACGCGGCAATTACTTTATTGAATTTTGGCATCTCATCTTTGCGGTTCTGATCATTTGGTTTGGTGGGAGCTGTATCTTTCAACCACCTTTCCCATTATATTTGATGCATATCTCCAGTAGACTGAATGTATGCTACCAATTAATAAAGGTGAAATGATAATTTATGTTGTGAAGTCTATTTTGATTGTTCCTCAATTTTTTGCCTTCTCAAATTTGATTATTACATTAGCTAAACCTTTTTTCCTTTTTTTGGCATTGATTAATATAATGAGCAAAGCTTTGCATGTATATAACAATTGGCGTATTACGTAACACAGACGTATATATATATCCCATAATAGCAGTTTCTTCCAAAATCGCATTGCTTATGTAAAGTTTTCCCTTAATTGATGTTAATTACGTTATTCTGACAACCGAAACGATCTTTTAGATGAGAACAAAATATAACCCTTTTTGCCCCCTATATTATTCTCTCTCTCTCTCTCTCTCTATATATATATATATATTATAATATTTAGGGTTAAGATGCAAAAATATTTATAAAATTTTAGCTAAACTGAGTCCAACATCATATACCTTTCGATAATACAAAAATACCCATGAATATTCAACATACGAGCAAAAGTGCCAGCACTATTAAATTTAACTTAACACCGTTACTTTTTGTATTGGGTCCATGATCTTTTGTATATACATGTTTAACAGTCTTAAGTTATATTTAATGGTACTGATATTTTTGCTTTCATTTTGAACGTTTGTGGATATTTTTATACCTACGAAAAATATATAGTGCTAGATGCACTTTTAATAAAAACTCATGAGTATTTTTGCATCTTAATCCAAATATTTAGCAATCACATATTCACATGGTTCCACCAACCTCAATTTTGGTTAAAACCTCTAACACACCACCAAAGTTAGCATGAGTCTGTGCGTGCCTGCGTGTTTGATGATTAAAAGTGGTCAAGCCTGAAGGAAAGTGTTAAGTTGCATTATTGTATTTAATAAAATAAGGATAGGATGGGGTTTTCAAGTTAGCAAGTAACTGAGTTGTCTGATGCTCAAGCTAAGTACGAAAAACTATATATCAGGTGCAGCATCGATGGATGCGAATCAACATGTATTAAGCTTGCGAGAACATCGTTACGTTCTTGGCCTTTTGTTACAACTTGTTTTGGATATATTACGGCCACAAAGGACAACGTTACAATCGGCAACACTCTCTGTCACTCTCTCATATCGTACATAAGACAAGACATTTCGTTAAGCCAATAATAGCGTTTCTCACAAAACGGTGCAACAAGCTGGCTTTGTTCATTGAAAGAAACTAGATGATGAGCAATAAAAAAAACAGGCACTTTAATCTACGCCAACTGGTACATTTATGAATTTATTATATATGTGTACCCCAGGCCATCTCCCCATAGCTGTAAATATAATTTATTGCTAACACTAAGAACAGCACTGACAGTATAGATCTTGCAAAAGCAAAACCCAGTTGGGGTGGGTTTTTACTTGGGGAATGAGGAATACCCAGGATTGAAAAATATTAAATTGATGATTCCGTCACGGTGTGAATTACCCCTATTTCCCTTTTGCAGTCACCCTCGTTTCTATTTATATCGATCCCACTTGTCTTCATCCTTACCCCTCCTGTGGTAAACTGTCAGAGATTTCCATATAAAGAAACAAACCACTCATAACATGGCAGATTCCTCTCACTCAGGCCCAGCCTGGCCGTTTCTTCATGGTCAAGGATTCCTGCAAATTGGCCAAGCAACATCTTTGAGAAAACTGATGGAAATTTTCAGATATCCGCTTTTATATGCAAGAGTGTCTCATCATTTGCAGAACTCTTAGTTCTTTTCTTGTTTTTCCTTTTGTATTTGGGTTTCTATTTATTGTCTGCCTGCTTTGCTATTAAATGCACTCCATGTGTTGGTGTCTTTGCACACTTAGGTCGACATGAGGGAGAGGGAGAGCAAATATATTTATATATACCTGGAGCTCAGGGTGACGCAATTACGTACTGTGGTTTCGTTTGGTATGATTTAGAGAGAATAATGAAAATAAACAAATTAAAGAGCTAGCTAGCTCGATGAGCTCTATGGCTATAATTGTGGCCTCTGTCTCTATTCTCTAACATGGAGTTAAACTAAAAGAAACTTTTTGTAGGGCACAAAAGGGTGTCTGAATCTACCTGGAAATTGAGGTGGGTTCGTTTTGTCTTTTAAGTAGAAGAAAAGACAAGTTACTGGGAAATAAATAAATAAATAAAAAAGAGGCATGACACACAACTATGTAATATAAAAATGAAACGGTGGGGAGACAAAAATAAGGGTCCAGATGTGGATACAGAGAGAGATAATAGTATGCTTATGAGTAAAGCATGAGGGGAAGAGACGAAAGAAGTGTGAATTGAAGGGAGGGAATTCAAACACGACTGCCCAGAAGGGTGAGTGTGTCCACTTCAATTGGACAAATTATTACAATCTTATCTCATTATCTCTCTCTGTGCGTTTATTGGAAAGTGAAGGCATCTCTCTGGAGAAGCTAGATCTTTTTTTCCTCCTCCATATCATCAGCGTAACATACTTACATTCAAAGTCCGACGTTTTGTTTTGTTGCTTTCAATTCCAACTAGGAATGGCCAAGCACCCACTTATGCTGTCATGCACGTTAATTAAATTCTTCCGCCCTGAAGATATAATTGGAGCGACCTGAACTAGACCCAATGCATCAAATACTTGTACAAATTCATAGTAAAAGAGGAATGCCTCCTCCTACGGGTTTTGTTTCTTTTATAATACTCCCTCTGGTCCACAATATAGGATACTCTACAGAAAAAATATGGTCCAGAACTAGAAGTCATCTCTTTTACCATTGTAATTAATATTCACTTTCCAACTCATTATATCCCCTCTCTAAAATAACACTACTCCCAAGGCAATTAAACATATTTTTTAAGAAAGGTAAGAGTAAAAAAAAGTTGTATTTTGAGATATATTAAATGACTTAACTATCATTTTTTGTTTCCCGTGATATAGTTAGAGTGTTCTATATTGTGGATCGGAAGGAGTATAATGACTACATCTCATAATGAAATACTAATTAATGTCGGCCGCCCATCAAACCACTGGACATTCAAATTATATAAAAGAAAAAAAAAAACAGGCCCCTCTCTCTAATTTCAATATCCATAGAAAATAAACCGGGAAGTTTTAGTACAAAGAAATAAGCAGTATAATATAAATATATATATATATATATTATATAAGGGGATTGTTGTGAAATTGATGTAGAAATTACGGTGAGTGTTGAATGCGGGGGGGTGGGGGATTGGGTGTGGTGTTTATGAATGGAGAGTAAAGTGGGTACAGGCATGCCGGCCGTGGAATGGAAACGAAACATCAGAGAGTAGTGTTTTATTATTTTGTAGCTTGATTGGATCATCAGGGTTAATATTTCTTGTTTTACAAATTATTCATCAGTACGTACCTGGTATTCCTGACCAACTCACAGATTCAAAACTTATTTATTTTTGAAAAGGAGAGAGAGGACCCCACCGATCGATTTGCTTGCCAATTTAGTAACATGGGGGATGTCTTTAATTTAGATATAAATTAATTCACTTCACCCATAGAATCTCTCTCTCTTTCTTTATGAGATTCATAAACATACATGTTCGGTCCAATTCAGTTCTAATAATTCATTTTTATAATCCGTTTATGTCTCCCGTATGTGCTATTCAAATATATGTTCAACCATCTTCTCCCTCTACCCCCTAACTCCTCCCCATCCAATATTGTTGTTGTTAATTACACTGGCCCTTTATTTAAAGCAAGAAAGCTATGCCAGTACAAGCATGCAATATTTTCCTCAGAAATTTTAATGTGCCTTCCCACCCCTCATAGTCGTATCACACCACACTCATGGCTTATAACCTTAAAGTCTCGTAGTTGCTGACTTACATTTTCCTCGTCCCCGTTTCTGTCTCTGTCTCTGTCTCTATCTCTCTCTCTCTCACTGTCATGCCTTGGGTAGCTAGCTAGCTCCTTCAAATAGTTTCCGCATCTGAACCTCCCTTCCCTGTCCAGCGCCATAAAATCCTCATCAATTTGTGTATCTTTCTCATGAGTGAATAATTAATTGAGGACAGAAAGAAAATGAGCATAAAACCAATAGTCCCACTGCACATTCTGTAGAGAAGTGTGAGCAGCAGCAACTACAAGGCACCATCGTCCTTATCATGGAACCAATCCAAAACATCAACGCGTGCAATAAACGCGCTTTCAACCCAGAGGAAGAAGAAGAGGACCAAAAGGAGGCCATGTTCGAGAAGGCGTTAACGCCCAGCGACGTGGGGAAGCTGAACCGTCTGGTGATCCCGAAACAGCACGCAGAGAAGTACTTCCCACTCGGCGCCGGTGGGGCCTCCGGCGACACCAAGGGCGTGTTGCTGAGTTTCGAGGACGAGTCCGGGAAGTTCTGGCGCTTCCGATACTCTTATTGGAACAGTAGCCAGAGTTACGTCTTGACCAAAGGCTGGAGCCGTTACGTTAAGGACAAGCGCCTCGAAGCCGGCGACGTCGTTTCCTTTCACCGCCACCTTAATGACACTCACCGCCTTTTCATCTGCTGGAGGCGCCGCCACCCTCATGCGAGTCCACCAGTCACCAGAGTTGGCCATGGCGCGGTGGATGTAGGATGGACCACCCCTACTCCTTTCTATTCTGACCATACTTATCCCGAGCCTCAGCTTTTGTCACATCAACCTCAAACCGTTCCTGCACCAGGTCTTTGCCTTCTCCTTCCCTATCCTCATCCTCGGTCTCTTTCATTTCCTTCTCATTTTGAAAGATAATTATGGTGTATATTGCAACTAACCTCATATTGGACGGGTTTCTTCGAAAGAGGGGCCTTATAAAGTATTGGATTTTCCAACTCCAAAAACTAACTTTTGGGGTGTGGTTTGGGCTTATCCCGTTACATACATACATATATATATATATAATATATCATCACGCAATTGTGCATTGAAGAACAATACCTTCTAATTAATTGGGACAAATGTGTATATCTGATCAGACTGCTGGCTTGCTTTAATTTGTTTCTCACTCAGGATTTAATCGAATTTGGATGCTCTTTCTTTTTTTAGGTGTGATGGTACTGGAGATCTACATATGTCATATGAAGAAATACTAATGGCTGTCATTGTTACGTTGTAATTTTTTGGCAGGAAGTAGTTTACCAGCTCAGAGGACGGTGGTGGGAAACAGTTCAAGTAAGGTACTGAGACTGTTCGGAGTAAACATGGAATGCCAAGTAGAAGCAGATGAATCAGGACCGTCCACATCCCACGACAACCCCAACGTCTCATCATCATCTACCCTTAACCATTTCTACCATTATGATTATCCTCATCTTTCTTATGCTTCCATTCCTCACCCCCACATGGTACGTCAACAATCATACTTCTGAGCTAGGTTTTATCTTTTTCCTTCAGGTGTAAGATATAATCCCTTATAACATCATCAGAGAGCTAATGCATTGATGTTGCCGTCATTAACAGGAAGGCAATAGTTAATTATTAATTATAAGAGTAGATAGGTTGATGTTGAAGATTATCTAGTATCTTTCTTGTCTTTAATTTAAGGAGATGCGTTCATCTTATTTATTGTTTTTTGGGATTTTGTTGTTTCCTTTTTATGAAGCAAATCAACTGAGGTGTGAATGCCAGGAGGGACATGTTCCCGCTACGTTTTGGCTCTTCCTATTCAAGCAACGGATATAATATTATAAATATATATTATGGTAAGAATAATAATATTATTATAAGACTTTTATGAAGGCCGTCCATAGTGTGAACTGTAACTGTGAGCAGCTCGTTTAATTTGAACCATGTGAGGTTTAATTAATCGGTCACGTACCTGTATGATCTTAATTAAGTTGATTTTTCATCTCTGTGGAGAGATGGAACACTTGGAAGAGCATATATTTAATATATTTCATTAATCAAGATCCAAGAAACTATTGGTTACCTTTGACCCCGACAAAGTTGGCTTGATTCTCTGTGTTCTATTTTACCTCTCTCACTCTCTTGGGTTTATTAATGACCAGTATCGTTATTAAGAAAGTAAGATGCAATGCTGAACTAAAGGACATATCGCCACTGAAGATAATATTTATTTAGTTTCAAATATTCATTTTCTGGTTTGGCGTCCACTTTAAATGTCTGTCAGGAATGCCAACTGTGCGTTGGACATGTAATGGGTTTTTGGGTATAACAGAGTTGATATATATTCTGTGGACCCGGAAGTCTGTTGTGAACACCATTAATCATATAATCATAGTTATATACCATGATTAGAAAGTTGTCTTTTCCGCAGCATATAGAGTTGAAATTGGTCTAAAAGTGTGATCAATGGAGTCAACTATGGTTGGTTTATTTACATCGTAGAAAATTGTCAGGCCACCACTTTAAAATTCAGATCTCACTCTAAAGTCTGGATTCGATATATGGAGTTGGAAACCAGAACTAAATTATCCCACCGACTATATCTTCTGATTTTTTTGTGATATTAAGTCACTTTTTTCAACATGGTATTACTGAATTACAAACCAATTCATCCCCTCAAGACAATTATTCCCTTTACAAAATCATACATCCAGTAAAAACTGGTGATGAGTTGAAGGAATACTACGTTAAAATGTTGTTCAAAAGGATATATTGATTAAGATATGGATATTTGTTTGTGATGAAAGTGTGCGCGTGATGAAAAAGGAGTGGCAGGCAATTAATTGAATGTATATATGGATGTGTGATTGCAACAAGACGCCAACAAAATGAGAGAAGTCGCCCAGGATATAAAAGATTTTGGATGTGACCTTTTTTATTTGACCCTTTTTAACCCACTTGTCAGGTACCCCCACTTAACACTCCTCAATGCTAATAAGGAAAACCAAACAAAGAAGGAAAAGAGTAGTGGAAGAGTGGGAGAAAAAGAAAATCCCTGATTCTCATACCAACTTTGAATCAATAGCAGTAAATGCCTAAATGGTAAGTAGTAGTAACCTGAGTGGAGGCAGAGAGTAGAGTGAGAGGAATTGAAGGTGAATGACGTCAGCAAACGGTAGAAAAATACTCCCTCCCATCCATCCATATGATAGAGCACTTAAACTATATTATAAGAAATAGAAAATAATATTTAAGTCATTTAATATGTCATAAAATATAAATTTTTTCACTTTAATCCTTCTTAAAAAATGTGTTTAATTGCATTGAGAATATTATTTTATAGAGAGTGAATATAATAAATTGGCAAAGTTGAAAAGTGAGTATTAATCAGATGGATAAAATAAGAAAAATAGTATTAATTAAATTATAGGTGAAATATATTTTAAATCATGTCTTCTTTTTAAAGTGCCATATAGTATGGAGCAGAGGAACTATATATAGAGAGCACTGTTGTGATTGTGGGTGAAGATTTTGGGAATGGGGTCATCATGATTGATGAAGATGAGTAAGGCGTGGGTCTTGGGGCGGTGGGTGTGTTGTGTTGAATTCTTTAAAGGACTTGACTTTGATAGATGTAATAAAATGGCAGTGTTCCTTCGTACAATAGCCCCATCCCTCTCTCTCTTTCTCTGGGGAGCTTCCTTCTTGTCCAATATGTAGTAGCAGAGGTTGTAGTTGTCAATTGTAATTCTCCTTGCTGCTTTGAACCAAGTGGTAATCTGAAGTTGACGACAAAGTTCCTTTAACCCTGCAAAAGTTTTCTTGTCACAGTTTTATAGGTTACAACAACCATGATAGCGGTTGAAACCGAAACTAATCATTTTTGAGGGGTTGCCTATTTGTGTGCTTATCCTCTTCGTTTGCTGGCAGCATTAAAACATGTGGATGAAATTCAAGTTGATGCAAAGGTAAACACGACATTTAATACAGAAGCACGCGCGTCAACAGAACTTTGGCCCATGTCTGTTGGTTATATACACTCTTTTTGCACCAACTGATCCATATATAGCTTCATGTACTAGATATATCTAATGAAAAATCACACTCATCACTACCTAGCAATTCCCCCATTTTTTGTTGCTTTCTTGGCGATTGGATATATATATACATTGCATATTGTCCATCAAAATTATTAAATTTTCCCGGTAAATGTGAGTCGTTTTTTAATTGCTTGACTACTGGATATGTCAGACTATCATCATTTATCACTATTTAAACAATACGGACATTGTCTTTTTTAATAGAACTGAATGATGCATTAAACAACTAAGCAACAATTACAACATCATTAGTGCTATAGTACCAAGACTCCTTTCATCATCTCCCACCTCCAAGCATCAAGATGTGGGGATATTATATTGATCAAAGGTACAAAAGCTAGCTAATTAACAGTAATTGTTGATGAGAAAGTTGAGCTCACTCGTGCGCATTTGTTAGCGTCACTATAAGGGTGATTAACTGTAAATACTGTATTAACTTTATATCCCTAAAAAGCAAGCAACAAAGGGAGTAAATATAGTATACAGGGTAAATACATCGTACTCTCATACATAGTAACAAAGTCGTCCGAGAATGGAAACGGTTAAAATACACCACCATCGAAAGTTGAAAGGAGTGCAGTTAAACCCAGTTGTAGAGGAGACAAATATTCCGCAGAAAAAGGATAAAGCTGGGGGTTAGATCAGAAGGAGGGTGGGTACATTTCCACTGAGACACAAGTTCTAAGCTAACATGCAGCCATATGGTTTGTATAAAACGACAACTGGGGGCTGCGCAAATCAGGATGTGACCCTTCAACGAAGTGCTTTTCGATTCAATGATTCAATTTCATGGCACTCGTGATCAGTACAGGTACTTCCACTTCCGCTTCTTCACCCCCACAACCAAAAGGATAATCAATAATGCACTCATCACTGTTGTTGAACAATGGCTTCACACAACTTTTATATCTTCTACTACTTATGGAAAATTAATGTCATGCGGTTTTCAACTACGACAAATTATTCCTGATGGTCAGTGAACACTAATTTGGCCCATCCAGTTCAACAGGCAACAATTAATAGCACAACGTTAGTGTGCGCGCAGTGGTTATGCCAATTCCTTGGAGGACTAAACCAACAACGTGGGCAGGAGCCATGGTTCACTCTGCACTTAACCACATCAAAACACTGTTCACTCCAGGGCATCACAGGCCTTTATGGTTTCTGATATTTAGTACATGACATCAATTATGAAAAGCTTATAAATGTTTATGTGTATGAGTCGAGACAACACTCCATTCACATATTTACTTCGTATATTTTAAATCATGATTGAAAAGCTACTTTTGAATACTCTAATCGCTATTTCAAATGAGCACTTAATCCATCTCATGATGGGACCGACCTGCCTTGGTTGATGTGTGTGCGTGACTGATCTTTTATACCTAACGACACCTCGCCCCTGTATATGATATAATATTTAGAATTCTTCTTCATACATGCTTATGTTTTCCAGTCAATTCAAACATGCATGTGAAAGATACTTCATTACACTGGATAAATAATAAAATATTTTAAGATGCCAAACAATAGCATTTGGAAAAATATATACGGATGCTGGAAGCCTGGAACCACAAAATATTTTAGGGTGATGGATACGGGAAAAAAAAACTTTAAGTGTGTTGTATGACTTTTTTTAATCCTTCATATTTTATTTGGATAATTCAAATTCTAAAATGTTATATTTTTTAAATTTTAATACAATATTATTATTTTTAAGTTGATAAATAAATTAAAAAAATATTTTTAAAGGTTAAAGTGTTACAATAACTTTAAACTTTTATCAAAAGTGTTGAAATAACCATAAACTTTTAAAATTAGGAAAAAACTATTAAACCCAACCAACTTTCATATAATATAATGGGAAAAATTAATCTTTTGACCTTTAGAGTTTTGACTCACTTATAATTTGGTCCCTGAATTTTTGACTCGCTTGTAACTCAATCCCCAATGTTTCTAAGTCATCCTATAAGGCAAAAATATGTTAAAATATTGTTAAAAATTGTTTATATGGATTTTATATAAATTAAAACATAAAAATAGCGTTCTCATCTCCACCAACTCGCATCCCCCTCCGCCTCTATTTTCCAGAAACCTTGTTGTTTGACAAATCCCTATTTTGTTGTATATTTTTCAAACTTTATTTGAGAACTTTGTCATAATTATTGAGCTTAGAATATCTTTAATTTTTAAAAAAAAACACCATAAAGTTATTCAAATTAAGAATTGTTTGTAGTAGTAAAGTATCATCCAATTTTGAAAATTTGTCTCACATATATGTCTGATCAAATAAACAATATTCACGACAAAGGTATTTTTGAGTCAACACTAAAATGTCTAGTCCCATTTTTGTTCTCCTCCGTCGGGGATGAGACCGAACCTTGCTAAAAATTCCATCAGCCAAAAAAATAAATTTACACTTGTATTGAGTGCTGACCTCTTTTGAGTTTTACTTGTAAACTCATTCGGAGATCCACCGCTAATTCGTAAGAGGGAGGAACAAACCATGAATTGTAGCACACATATTAATATCATTGGGTATTTAGTTGTGGGTTTGGCATGTGGAGTGTGGGGTGGTGATTATGGCTCTAAAACTTGTGAATTTCTTGTAATTTACAATTTTAGGGACTCAACTTTGGATGACAAATCCCTATTTTATTATATATTTTCAAACTTTATTTGGGGATTTTGGCCAATGAAGTCTGGAAAATAGAGGCGGAGGGGGATGTGAGTCGGTAGGGACAGGGAGGCTGTTTTTTATTCTTTTTTAATTTATGTGAAATCCACCTAAGCAATTTTAATAGTATTTTAACATTTTTTGCCACATGGGATGACTCATAAGCATTAGGGACTAAGATACAAGCGAGTTAAAAGTTTAGGGACTGAATTATAAGTGAATCAAAACTTTAAGGGTCAAAAAATTAATTTTCCCTATTGTAATAGATGGAAGTTAGTTGAGTTTAACAGCTTTGCCCTAATTTTGAATTGAAAGTTTATGGTTACTTTTACTTCAAAAAATAATTTATGGTTATTTTTGTAATTTTGATAAAAATTGAAGGTTATTTTAACAACATACCCTATTTTTAAAGTATTATTATGTAAATTTAACCTCAATGATACATCTCATCCTTAAAATAAGATCTAATTCTACTATGACTTATAAGATCTTATATTAACACTGTTAGTTGAGATGATAAGCGATTTCACCCGGCAGAGAGAAAAATACAAAACATATTTATTAAGAGAAGTAAAAACCTTTTACGCTCCAAGGTTCGAGGAAAAAACTTAACCAAATAGGAAAAAAACTCTTATATTAAAGAGCCGAGCTAGTATTACATTCAATTCACAGGTGCAATGATGACCGAATCCAATCATTGTCGTTTTAGACTCGTCAGAATTTATACCAGAAAGCTTAGGCAACCTTGAACCTCTGAGCTCAGGGCAGGGATTGTTTAGAGGCCAACCCGCACATTATATTGCCGTTTAGCAGAGTCTAATCACCGTGGATTGAGGTAGATAATGGTGTCCTTAAATCTCACATGTCCTGAATAATCCTGATGATCCGAAATTTGTTGTTTGATATATAAATCTCACCTACCACGTACTGAAAAGATAAGATTATCATGAGATTCTTCCTTAAATAGCAGGAGCCATGCCTCAATAATTGTGACCTCCACTATCTATATATTCAAAGCTTTAAAAGGAAATTTGTTAAATAAATAACCTGAATGATGGAGTCAATAAAATTGTGGGACCTTCATCCCTGTGGAATCGTTCCAATCAATCGAGTCAGATTCAGTCGGCATCATCAGTATAACCATAAATCATTCGAGCCTTGCATCTCATCCCCATTTTGTTTGCCACTTACAAGCAAAAGGTGCCAATCCCCATTGTTGCTGGCACTGTTTCACATATTGGCTTTCTCCTTCTTATTTTTTCCCATGTTGATTATTAAACCTACCTGTCGCAAAAACCAACTATCCTTGGGACAAAATTTAAATAGTTATATATATATATATATATATATATATGCGCATCTATAAAGACAATTCGATCATAATTTGCCACCATCCATTTCAACATGTAAATTACAGAAAGACGAAATTCAAAATCCCGAAGAAAGAAAAACGCAGGTTCATGAGTGTTTACATGATCAATTAAACGGGGCCAGCGGTAACCAAATTCAAACACACAAAAACCTACATGAGTCCATGAATCATCAGTTGCGCCGAAAACATTCAGTTTCAATGTCACTACGAACGAGGATATTCAGCAACATGACCTACATTAATAAATTTTCTATAATTCTCCTATGTTTAAATTTCGTTTTGATTATTGCAATCCGCAGATTCTAAAGCCATTTGACATTTCATAAAAGACTGATTCATATTAGAATGTAATATAGAAGAGAACACAATAAATCATAATCTACTCATTTGATTGTTACATCTGCTAAGTCGGAAATTGGAAAAAAAAAACAAATACTTAATTCTTTAGGCATTTTTTTCCTCTTCAACTTTCTACATCTTAGATTACAAAGTTGAACTGGTCCACAGCTTGCTAGAAAGATTGCCAGGGAGTCATATATAGAGCTGATGTGATAACACATACTGAGCAGAGTTGATGTGTACACAAAAGATCAAGACCCCATATAAGAATAATTTACATTAGATGTTGTCAATGAAATGCGACATGAAAATTGTGCAGTTTTTGAACACATTGATTATGGAAGCCGAACAATGTTCCAAGTA
Source organism: Inga oerstediana (assembly GCA_963210345.1). Taxonomy (NCBI): domain Eukaryota; kingdom Viridiplantae; phylum Streptophyta; class Magnoliopsida; order Fabales; family Fabaceae; genus Inga; species Inga oerstediana. The sequence goes on from OY723401.1 coordinate 11,880,361, forward strand.
TTGGGAACCAGGCGAACTCTAAGTTGTACACCAAAGAATGTGAGGGTAGCTGTACAAAAAATATGCATTGCTTCTTATGAGTCAGCTTCATTATCTTTCTCATCTGAGTCCCCAACGGTAGTTGTCATTTTCTTCACTTTCTCAAGCTGCCTCAAGAGATCCAACCTTTCCGGCGCATATGTGGATGGAATCTGCCAGAACGAAGACGTATGATATTCAAATGGAAAATTAACATCTGAAAAAGAGAATGAACAAAGAGGCCCCAGGTTAGGGGTAGATACCAGAGCTGGTACATATCTCTGAATAGCAGCCAACATAGCGGCATGCCCAACTGCAGTGACCTGCGACAATAAACATTTTCCTAAGTAGGCAACACTAGGCTAAGCAAGGATGGAGCATGAAAAATAATCTGGCCACAGCTGATCCTGAATACAGATGGTGTGGATGAGAACAAATGCTAAAACTCACTGGAAGAAGCATTAAAACACCAATTGGAACAACTGAAGCCATGTCAATCAAGGTTCTTTTAAGAGTTTTCTTCTCTTTCTCAGTCAATTCATCCCCTATCAAGGCCCTTCTAAGCAATCCCGCGGCGGCAGCAACGTCAAAAGCCAGAAGTTGAGTTCCTTGCCAGACATCCTGCTCATTGGGCAATCATTCATCAATGCTCGCACTTTTGGGACAACAAATAAGAGGGAATTGAATATTTCCACCCCTTCTCCTACTTAGCTTGGCATTTGGAGACTGAGTGGAAGAACGGGGTCAATTTTTTTTTTTTTTTTTTTTGGAGGGCGGGGGGAATCAATGCACATGAAAGATTTGAGTAATTAATACCATCTCATCAGTTTCATAACCCGGACAAGTTCATACACTTGATAGACCAGGATGATATTTTAAGAAGGAAATGCCCAAGACTTTATCATACCGTTCCTGTTTCCTTTAGTTTGCTGATAGATTTTTCTATAATATTTCCTCTTTTTGGAGCTGGGAGCATGTGAATACCCCCAGATTCCTCATCATATACTCCATCCTCCACAAGCACCATATCCTATAAATGGAATGCACAAAGATTAAAAAAGGGAAAACTTAGAAGTAGAAAAACATCATGAGCATGATTAGTCAATACCAATTATATGAACTTCTCTATTGAAGTTTAAACACTGACAATAATGGCACATGACAAGGACAGGAAAGTAGTTTGCGAGGTAACAACTTAGAAAATATGATGCAAACACTGAATCTGATTCAATATTCAAAGAAAACCTCTATCTCAGTGGGAGAAAAGAGGATTACAATCTGTGAAAAACACTCACAGCCACTCTCAGGATCTGGTCTTTAGAGAAACCAGCACCCTTCTACAAAAGACACTTATAAAATATCACACGCCCTCCTCCAATAACCTAACGTCTAATATAAAGCAAAAAGTGGTCAACACTGTCTTCTAAAAACCTAGTACAGCAGACACACCTAGATACCTATAGCATAACCTACCAAATAACCTCTTGCTCCAAAATAGTAGGAAGTTCCCAGAGTCAACTTTAGTATTTTATATTTTTATAAAGTATCCTGCCCATTTGCATGCAACTTACTCTGCCTCTTTTTTTGTGTCTGCCCTTTGAATGGGATTGTAACTTAGTTTAACACCAAAATGCATGCATGGAAGCCGCAAAGCAACAGATAATACAGAATAACTGTCTGCCTCACAAATTTTGATTTCAACCGCTACTAGGAAGGAAAATTTTGGCTTCAAGTCTATAATTCAAAAGGCAAGATGATATAGTAAACATCAAGGTGAAGTGTTTTGTTATTTGACAATTTTGGGCGAAATATAAAATCATATAAATATAACTATAAGTTGTTGAAAGCTCCAGGCATACTTCATCATTTTCTGATTGATAGGTACTTCTTTGAACCCTCTTCTCAAGTTCCATCAGCTCATTTCTTAAAAGTTCAAAGCGGAGGATTTCACTGGATTCTAAGTCCACAACACCAACGGTTGAAGTAGGCAATTCAATATAATTCTCCTGCAGTGAAAAACCAAGTACACACTACACAGTACAGTACAGTACTCCAACTATAAACCAAAATAGATAGTTAAGATGAAAACAATGCATACAGAAGCATCCGTATCAGATTCCTGATCACGCTTTCTGATTACAGGATTTACAAAGATGCTCCAGAACCCACGAGATTTGCTTACATTTCTGAAAGATAAAAATTTACCTTGTAAATAAAGCAAATCTAGAAATGTCAAATAACAGCTGGAAGTTATGCTTCTGAAAATTAATCACTTGATATGATCATATGGAAAAAAAGGTGAAGCAAAAATCAATCACAAATTTCACACCTCTTGGTTTGGTCTGCCCTTACATTGGCAATTTTTTGGTTTTTCCCCTTAATATAACTTTGCGTCTCATCATCAGGAGTATGAGATTGACCATCATTAACTCCCTGGCAAATATACATTGACAAGTTAACAAAAATTCTCAACAAGAAAAACAAGTATCATAGCAAGCATGAAAAAAATGAAATACAGTACAGAAAAATGATTTAGAACAACTCATAACACCTAATTATTTCAAAAGAAAACCGTTAACGACACTTTGGGTGGTCTAGTAAGAAGCAAACAGAAGCATTTAAGCAGAAAATTTAAATTGCTTTCAGCATTCACCATTTCTTTAACACTAATACGAGCTGAATACCTCAATTACTTCCCAATATAAAGCCACAAAAGAACATGGAGACTTCAACATTAGAACAAGATCCCAACTTTTTGGGCGCCAACAAACAGAGATTTATATAAACAGATGAACAGGCTTGAAAGACTTATAGTTAAAGTACAAGGTCGATCACATGATGTGATACTATCAGAAATTGACAAATAGGCTTATGATAAGAACATACTAGTTGGAGAGAATCTGCTTTTGCTCGGAAAGATGCCTCAAGGAATTCAGCTTCTTTTTTAAGCTTCCTTATTTTCTCCAGGTCAGAACAAGCAGCTTTTAAATGCTCTTTTCCAGAACTAGCACTTGATACATGCGACTCTTGAAGCAATTTTTCAAGTCTTAGCACAGCTTCTTCAACACTCTCCAATGCCTGACATTAAATGCCATTGAGAAGGCACAACATAAGGTCATAACTGGCGTGTCACTGAAACCAAAATTTGGATCCATCTACATCTTTCCCTTGGTTATTGTATATAGTCAAAGGCGACAAAGTCACTGACTCATCCAGTTATGCATACTAGCTTGTAATGTTTATATTTTAGTTTCAAAAAATTTAAAAATATATATGTATATTTATGCACGAAATATTATGAACCTGGTACATCTCATTTGATATCGTTTGATGCATGGTAAGCCTGTTTACTGTATCTAGACTACAGAACTAACATGGAATCCATATAGCCCTTCTTACACTTCTTCCCTCTATTTATACTACTACAAATAGTCCCCTGACTAACAAACATATTCCTAACTTTCCATATTGTTATGGTATAAAGCGGAGTGGGGAACCCACCCTCAAAAGGCGCCTCATAAGGGGGAAGAACCACACCACTTATATACCCCAGCAAGCAGCCTAAGCAACTCGATGTGGGACTGGGTCATTACTCCGTCCCATAACAGTGGCCCTCCCCGGAAGAGCCGGCGTCCACGCCGGGCAGAAGTCGCCGCTGGGAGAGCCAGCGGAGCCACCCGGGCAAAGGCCGGTGCCAGCTCTGATACCATCTGTTATGGTATAAAGCGGAGTGGGGAACCCACCCTCAAAAGGCGCCTCATAAGGGGGAAGAACCACACCACTTATATACCCCAGCAAGCAGCCTAAGCAACTCGATGTGGGACTGGGTCATTACTCCGTCCCATAACACATCACAGAATGCATGGTAAGCCTGCTTATTGTATTTAGACTAAAGAACTAATATTGAATCCATATAGCCCTTCTTACACTTCTTCCCTCTATTTATACTAGTACAAATAGTCCCCTGACTAACAAACATATTCCTAACTTTCCATGTCACAGAATGTCTATTTTTACATGCTTGAGAAAACCACTGGTAAAGTACTTATTCAATAAGTTTGGAAGCATCATATGACTTAAACCAGAATTTGAGAAAAGAACCAAACCTCATCCAAAGAAGCTGACTCTTTTGAAGATGTGCAAATGGCTGATCTATTTTTCTCAACCATTTTCTTGGAATTACTCTCTAATTTCTCATCCCTGCATCACATTTCATATCATAAAACAAAATTAGTTATCCAAAAAATTAACTAAGGAAGGTTTTGGAATGCGCAAAACTTGGGGGAAAAAAGGTTTCACATTAATAACATCCCTCTTATACCAATTAATATTGTAACTAAGAAAATATGCGAGGAAAGATCAGAGAACAAAGGCAGAGAGTTGTATTATTCTCTGAAAGGAAAACCTCTGTTTATGGGCCTAAAGCCAAGCTAAGTTTCCAAAAGTATACTATCCCCTAAGCTAAGAGGGTGAGGCTTGGCACAGCAGTAAGGTTGCTGCCATGTCTCCTAGAAACAGCCTTTGCGATTGTGGGGGTTAGACTGTGTATATTTATTCTTTCCTAGAGCCCATCTTATGGGAGCCTTGTGCACCAGAGCCCCCCTCCTTTTATACTATCCCTTGAGCTAATAGGAAGGTACGATAATGTCCCTAGAAGCTAACTTATTGATGATAGGGGAAAAAAGACATAACTTAGTAATTCCAATTCCAACAGAGGTAATTTCACATAATTTGTAAAAGTTACATTCATGGAAACACATCAACCAGAAAATTTATATGCTACCTATACAGGCTTTATGAGAAAATTCTGGGGCGAAACCCAGCTTCCGAATAGTAATTCAATGATTAAATACCACAGTAATACCTCATCTATTAGATCCAACTTTTTGCATTTAATGAATCTTTGAAAAAAGAAATCTTATAAAGGAAAATATATTGGAACCCATGGCAAAATCACAACAGTCAGGTAAAAGATTGAACTACTTGACTAACCTAAGCTCATTTTCTAGGAAACGTCTTGAACTTAGTCAAAAAGATTTATTTACTACTAAAATGGGCAGCTTGAGAACACATATTCAAAATGTTATTATGTCCTAGATCTGTAGACGCAAGAAATTCATCACTGTACAAAGAGGATATGAAGAAAATGAAAATCCAATAATCAGTGGCCGTCTTCCCGGTTATTATTCCAGATCTCAACTCAGATCCTCCATTAAGTATTCACATTACAATTATTTGCTTGTTGATATTTTTTTAAAAGCCAATACTCAGTACAAAAAAATTCTTCTAACATAAAATCCAATATTATAGCAAATCTGATAATAAAAAGGTAAAATATCAATGGTGAAAGCTAATGAAGCTGGGAAAATTCCCGCATTTCTTGTTATGAAACCAGTAACAGAAAAAAAAAACAAGAATTTACATCACAGTCATTAATACATGACACCATTTTATGAACAACTTTTATGTATTATGCTGCACGACCATGAGAGAAGCACATGCAGCTTAGTTAATAAATTGGTGTCTCACAAATATTTTTAATCAGCTTTTGGATTGTGTTTTCCAGAATTTCATGTATTCTATTTTTTGCAAACAACATGCACAATTCCAATGGGCGTATATCACAAGGGGAAAAACACCATAAATGCAGATGTTCAAATCTTACTTTATCATCCCAAGTTCTTCCATGCACACCATCAACTTGTTGTGCCTAACATAAAAGAAGATTACACGTGAAAATTTTTTAACCAAAATTTAATACTTTTGTTCATCTATCACCAAATGTAGATGCCTTTACCCTATGGACAGAAATCTAGCTGCTTTCACATTAGAAGGACTCTCCAACCACGTACAGTATTTAATAAAGCTCTGCATCCAATGAGAGCAAACTTCTAAGGCACGGGGCACAGCTTCAGTATTTGGAGGACCTTCTGGTTTACTTCTATGCACATTCAACTGTTTTGCATTGCTGTTGATTCCTGGATAAAAAGGAAGCCACTCCAGCTCTTCACAAACCACCTTTGATATTAAAGGGATCTCTCAGTTGACATAACTTATTCATGAAGAATATCTATTAAATGTAAAGATAATACATACTGACCTCAACATATAATTGATACAAACTTATTGTTGAAAGCTGATGGTAGTATAAAACACTGCCGCCAATAAGATACCTGCAGACACAAACTGTGTAGTCAAACAAATACACAAATTTCACATAGCAATAAAAAAGAAAGCAAAATGAGAAGGGGAAATCAGAACAGAAGCCGTACCTGATGTAATCATCAACTGAATCATTTAGAGTATCAAAACCATTTGCAGAAAGAAAGGACCGAGTACTCCTTCCTAAAGCAATAAAGAAACCAAATATAGCCAAATCCTTCTCTAAAACCTGCATTATGTGATCATTCAATCCAACAGATAAATAACTCCAGCAAAGCACAGCATGTTTGAAGGGGTATACATTCAACTATGGCACTCAATTAAATTCATCATCCCACCCGTTCCTTTTAATGTTATTCACATAAAAATAGCTTCTCTCTCTTTTCTTAAGATGCAGAGTTATCATAGATCAACATTTGACAAGATCAGAAATTTAGCAGCAAGCTTCTGTTTCACCACCAACCAAAATTTTAGGAAAGACTGCAAAATATCAATTGTACCGCATAATTCTGCAAGACTAACGTCAAGCCATGCACAAGAAATATCAATTCGATGATATTAAAATAAATTCATAGTCAGAAACGAAAAGCTGGGAAAAAATTGAACAAAAATGCATTATGAGCTCATTGTATGTTATGGTCTTGGCATGGTAGTTAGGCTGTAGCTTTAAACATTTTAACTACTGGTTTTACACTCTCCACCCCAACCACCACCCATAAGAAGAGTCAAAACCAAGGTCATCTACCTTCAAAGTTAAACAAGACTAACCTCAATACTTTCTGATGTTGTCAGTCTTGACCATATTTTTTCCTTATCTATAGCTTTCTGTAACTGCCTCTGGGCAAGATTAACCCAAAATGCAACCTCTTCTGAACCCCCCTCAACTTTTGCTCTACATGCAGCAGCTCGAGGACCAAAATGAACAAGAAATTCTCTATGTAGACCAATTTCCTTTATAGAATCATAAGCTTGACTTATAGGAATTAAATCAGCCAGCTTGGTCATCAAACCCCCAGTTATCTCCGTAATCATGGAAAAGAATTGTGAACAAGAAACTTTTGCTGGTCCAAGTTTAGTGATTGCAGCAATGCAGGTTAATGCAAGCATGAGAAGTGACACGTCATGTCCACAGCTAAAACCCAGAGACAATTTTTTTCCAGACCTGGGAATTCAGTTAAAATATCATTTCCGCATTGTCTTCGAAAATAAAACTAGGGGAGATATGAAAGCTAGTATCTCCATATATTGAAGCACAATATTGGTACATACGTAGAAGTGGCAGCAGTGAAGCAAAATTTCCCTTCAAACTTGTTAATGAAAGACGTCACAACAGCAGGAACTTGATCAGACCAAAACCAGTCATGTGCCTCTGGTTGTTTGGCTGATAACTTTTCTCTGATTAAGCTCTCCAGGGGAGCAGATAGCCTTAGTAAACTGGACCAATGCAACATTTAAACAAGTTTAAGCCCCAAATCAGCTATCCCATAGTGTAGAATATTCAAACTAACCATAAAAGGACAGAAAGAGATGATTGATTAAGAAACACGGTGATGACAAAATAAATAAATCAATAAACAAGCAGAAATATCAATTTCCAGCACAAACTCTTTTCTTTAATAGAAATTGGTTCATTCATTCATAAAGAAAGTTACATAAGCAGTAGCACTTTCAGTAAGGGTGACAACCTGAACTAGCTGAAATTCATTGTTAGTCCATCCAGTAAAGCACTTCCAATTGAAAGGCACAACACAAATTTTCAACCTCAACAAATGCACACATAAATTTATGCCAGATGATTCTTATAATGATAAATAGTTGATTTCACTGATATATAATGTAGCATAAGTTATGAGATACAGAATTCAACATTAAGATGCACGCTAGCTGTCGTAGGCACATATTGTCAGATAAAATGTCTACTTCCTTCGGATAAGTGATTGGTATTTTTCCCCAAAGATTCACATAACAATATTTAATACAAATTCAGCATACAACACTAAGCACAATACCACCTTCGTTGAACAAGTTCATTGACATTTCTGTCTCCACGATCACCTAAGGATGAAATTTCACTTGCAGCTTGCAGCAAGGAGTACACAGCAGCCTGAGAGAATTATTGCAACCATTTTCTCAGTTTTGAAAAAATTAATGGAATGTGTGGAAACAATCAGCATGACTGAGAAATGACTAATGGCAATGGTGGGAAAATTGTAACAGTACTTTTGAAACACTGGAAACAGAAGAAACATTACCCATATTCAATTATGAAGGAAGGAAAGTGCATCAGCAATAACTAGCTTAATGCAAACAATATTAAAGTTTTACATTTGTCTGAGTATGATAGTTTGTTATGTAAATATATAATTAGGGGTAACAGCTAGATTAGGGCAGTAGTTAATAAAGCCGTTAGTGATTTAGAATAAGAGGCGGTAGTTAGTGAGAGGGAATACTATAAATACCTCTTGTGCCTATTGTAAGATCATTCATTCATCTGACTTGATTAGTAATAATATGCTGAGTTCCATTTCCATTCTCTTTATTTCTCTTCTCCTCTTATCCTCTCCTCTGTTTCTTTCTCTACTCTCTCTCTATTTCTTGATTAATCCACAACAGTGGTATCAGAGCGGACGATTCTCAGCCCTCCATCTACATTTCCTTCTTTTTGCTACATATCTTACCAAAAAGAAAAAAAAAAAGTAGCCCCACAATCTTCGGTTGTACTCAAGATCATGCCTCCCCTTACTGTCCAAGACTCCGATGAAAACAAGATGTGGCTACGGCAACGTGGCAGCGTGAAGGAATTTAATGTCTTCTTTGATGATGCTACGCGTAACATACAGCTGCCAGAACGTTATCTTGTCATGACATATGTAGCGGGTCTAAAGAAAGAGATAGCAGATTCAGTCCGATTGTTTTACCCTCTCACGATGCAACAAGCTCGTTCTATTGCCAGAGCGGAAGAAATATTTCTACAGAGGCGATTGGAGAAGGCAAGAAGAGTCTTGAAAGATCAAGAAGATGATGGCGTTCCTCTACCATCAATTCCAAAGCAGCCCACAATTATTCAAGAAGCCTCCAAGGTTCAAGAAAGTGGTGGGTCGTGTTCGACCAACACCCAAGAAGAGGAAGTGAGGTGTTTCTATTGGAGCAATAAGCTCAGGTTTTATTCATATATTGAAATGGAAGAGTACATGATACATATAGAGAAAACAGAGAGGGAGAGGTGCAGAGATTGACGGAGAGATAGATGAGAATGAGATAGTCAACATACTAAAGTCAAATAACAAGAAATTTGAAGAGATTTTGTCTCTAACTTTTAACAATCCCCCTCAAGCTGGAGAGTATATGTCAATCATCCCCAGCTTACACCGAAATCCTTCAAATTTAGTTCTGCTTAGTGGTTTTGTCATAACATCTGCAATTTGATCTTCAGATCTGATGTAAGATAGATTCATGATACCTGCTTCAATATTTTCTTTAATGAAGTGTCTGTCTATCTTAACATATTTTGTCCTATCATGATAAACTGGGTTCTTGACCATTTCAATACTGGCTTTGTTGTCACACCAAACTTGTATTGGTCCCTCATGTGGAATCCCCAACTCCTTCAGTAATCTGATGACCCAAATTCCTTCACGTACTCCATTATTAACAGCTCTCAGTTCGGCTTCCGCACTACTTGTTGAGACCACAATCTGCTTCTTACTTCTCTATGTAACCAGATTTCCCCACACATATGTGCAGTACCCTGAGATTGACCTTCTAGTCTCCCTGTCTTTTGCATGGTCTGAATCAGTGTAGATCTCAATATTTCTGAAAGTACATTTCTTAAAGAAGATCCCTCGTCCAGGATTAAACTTCAAATAGCTTAGAATTCTGTACACAGCCGCCATGTGTTCTTCTTGTGGCTGGTGCATGAATTGACTTACTATTCCAACTACATAGCTAATATCTGGACATGTGTGGGTTAAGTATATGAGTTTCCCAACAAGTCTTCTGTACCTTTCTGAGTTGACTGGGACACCATTTGGCTTGATTTCCAAGTGACACCATTCTTCCATTGGTGTTTCTTCAGGTTATGCCCCTAACATTCCTGTTTCATGCAATAAATCTAGAGTATATACCTCATTTGTCCGAGATCTTTGACTTGAAACTCTGTTGACAAGTCTTGTTTTAGTTTAACAATGGATTCTTCATCGTTTCCTGTAACGACCATGTCATCAACATAGATGATCAAGATGGTAACTTTGCCATTGATACGTTTGATGAACAATGTATCATCTGCTTGTTCCTGAGTATACCCAAGCCTTTTCATTGTTTTGGTGAATCTACCAAACCATGCCCTAGGAGATTGCCTAAGTCCATATAATGACTTGTTAAGTTTACACACTGAGTTGTTAGGAGCTAGAATTCCATCTGGAATCTCCATGTAAACTTCTTCTTCCAAGTTTCCATTCAAGAAGGCATTCTTCACGTCTAGTTGGTGCAACGACCAATCTAAGTTGGCTGCAATTGATAGTAACACTTGGATGGTATTAAGCTTGGCTACTGGAGCAAATGTCTCCTTATAATCAACTCCGTATGTCTGGGTATATCCTTTTGCAACAAGTCTGGCCTTGTATTTGTTGATACTGCCATCAGGATTGAATTTTGGGGTGAATATCCACTTGCATCCTACTGGTTTCTTTCCTTTGGGAAGAGTTGTAATCTCCCACATTTTATTTTCCTTGAGTGCCCTCAACTCTTCTTCTGCAGCTTGTTTCCAATTTGGATCAGCCGTAGCTTGTTGAAATGTGTATGGAATTTTTATCTGTGCACTGTTTACAACAAAGCTTTGCATTTTTGTAGACAGGTTACCATATGAGACAAAAAGTTGAATTGGATGCTGAGTACAAGATCTTACCCCTTTTCTCAATGCAATAGGCCAACCCAATTCTTCAAGATTTAATCCCGAATTGGAGTCACGGTCGTTCCTTTGAATGGGAGAGATAATACTACCGGTGTTTGATTCATCTCTAACTTGTAATCTCGACTCGTCCCCTTGTCGTGATTCAGTATCCATCCCTGAATTGATTTCAACATTTGTTTGCAGTTCATTAGGTGTGAGATCAGGTTGTGGTGATTCAAAATCAAGTTGGATAGGACTAGGTTGGTTTGCGGGAGTGAGCGAGTCAATGGTGGCTATAAGATGAGGTTGTGGTGATTTGGAGTTTGATTGTTTCAGGATTAGCCATTCCATGTCAGTATACTCCCCCTGAATGAGTAATCTAGGATAATATGCTTCGTCTTCCGAGAAAACAGTGTCCCGGGAGATAATAAGTATCCTAGAAGAAGGACAATAGCATTTATACCCTTTTTGAGTGGAGGAGTAGCCAAGAAAGATACATTTGATTGCTCGAGCAGCAAATTTGTTGCCATCATTATTGTGGACAAAGACAACACAACCAAATACCTTGGGTGGTAAGGAATTGATCAGTGGGCAATATGGAAAATGGTCAAGGAGTTTTTGGATAGGGGTGTTATAATTGAGAATTTTGGATGGCATGCGGTTAATAAGATAAACCGCAGTGAGTACAGCATCACCCCAGAAGATGGTAGGAACAGTTCGTTCCATCAATAAGCTTTGGGTTACTTCCAAGAGGTGACGATTCTTTCGCTCGGCCACTCCATTCTGTTGAGGGGTGTAAGGACAAGAAGTTTGGTGATGAATTCCTTGTTGGTCAAGAAATTCTTTAAAGGCATTGCTCATGTATTCTTTGGCATTATCACTTCATAGTACCTTAATGCAAGTGTTGAATTGAGTTCTCACAAAGGTATAGAAGTTCTGAAACACTTTGGCTACTTCGGATTTGTCTTTCATTAAATAAACCCATGTGGTTCTAGTGTGATCATCTATGAAAATAACAAACGACCTAGCATTGGTGAGGGTCTTTATTTGTGCAGGACCCCAAATGTCACTATGAATTAGTGTGAATGGTGAGGAGGGTGTATAGGATTGTTTGGGATATGAAGATCTAGTTTGCTTTGCAAGTTGGCAAGTTTCACAATGAAAAGGAACGGAATTTTTATTGAATAAAGTTGGAAATACATGCTTCATGTAATCAAAACTAGGGTGACCTAAACGACAGTGCCACAAGTGTACATCATGACTAGAGTTGGAGCTAACCAGGGCTCTTCTTGCCTTTGTAGTTTGAAAGTTAGATCCTTCAAGATAGTACAGTATCGCGCATACGCAGAGGCAAAAGGAAGCCAGAAACGTTACAAAAATGCCGAGCTGGAGTCTTCTTGGACCTTCCCAGAGTGCGTTGAGTGCAACAAACCCAATGGAAGATGCGACCAAGAAGAACAAAGCCACGAAGATGAATTCTGGTAGAAGTGAGTTTCCACCGCATGAACTTGTCTCTAAATTTCGCACCCCAGAAACGTGGAAGAATGCAAAAGTCGCTTCTGTGTGTAGTGGGTCCCAGCGTCCCCACAGTAAAGGTTCGACCGACCACCAATTCTCCTCTGTTCTGTCCAGTTCGGCTTCAATATTCTCTGAACAAGGGTCAACAGTCAGCCCTGTTTTGAAAACAAATGGATTGGGGAACTCAAGTTCTTCATTGCCATCGCTGGCTGTTTCGGGTTGTTTCTTGCCTCTGAATTTGATTTCTTCATCACTGTCTCAGTTCATTGTTCACCCTTCAGTTCGTGAGTCTCTACAAATAAAGAAGGGCCATTGTGTGTCAAGGAAAAGTGAAAGGGTTGCATGGCAAGCTAAGGATTGTGTTGCACAAAAATCTCTTGTCCTAGGAGTTACGTGGCTGAGCGAAGATCAGCTTGAAAAGTTAAAACCACAGCTGGTTTCCACCTTCCCAACCTGCCAGCCGCCTTGCAATTTCTCTATGTGGCAGAAGAATGTTGATAGGTTACAGCTGGATGGCATTCTCTTTCAACAGCAAAAGCATCTTAATGGGACAATGAGTTTAATAATTTCTGATATGTTTATGGGCTTGGAAGATAGCAGCGAACAAAAGAGCCCAATAACTCTGCATTTGGGTTACATATTTTCTATGGGTTTTCTTAATAATAGGCTGCTGCAAGGAGTCTCATTTCTTCAGTTCTCTCCTACACAAGTTGTACTGCAAATTTGGTTCAGGGGCAAGTTAATCGAAATGCTTTACGGAAGAATCTGTTCACTGAGTAGGAAGAAAAGAAGGACTTGTGTGCACCAGTACTGCAGGTCAATCTGAAAGACAAGCTTCTGGGTACAATATTTCAAGCTACAGTTTTTTTCAAGGATTAGCAAGAGTTTTCAGCCTTTTCAAGCCTATGTTATTGTTACTTTCAGATTTGTTAGTTGTCAATCATCCTTGAGGGCAAGGATGGTTTGGGAGGGGGGTATTGTTATGTAAATATATAATTAGGGGTAACGGCTAGTTTAGGGCAGTAGTTAATAAAGCCCTTAGTGATTTAGAATAAGAGGCGGTAGTTGGTGAGAGGGAATACTATAAATACCTCTTGTGCCTATTGTAAGATCATTCATTCATCTAACTTGATTAGTAATAACACGCTGAGTTCCAGTTCCATTCTCTGTTTCTCTTCTCCTCTTATCCTCTCCTCTGTTTCTTTCTCTACTCTCTCTCTCTCTATTTCTTGATTAATCCACAACATAGTTCCTCAAGGAATGATTATCTAGAGAATGAGATGGACCCAACCAGTCCTAAGTTCTTAAAACAGTTACAACAGTAAATTGCCCAAAGCTGAAGACTGAACCCGAAGGTGAACATTTAGGGTTTTTCATAAGAGCAAAAATATAAAGTCAACTTATTACACAAGAAGATAAAGCATTACTTGGACAAACGGAAATATTGAGCATAAATTAGCAAATATTTGAAAAGGTAAAACGAATAAAGAACTGCCAATCCAACAACACCAATAATTCCTTCTGCAGTTTGGTCAATTCAATTACTTTGGGTGAAGAGTGGGAGAAAACCACAGTTTTGCGATATGATAGCATAAATGACAATACCTGATATGATAGCGTCTTTGCCCAAGCATTTTGATCTATTCCAAGCCAAGCAGTTGAAAACCACGATGCTCTTGAGAACAAGCTCTGCTCTTTAATTGCCAGCTCAAAAACCCTGCTCGCATCATATAAAGATTGGAGAAGTCCATCACAAATATCTTCATCTTCCAATGACTTATTCAGTTTCATTCTCATTTTCTCAAGGTCTGTACTGGTTTTAGCTTGGGGACTCCCATTTACAGTCACACCATCATCAGCAGATGCAAATGGGAGGAGGTATGCTCTCCTTCTAGGTTTAGAAGATGTTAAGTAGTATTTTCTATAACCCACCAGTCCACAGTCATTGTTCGACAATAATGTGTGTCTAATGAGGCACCTCTTTCTTGAACTACCCCATTTGCTAAGAAGGCGACGCAAGTCAGATGCTTCTTTGCCAAGATAAGGGAAATCGTGTGGGCTTTTTGACGCCCAGGGAATTGAAGAGCTGCCAGAAGAAATGCAATTAGTGATGACATACACAGATATGCACAAATGAAGAGTTCTTTGGAAGAACTGACATCAAGGGAGAAAATGGATGAAAACAAAAGTGCAGCAGTTAAACTAATGACTGAGTTTCATTCCAATATATATATACATATTGAAACTAGGGATCCATGCTTCGACCGCTGACTTGTATATAATCGACAAAGTTGTAAGTGTGCTCAACGTTAATACCGCGTCATATGATAGAAGTATAGTATCACTCGGGGATTGATATTGCATAATCCAATCCGACAATGTAAAAGGAAGCCTAAAGGAATAAAAGCGCGCTGAGGATTAAAAATATCGGCCATTAGAAAATTAAAAGCGGCATAGTTCTTTGAATAACAACTACCATGAAAAAAAAATAACGGCAATACTTAGCTTAGGTGAATACATTTGACAGGCAAAAATTTCAATTGCTTCATTTACAGAAAAAGTGTGTGTGTGTGCGCGCGCGCGTCAACTGCCTTCTTTTTTTCTCATCAGTATCTGATAAGCTAAGCCATAAAGCTTGTATATAAAAGAAAAGACGAGTAAAAACCTAGCAGCGTCCAAAACTAATCAACTAAGGTAGCAATCCGATGGACCAAAATTCGATAATACAAATGAAAATAGAGAAATATGATGAATCACCTGAAGGATACAGAACTGTTGTGGGGTAACCTCACTGCCATATAGCAGATCAAAAAATGCAAATTTAGAGAGGCGCCGGAAAACACGAATAAAGAAATGGGAGAAAGGTTCTGGAGCGAAGGGAAGGGATGGGGTATCGGTTTTGGGGCACGTGACGTGGCAGGAGGGGGCTTTATCCGAATACGTGGAGGAGGGAAAAATCACAAAGGCGAGAGCAAAACAGAATCGAATTCTAATCTGTAATTACATATCACCGCCCCGTTGCTTCTTACTAGCCCCGATGCATTCGCCTGAGTAAATAAACAATTTTGACTGAGTCATTCACCTGCCGAGTTCAGCCTATACTACTGTTCTCGCTTTTGGTTTTTTTCTTTGTCGTTTCCTTTTGCTATTCGCTCCGTTATTTATTTATTTTGGTACAGACTAGGGACAAGCCCTAAATGAGGAAGATTAACTATGAGGTGAACTAATTCCCATGCAATCAGTCTTATAGTCTTAACATCCTCAAATGCGAAGGACACGAGTCATAAAAAACAGTCCGAGAGAGGCCATCTTTTACAAGGCGATCAGCAACTGAGTTCTGAACACGAGGAATACTAATAACCTTTATCTCCCATCGAAGCTCCAGCAAACTTTTGACTCTAAGCATGACCGGGCTCTGCTTGTCAATATTACTACTATCTTCTGTCTTAAATATTGGATAAAATTTTTAGTGTAGACTATCTTCTATCTTAAATATAGGGTAAAATTTTTAGTATAAATTGCACTAAAAATTTTATCCTATATTTAAGACGGGAGTATACTCAAGAGCATATTTATCAGATTTCAAGCATCTGATTCTATAATGACCTTTTTAAAACCCATACTCCAAGCTAACTGCAACCCTTTTAATAGGGCCGTTTCCTCTGTTTCTTAAGCGTTACATACTCCAAGAGCATTTGAAAAACCAACAATCCATGTGCCTTTACAATCCCTTATAACTCCTCCACAACTGGCACAATTTGTAATAGACGACATAACACCGTCCACATTAATTTTTATCCATTTCGGAGGGGAAGCTTGCCATGGAGATACTGTCGTGGTTACTGGTATATCCTCTTGCAACTCATCTGGTTTCTGAACAAACAACTTCCACGAATATAAAATGACTAAAGCTGGGTCTGATGGTTTGTTCTGTTCTTCGAAAACCCATTTATTTCTCCAATTCCATAATTTCCAAACTAAACCCCCCACAATAATGCCCAGAATGCATCAATTTGCCTTCCCATTTCTTTTTTGAGGTTCATATGGATCCAATCCCTCAGAGATGCGGCAAAAAAAGAGTTGCAGTATTGCTTCCAAGTGGGAGACGGGTATTTTAATTGATTTGGCTCTTCATTTATTCTTTATTAAATGTATCTATTAGATCAATTTTTAATAATTGAGATTTAATAATATTAAAAAATATTATTATAATAAAAATTTATTAATGATAGATGCATGGAAAGAAAGATCAGCGGACACACTCTTCCCACGTTCTTTTCATGCTGTCAATCACGCAAAACTCCTTTATTACGTCAGGGCGTTTGGTGCTTGGAGTTGCTTTTGGGTAAGATCTGGAAATGGTCTTACAATAGATGAGTAGCTAACAGTAGTTTTGTCTCCAATTGTAAAAAATGTCAGGGGAAGCTAATACCATTCCCCTTTTAATGTTTTGGGAAAATTAAAATATATTTATCTAGATTAATGAAATTAATTAATATGATTAGATTAATGAAATTAATTAATATGATATATTTTCTAAAGCACCCTAGTCGTTTTTCTTAATTCCTTAATTTTTTTTTCTCCTTGATTATTGTTCAAGCAGCGTTATTAGAGGTAAATTAAGAAAAGATAAACAATATGAAAAATTATGTCTTATATTTAAGAATTAAGATAAAAATCAACTCTCTAAATATATTTTATATTAAGAAGCGAAAGGATTATTTTGGTTTTTCAAGTTTTAAATCACTTGTGAGTCAATTCCTCTCCTATGACCCGTGCAACCCTACTTATAAATTGTTGACTCACCTAAAAGCCAGTCCCTAATTTCTTCAAATTAATAATTTGATCATTATCAAATGGAGTGTAATTTGTTTTGAGTCATCAACTAGTTATGCAACGTGACAAAAAATATATATTAACACCTTTAGAAACCGTCCACTCAACTCGTGTGTAACCGAATTTGAGGAAGGAGAAGTTGGCAGGTTGAGGGAGCATACAGCCTCTCACTCCGATCGCCTCCGCCATCTAGTTTAACTGCTTCACACCGCCTCATTTCTCACTCACTCAACCTCCTTTCCTTTTTCCTGCGTACCCTGGTATTCCAGGCTAGTTTCTTTCTCGAAGGCCACACAAGCCCAGACTGATCCGGATTTGGGTGGTGCACAGTATGGGACGGCCCTCTCAAGCCACTAACATCAAATCATTCCTAGCCCAGAATTCGAAACCGTGACGTTACTTAAGGGTTTGTTTGGTACGAGGGGAGGGAAGAAAAAGTGGGCAGAAAGAAAATTTTTTTGAGTTGAATTAAAAAAAATCAGGAAAATGGGGTTAAAAATTTTTAATTAATTTTTCTTACTCTTTTATCTTATATATTCTCTTTATTAAAATTTTATTACCCACTTTTTCTATATTTTAAAATTCAACTCAAAAATTTTCCCTCCCCTCCAAATCCCACGGACCAAACAGACCCTAAAAGAAAACTAATGCCTCATTCCGCTAGACCTGCACCTTATTCCTTTTGCAACCTTTTCAACTGCAAAGGTACTTTGGAATATCCTCTGCGATGCCAAAAATCTCTCTCTCTCTCTCTTGTAATTAAATAGTGTATGAATGTATTTTGGCGATTTTCAGAACCCAATATTTGCATTTTTTGGGTTTTTAATTATAGAACTATAAAAGTAGAAGAGCTCTTGCTCTAATTTGATCATCTCCACCACCAGCGGCCGGGTAAAGAGAAGGCGCATTTCGGTGTCATCTAAATCTCACTACCTGCCATCTCTGCCAAAGTTAGCAGTGGTTTTGAGGTCATTGTCGGCGAAGGCGATGATTGTTTCGTCCAGCCCATCAATTTCACAATGGCAGATAACTGCATTTCCTGTCCGGCTTCCCTCAACCCGCCAGCTTCTCAGTCATCACTTATCACACATCACACATAAATGATATTGTAATCTTAATATAAGATATATTTATATAATTTGATTAGATTAAAAAAATTAATTAAAGTTAATTAATATGATATATATTTTTTAAAACGCCCTAATTATATACCTTAATTCCTCCCTCCCATCTCCTCCTTAATTATTATTAGGAGAGCATCAATAATGATAAATTAGGAAAAGAATGACAAATATAAAAACTATATCTTATATTTAGAACCAATATCAACCCCCAAATATATTTTATATTAAGTACTAGAAGGAGTAATATTTTTCTGTCAAATGGAATAGTTAATTGATTACTCGAAACAATATATATATATATATATACAAGGATTAAATTATGAAATGTGAAAAATATTATATAGTGGGTTTCATATGCTAGTACAGAACTAAGTTATACCAAATCAGTTGATGGATTAAATTATAAATGTCTTATAAATTTTTGAATTGAAGCATTAACTTTTCCTTATGTTTTTAACAAAGTATTAATGTTAAATTAAAATCTATAGCAGTTTGAGAGAAGTTTTGTATCGGTTTATATGAATGTGTTTCTTGAACATCAACTCAAATAGGCAAGACTAAACATGCATGAAGCATTCGTTGAGAGAATTCAAACGACACACTCGAGGAATGTATTTTTTTTAAAAAAAAATATTTTGTGATTGATACAATTGTTAGTCATTGGAGATTGATCGAATTCTAGTTTGGGCTCATATTGTTTCAATTTAAGAGGATTAAGTTCAATAATTAAAACAAAAACTTATTAAAAGTATGAATAACTAAATTTCCATATTTCAGGGGGAATTGGGAAACCCCATTTAACATTTTTTTTTAATTTGGAAGGACATGGTGCAATTAACCCCAACAGGCACAACTCATTTTTAGCTGTGTCCAATTCTATCATCAAGTATGTCCATAAGCTTTCAATATGAAGGTCATTTACAAAAAGAAATGTGCATGATTGCATATGGTTGAAGAAAAGCCGTACCAATATTAAAAAAACAAAAGAAAATAAAAGTTGCACTTGATTTTTTATGATAAAAAGACAAAATAATACATTAAATGATAATCAAAGTATTACAAGGGAGTGAGGACAGAAAGAAAAATTACAAATATTATGAAAGAAAGTAGATTACTTCGAGAAAACAAGAAGTTTAGAGAAAGACGATAGCAAAAAACTAAGATTAGTCCAAATTATAGCCGTTTGAAAGGGATTATGAATCTATGGAGGTATGAATTGTTTGGGAGTGAAAATGATATTCAAATCCTCTAAGTTTGAGTCAGGTTCAGACATGCAAATCTAAGATAAAGGTCCTCTTAAACAAAATAAGTAGAAGTCAGATGACTTCATAATTCTTCTATGCCAAGTGAACCTGTGAATAACAAAACCCTCAAGGTAAATTACACCATGACAGATAACTTGATGGTTATATTTCTTATTATGCATAATGATTTGCTATCGACTACCAAGGCCATGTGGGGTATTACCATCTTTGTGCCATACTAAGGAGGGAGGCAATGGATTTTGTGAGGAGGCCACTTTATTATTAAAAGAAATCAAATCAGATATTTCCTTGATAACAGTTTGAGGAGGAGCAAGTTTTCCTTTATTATATTAAAAGTTGGACTTGATATATATGATTGCACCCTCTCAAATTGATAAAATCATATTTGAAAACAAGAAAAAATAACATGAATTCAAATGTTATTGGGAATTAGATTTTATGGTTGAAAATCGATTTTTCCACTATTTTATCTATTATGCATTTTAAGTTGTTTTTTATTTATATTTTTAACAAATTATGGTTATAATTTTTGTATTTTTAATAAGTTTTGATTTTGATTCCTAGAGTAAGATTTAAGTCATTATAAAACTATATAAACTGATTAAAGTTATGGATAGAATAAACTCTAGAGACAAAAAAACCATGATTTTCAAAACTACAAGAGGACTAAGGCAAAACTTTAATAAAGCAAAATTATAATCAAACTATAAAGATCAATATTGATATTAAAAAGTAATTTGTTTCGTTAAAACTTGCAAAAGCAACTTGACGTTTTTCAAACAACTCATGTTAATTTAACAATTGTTTAAATTTTTAGGATAATTAATATGCAAGTCCTTATAGTTTCAATCAATTTTTAATTAGGTCCTTATAGTTTTTTTTTTGTATCAAGTCTTTATACTTTCATATGTTTTTAATCAGGTCCTTATATTTTTTTTTCCTTTTTATTAGGTCCTTATTATTTCACTGGATTTTTAATTGGGTCCTTGCAGGTTTTTTAAGATTCTAATTTACTAATTTCATTGCAAGTTAAATCAATGAAGAATGTTAAAATATAATTTAAGAATAATAAATTTAAATTAATAATTACATAATTAATATAATTAATTATTAATTAACTAATTATAATTCAATTCATTTTTTAGAAAAAAATTATTATTATTATAATTCAGATAATTTTAAAAATAAATAAAAATTAAAATAAATAATAAATAATATAAATATATGTTTAATTAAAAAATTATGAGGAATAATAAAATTTGAATTGTAATAATAAATTTCTCTAAAAATAAAATAGAACTATAACTAATTAATTAATAATTACTAATTAACTCCATTAATTATTTTTTGAATTATATAACTATTAATTTAAATTCATTGTTTATAAATTATATTTTAATATTATTCATTTATTTAAATTTAAATTAAAGTAATAAATTAAAATTTTAAAAAATCTTCAAGGACCCAATTAAAAGTTTGGTGAAATAATAAGGATGTGATAAAAAACAAAATAACTACAATGACCTGATTAAAAACAGATGAAAGTATAAAGATTTGATAAAAAGAAAAAAAACTATAGAGACCTAATTAAAAATTGGTTGAAACTATAAGGACCTATAGATTAATTATCCCTAAATTTTTAAACAAACTATCACTTATAATTTAGGGAAAATCCCATATAAATACTATTTCAATTGTCAAAACCTACAAAAGTTTCTTATAACTTGGAAAAGACAGATAGGTGATCAAGGACCAATTTGGGTTACTGAAGTTTAAGGCTAAAGACTAAAATGCCCCTCAACTCATTTACTCACACTCATCTCTAGAAAACTGAATCACTCTCTGTCGTTCCTTTCAGTTCTGTCGTAGAAGGGCTCCAGAAAACTGAATCACTCCTATGTCGTTCCTTTCGGTTATGTCGTAGAAGGGTTTTCTGTCGTTCTTTTCGGTTCTGTCGAAGAGGGGCTCTAGAAAACTGAACTTAAGCCTGGGTGTGCAGATCTGGGAGTAGCTATTTTGCAAGTCATCTTTTGGTTTATATATAATGACTTGGATCCCTTCAGATATTTTGGTTAGAAGGGTTATGACATATATGATATGCTTTATGTAAATACTGTTTTTTGTTAAAACAATAGGTTATACCCTGGGAATGACAAGAAAATATTAGGTGTTGATGGAATCGTAATATTCACTTGTCATTGGACAATGTATTTGGTAGTTGCTATCAGTAAGAATCTGGTGTTTTGTAAATTCTATTACTGTACTTATCATTTCCATTGAAACAGTTGTTAATAGTGACAAGTGATGTAATTAAAGTACACATGAAGGAACACCTTCTTTTGGGTTAATGACTTATATGCATTGGGTGTGGGTGGAATGAGTAATGTTAAATTTTTTGTTGACAATGTTTTTGGTAGGTGCTGTCAGTAAGAATCTAGTGTTTTGTAAATTTCATTACTGTACTTGTCATTTCAATTGAAATAGTTGTTAATGGTGACAGCTTCCAACCATTTAATTATAATTGAAGGAACGCTTTCTTCTGGGTTCATGGCTTGTATGCATTGGGTGTAGGTGGAATGAGTAATGTTAAATTGTCATTTGAACCCTTTACTTGGCAGTTACTGTGATAAACATTGGTGATTTTTGTCAATGTCATCAGAACTTGTCTTTACCATTATGAAACTTGTCATTCTCATTACCATTCTCGTCAAAACCATTAAAGACTTTGTTAATTTCATTAGTGAATTTGTTAGCGTCCCCCCTTTGGGCAAACACTTGGCCACATAAATTTTAGAAACATTATGAAATTTGTTATTCCCATTATCATTCTCGTCAAAATCATTAAAGACTTTGTTAATTCCATTAGTGAATTTGTCAACGTCCCCCCTCTGGGCAAACACTTGGCCACATAAAATTTGGAACCATTATGAAACTTGTCATTCCCATTACCATTCTCGTCAAAACCATTAAAGACTTCATTAATTCCATTAGTGAATTTGTTAGCGTCCCCCTCCTCTAGGCAAACACTTGCCCACATAAAATTTGGAACCATTATGAAATTTGTCATTCTCATTACCATTCTCGTCAAAACCATTAAAGACTTTGTTAATTCCATCAGTGAATTTGTCAACGTCCCCCCTCTAGGCAAACACTTGCCCACAAAAAGTTTGGAACCATTATGAAATTTGTCATTCCCATTACCATTCTCATCAAAACCATTAAAGACTTTGTTAATTCCATTAGTGAATTTGTCAACATCCCCCCCTCTGTGCAAACACTTATCCACATAAAGTTTGGAACCATTATGAAATTTGTTATTCCCATTACCATTCTCGTCAAAAACCATTAAAGACTTTGTTAATTCTATTAGTGAATTTGTCAGCGTTCCCCCTTTGGGCAAATACTTGCCCACATAATGTTTGGAACCATTATGAAACGTGTCATTCTCATTACTATTCTCGTCAAAAACATTAAACACATTGTCATTCCTATTATTGAATCTGTCAGAGACCACCCCTTTTGGCCAATCCACACATAATGTTTGGTTAGACTAATTTGTCATTCTCATTATTCAACATGTCAAAGGCCACCATTTTTGGGCCAACACTTAACACACAATATTTCTTGATTTACTTGCTTCCTGTGCAACAACAGTGCATATTATCAAACTGTGGGAATAAATAGACTATAGCTTTATTAAATTTACATACACAGTAACAATACATCACAAAAGGCCACTGCTATGAAGTAAAATACAAGCTCGGTTTCCAAAATAAAAACTTTACTATATCACACCAAAATGCAGTGCTTGCTTACTAAGTTAGACAGCAGGTTTTGAGCTCTTTACAATAATAATGAATTCTAAAAAAATAATTGTTTTGGATTTTGGGACGATGACGAGCCTTGCTAGTGAATGAAACCCTTCTAGCAGAGAACTGAAAGGAGTGTTCAATTTTCTATAACCCTTCTACGACAAAACTGAAAGGAACGACAGAAAACCCTTCTGCGATAGAACCAAAAGGAACGACAGAGGAGTGATTCAGTTTTCTGGAGCCCTTCGGCGACAGAACTGAAAGAAACAACAGGGAGTGATTCAGTTTTCTGAAGGTGAATGTGAGTAAATGAATTGGGGGCATTTTTGTCTTTATCCTTAAACTTCAATAACCCATATTGGTCCTTAATCACATATCTGTCTTTTCCAAGTTATAAGAGACTTTTGTGGGTTTTGACAATTGAAATGGTATTTATATGGAATTTTCCCTATAATTTAACTACTTTGTTCCTTAATATAAAATATATTTCTGTAATTTGATTAGATTAAGAAAGTTAGTTAAATTAGTTAATATAACATGTATTTTCTAAAACATCGCCAAGTTATCTTCCTTAATTCCCTCCTTCTATCTATTTCTTGATTATTGTTGAAGAAGCATCAATAAGGGTAAATTAGAAAAATGCTGATAAATATAAAAACGTCTTATATTTAGGATTAAGATTAACTCTTTGAATATATCTTATATTAAATGCTAAAGGAGAATTTGTAAGAGAAGTAGGTTAAGTTTGTCCGTGGTCTACCCGCTGTCCACTGAGAAACACTTTGGACCTATTTGGGAAAGCGGCCCAACTTCCCAACGTACAATAACCCAAAAAAAGCATAGTATGGATAAGTTAGAGTGTTTAGATTGGTCATGGAGCCTATTGGGCTTATGATTCAAAAATTGCTTCTTCAAGAAGCCCAACTTAAGCTGCTTTTCTTTCCTTCCCCGCGCGGTGAGCTGCCTCACGGTGAGAGTTCAAACAGAGCAGGCACTCCCTCCTTCTCGCGTCTTCTTTCATCGTCTTCTCTCATCTTCTTCCCTGTTGTCATTGGTGTTGAGCTTGGTCAATCCTTGCCTTCTGTCGATTGGTGAGACCTGTGGTGGTGGTTGACGGGCTGTGGCTTGGTGGTGGACTGTCGATCTGTCAAGCTTGTGTCTTTTTGGCAGATCCTATACGTGTGAGTGCCATGTGTGATGCCGTCGTTGCATGACAACATTTTCAGTGATTTGGCGGTGCGTCTGGTCTGCGTCTGTCGATGGTCTGTGGTTGTTATGTCGTACTTGCACAATCTCGGTGTTGTTGTGGTCTTCTAGTGTCACAAGGTGTTGGCGTTGGCCTTTGTTGGGCAGATCCGTCAGTGGGTGTCCTGATCAATCCTTGCCGAATCTTGTGTGGTGAGCGGAAAAGTTGGAGGTCACCAGAGCTTGGGTCTTCCGGTCTATAAGATTCTCTATTTTTTGGTGTTTTAAGTTGAGACTCTATTTCACTCTGTTTTCTTCTGCCATTGGTTGTAGTTGTCAGTCATATTTTCCCTTCCCCTCTCGCCGGTGTTGCATGGTGCCTCCGATCACCGTTGTTGCTGTAGCAGAAAAGTCAGTTATCCTCGGCTGTTTGGTATCCATTTGCTTCAACAATTTTGATTTTCAGTTCATTGTCATTTAATGATGATTAGCATATGTTCTTGGTATCTTCGTTTTGACTCATGTCTTCCAACTGAAGGGGTCTAGTTATATGCATGCTCTTTCTCGATTGATTCTTGTCTTGCCATTTAAATGAGTGTTATTTTAGGATGAACGGATGTTCAAGACCCATGTTAAGTTGAGTTGCTGCATTTCCAATTGAATTTGTTCAAGCAAAATGATTACTTCCTGACCTCGTTTAGTTTCTAGTTATTCATTTTGTTTTTTTGTAATATTTTTGTGGCTCTATTTTTGTGTTTTGGTGATGATTATTTCTGGAGCCCTGAAGGTGCAATGTTTCTTCTACAAAGTGCCCCATTTTTCTGTTTGCTCCTTTGTTGTTGGAGCTTTTAAACGTGAATTTTTGTCATGCTGAAATGGTGTAGAAGCTGAGAACGCTTTTTTAGAAATCAAATGGTTAAGAACAATTAATGTCAAGGGTAATGAGAACTAACAACTAGCTAAGTGTATGTTTGGCATAAATAGTTACAGACTCAGCAACAAAAGTTTTATGACGTGGCTTGTCTCTCTCTTTTCTTCTCTCTGACATTTTATTTTTGGGATAAAAAATTTTGGGTGAGTTACATTTTTCAAGAACAAAATAACACTTAGGTGTAGGTGGTGAAAGTTCAATTTAATGATGACTACATATTTGGTTAGTTTTTTAAAATTAAGTTGTAAATATTGATTCAACTAATTGCAAAATCAGTCGTTTTAAGATAGCTTATTGTATTTAAGTTTAAAATGTAACTCTCAATTTGTAAGTAAATTTTTTTTCCAATGGTCTAAATTTATATTTACAGCTCATTTCTCGGTAAAATTTGTTAGGGACCGAATTGTCGTTGAATAATCTTTTATATATTAACTGTCATTTTGTTTAAAATGTTCACAAATTTAGATATGTCTCATTGTCTCAAGACTCAAAGTACTTATAAAAGTATTTATAAATTACCTATCAATAAAGTCTAAATTTCTTTTCTATTAAACCTAAATCTAAACTTATTTTCCATTTCCCCTATTTTCTTTTTACTTTCTTTTCCTTTTATTTGTGAAAGCTAATATTTTTTTGGGTTCAAGTTATTATGCTATTAATTGTAAATGAACTATAATGAAATAATTTAATATATGTTTGTGTTAACTTGTTTATAGTTGAAATACAAGTATGAATAAGGACAAAACTGAAGCAACGTGGGATTTAAGTACCACATGAATTTTCATCCATGAATGTATTAATCAAATCTATAAGAAAGAATGTCAAGAATCTTCATTTACAAAGGAAGGGTGGAAAAATATTATGTGTGGATTTAATGAAAAATCAGGACAATCATATGACAAGAAACAACTGAAAATTAGGTTAGATAGCTTGAGGAAAAAATGGAAAACATAAGATAAGTTATTCTTGAAAGAAATGGGCATATCTTTTGACTTTATGAGGAATATGGTGAGCGCTGAAGATGAGTGGTGGGGGAGGAAAATAAAGGTGCAAAAATGTTGTTGTTGTTGCTGCTGTTGCTGCTGCTGCTGTTACTATTACTACTACTAATTGTATTGTTATTGTTATTATGAAGAACGTTATTATATTACTATTTTTATTATTTTAGATAAGGCATTGATTTTGGTGGCTTTTATGCATGTAGGAGAATGCAGAGTATGTTAAGTATAGGTATAAAGGCCTCATGTTCACAAAAAAATTAGAAATACTATTTAAGGATGTCATGGCATCAGGCGCCAAAATGTTCACACCGTCTTCTACATAACGAATGTCACTGGGTGATGACGAAGATGATGTCTGCCAACCCACAACAGACGTAGAAGAAGGATCAGGAGAAAATGAGGAAGATCTTATATGTCATACTACTGAAAGTAGTGTGGGAGTGACAAGTGATTTTGAAGGAATAACGTTGACAACAAACACTCCACCAGTACGTCTAATGGTTTGGGAAGTAGTGGGAAGAGAAGGAGGGTTGAAGGATCAGAGAAATCAAAAAGGAAAAAAACACCAACCTCGAAAGTATTAGCAGATGCGGTTAGTGTGATAGCTGAGGCATCTAAGGATAGAGCGGATGCCCTAAAAAAGATCTCCATGAATGATGCACAAGTAAGTGACATTGTAGTTGAATTACTGACCATTCTAGAAGTTGTTATTGATAAGGACTTTTGCCACTGATGTTATAATATGATGATGCACCAGATTGCGGGAGACATGTTTGTTATAATGAAAGGAAATAAAGATGTCTTGCTAGAGTGGTTGCAGGAATATACTTACAATAGCCCATATCATCAGAAAGCCTCAAATCACTGAACTCTAATTTATGTCACTTTTTAAAACTCGGTTATGTGTAATTATAACAATTCCTCTAATCCACATGCTCGAGTTGATAGTACTTACTTATATTAGACGATGCAGTTATATTTTATGCCAATTGTGAATGTTACCAACTTCTGCTATATGATGTGAATTTACTAGCAAATTTTATAATTGCATCTGATTTCATACAATATTGGCAATCACATAGGTTACATCGTCCATGGCAAGTTCGAGTAGCGAGGATATTTCGAAGGGAACGGACGAAGTAGGATCGTCTCGTGTAGTTAGAAAGTTCGCACTCATATCCCTTTTAGATAAAGAGATGATAGAGTATGACAAGTGGGTGTCTCGATGGTTCAATATTTCGTACCTTATGTTTGCAAAGACCCAAGTAGAACTAGTAAGCAAACTAGTGTAAATTGAGTGCAAGAGGTATTAAAAGGACATGATAGAGTTTGTCTTGAAAATTTTCGAGTGGAAAAATATGTTTTCTTTCAATTATGCTCTAAATTAGTAGAACATAGGTTACAGATGACTAAGAACTTGGGAGTTGAAGAAATGGTTATCATGTTCTTATATACAATTAGACATGCACAGGTAACTAGAATCCTACAGGAACAATTCCAACATTCAAAAGAGGTAGGATCTTCCACATGGTTTTAGATGTTTGTGTCAATCTATCTACAGAAAATATCAAACCGCTTGATCCAGAGTTCCGTTAATATCACCCAAAAAGCTACAATGATCAGCGATATTACCTATATTTCAAGGATGTAATAGGAGCAATTGATGGAACTCACATCAGGTGTGTGGTCAGTCAATCTGAGCAAGAGAAATATATCGGATGAAAAGGATATCCAACACAGAATATCATGACCATATGTGATTGGGATATGTGCTTCACTTTATTGTGGATAGGAGTGTACTGCACATGATGCTCGTGTGTTCCATACTGTTATCTCTACTTCATCTATAAATTTTCCCCATCCACCTCAAGGTATATCTTCAACATTTGACCTACATTGTGTGTTTGTTTTTTCCTCACATTTGCTGTAATTTTACAATGTAAAAAAATTGCATGCATTTATAAGGAAAATATTATTTAGTCGATGATGGCTATCCAACACTAGTGGGATATCTTGGTCCGTATAGACGTAAATGTTATCACCTTCTAGACTTTAGGCAACAAGAGGTATTTGGAAATCACAACGAGATCTTCAATTATTATCATTCAAGTTTGAGGACCACTATAAAGAGGACGTTTAGAGTCTGTAAGAATATGTTTCAATTCTTGGGGGATATTAAGTCATATAGCTTTGAAATACAAGTTCACATAGTTTGTGCAATAATAACTATACATAATCTTATTCGGAGAAATTCCTAGACAAATTTGGATTTTTTAGAAGCTGAACGAGGAATTATATATAGTGAAGATAATAATGATTTAGTTGATGTAGCATCCACAACAACTATCCGTAGATTATCTTTAATACAAATGAATCATGTTCGTGATAAAATTAGAGACAAACTTGTTAGGGTGGTGATCCAATAATGATCCGCTTCATGTATGCATTTTAATTTAAATACAACTTTATCCATTTTTAAGTACTTTAGTATATTCTCATGTTTTTCAATAATAATTGAACTTTTATTTTTCAAATTTAAATTTTCATTTTTCACTTCAATTATTACAATATATATAAATAACATATAGATATATCTATATATATATATATATATATATTATATATAGTATTCAATGATTTATGCATTTTTCAAGCATTTTCTATCTAAACTAACTTTTCAAAAAACAATCCAAACAGGCTTAAGGTTAGAAAAAAATCCACTTCTACCATCGCCAATCCAAACATAAATTACATTTATAATATGATTTTTTTTTCTATTTTACTTTTATAAAAATCATATTGTAAAAAATTCATTTCTGCCATCTTCAGCTAAAACATGCGCTTCATCCTTTTACTTTTACAATTATATTGAACGCACGCACGTCACACGCGATTCGCGTTCCTAACGAGTTTGATATACAAATGATACTTTTGAATAATAATCTTATTTTTTTCGTTTATGTTTCCTTTTTACGGGTTTTCTATGGTTTGAATGTTTAATGAGTATATATAACATATGTATATAAAATTATAAATGGAGTGTTTGGTTTATTTGCTTATTGTTTAACACAACAATTTAGCAGTAGATTTGGTGAAGTCTTTAATTGAATTTTTTTTAAAGCGTACTCAAACCAGGCCCACATACTTAACTATGGATTAAATGTGAGGTTAGTGGCGGTACACTGTTAGATAACAGTATTTGTTTGGAATAACGCTTGTGACCTGCACAAGTGTTTATTGTTACTTTTAGATGTTTTAATTATTATTTTAAACAAGCATTAAGGTTTATAGACTCCTCCATTCAGTTCAATTAAACCATCCATGAGTGGTTGACAAGGTTGTCAAACCGTGAGTTTAAGTAAACTTGTGACAATGACATAAACTCGTAGTGAACTCAAATCGTAAACTTGTAAGAGTTTCCTTTTATTATTAAATATGTATTAATAATGTATAATTAAATAATTAAAATATAAGAAATGACAACAATTTGATTTACTTATATTTTAAATTCAAATAATTAAGATTAAATCCATCAACATTTATAATTTATCATATTTAACAAGAAAATTTCTATAAAATTCATATATAAGCATGATCAAATTATAAAAGTTAATACGAGTTTAAAAGTAAGTTAATATGGTTTTATAAGTTGGAAACTTAAAAATGATAAACTTGTGTATAAACTCATAAGTTTATCCGAGTTTACAATTGGCAAAATTTACCGGCGATTCGACTTAATTTTGTAAGCTAGAAATATAAAATCAGTAAACTCGTGGAGTCAATTTGCTAAATTTTTAATTTTACCCTTATTTATTATTGATTTAAAAAATAAACATGAATAAATTTATTTTATTTATTGTAATTGATAGGGACAAAAAAGTATAAAAAATATATTTTTTATTCTAAAATTCAACTAAAATTTTTAATTAAAATGAATCTATAAATAGAACAAAAATGATGCAAGAGTTTGTAAATTTACGACGCGGTGAGTGAGAACAAATGAACAATCCATAAAAGCATTGTTTTCAGGAAGCAAAGTAGTAGCGAATTAGAAAACGACTCGTACTAGTAATGGTGCCAATTTAGGGGCATAGCTTTGGCATACACTTGAGCTAAGCGTCGTCGCCGTCTCAAGTTTCAACTCGCGTCCCTCCGTCATCAGGCTCCTTTCTCTAGAGTCTATATATATAAATATATTACGTTGTGTCACATTCGTTGATTTGTACATATTAATAATAGATAAGAAGTTGAAAGTAGGTTCCTGCATATCACATCACACTAAATATTACTAATTATCTCATCTACTTGCCCCGTTTATGGTCAATGCTGATGAAGTCGAGTGAACAACGTCAGTAAGGCAATAACACGCTACACCAGCTTTCTTTGAAATTAATGACCGTGGACAGACAACGAAAGAACTCAAATCTGGAGGGATTATGTGATCCCTGCGGGGTCCACCGCACCACGAGGCCACGAGTGTAATATCAGCAGCCTACCTGATGTGCATATAAAAGCCCAAGAGTCCCCGACCCTCCGCAAACAAAACACGACCGCTTTAAGAGAGGAATCTCCTAATACATGGCTTGCAGTTCCGTCACCACCATAGCCGCCGTGCCTGAGGACATAATCCGAGCTCACATCCTCACGCGCCTCCACGGCCCTGCACTCGCCTCCGTCGCCACCACATCTTCCCAATTCTACGCCCTCTCCACCGATGAACACCTGTGGGCCAGTGTTTGCCGATCCACGTGGCCTTCCACCAGCTCTCCTTCCGTCGCCCGCATCATCTCAACCTTCCCTCATGCTTCCCGCTCTTTCCTTTCCGACTCTTCCACCGCTTTACTCTGCACTCCTCAAAACGTGCGCCCTGATCCAGACCGCACGCCCCTGCTGATCTCCGCCGTTGATCTTCACTACGGCCAACGACTCCTATTCTCCAAGGTTTTAGAAACCGAAACGTTGTCCGGTTGGTTTAGGTGCTCGCCGTTCCGGCTGGACCTGCTCGATCCCAAGGACGTGGTTCAGACACCCGTGCAATGCCCAAAAGGCGAAAACGCGTACGGAGAGCTGAGGCTGAGCTGGATAGTGATAGATCCGGAGGGACGGCGCGCCATGAACTTATCGAGCGAGAAGCCGGTATCGGTGAAGCGTCACTGGCTGAGCGGCGAGGTTCAGGTTCGGTTCGCGACGGTTCTGGCGGGAGATAAAGGATCGGCGTCGGAGTTGGCGCTGTGCCGGTTGGTGGTGACGTGCGGGGGGACGGAGGGAGGGGAGATGCAGGTGAGGGAGGTGAGCATGGAGATGGAGGACATGGAGGGAATGCACTTGAACGGGAGGGATAGTTTGGTGACTATGCAGAGGGCAATGGGGGGTAAAAGGGGAAAGAAGAATGTGGGGGAGGAGGCGGAGGAAGAAGCAAGGAAGAAATACAAGGAGTTCATGGGTAAGAAGGAGGAGAGAAGAGAGAAGAAGGTGAGGGCAGAAGGGAGATTGGACATGATGTGCGTGGCTCTGGTGGCCGTGTCGTTTGCCACCTTCTTTTCCATGCTTGTGTTGTGGTGAATCCTTTCAGATTCAGATTCCTATGTCTTAATTAGGTAGATCCATCACTGTACATTCATCTAATTAATTAAGTCCCAGCCCTTTCCCTTTCCTTGCATTGGCCTCATATATGGTCAGAAGGCAGAAGCGAAGGAAACGGCTATAACATTGCAGTGTATTTCAAAATATACTCATATGCATATATATATATATATATATAGAGAGAGAGAGAGAGAGACAGAGTTAATTACAACTTACAAGGCACTTAATTCTCACCACTTGTTCGGACGCGTGTTCACTATCTGCATTGAAGGTGCATTTACTTAAATACTTAAAAGTCAAATTCTTCACCAACCTTGTCTTTGCTGTCGATGGGTCAACGTCGATCTATGAGGATTGGGGCTTGACATCAGTTGCGATCGATTCTTTTCTTTGCCTTATTGCAGAGTTATCAGGCAAATTACAGTGAGGTACTAATGAAGGGCTTGATTATCAAGAGGAGTCATTCCTTACACAGTTACACCAGCACTTATTATTACACATTATATTAGTTCTCGATTGTTATTAAACTTTTAGGTAATTAACTCTTTTCTCAGAGACCTTATTGTAATTCCCCACAATTATATGTTTTAATGAAGAGAAAATGAAAGTAAGCAAGAGAAAAAAAAATGCCGCGATTATTTATTGTAATTCCCCATATTGAAGATTTGGTGCTCAAGGAAAGCTTTTATCTCCAAATCAATAGTTAAAGCAGATAGCAATAATGTCGTGATTCCTACATTCAGTATCTGCTCAAAGAATTTTCTTCCTTTCATATTACTATTACTGTTAATGATTCAGATAAGCTTAATTAGTTACATTTTATTTTAGTTTCGTTGTAAACTTCATGGTTATTAATATCATTCTGTCTTTTTTAAAAAAGAATTTTTCTATTTCCTATTATTTAAAAATTTATCAATATGAAATATAAAAAAAACATAAGAGCCTGCATCCAGGCATTAAATAAATAGATATTGCAATCCTGTTTAAACTCTACACGATTCAATTGCAGCTGATGGTACACCAAAACTAATTGATACTCTTTCAATTTTAAATATAAAATTTAATAAACCGATTTTTGTAAATAAATGAAATTGGGTAAGTTAGTTACTTATAAAAAATATATGTACTGGTTTTCCTAAAATATATATTCTTTTAACCATTTACAAGCGAGTATTATTTACAAAGCTTATATATTATACAAGAATCCAATTATATACGTAGTTTGGAAAAACATAATAAAATTAATTAAAACTTTCCCGATTTAATTAAATATGGTAGATAATGAAAATTGAAATTTTATATTTAATATCAAAATAAACATACAACTAATTACCCTACCTTGTTATGAATATCATGATATACATACAAATATATAAAGTAAATGAAATTAATTAAAACTCTCCTGATTTAACAATATACTATATATATATTTTTAAATGTTTGATTTTTATTTGAGAAAATTTCCCATAAATCCCTATTTGAAAATTTATTTATTAATTGGGACTTAGAATCTTGTACAGGTGTGGGGTCCTTAAATATACAAATAATTTTGTTAGGAGAAAGACAAAATTTCCCTCAATGAAAACATTCATTTTGTGCAATATATATTTTCTCTATGTGCAATCTATTCTCCTTTGTGCGCAATTCATCTTTCTCATATACAATTCATACTTCCTTGCGTTGCAAAATTAGTCAAATGTGCAAATTACGTTATGTGCAAACAATCTTCATTTTATGCAAACGATCTTCCATTATGTTCAAACAATATTCCTTTTATGCAATTCATCTTCCTAAGTGTAAACTGTTTTAACTTATGTGCAATTCATCTTCCATATGAGCAAAATTAGTTTTTGATATGCAATTACATTTTTTGCAAATTATCTTTCCTTTATGCAATCCATCTTTATATATGTGTAATTCATCTTCCCTTCATGTAGTTCATCTTCCCTGAAAAATCCAGGATTTTCAATTTTTTGACTCACAATTCATTTTTGCCCTTTCCCTTTTTCAAGCTTATGGTCTTTCTACTTTCATGACCAACAACAAACACACGACCACCATCAACCAACCCACTCATCAACACCATTGCCACCACTGACCTCCCCAATCATCGATGCCGCCACCGCCACCATCGATGACCACCTCCATCTACTTCACCGTTCTTCGCCTCTTCTATCTTCTCCACCTCCATCTCGATATTAGGCTCTTTGTTGACACCTGCACCCCCACCTTCATAGATTTGGGTGTCCGCTTCAATCTTCTTCGTCTTCTCCACACTCCTTATCACTGTCTTTATGGCAGAAGCAAGACTATGTCTTTGCTTGATGATGACTTATTTTGTAGATCTTCTTCTAAAGAATAAGGCCTTTAACTTAATAGTGGCTTCTGTTATCTTGAGCCTTTGATAGATTAAAGACATGATTTTTCGTTTTTAGTTTCATTGGTTATATGCGTTTGATATTATTGCGATTAATTATTTCTAGATTTAATTATACCATGCTAAAAGATGATGATTTGCTTCCATGGTTCTTCAAGCTAAACCTTGTTGTGGGCTCTTTGATGAAATCAATAATGGTGAAGGAGAATTGTGTTATGATGAATGTTTGGTTCCTGGGGAGAGATTGCATAAAGGGAATGTTTTTCTTAAGGGTAATTTTGTCTTTCTCTTATCACAATTATTCAAATTCAAGGACCTCATACCTTTACATGGTCTCAGGTCCCATTCTACAAATAAAATTTCAAATAGGGATTTATGAGCAATTTGCTCTTTTTATTATTATAATTTTGATATAAATTTTAATAAAAATTAATAAAAACTCACAGCGTCTAACAACAAGCCGTCTTAGCTCAGTGGTAGAGCGCGTGGCTTTTAACCACGTGGTCGTGGGTTCGATCCCCACAGACGGCGGCTTCTTCATTAAAATTTTTCGACATAATGTAACACTAAAAGCAATCCCCGCCTTTGTATCAAAAAAAAGCAATCCCCGCCTTTTTCTTTCGGCCAAAAAAGCATGCCCCGCTGGTCGAAAATAACACGTGTATCTTTAATGTCCATTTCAACTGTTATGCAATGAATGTTGTTATCTTTTGTACTAATTTAGAAGTATAGAATATTAGATTTTAAAGTTAACGTATTCAAGATTACGATATCGTAGTTGAGGATGATGGTTTATAATTTCCCTAACAACTCAAGCAGTATATTTATAGATTTTACTCATTTTTGCTGCAAACTTGTGCTTATTGTTACTAACAAAACAATCATAACATCTATACCTCTAATAAATTTATAGAAACCTACATTGTTCACATGTCATAAACAATCCAACTTGCTATTTGGACTCTGCAATACTGGGATTCCCCCATCTAGTTACTCAAGCAAACATTTGGAATATAACTGTGGGAAATACAGGGACCTCTCTTGTACTTTTGCTTATTGCTATAAAATCGTAACCAACAAGTTCAAAACCAGTATATTCTAATACAAAAGTCCTACTAAAATCACTTTTTGGTCCTGAGTGAGATGAGCAAGAACAATGCTTCGGACTGTTGTGTGCTCCAAGAGATTTCACATCTCAGCTTCCCTATCCACCAATTCTTGCAATATTTGATCAACAAAGCACCCGAGCTTCCAGGACATTCACGTTCATAAAAATAAATTAACAGTCTGCTGTTGGTTCAGGAGGTCCTCTGGCAATTGGCATTCCATCACCGATATTGGATTTGGGTTTTGCATAATCCACAAAGATAACACGACCGTTTAGTGCCTGCAAAGACAGACATCCATCAGTTCTGGAGTCTAAGTTATAACATGATATTGACAAAGCATAAAGATATACACGTATTGTCATCACCTTCCCATTCATCCCTGTTATGGCATTCTCAGCCTCATCCTCTGAGGCAAAGGTGACAAACCCAAACCCTTTTGATCTATCTGATACCTTGTCCATCACAATTTTTGCTGGAAAAGTAAATTTGTCAAAGACCAGCAAATCATAATACAGAGAGTAGCTAAATGTTAGTGCAGTAATGAGCTTGAAGCTACCTTCAACAACTTGACCGTAATCAGAAAATGCTTCTGACAATCCCTTATCCGTTGTGAGAAATGACAGTCCTGTTAGATTAAATTTGTTAAATTCAATAAGTACGCGGATTAGCATCAATTAAGTGATGGGAATATTTATTTTTTAGCAACTAGCCCTGATTTAATATTAACTACAGAACATATCGGACCCTATTTTTATGTGTGTTCTCCAATAGATTGGGTCGCACATAAGCCCATTTAGTCGTTAGTGGTTTCCTATTAGGATTTGACAATAATATAGATACTTAGTGGGAGAGAGAAATATTGATATTTTAATATACTGCGAAAACCCAGCAGTCTAGAAATTAGCATTCTCTCTGAGGACTCTCACCATCGCTCTCTCTATTCTCTGAAAGCTAAGAGAAAAAGCAGGCCGATGAATCTATTCCTCTCTTCTCTGAGAACTCAGTTAAACGTTTATGAGTATTCATCAGGTATGTATACTGTTCATGACTATATATCTTAGATCCTACAAGTCCTGCATCTTGTGAAGAACACAGCTCCGACGTCAAATAACGTTTTACAAGGTTGATAGAACAAGTGCATTTAAATTGGAAGCCAATACAGCAATCAAATGCAACTGTTGTCATCAGCAGAAAACAACGATCTCAGACTTAATAGGAGTTCAACCATATGATCCTCACAAGAGGCAATTAATTATTTGTGTCCAACGGCAATTAGAACAAATTGTAAGGTTAATTCGTCAGGTTAACAATGTTGCAAGGCCACAGAGGAACCAAGTGAGCCAGGGAGCAAGCGAGTAACATACATTACCTCAATTGAATTCGAAATAAATTTCACCTCAGTTTAAAGGCACAGACTGTTTCCACCTAAAGTCACAAGCTCATTCTCAAACAGCGATAAATGAAAGCTTCGATAATCTATGTAAAATATAAAATTAATGAAGCTACCGCAACTGCCATTTCCAGATTCCATATGTCCATGATTCATCCTTCATAAAATGCAAAAACTAGGCATGAAACAAAGAAAACCATAACAGAAATTACCTTTATTTCTTCCTGTTTTGTTATCTACTCATTTTACTTTATCTTAATTTGAGAAATACATGCAACATTGGTCAAGTATTCTAAACTAGTTTGTCTTAACGGGAAACACATACAATATCAAATGAACATTCTGAAACAATCCTACTAAAATTCACGTCAAACAGAAAAAATGTTTGTGAGTCATCAATAAGCACGTTGATAATTGAACCGAATAGATGGTGATGAAAAATGGGCCTTTCATTTGTCAGTTGAATAACTGTAACGGGTTTATAATCGGACGATTGAAAAATAGGGAGGAATTGAGCAGTGGCAAAGGAAACAGACACCGGTTTCCTCACTGAAGAAAATGGAGGAAGCGAGTTAGAGAGAGAGAGAGAGAGAGAAAGCAAACCTCCAACGAAGAGTTTGTAGGCAATTCCTCTAGTGAGAGCAGGGGAAACAAGTGAGAAGTGAGGCAAAGCAGAACGGGTGCGAATGAATCTTGTGATCGCTGCCATTGGAAACCGCAGAGAAACGGCAGTGCGCGTACAGAGGGGGTGGAGACAGAAAATTGGCAGGTGGAGAGTAGGACTCGGGAAAGAGGCGCAAACCGTGGAAGGGATTCATTCGTACTCGGGCTTCACTGGCATCCGCAAGCCCAGCAAGCTGTGTGTTGGGCCTAGAGGAGGGATTTTGATCTTCTCCCCTTAATTGACAAGAAAAAAGATTTAGAAAGGGAGGGGATTTTTTTTTTAAAAATTTTCCCCTTCCTCCCCTCTAAACTCTCCCAAAATTGGGAAAATTTTGAGGTGAAGCTAAAAAATGTTAGAGCAATTGGACTAACGTGTCCATAAGATTTTGGTGATAACCCAAAATTACCCTTTATACCTTTTTTTTCATTTTCAAAGCAAGTATAATGACTTATTTTTTATTGGAGGCCGTAAGTATAGTAAGGATTCGAAGCAGCTCATTTTCTATTGATAAATCAAAGAGGAACAATAAATACACAATATGCATTCAAATTTTTATTTTGATTTTTTTTCCTTTATTAAAATTTATTGCTGTGCAAATTGACCATATTTCCCCCCTTTTTGTTTTCGTTTCGCTTGTCTAGTGATTTTTGAATGGGACCTAAAATTCTGGTTGGTTTCCTTTTATGGTGAATTCTCGGTGAGTTTTCAGCTTCTTTTCATCACACATTGTTTTTTTTTAAAAAATATATACATACATTCATATATATATGACTACTCCCTTCGGTCTTATTTATAAACAACTTTTCTTTTGATTGTGCAAAACAAATTAATAGTTAAAAGCAATAAGTGTGTTAAAAATGCCATATTTTTCCATATATACCCTTATTTATGAAAAGAGTATAGGAGAGAGAATAGATAAAAAATATGAGAAATAATAAGTATAAGATATGAGAAAGAATGTGTATTTAATAAGGGTACAATAGAAAAAAGAAGTTTACATTTTTAGACAAAAAGTGAAATTTGCTTATAAAATGGATCAACCTTATGAAAGAGAACATTGCTTATAAATAGGACCGGAGGGAGTATATTATAAAATATAATTTTAAATCAATATATATATATATATTTGTATTAAATGTTATTTATAATTTATGGCATAAAAATGTTATTTATAATTAAACTGTATTATATATTTAATAGAGTTTAGAAAAAATCACTTATACCATAAGGGTAAAGTTGTCTATGTTAAAATAATTTCCCTCCCCTCTTGAACTAAACAAGGTAATATTAAAATTATTTCCCTCACTTTTCCTTTTGATCAATCTAAATAAGGAAATATTAAAATATCTCTCTTCCCCTCCCCGCCCTTTTGTCAAACCATACAGAGGCTAAAGCACAACTATCCTCCTAATACATGCCTTTGTTCAAGATATTGAATGTGTTTTTTTTTTTTTGATACATGAAATTTTATGAAAGGAGTTAGGCTCACCCACGATCCAAGAGAAAGGCTTCAAGTTGGGATGCCTCCTCCAGCACCTCGACTAGACCACAACTAAGTGGATATTGAATGTTAATAGAACGGTATTGAAAATCTATAGCCTATACTTTATATAAAATAAAAAATAATAAAATTTATTGTATAAAAAAAATCTAGAGTTAAGGTGTATCACCACCCTAAAATATTTTTCATGTGCGTTCAGTATCTTAAAAGTAATTTGTGATGTGTCCCTAAAGTATTTTTTAGGTACGCCTAACACCCTAAAGTATTTTATGGTTACTCTAGCACCCTACAATTGCTACTAAAAGGTACTTTAAGTGCTGGATGCACATTTACTTAAAAGGATTTTTTGGGAGTTGATGACAAAGTTTAAATTGCTCCATAAAAAAAAAAAACTTCATGGGCAAATTTCTTTTGAAAAAAATATATTTTAAAGACAATTGCGTAATAAAATACTTTAGAATGCTTGAT
This sequence comes from Inga oerstediana, assembly GCA_963210345.1. Classification (NCBI taxonomy): domain Eukaryota; kingdom Viridiplantae; phylum Streptophyta; class Magnoliopsida; order Fabales; family Fabaceae; genus Inga; species Inga oerstediana. The sequence continues at coordinate 11,920,193 of OY723401.1, forward strand.
ACACCTAAAATACTTTAGGGTCTTAGATACACCTAAAAAAATATTTCAAGTTGTTGGACGTATTACAAATTACTTTAGGATGTTGGATTTGAAAAAATACTTTAGAGTTATGGGTGTAACTTAACCCTAAAATCTATATTTTTCCACCGCTTATTTTTATATATTTGCAAAATAGGATCCACTACCTGCCTTTTTTTTTTTTTTTTTGGGAGAATTACACTCAGGTCTCAAGGAAGAAGAGAAATTAAGAAATGGTCCCTGTAGATTGCAAAATGAAAAAATGGTCCCATGGAGTTGTCAATATAGGCTCGTGGAGTTGTTAATGGGACCATTTTTTCATTTTACAATCTATAGGGACCATTTCTTCATTTTTTTTCTTCATTGGGACCTAAGTGTAATTCTCCCTTTGTTTTTTCATTTGGTCAAGGGTTTTCCCTTTTCAGACTTAAAAGCGCAAACGATTTTCGTCTTTTCTAACAAGTAGGCTTACCTGAACTTATGAGATCACTTACCATATCAATCAATAGTTTGTTGGTACTCATGCGCTAGAATAACTTTATTTTGTACAATTAAATATATTTCCCCAGGTAATACAAAGATTAAAAATGAGTAGAACATTATTTAAATTGATACTTATTTTCGGTACTTAAATGTTACTAAAATGTTTAGAAAAAATGGATTATACAATAAATTAAAGCCAAATGGTTTATACTTTATGAATACTTTTCATATAAATGTTATATTAACTTTTATCAATAGTTTTTTTTTTATATTATCATCTGATATTTAGTTTGAGGTTTATAATTGCCTCTCTTATTATAAGTGTCTCATTTGAAATTTAAACTTGAAACCCATAAAGATCTAACCAGATCTTACATGCTAGACCAACTTTGTGTTGGTTATTAATAGTTTTTTTTTTTTTTGACAACCCAATCAAATTTATTGCCAACTAAATCAATGCCATTGTTGGCCCCCAAAACAAATTCCGTGCCGTTCAAGACCTGCGGGTTGAGCTGTTTGTACCCAGCCAATGGGTTCAGCACCTTCAAAAACTGCATAAATATGATTTCAAGCATACAAAAACTAGCTCACTACTCGGCAATAGAGATCATTTACACATCTTTAATCAGCGTATGACTTGTAGAGAGATTGATTTGATGACTGTATACAGATAAACATCAGTCAAAAACTCAAAATGACAAGGCCGAGGTCATGGTTGAACACCCAATCAATGGAGGAACCCTTATGTCTGTACCGAAAAAACGAAATCCTAAAACGCACAAGGTAAAACTGACGCAAAATCAAAACAATTATTGACACGTCCGACCATTACGGCTATGCCTTGGCGGTAATCGAAGAAGCTTAGGATAGACGGGCGTCAATATGAAGTAAACAACAAGAGATGTATTCCTGCCAAAAGAGTATAACATTATATACAGAACCAGGTCCATATACAACCCTTAACTCCAACTTGAAACTCCTCATCAATGGTGCGGCTTTAGCAATGTCTGAAACACCATGTCAATGAATTGATCATCCTGGGAAAGGAAATTTCATTAGAGGAGAGCCAACTTCATAAATCTCATGGCAGCGGCCTAAAATAAAATGATAGTAAGCTTCCAACTGAACGAAAACAAAACGTATACATTCATTTCACTATGTTTCAGTTGAAACAACATCCAATCTTTTACGATTTAAATGCAGTTAGGAAGAACTTACGGAACCAAATATTTACATGTTTGACTTGTAAATGAAATAACCTGGCTTGTAAATATGAAAGTTTGATTTGTAAACATTAAAATGTTAAATTTGACTTGTAAATATAAATTCCTGGGACCTATTAGTATTAAATGAAATTCAAGGGACTTATTTGCACTTAATTTTCTCATCTAGGACCTATGGGTAATTTTCCATAAACTTTATTCCCACAGGCTTGACCAAAAATCAGCTTTTCCTCTTATGGTTTCTTTTGTCACTGTTCAACAGAAAAATCAGTTAACATATTGAAATATCTAATGAGAAAAACGAGGAATTTGGGGGGAATAAAACACATGATAAAACCATAAAATTACCTGAGCAAGTGATAAAAATGCATCACGCACTTTCTCTCTTCTGATAACAGGCTTGGTGGGGGTAAAGGTATTAGTTGGGTTAAGAGATGGAGGTGGACTTGGTGGTGGAACAGGTTGAGGTACCGGCGTGCCATGTTGGTGTGGCTGATTCAGGAATTTAAGAAAAGCTGCAGAAGGTGCAGAGGGCGCAGAAGGTGGATGGGATGTGAAAAATGTAGAAGGCTTCAAAAGATTAGCGTTTTGAATGCCCCTGTTGCTTGTATCGAAAGATTCGTGTAGGAAGGGTGGTAGCAGCAAAGCTGAATGAGAAGCAGATGGAACATTCATAGATGGGGCAGCAGAAAACACACCACTGGGAGCAAAAGAAGCAAAATTTCCAGAATGGTAGGGCAGACTTAAACTTTCTACATTTGAAGTATAGTTACTGGTGACCTTATCCGTCTGCAAAGATTAAATCCATTAATTTCTGAGGTAACATAACTGGATACAGTTAAACAGCAGAACACGAGCGCACAGAGCAGGCATAATAGTTAAAATGTATCCTGGCAATCAACACTTACCGAATTAATCCACATCAAAAGTCTACATAATACTTAAAATTGCTACTGCATAGTTAGGAAATATATGGTAAAAATATATGTAACAAATACATTACTACTTTCCTCAAACCCAATGCTACCTGCACTAATTTAAAATTTCCTGGTAGAATAGCGTCACATTTGGACAACATAGCACCATCTTCCAGGGTGTAATTGTAAACTAATAAAACTTTCAACTCCTTCTAAACATATGCCCTACGTTTTAAAAATCTCTGATATTTAATCATCGCAGTGGATAATGTTTACTTCACCATTATATGAAACAATGAAAGACACCAAAGACATACTAATCCAAAACCACGCCCAGGGGGTGGTATGTGAAGGAGATGATGACGGCACAATTTCAACTCCATTCGAATCTCGGAAACCTGGGCCTATTCTAAAGTCCTAACTATAATTAATAATAATAATAATCATCTGAACTAACCTAAATAGGATAAGCTAAATCCTAATTCAAAATTTTTTAAAAAAACTGACATTTAAGAATAAAGATAATAATTAGACATTAAATAGGCTTAATTAAATTCTAAATTTTCCTACTTCAAGGATACATCTTCCGTTCTCCATCACATACAGTGCTTCAAACAAACACTTGGCTGCTGAATGTAATGAAGAATGTCAATCTGATAGAGCTCTGCTCTAAATATAAATGCAACAGTGGAAAATAAATGCAAGAGAATGGCAATTGAGGGGGAAACTGAGGTTTTGCTAATAAATGCCTTAGAACCAAATCAGTGTTACAAAAGGGAACATCACTGATACGGGCCAAACCCCTATTTCCTAATACAAAATGAAAAACACAATGAACTGAACACAACAAAGCAAAACAAGGTCCCTCGCTTGTGTTCGAGAGACCAGCTGTCTCCTCACTTCTTTCTGACTCTCAAAGCCAAGTCTGAGTGCTCCCATAAACCAGAGACAAAATGTTAGTAGCAACTAAAAGTGAAAAGTGACCCATGAGTCTAGCCTAAGTCTAAAGCCACTCTACACATTATTTCTCCGACCCTTGTGTCCCCCTAACATTCTTTCTATAGGTCTGAGTAAGATCAGCATCTATGACACAATCACAGAGTACCTCATTAATAGAATCTTTATCACAATATCATGGAATAAATTATGTTTATTAATTATAAATAAAACTTACATTTCTGAATGATAACTGATATTCTATCACAAATAGTACTTCCTAGACAGCTTTTTCTGGGGTTTAGTATCACAGTATTGCATGCTTCACATATCTAGGTGTTCCAATACAAGAGCAAATCTTTCTAAGACACAATTGTTTGATATTCCTAGGAGAAATTCAATATCCAAGCTGTAAAATAGATTCATACCATGTGGTCTATGAGATTTATGAAAAAAAGAAAACTTCAAGTCAGCATCAAAGAAGAATACATCCAAAGGTAGAGAAAATTATGCTGTATGTGCAACTCGATTACATACATTGAGACAGTCTACAAATGCAGCATCTTCGAATGCACCAATTGTGGAAGGGGTGGCTGAAGACGACTTCAGATGCTTTTCTGCTATAATTGCTGCCTGATCAACTTCCTCAAATTCACTATAGCATGTACCAAAACATGATTCGTTAGCCACACATGATACCGCTGTAATTACATGTCCATGCAAACAGTTTAAAATTTGATGCAGTAAAAATATTGGTTAAATTACTGTTAGTCTCAACAGGATGGCATTTCTTTTAAAACTACAGGGACTCTCAATTACAAACTTTTCAACAATAAGAACCAACTTGAAAACTGAGTGAAACTTTAGGAAACAACAGAATAATTTCAACTAAAATATTATGAATTTGAATTTCAAATGTTTGTCCACTTTTCTTTTCGTTTCTTTTTTGTTCAAAGATGGACCGGGCAAAAGGACATACACATGCGAGCAAATTACACAAATATATTAGCCGCTTGACATGCACAAAGAAATATCTTGATTATTTTTTAAAATTTTTATAAAAATATTTTACATACAAATTTTTTTTAATAAAAATCAAATTAAAATATTTTTTTTAATAACAAAAAGTAAGGGAGGCTAAATAATTTCCCATGCTCCTGCATATATAAGGATTTCTCTTATATGGCAAGAGAAACTTCACAAGATTCATAAGCCTCTAAAAAATCCTTACCTTTTCCCACGAGGAGACTGTGTCATCGGAGCTGCCTTTGAGTATGCATCAAGTATCCTGTTAAAGTTAAACAATTGTATAAGCCATTAAGCATGCTGCCGCTCAGAAGCTTTAATAAGAAAAGAAAAGCAAGATGGCAATCCATGGGCTATTTACTAAAAGTTCGAGCAAAATATGCAAGGAAAAAACATCAAAGACTTGACTAAGAATATTATGTTACCTATTAAAGAGATTGGCGACTTCTTCACTTTCATCTGAATTGTAAAACCATATACCATTAACTTCTTGGGCAGCATTCCTATATAATAAGTATGGCTTTTTCAGTTCATACTCAAAATCCAATAGATTTTCCACTAGGTTATCTGTCAGAACAAAGTTTGGATAGAAAAAGTCGTTCAGTAGAAACAGATAATAAAGACATAAGACTAAATGTATGCAGATCAAAGTTCAAACTTGATAACTAAAAATATTGTTTACAAGACAATAATAAAATAGTTCGAAGGGGCATAATATACAGCAACAATAAACCCCAAACAAAACTAACCATAAACGCTTATTCCAATCTTGAATCCAATAATGCAGGTTGGGATTCACTGTTGGTACCAGAAATTATTTCTCAAGGGTATATTTTCAAAGAAGTTTATGTGTGTCCTTGTCATAATCAGCATTTGGAATGGAAATAACTAGTAGTAGCAACACCAAAAAGTTCCAAAGCAACAACAACAACAACAACAACAACAAGGCTTATCCCACTAGGAAAAGATGTAGAACAATCAAAAGGAATATTTTCAGTATGCCCGACAGAATTGCACAGTAAATAGATTTTCAAGGTTAGGTTTCTACTGAAATGGGAGTAGTACTAGTCAACAATACATGGTGATTTAGGGTTAATGACAGTCATTTGATGCCTGGTATCCAAAAAAAGGAGGCAATCGATAATCAATGGGGATTAGTTCCAGTTCAAAAGTGAAAAGAGACCACAAGAGGATGATGCTAATTGGCATAGGACGATGATGCCCATAAGTGGGGGCAAAAGCAACCCAAGCTATTTTGCTTGTAAAAAGACCAAGCTTCAGTATAAAATGATTGTGCTTAAATATTAAATGAACAAGTCCATCTAGGTAAGTTGGAAGCTTGGGTATTACGTCAGTGCACAGCCTATTCATTACATCTCTAAAATCTATATATAACATCAAAACTCTCACATAAGCTGCTCATTTTTCAAACTACATGGCAGTCATAAGACCCACACTAGTTAGAGATAATTACAATACATCAGAATCATTGAATAATTACATACCATTTTTTAACTTTTTCATACAGGTACATGATTAATGAAAACTTCACAAAGCTTGTCATTATAATTTATATATGTATGTACAATATGTATCGTATTTGGGATATTATTCATTATTCACAAGACAATGGAGCGAGGCTTGTCAAGCTTATGTACACATTTCAACCCAAATAAAACTAGAGGTTGGTATAAAACGTTCAATGACTGCCCCACATACAAAATGGCTTGTGCTTTTCAAGCAACAAGTCTCTCTCTCTCTCTCTCTACACATAACAATCTGATGGTGCAAAGAAGAAACCGTTCACTCATTTTCAAGGCAGGCGCTGGTCACTAAACATAATTCATTCTTCCAATCAACCAGTACCAAGGATAAGTTTAATTCGATATCTCATATTTCCTTCGTTTCGTATTACTTGTCACACAAACAATTTTTACAGACACCAATAAGATCATTAAATAACATTAGATTTTGAAAAATTAATCTACTACTTTCCAAAAATGCCCTTAGTCTCCTTTAAATCAACACACTACTTCTAATCAAATGCAGTCTTAGAATATAAAATTGACAAGTATTATGAAACACGGAAAACAGCATTTTTGTGACAAATAATATGAAATGGAGGGAGTATGTAACACAAGGAATAGCAAGGAAAAAAACCAGAGAGATGGACAGAGAAACAAGGATATTGAAATTATATTTTGCCGAGTTCACTGTTAAAAATGGAAAAATTAATCACTAGAAAGTATGACCGCGCTAAATACCACACTTCTCCAGTTCCACATTAATAATATCCGCTCCCACGCTACTCAGCAATTGGAAAATAAAACCCCTAACCTTTGTAACAACATATAATGTGATAATACCACGAGCATCGGCAATAAATGAGACCAATTGTCCTAATAAATAAACATATCAGGCCCCAAATCGCACAATTACAATTAGCGAACCTGCATTGCGGCGGTTCATTACTATGAATTGAAACTGCGGTTCTGCATTCCTGAACAAAAGATAGCAAAAAGCACGGTGATCCACGCCTACATGAATTCAATCGACAGCATTTACAGAATAAATAAAGACAGGAAAGAGTCAGTGTTTATCACCTCTTCACGACAAAGAGAGATCCTTCAACATCCTTACGACTCTATAACCACCCATAATTGCAAAATTAGATAAAAGTTTGATGATCAGACTTCAAAATACTATTGGATCCAGGAGGAGAAACAAAAACAAAAAAGAAAAAGAAAACAGAAAACAAAATGAAGAACTCGGAATACTGAAAAGCATATGATCGCGAGAGATGAAAATGTTTTTTCCATTCGTTTCGAAAAAATGGAACAACTTTTATGCGCGTATAACATTATAAGCCAAACAAAAACGGTGGAAGAGTGAGACTCTGAACTAAAATAGTAAACATTTCCATGGCGCCAAAGCCCATAGGGAAAAAGCTGACTTAAAACGAAGAACGAACCCATTGATTACTTTCGACGTTGAACGAGTAGAAGGAAACATGCGAGGCGGTAAACAAAATCTCTTCGATGAATGGATCTCTCCTCTGGAGAACGGTGAGATTGAGCATCTTCGTGCTCTGCTGATCAAGATTCGGCGTCAATTTCTTGGTTTGAGACATTTTCGTTCGACGATGAAAAACCCTGAGCCCTTGCCACTGCGAAAGGTGACTAAAGAGTAGCGAACGCAGTAGAAGTGACAGAAGACGGGGCGGAGACTTGGACTCGACGAGAAGAAAGAGACCCCAACCGTATAATAAATTGAGTCCCACTCGTCCCCTTGTAGATTTTCGGTCTTCCCCCTGATCTACAACGAAACTGCTCCGACCCAAAATGTGAAAGAAGTAAACACTGAAGACCGGACAATTATTATTATCATTATTTCTACAAACTTAAAAAGTGGATGTCTAAAAAGTAAAAAGCGATCATTCTATTGTGCTGTGCGGTCATAAATTTATATTTTTAACCAGAATCTTTGTATCTTATCTTATGCCCCAAAATGGATAGACATTGTACATTTTATTTCTCCCTTCCAATCACTTGTAAATCCATTGTACATTATTTGAGAAATGATATCATCTTTACACTCAATATATATATATATATTGAATTTAAATAACGTCACCAAACAAACCGAATATAGAATTTAATTTAAAATTTTCAAATTATAATACCACTCAATATTCATAACTTAAATATCAAATCAACTTTCTACCTAATTTATCTATTACTCGTTATATATTAGCTAGATTAGACAATAGTTTATAAATAGAAATTGTAATAATACTCTGTCTTATAAAGAGTTTTTTTAATTTTCCATAAATACAGGCAGGAAATGAATTTCTTAAGCCATATACACAAATCAAGGGATATTGATTTGTAATTCCTGACTAGATATTTTTCTTTCTTTGGCCAAACCAGATGGACTTATCTCTTTGAGATCAATATCTCTGTAAGAGTAATAAGAGAATAAGCCGGTTGCCTTTTTTTGTTGCTTTTGGTGTGTGTGTGTTATTGTTCATAAGAACAATAATGTCTTCGTTTGCCAAGCTGTTTGCATTTATCTGGCTCCGTGCCATAAGGGTCACGTAAGTTTGATAGTTTAATTAACCCGCTAGAAAAAATGTGACATTTTTTAAAACTCTGACATTTACTAAAAGTTATGATGGTTCTGAGGCAAGGTGTGATTGTACTTTTAAGGTTGTTGAATATGTTGACATGAATGGGTGATTTAATTATAGTTCCTCACGGGGCACTGAAGCAACATGTTTCCACCAATCAGAAGGTCATGATGTTCTTTTAGAAGGTGCGATTTTGCTGTGGTAGGAAAGCGAAACGTTCTTTCAGGTAGTGCTTCGTATATTTCATTCTCATTCCCTTTGTAGAAGTGAACATGTTCTCTGTATCACCACTTTAAGTTCAGTTGATGTTCACTATCTGCATCATGCATTTCATGTTATGGGTTGCGATGCTTTGTATATTAAGTTTTCGAAGCAGGTGTGGTTGGAGCGGTAGGTTTGTTGCTTTAAATTCAAACTTTTTCTATAAATCGTGTTTTTCTTTGTTCGTCTCTTCCGATTTTCACCCATAAGAAGGTTGACTCTTGCTGGTACTTCTCTCTCTTTTTTTGACTCTGTTTTTTTACAGAAAATGGCGTTCAACTATCAAAGGCTCGATGCAATAGATCCTCATAAGATTGAGTGGACAATCTTAGTCAAGGTCGACCATGAGTTCTGGAGGACGGATTTTGATGTGTATGCGACTGATTGTAGTTATCCGAAGGTTATATTGATTGACTATGTGGTTTTTGACGAAAAGGTCAATTTTTTAGGTTTGTATACGTCCATGTTAAGTTGTTGGGGTATAGTCTGTAATACTATGTTATAATGGTTTTTGTTTTCTTTAATTATGTGTAGGGGACACGATTGATTTTGAGGCTATGTGGTGACAAACTGATGGATCGTTTCTGCAATGTTCTTAAGCCGGACCGAGAGTACTTGATAAAAGATTTTAGTGTTGTGAGTGGAGGTTAAGGTATTCATGAGAAGTATCTTATCAACATGTTGTTGTCATTGAAGGTGAGGGAGTACCCATCTCTGTTTCCGAACCATTGCCTTGAGTTGTTGGATGTGTCTGAACTCTGAGAGGAGGTTGATTTTCAGGGCAGGGTTAGAGGTAAATGAGTGATTTTTATATGCTTTTATGGTCTGTTATGGTGAGTTATATACAAATTAGTGGGGCCATGATAAATAAACTGTGGTCAATCAAGTTTTTCAGTTTGATTAAGTAATTGATAATTAATATTTAAAAAATTGCTATCGTTGCCAGTTTGAAAAAAAAGGGAGGCTTTATTCTTAATGTTGCATTATGGTTAATCGGGGTTATATTTTCCATTTACCAGGTGTGGTTTTTTTGTACAAAATAAAAAAGAAAATGGCCGTAAATATTGGGGAATTGGTAGTGTTTTAAGTGTGAGCAGGTGAATTAAATGCATGTTATATCTTTAGGGTTTTTGTGAATTTTCCCTGATTTTATGTTGAATGTAGTCGCATAGGAAAATGAGATGATATGTTCAAGTTTTTCTAGATTTTAACTTTACCAAGTAAGAATAACATGTGGTTATTAAGTTTTTCAGTTGGATGAAGTTATTCATAATAAGGGTTAAAACAATTGTTAACGTTACTGAGTATATAAA